>CAXIVR010000001.1:275486496-276686496 GCA_964035755.1 Teleogryllus oceanicus | reverse complement strand
CATCAGTGCATGGTACTTGAGTAACTCCTCCAGTGAGCAGATGTGCGGATTTGTGGTTTCCGTTACTTACGGCTAGATCAATTCCCGTGTACCAATTGAGACATACGATGTGCCATTCGACGCGTCTCGATCTCCTAATGGAGAACTGATATTTTGTTTTTGATTCGGACCAGAATATTCAACGAAATTTCCAAAAACGTTTTCCTGCGTGCTTTGACGCTGCGATCTTAGTAAGCCAGGAATTACACCAACACCACCTAAATAGATCTATGGAGGTGGCGTTGATTACACTACAGTACCCAAAGGCATTTTTCGCTCAATATGCTATCATTTTCTTTCAAGAAGATGCCAATACTGTTGTTGTCATCTCTTAGTGAACAAGTGAAGTTAATTTTAACAAAAGAGTGAATCGCGCGGCACATTTTATTTTAAGTTTTATTCATAAGGCCTATTACCATATTTTAAAAATAAATGTGCAAAAACCTATGAACAGAATTACCTTGGAACGTATTGAATTTGAAGTGAATACGGAGAAAACAAAACTGTGAGTTATGTTAGAGAATGAATGAACGTTTGACTTCACACTTTTATGTTCGTAAGTGTACAAATACCGATTTTCAAATGAATGTGACCCAGAACTTATCCTTTTTAAACTTAACTAATATCTTATTCCCATAAACATATAAAATAGTCGGCTTTTAATGTTTATGTAGATTCACATACGAAATTATTAATAGAGCAATTGCAGGTGAGGAAGTAAACACAAATTAGACTAAGTTTGTGGGTTTTTCTTCAACCTAGGGTATTTGTGGAACTCTTCAAAAGCTAGGGGAGAAAAATATAGAAGTGGTAAGCAAATTCGGGGAAGAATCAAATGTAGTTGTAGAAGATTTTGCGACAGAATTGTTGCAAATAATTGAGAATGATCTTATATTAGGATTATAGAGAATAACCTAGAAGAACAGCTTACGGGTGATCTTTGTGCATTATTGTGCATATTAGAAAAAGTCGTAAAAAATGTAGCTGTACTTAACTCTGTTCGCATTATCAATACATTCAAGTATTTTGTACGGCGATTTTAATTTTGAAATTGCAATATTACCAGTATATATCTCGCATGGAGGTAACATACAAGGCCATTGGATGTTGGCAATTTTTGAAGGGGAGTATAACTGAATCGTACTACGATTCATTGGTAAATTCAATGCCAGTTTCTGTAAAACATCTTTGAACAAAGCTACGCATGAAAGAAATGAAGAAGGAAAAACGTTTTAACACATGAAAATACTTTTAAAACAGTTAACACGCGGGGACGCCACGTTCCACTAGTATCTAGTAACGTGATAAGCCACACTCTTTCCAATATCCAAATATTAACGTTTTAGGCTTGCTGTTCCAAGTATGGCGTATCTTGTTACTACTCCAATCCTTTGAATTGAATATATTTGCCTTTGGATTACGTTGAAAATAGTAATAGTACAGACTTCTTAAAAGTTATACCAGAAAATTGTCTTGAGAAAAACGTAACTATGTACACCGTACCGATAAAATAAGAAATGATTGCCTACCAAACGAATTAATTACTAAGTGTGGACTCTTCATATCAATGCGCTCGTGCCCGAAAGCAGGAAGTTGATATCAGAGACATTTCCCGCTGTCAGAGCTGAAGTAAAATATCGACGCCCATCTCCGTAACGACGGAGCTTTTAATAGAAATCGCACTCGGAGCCCGAGAAAAAGAGAAGAGGGGCTTTTTCGTGAATTTGCGGGGTGATTCAGGCAAGATCGCTGAAGAACGGGGGCGGAGCAAGGCTTTCAACTCCCTCCCGCCACCCAAGGGCTCCACCCGATTGCGTGGCGTTCCCCAGTCCCTCAACTTCCAAAAGAGTTGCGAATGCCAAGCCCTCCGAAACAGCCAGCGCGCCGGAGAATTTCATGTGCGGCAGTATGCTAGAATGTGAAGAGGGGAGATAGATTTATCTCAGGCGCGGGATGAAGTTAGCCGATAAGGGGAAAGTACGAACGCGACGGGTTCCCAACTTCCGTGCCTCGCCCCGAAGCACGCCAGGGGAGCGGTTTCTCCGTCCTTTTCATGCAGAAATGAAGATCGTTGAACGCTATGGAGGGTGTTAGTTTTTAATGAGATGCTTATTCTTATTGATTTAAAAAATATTTCGTTCTATTTATTCATTCATTTATAACTCGAAAGCATGTGTTATTGATTGAAACAAATAAAATACGCTTACAACAAGCTATTGCAGTAGAAAACTAATTTCAAAATACGATCTGAAAGTTTGGGGAAATAAAAATACATTAAATGCATCAGTGTAAATACGAAGGTTATTGTGTTACTTTATTATTCACTCGTAAAAAGTAGTTGGTTCGTTTTCCTAGAATAGTTTCTTTTGCGAACGACGTGAATGTCGTATTTCGAAGCCACGATGTTGTACAAAGAGTTTCAAATCCCATTTTTACCTTCGTCATGGTCAGTGTTTTATTTAGCATCAACATTTGAGTACGGCCGATTAGATGCATTTCTTTAAAATTGAATACATGATGCGCTGTCATATTTTGTCACAAATTACTCTTTTATTCGAATGCAGAACAACATATATCTCTTTTTGCCTATCTATAAAAAATAAATTTAACACTAAATTTAATTAAGTTTAAAAAAATTACGCTTACCGTTGAAAAATGAAAGAGAACATTTTCTGAATAATTTTCTTTTTAATGTTGAAATTTGTTCAAACTTATGCAGGTATGTAGTGTCGGGGACCAAGAAATGCCAGGTTTTTCACGTTTTTTGACAATGAGATTTGAGATATAGTGTGAAACATTTCAATATCCTCACCAGACAAGCAAATTATATTATTGAGAACTCGGATGCAGGATTTCCTAGGGATTCCTTCGATTATGTATTGCAGAGCTTAATTTGAAAGAAATCGGAATACTGTCCATACAAATTTTAAAATGGATTTGTTAAGTTCGATTTCTATCACGAAAGAAAGTGTTTTTAACACTCGTACTTGAAAAAAATGTTATACGAATACTTCAATTATGTATATAAATAAAGAACCTAAATACCCATATTTAAAGGCCTTCTCCTCCTTGACGTCTCAACCAAATCTAAAATGATTTTTGAAACAAATATATCAAGGCCTAACATGGATTCTTTTTATTTCACATTGGTGGTCATTTGTCAAAGTTCAGTGAAGCCAAGAAGTGTCTACTAAGGACTTCCCTGTTTTCGGGCAATATTTACTGAACAAGTACGGCAAATATTATTATCGTAAAAAATGCCCGTAACAGGTTCAATGAGTTCCAGCGGAAAGACTGAAAGCAGGGAACCAGTTTCACAGTTTGTCCTTAGATAAGAATGCGTCCAAACCTTAAACATTTATGAACAGTTAATAAAATTTTATTCAACTTGCTGATTGTGCGTATAGTAGTTTTCATTTCATTGCGGGTAGTTTCCAATTTGATTAATACTTACTAAGATTCCGCGAATTTGAGATTTTCATGTTACAAGTGCCAGCCAACAATTTCAAAAACGTGCGATAATTAAAATTAAGTGAATAAAGAAGGAATAAAAAATGAATGACTGTCCGAGGAGATTGGAATAATACATGGAGACTGCATCACACGCGCATTCTTACCATCATATTCCATTTGAAGAAGAGAGGGGGTTCTGTTGTCTAGTTCACACGTGGACTGGCAGCACATATGGTCGGTGGTTTTACTGGTCTCCAAAGATCTATTTCGTAAGGTGTTACTGTTATGTAAAGTTCGTCAGAACAATATATCTACGACATTCAATTAATTCAATCCGAACGTATTGAAGGCTTGTGGGGAAGTGGTGGGGCACATTCAAAAAACATAGGAAAAAGTAATGGTTATGTTTTGCGTACCATTTCTTGCAGTCGTACCTGTTCTATTTTGTCTATCACACATTTTTCTCTCATCGAGTGAAATATTAGTGACCCGAGCTTTCTTTGCTGCTTTTACCAAGACTGGTATAATGTTGTCGAACATGAAGACTGGCAATATTAAAATAAAGGCGTCATTTTTGGATTTAAGAACAATACATTTAGGAAATACTTCGTTTTTACAAATGAACGTTTTATTAAGATAATTTACAAGACACCCGAAATTACAACTATTCGACTTTGGCGCTATTCACATGATAATATTTGACATTATCATTGTGTGTCATATGTATAAGTCGCATATTACTTTATATGCATTTTAAATTTGGGTTTTGGGGGTAATAAAATGTGGGCATTTTTGTCACTATATAGGCAGGCAAAAGAGCGTGATTCCCGCCTTTCGAGCACGATTTTAGTGTGGCCCAGCTCTGTGGCATTTTGCATAGCCTCTCTCCCCCCTTCCAGCTCAAACAAATGAATCACGTTAAAAGCATTAAACGACTAACCGCAGCCATGCGGTGTCCACCATAGCTCTAATGATTGGCTTATATAATATTTAACGTTAAAAATAGTAAAATACAGTTTGTGATGTACGGTGAAGAATAAACACGATGTCGTTTCACCCACTTCGCAAATATTGTGTTATGTTGTTTTTTAAAATATTTTATAATTTGTTATTTCCAATATAATATATAAGTAAGGTCTTTCGAGAACGTATGACTGGTTGGTAGCGAGAGCGCGAAGAAAAACTCTCCTTTCTAAATAAAATAGAATGCAATATTTGGTGGTTGCAGTGGCCTTTTTCGCAAACTCAACATGTAAATTTGAAATCCGCATGAGGCTCGGTAGATTTCATTTCATTGTGCTTCAACGACAACAATTACAAATCGCAATATTACTTTAAGGACGTCATTCGTTAATTTATCACATAATATAAAGACAAATATGTCTCTGTTACTTAGTACTCCCGGGAATATGACAATAAAATAAGAAGCAATAATGAACTAAAACATAACAATACAATAAGACAATCGTAGCATAAGGCAGGCAACGCAATTGTGGTGGTTTTGTGCAACATGAAATTGTTTCCTTTTTGTTTATGACCTAGGGAATCTTACTTTCTGGATGCGACTCGTATATAAATTAATCCATGAATACTGCCAAAATTAAAAATTCAGGACATGTGTTCCATTTTGTTAAATTATTACCATTATTTCCATTAACTCCATTATTTTTTGATATGTATTTGAATGTGTTTTGAGTGTTTGATTTTGTTTAAATGTATCTTGGAAATAATGAATTGCCTCTCCAATAGTGCGGGCGATTCCGACATTTTGCAGTTAGATGTTCTCTACAAGGGTCCATAAAAAACGTTCTTCCGTACTCAGATGACAGATGAACATCTTATGCAATAGAACTACGTTGTAAATCTCTCTTTATTCTACGACTACCACGGGAGTACTTCAGTTAGAAAGTCAGCCATGTAATAAATAAGGCGAATAATATTTACATCCAGTCTAATATGTGAAAGATGTTTCGTACTATAATCTCGGTTATATTTTAACATTAAAAAGGTCCTACGAAGGATGCTATACATTCTTATTCAACGATTTACAAGACGTAGAGATGCGCACGATATCGGCCATAAGATGGTTTTTACAATGTTTTACTAGAATATGAGTCAATTTATAGTCAATGAATATTTTACAATTTCGCTGTAAAGGATTGGTGATATTGAGTTAACTTTCCTTTCAGATAATAACTTATAAGAATCGTTTTTTTTAGTTTTAATTACATTTTAAACTTACGTATTAAGGTGGTTGGTATATAAAATATATAATAAAGAAAGCGTTAATTATAAACTAGTGAAAGCGACTAAAATCAATAAATTTGGCGAGAAAATGTGTTTATCGCAAAAATATACCAATTTCGCTTTATAAGAAATTTGTTGAAAAACTGTTTAATTATGAGTCGCAGCGATTCAATTCGTCAAGAAAACATGAACATGCTTTAATTTTTTTGATTGTTGTTTTGATTGTTCACCAGAAAAAATCATGCTCTAGATATGGAATGCTCTTCTTTCTTTCAAGTGTGGAAACTTACTCTATGCGGTTTACTTTTGGGACTATTCACTTGCCTTGAATTAAATGACCTCTATATTTTCTATTTTGCATTTTTAATTTTATTCGTTTTTAAATTTGATTGTCTTAAATATAAATGAAACACCCAAACCAATCTATTTCTTCTGACTGTTAACCGCATATCTGATCGAAACTTGAGATACCGAGTTTTCTATTTTTAGCTTGCCAATCATTGAAATGGAATCATCTGCGATTCGAATGTTGTGATTGCTTTGTTGAAACCTACATTCTTATTTTCATTTCTGTATAAATGTAATATTCCTGACTTGTAAATTTGCTGCGTGATCACCAACATTGTTGATTTTTGTTCAAGGAAACCGTATTTATTTCTTAGAACTAAAACTAAAGCCCTCAACATAAGTTTCTCTCAGTTTATGGCAATGCTATAGAATCTGAGACAAAATCAGAGAAAAATATGAAATTTTATGATTTATTCGGGGAAGCTGTTCCTTTTTCAGGAGAAATCTTGTATTATCGAATTTTGGACGTGTATTCTTGCTGATTGCCGATATCAACGAACATTTGGGTCTAATGGATGGTAAGTCGAGTATTTGACAATGAACAATGTAAGCGAAGTATTTAATTATTGATCACGAAGCCTTCGCAACGGATAGATGTATGTGTTGTTTAGAAAGGAAGTAATTAAATAAAGAAATCGTCTGTTTTCAGCAGACAAATATTTATCTGTAGAAAGTTTATTCTCACATTTTGATGTACGAGTAGATTCGGCTCATTCGGCAAGCGTCACGCACCAAATCATATAGAGGTGACCCATGTTTTAATTTCACTAACCGACTCTGGATCTGTTTTATAAGTTTTTAAATTAGTTGTTGTAACAGTAAATTAAAAGTTTATTGCTTCAAAATGTAATATTTCGTATTACAATGAACCACCTACAAGTAATTTTTATTTCTAGGTATACTATACCGTGGAATGGAAATTTGTCATTGTGATTCTCAGTGCCATCATTAGGTTATTGTTAGCCGAAAAGGAATTAGAATTTTAATGCCTCCACGAATACATTTTTTATTGACTGGGAGATATTTTATTTCAGGATTTTGTCTGTACAGCCCAGTATGTAGGTCAGTGATGCGATTGTGGTTGTTACCATTTAGACTACCAGGGTTACGGTGGTGTTATGAAGACTCCCCCATGCAGTTCGCCACAAGCAGTAGTGAACGCGGTTCTGGAACTTATTCACAAGATATGATTAGACAGGATTAGAAACATCAATTATATTAAGTGATGATGTTCTTATTAATATTTTAAAGTTTACTCTATAACACAACTTTTTTCGCGAGATTTTAATATTTCATTTCTTTTAATGCAAAAACCGCCATAGTTTGACGCGAACCGTGCCAGTGCCATCAATAATCAATATTGACATCATTGATTTAACCGACACGTGACATTCTGTCTTATAGTACTGTCCACGCATGTTAAATGCACGGTTATATTAAGTGAGAACTAGAGAAAAGAGATGGGCGTTATTGTTCCACACAGAAAACCTCGCGAGACCAAAAGTATATGTTAAGTGGTGCATCAATATTTTCTCACTTTATTTGGAAATTTCGGGGTTTTCCAAAATTCACGGAGTTCTCATGACCCAAATCTCATTTTTGAAGTATCTTTTCATCTTTCCCACGAGAAAAAATAAAGAAAATATTTGATTCCTTTTTGACAAAAATTTAAACTTGCGTAAATTTCAAGTAAAATTAGCGCAATTGGAGCAATATTAGCAATTGGAGGAGTATTCCAGGAGACCTACTAAATTATTTCTAGCGATAATACTGTTGAGTCCGAAACACAGTAAAATGTTAGCCTGATTGAATTTTCCACGGAACTTGTGTACTTCGTAATTCGTTCTTCCCATCTTAGTTCATGTCGAACACAAGTGCTCTCTTTCTTGTCTTTCTTCCCCTTCGCTTACATTATCTCCAGAGATATTAAAAATAGAAATGCAGTTGCAATTTCAATCTTTTCAAAACTTTTGAATTACATTCTTGGTTATGTTAAGATGAGATGTTGCGTATTTAAAATGAAATATTCACAATAAACAATGGGTAATAAGAACAGTAAAGAAAATAAAGACTTGAAAAGGATGAACCACAAGAAATATTCTTTTGGTTCTAAACATTTTTCATTACTACTGTAATAAATACTTCATTACTACTCTAAACATTATTTTCATACTATTCATATGTGGTAATAAAAACAGAGTAAGTTATTTATTTAGTGGAAATAGACAAGGTTTTTGCATGTCGGTATACCATGCAAAATGTTTTTAAATGAATTAATAAATATGGCGAAAATCATCCAATATTTTTTAATTCAATGTGGTACGTATTTTACTAAGGATAAATCACAGAAATGAAATCTTTGCCCTACAGATTTGGGAAATACTTACTCATTTTATTGCGGAAAGTAGAAACAACACTCCATACATATGTCGTGGAGAAGTCTGTTAAGTAGGCATTATAACATTTAAGTACATTAAGTAGGCATTATATAATTTTGCGGCGCCCACTTTGTCGTATACAAAGACTCAGCGAGAAATACCTTGCTGCTTCCTGGACCACGCTGTACATACAATCTCTGTAGTATAAGTTTCAATACAAACATATCTCAATAGTCAGCAATAGTAAATTGCATATCGCTCAATATGAAGTTTACGAGAGCGCAACAATTTACAAGTTGTAAAATTTTGGGAAATATTTGGTGGTTGGGCTGCATATGGACTCGGGTTAATTTACTGTTGGATAATTCGAGGAAGTGTTTCTTTCTCTAGAAATTAATATTGTGACCGCTCTACCGTTCACTATTCTCTAAAATGCCTACAGCGGTTCACTCAAGTAACCAGGTAGTATTACTTGATTGTGACTTATGACAATATCACACCAAAAATTAGGAATGGTTTTATATGTCCTAACTGCCCTACAGGAGTGGATTCGTCTTTTAACCTGCTTTCTGAAATATAAGAAACATAGGTAAGTTAATCTTTTAACTATGAACAGAGTTCTAGATATATTCTGTTAAATACTTGAATACAATTTTATCTAGCATTTACACATTACATTGAAAAATTCTATCATTTGCTCTACCTTTAGCAATTACGTGATTACCTAACAACTGCAGTTGCGTTTTAACACTTGAATACTTAATAAAAAAAACCATTACCTTAAAAAAACATAAAAAAAAAATCACATACCAAAATACCCTTTACATATACTTTCAAAGAAATTGTCACTTGAATAGTGAATGAAATATATACAAGACGTTGTTTCACTTTCACGTAGATTGTTACTTTATACAATTTAGCCAGCAAAGAAAGAAAATGTCGTTATGCAATGAATGTACAATTAATAATAACTCTCTTACTAATCATTGGTTTTGAACAATTTGAAAACGATTAAACAAATTGAAAACGTGTACAAAAAGAACAAATATTATCGATAATAGGATAATAAAATAAATAGGTTTCTACAATTCTTTACAGGAATTAGCTATCTGCCTTCCTTTTACGACTGCAATATTGTAAAAGATTACGTTTAAATGATTTTAATTTAATTACTCGACTATCTACGTCTGTAAGTGAGATGAATTCTATCTCTGTATAATAATTCTCGCTTCTTTAAACAGCTCTTTTTTTGAGAATTTGTAGTGAAGTTTTCTAACTTACAACACGTCGTCTCGAAGAAATATTTCCACAGCATGGAGCGGCGACGGCGACCCAGATCCTTTCAAGGTCGTGGCAACCCTTTTGCTTCGGCAAACACGTGCTCTGGTGAATAGCTACCACAGTCCTTCGAATTTTATACAATATGACTGCAATATCTCCGCGTAATGAATTTCTTACGGGGTAAGCCAAGACGAAAGACAAAACAAAAGCTGGAAATAGAATGAAACATTTCTTATAGCACATGCTTTCCACTTCAGTATACGTTCTTGAAGGTTGAAATATATTATTTCCTCATTGATTGAAAAGTAGTATATTTCTACGTAATGCGTTCACGTGAATTTATTAGAATATTCATGGTCGAAAATTTTCAATTCTCTCATACATGGTATCGTTATTTTAACATGATGATACGAATTACATTTTTCAAGCTTCTTATCGTCGAAATACGGCGAATTCTCCTCTCCGTCCAGCACGAATAATTCCGGTGTGTCCAGATCGGCGGTCGGCAGCGAAAGAGAGAGCTTTTTGTAGCGGTGCTTTACGCTAGTGCTGATATTTTCAAGGGTGATTTTTGATTCGTTGGCGCTTCATTCTACGCGAGTGTGTTCAGAAAGTTTAATAAATTTTCGCAAAGGATACCATTACTGCTGGCGCGATCTCTTGCAGTTCGGTAACGCTATAATTGCATCTGATCGTGTCTTGACGTTCTCGGGTGCTTCTCAAAAATCAATGTAACCGACATATGGGCGGTTACAATATTGAAGCAACTGTTAAAAACGAATATTTAATTTGCATTTGAACTGGTTCATTCGGATAATATTGAAACAGTTGTTTTATGAATTTAAAAAAAATTGTATGCGTAGATTGGCACAGAACCAACGTTTCCAAGAACAACCGGATATTTGGTAGAACACCTACCAGTTGGCCAAATAATTTATGTTTTAGAAAACGTTTCGATATATTGTTTTGTGTTCTTTTTGGTGTCTGAAAGGAGTCTGCTGTATTATTAATCAATGCGTATTAACGCCCAGCGTCCTCATGTGAGGACACATAATTCTCATGTATTTCAAGTAGCGATTTTCTAAGTTTAACGACGATGTCTGCGTGTAGTAATGAGTTCATTTTTACTATGATTTTAGGTAATTAAAACATAGAAAATATTGTTATTTACTTTTTTATTTAAAAGAGGAGTATTCTATCCTTTCATCTGTATTCCGTTTCTCACATTACACATCTTAAATATTAATTTCGAAAATCCGCGTAAATCCTGCCACCGTCAGGGATAGAACCCTAGGACCGCCCGGTCAGAGACACCGCAATTACATCTATTGGTGCCCTGAGCCACTCTTGCCGGTACTAGAAGTTGTTGCTGAAAGGTGTAATAATACGTATTTTGGTTATCATCATAGTTGGTCTTGATGGGACGTTGTGGAAACCTGTGAGGCCTTAATTCTGGTCGATAGGCTCTCGGAGGTAGTTTCGGTGTGGGGTATTCGTTGAAACACAATATACTTGTTCAGACCCTGAATTGAACTTTGCTTCTTTTTTATTCATACACACCATTTATTCTAAAGTGAATTCACCCGTCGTAGATGAAGTTCCGGGCGTAATAATTTATCCAACTGAGACGAAATAGGAGCCGGAAATGAGATAAGAACTACATGACTACACATAAAAATATAAGAAATATTAAGTTCTGAAAGCAAGGGCGAATTGTTTTCACAATCGTTTTAAAAAGCGCAATTTCTTAATGCATCTTCATAAACTGAGATGCAGGGTAATAGAGAAGAGAAAATTAGTGACTGCTCTTTGAAAACCCGGTAGGAAATTAATTTTAAGGGTTACTTTGAATACAAATACAAGGGAAGAGAAATACTCTTCGTTAGGTTAAATGACTCGGGAATAACAATGAACCCAAAATAATGAGAGTGACCCGACTCTTATTAATCCAACTTCACAATTTGAGGAATAGCAATACATTATGACGAATAGCAGAATAATGAATAGCAGTAAAAATTCCTATTTGTCAAGCAAAATTACGCAAAAACTTGCACACAATGATTATACATATACGTATTTGAAGATTTAACTTTGAAAAATAGATGTTAATATAAAAAATCTATCTTTAATATTGTGGTTGTACGAAGTTCGAAAAAAAGTTTTGCAATTTTTGACCATTCAGTGATTTTAACAAAAATGAAACCTGGATCATTATTTACGCGATTTTTACATTGTTGAAGACAAAATTTAATTACAAAATTTGGAGTTCTTGTTGAGAAAAATTTTAGTATGTTTAGGATTGATGTAAAGTACTCCCGAAATTATAATCATTTGAAATTTGCAGGAATGCGAGTTTGTCAAGATTAATCGGGGAATGTCCGTTTTGAAGAAAAGTGTCTGAACGGTGTATACACTAGCGTTGACCGTTGATAGACTGACGTACTGACACGTTCTGCCGACAAGCAATTATTCGATATCAAGAACCCACAAGACGTGGATTGTGACTACACGACGTGTTAGAGGGAGGAATTAACTACATATAGAAACAAAATCTATCTACTTTGTCGTTATCAGGGCCCAGAATATGAGTTTTTCCTCGAAACTTTACCGATTTTTGCCAGAGCATTACAATACACACTGTTTACTACATAAGTGAGCAAGATTATGCAATTTTGTTGTAATGTAGCTTAAAAAATGGTGTTGTAGAGCAACAATGTAAAAATGGTGTGTGGAGTTGTCCAAAATGAAAAGTCCTGCCCTTCCTCAAAATTCTTTCAGAATTTTTCCCTGAGCTACCTGCAAACTGAAACTTCATGTTAATAATCCACATGTATTTCGATGGGAAGGGCCACATCATACCAAAGGATGAAATAGTCTTACGTCCATCAACCTAATATGAAGACCTGTAACATTGCGGTAACAATAAGGCTATAATGAGGTAAAGCCGTATTAGTATTATAATTTCGAGCGTGATTTTGAATGGACTTCGATAAATAAGGTTTTCTGTAATGTGTGTATTCAGGACTTCATAATTGAGATAATTGAGATTTAAATTTTTTTAAAAATTTAATTTTTTAATTAAACCCGTTATAATTTGTGGAATTAAAGCTAAGTCTTTGAATTATTGCAATGTGTAAATCTTATTTTTCCAAATAAGTAAAAGAAATATTTGAAATTTATATGAAGATAGTCAGTCATGTTTTCTACACGCCCTTTTTACCTTGTACTGCGAAAACGAAAGACAAGATTTGCTTCTTACATAGTAAATTTTTTTTGAAAAAAAAATGAAATATTAAAATGAAAGTAAACTGATATCAGTTTCTGAGTCTTTTACCAAATATTAATAAATCATGTTTGATCTGAGATTACTAATGATTATGTTGTTGGTACTCAACCCCAAATAGATAAATATACAGTGTTTTTACTCTGTATTTCCTCGTAATATTTCTTCAAATCACTTGTACGTGATGAGTGGATGCACTTTTACACACGAGACCAGAAAAAATTCCGATGTGTTAAAATAATTGAGGCCCAATACAAGGCAATTCTTTTTCTGTAGCGCACACACAGTGCACTGGACTGAGGATGTTGCGGGACTGGAAATATGTTGTACTATTTGAGTTACAAGTTGACATTTCTGAGTCAATAATTAATGCAAAGTTTTGACCATCGGTTTATGATGTTTAGACGTGGTGCCAGACGATGTTTACATCAGAAGTAGTATGCTGGTTTAATAGTAATAGTAATAATAATTATATTATTATTATTATTATTATCATTATTATTATCATTATTATCATTATTATTATCATTATCATTATTATTATTATTACATTATTATTATTATTATTATTAATATTATTATTATAGGCAATAGTGCCCTGGCGATCTCGGACGGAAGAATCGTCGGATCAAGTCCCGCCTCGGGCATCGGTGTGTTTGTGTATGTCGGTGTGTGCGTCCTCCATTCATCCGTCATTATCATCATCATTTCCATCTTCCATTTTCCTAGGACTAACAACCCTGGGGACTAAAAATCGGACGGCCTATTAATAATAAGTATTAATAATAGGTTACAGTATGTTACCTCTATATATCTGAAATTGATCATAATCTTTTGCAAATTTGTTGAGTCAATTTGGCGGGCCACATACTTGTAGGTCTTAATCTTAGCAGACTGGACTTAAATCTAAGTAAAGTAAGTTGATCAGTTGGGCCTCTTGGGTGCGTTGGACGAAGCAGCACTCTTTGCTCCTTGCAGTGGAACCGAAGTTCACTTGCCTTCCGAGCAGATTTTTGTTTGTTCCCGAAACACATTTAACATAGCAAGGAGAGGAGAGTCGAGGGTCCGCGCCCCCTCTCCAGCACATCCCCCCCCGCGCCGCCGCACGCGTTGCAGCGGGACATAAGCTGCTTTGCGGCGTATCGACGTGGGAACGGCCATACGGAAGCCCTTACGCGTGACGGTGCGCTAACCGCACCGCGCCCACGCCCCGAACACCCTCTCGCCGCTCCCCTCCCCCTTCCCCTCTCCCCCTCACCAGTCCCCCCCCCTCGCCATCCCACCCCTCGCCGCATCTTGCCCTCGCTCGTTGCTCCCTCCGCTCGACACTCTCTCCCCTGGGCACTCCCACCCCTTGCCGCTCCCTACCCTCACCGCACCCACCCCTCGCCACTCCCTCCCTGGCCGTTCCTCCACTCACCGCTCCTCCACTGGCCGATCTCACCCCTCCCTCCCCTCGCAGCTCCCGCCCCACGCGCCCCTCCCCTCCCCTCCCCCCCTCGCTCATTCCCCTCGCTGCTTCGTGTCATCTCCCGAATTCCCGCCTCCCTTCCTCCGCTTCCCGCTACCGCCGACTCCCGCTCTCGCCGACTCCCGCTCTCGCCGACACCCGCTCTCGCCGACACCCGCTCTCGCCGACACCCGCTCTCGCCGACACCCGATCCCGCCGACTGCCGCTCTCACCCCCGCCGACTGCTGCTCCCGTCCGTACACTCTTCGTTTCTAAGAAAAATCCAAACACTTTAGAACTCTGTAGTTCCCGCTAGAAACTCTGTTATTGTTATTGTCAAGTTATTGATAATAACTGCAATATGAAATGAAACTCAGATATAATTAAAGATAATGGAAAAAGTTACACTTATAGTGAACTTATTTTAAAATTGAATGTGAATTTTTGTTGTCTGTGCTGCCACATATAAACAAATTCTAAGTGGTGGAAGCCATATCTAGAAGGTGGAAGCCTTATATAAGGATCTGAAAAAGAAAACAGGAGTTATCTTCTTGGATATCAATAAGGCATTCGAAACTATTGATAGGATAATGCTCATTGAAAAAATGTACAAATACGGAATCAAAGGTGACGTTAAAAGTGGTTTATTTCATATCTTAACAAGAGAAAGCAAAAGTAAAATATAATAATATTATCTTAGTTGAAGATTTGGGTGTTCCGCAAGGGACTGTTTTGAATCCAATATTATTTATAATTTACATTAATGACTTAATAAAGTTTCTGGGAATTACTGTAAAATTAAATTATTTGCTGATGACACGTTATTGTATGTATTTGGAGAAACAAGCGGAAATTCAATTTAAAGTGCAGAGTGTATTTATTGCAATACAATAATGGTTAAGGGGAAATAAATTAATAATGAATGTTACAAAAACTAAATTTATGATTTTACATAGTGGAAGAAACATAGAAGTAAGAGAAACTAAATTATTCACAACTGACTTAAATGAAATACAACGGATATACAAAGTGACATATTTGGGAGTAATTATCGATAGTAAATTTAATTTCAAAGATTATATAGAGTACATAGTAAAGAAAACTGGGAAAAATTAATATTTTGAATATAATTGGGCAATATATAAATGGCTGTACAAGATGTTTGGTATATAAATCCATAATTACACCACATCTTGATTATTGTGCAACAATACTAGCTGGAGCCCATAAAACTGAAATTAAAAAATTTCAGATACAACAAAAGAGAGCTACGAGTGTAATAATTCAATGCAATAGATACACTCCAGTACTAGACATGCTAGACACTCTGCAATTTATGTCAATAAAAGAACTACTTAATTATAAGACGCTAATTTTCATTTGTAAATAAAATAAAAATCATTTAACAGGGGATTTAGTAAACAAAATCCAGAGTGAGAGATAAAACAACTAGGGAAACAAGACAAGCACAACATTTAGTAATTAATTTCAGTAAAACTGCACAGGCAAAGAATAACTCTTTGACAATAACATTTGAATTATATAATAAATTACCTTAAGAAATAAAAAATTGTGAACAAATTAAAGAATTAAAAGAAAAATTATAAAATATATCAAAGTAGAAAATTAATTTTGAATAGTATAGATATGTTCCTAACTTATACGTATAGACAAAAAAAAAATTTGTTTATATAACAAATAGCCAAGAAAGCTAAATAAATCAAATCTATGCTATACAATGCTTCTGCTAGAACGATTTCAGCGAATGTTTTCAGCG
Organism: Teleogryllus oceanicus; assembly: GCA_964035755.1. Lineage (NCBI taxonomy): Eukaryota > Metazoa > Arthropoda > Insecta > Orthoptera > Gryllidae > Teleogryllus > Teleogryllus oceanicus. The sequence continues at coordinate 276,670,240 of CAXIVR010000001.1, read as the reverse complement.
ATTTCTATACATACATTGGCACAACACGGTATTCTACAGGTCATAATTTACCGTCACTGCAATTGGAATATGGAATTCACTATTGACTAAAACAAATTAGCAATTTCATTAAATTTAAAACCCAATTCAATGACATGATAAAAACAATTAACTGCAGATTACACACGCTCCTGTACCCAGTTTTGCATTTCAATTAAACCTTGCTTTACAGTTTATTGACGATTTCTCGTCTTCTGATACGTCTAGAAGGTTGTGCTTGAAGTGACTTGCAGATACTATTTTGCTAACTATTGCCAAATAAATAACCAACGTTTTTTTGCGAACAAATATCGAAAAACGAAACTTTGTGAAGTGATGGAATAGGGCACCCTATGACAACTCAAGTGTCGCTCGCAGATACCCAATTGTGTCCCACCTCGCCAGCCGGCCGTCAGAATTTCATTACACTTTCTGTTTGCAAACGACTTCTGAATTCTACCACAGCTCATAGTCTTGGAAATGCGCACAATGTTCCGGTGACATCAGACTGCGATGAAAATGGAAAATTGCAAAAAATCATTTTCTACGTGAATCTCTGTTTTTTTAACCAATACGATCAAACAATTGTTTATTTCTAATGTTGAGAACACGCTAGTGTGTTTTTCTCCATGTGAAATTCTTCCTCGTATAAATTTATATACAGAGCGAGTCACGCAACTTTAGCATCTTCTGCATTTTTTGATTGAAGATTGAAGTTACTGCAATGCAATTTTCACGGAAGTACATGAGGAAATGGGGCTAATTGTTATATGCATTCGTTTTTATTCTATCACTGGTTTTGTACGAGATATTGAACTATTACATATATTTCTTTTTCTCGAATGGAAATATACATATTTTTTAGTCTACCATGACGAACGCAAAACGGCAAATCCAATGATCTACATATTCTCATAAGTTAGGCAAGTATTTTTTTGAGTAATTTTGTTTTTCTGCCACTCGGTTTAACGAATATTTTGAACGGATAACTGCCCGCCACACTAGGTCACACAGTATTCCTCCTGCTAACACGCGCTCGGACATGCAAAGCTGAACACAAAAGAAAATCAAAATTACAAAAAAAAGTTACCTTAATATCTTGTAAAATATAAGTGACAAAATAGAAATGAATACATGTACCTATTAACCCATTTTCTCGTCCTTCCGTTGAAATTGTAATGCGATAACTTCAACCGTTGAAAAACTGCAGGAGGCGCTAAATTTACGAGAGAAAAAAAATTTATATATATATATATATATATATATATATATATATATATATATAGAGAGAGAGAGAGAGAGACAATGTTTGTACAGCATTTATAAGGAAAACATAATGTGCAATGTAAATAGAGAAAAGGGAGTTTAAAATGAGCAGCATAATCCTCTTCAGCGACATGTTCTTTTATGCTGTATTTATCGCGTTAAATGTAAACAATTATTTTACAACAAACTGTCCTCTTCTCTGTAATTCAGTAGCAGTAAAATATATAGTGTTTATTGTTTTTGAGAATATTACGTTTCTTCCTATACTGTAATAATATGTTTATTGCACAACTTCAAAGTTATAAACAGTGATAATGTGTTACTGTAAAACTGCGGCGTATCCATATCCTATAATAATATTAGAGGTTCATTTATACATTTTGTTGCATCTCACAATAACATTTTTCCGTACCATAACGTTTCTAGCGTACTTTTTGAAATATTTTTCGTTGAAACGAAATACTAAAATTGAGAATATTTTGTTCCCCGTTGCGCTCCCATTGTTCTTTTGAGGACCAACTTTTTTTAATCGCTCGCATAGAATGTGAATTCATTTCAAACTTTTAGATTCTCTACAATTGTTATTTTTTAAATATGTAGATGAAGGTTTAAGTATTTCAGAAGACATAATCCAAACTACACATAAGGGACTAGTAAAAAGTTTCTGTTTACACACAGTTTCAGGTTGCTTTATTTGTCCTATATACGTATTCAAGTTTGAAAGGGTAATACGACATACGCGAGTTTACGACATACACATATATCCAGGATGATGAGAACAATTATACAGAAAAACGGGTTTCCTGGACCTTTTTGTGTGTTCTAGTTTCCCTATTGAATACGAGCAGCTTCAATATCTGAAAATGTTTCACAGATGTGCGCGATAAAACCTCGGAGGACTCATGCGAAACATAGTGCAACACATAAGCACAGTTAGCATGTAAACGGCACTACAGCGTGACCCACGAGAGCCTCTATGTATCCCGGATGACCACATTAAGTGGGATAATGAGGGGGACATCTCGTCATCCAGGAGATCTCTACGCTTTTAACTGTAATAGTTTTGCCTCGAGCGCACTATACTGGCCAACTTTGTAATCGCAAATTATAAACTTTGTGTCCTCTGTAGTTGGAGCATCGTTCATAGCTCACATTTATCTGAACCATTAAAGGTAAGACAAAGGGTACATTGGAGTTGAAATGAGCCATGTCACAGTATTTAATATTTGCGGAATTGTGAAGGGAAAATTAGAGAAATTTGTTGTGCGACTGGGACATGAAGTGTTGTATGTAATATATAATGTGCTACAGATTATTCTACAAATATTTGTATTTTTACCTACTGCTTACTAATTTCTTTGGACGCAGATTTCGTTTAAAATATAGTAATTTGTTAAGACAACGAAATAGATGTAATTTTTTTGTCTTTTTGACGTTTCATATTTTAATTCTTTCTGTTTTTAGCTCCTTTGCAAATATTGTCTCTTTTAACTTTTGCTTCTTTTTATTTTTTATATATAATAACATCCAAAAAATATCAGAATGTGATGTCACCGACACTTAAACTGTTTTAAAATTTTTACATGTGTTGAAAATGTCTACTAAGTGAGTAGTGAGTTTCTAAATAAAAATAAAATTGAAACATAACAGTTGTATGGATTTCATCCTCGAGTGTAGTACTTTGCAAATTTTCTATTAAAATTAAATAACAATTCCAAAAAATATATAATCGCAGCTCTTGTCGGATGTTTATTCGGACGGCCACTATCCACTTCAAGAAACGATGTTCGAGAATGTAATCCGAACGTTCTCACAAAAGTTGTTCTGAGGAGTACGTTTTGTCAGAGTATTATCAGGCGGATTAATTAGAACATTTGCAAGTTTCAATTCTAAAATATGCCTTTCATTCTTATAGATTTATATTAGAATGTAAGTTTGTGGTTGACATTATTTTACAAAAAGCGAATTATTAGCATTAATATGTGTGTTCAGATAACAAAATTGAGGGGATTTGCGCGTTGAGGAGATTCGTGAATGGGAAAACCGACGTGTAGGTGGGCATCGAATCTCACCATCCACCTCCACCTCCCCTGAAAAACGTGCACTACATTTTGGGAATTAACGACCATAGGAGTTGACACGCCCGGACGTACGAAATTATCAGTCAACTATACTTTGATTTATTTAACGTGGCGCCTCAAGGACACGAGCTGACAGGAGAGGGAGACATTGTCATCCAATCGGCAGCTCTCATACCAAAAAATTAAATCGTAACGAAGCTCCTGCATGGATGACAGTGTCCCCCTCTTCATCCAGCTCGTGGCCTTGAGGCGCCACGTTAAATAAATCGGAGTATAGTGCTCAGTTTCAGTGCCTCATATTCCGTAGTAAATCATTTGCAGATAAAAATGCGATTGACTAGCTCACCTAGTTCGCCGTTCTGAATCTGACCCTCTTCAATAACTCGCGGGTTGTAGCAGCTCGGCGAGTCCTCAGACGGCCGCAGCTTTGGTCCTGCGCGGATGTCGTCGAGAGAAGAGAAGTCCCCATTGAGAGAATTTCAGCGCGAATCCTGCCTCTCCTCCGCAGCTTCACATTCTTCCCGATCCTTTGAAGAGGACGACCGTTGCTTCGTCTCCGAGGGAGATCAAGGTTTCTCGAAGCACGTCGCGTCTGGAGATCGCCCCGCGCACTGCAGGGCGCTCTGACGTGTGACGACTCAAAGGATACTACGTTTCGCCTGGATACAGATGCGCTGCGACTAGCCCATTGTCAACATGTCAAGCAGCAGGGAAATGCGTGGGCGAAGAGGGAGAGCGTTACGTGGGACGCGTTTCGCGAACAATTCGGTGTAATTGACAATTCCCGGTAGAACAGCCCACTCTTTTATGCTACTCGTTATCTGCCTAATGTGGCCTATAAAGGCGGACACGAGATACATGAGATAGGACACCGGTTACACGAGATACGGAATGAGTAACAAGTGGCAAGATTGACACTGGTCGAGAGGAGGCAACTAGTCACAGTTCTCTTGTATAAGTTTTATTTTGTCACATCTAGGTGTGATGTCTCCTGCCTGTATATGCTCATAAATTTGATTAAGCGGCCAATTTTCGGCGGAAACCGACCATCGCGGACCTTGTATGCCAGATAGAGAATGTAGTAGGGAATGTAGTAGTTGAGAAAGAGGATTAAAACGGAGACGATGAGTATTAAAGTGGGGACGATGGTGATTAAAATGGAAACACGCTGATTAAAATGAGGATAAGATGCTTAAAATGACACTTATTAAAATGAGGACGATGCGGGCTAGAAGGAGGTTGACATGGATTAAAACGAGGAAGACGAGGTTTAAAGAGGAGGACTTGGAGCGTTCTAATAGGGAGGAGTAGCTGGAAGAGGAGAAGGAGAAAGGTTGAAATGCAGAGAAAATGAATATCGAAAAGTGCGAAGCGTGGCCGAGACATATTGAAATAGCGTGATCTTTGTGCGTATTGGCGTCGCATGTGCGCGCGAGAGAGCTCACAGAACCCCCTGTGTGCGCGCGCGCGCAAAAGAACGCGACCGCGTCGCTCAGCTCGGTGTGCGTCACTCTCAGCGCGACCCTGTCCGCGCGCGAGTCGCGGCGGCTCACACACTCGCCCTCCCCCTCCTTCCTCTTCCCCTTTCCCTTCGCCTCCGCCCGTCCTCTCCTCCACACTCGCTTCTCTCGCACCCCGCTGGCGCGTGCGTGTCAGCGCCATTTCCAAACAGGCTTTTGTGTTTTCGCCCCGTGTCACCTCGCAAACAACTCGTTAGCACTGCATTTCATTACTCGTTTCATGAAAGGCGAAATCAAAGCGCGCGCTCGCGAGCACGGGCTTTCCTTTGGGATCCATGCAAAGGAGCAGAAAAAGAGAAGAAAATTTGCGCGTGGAGCCCGGTCGCTTCGGGGTAGTTTCGACCGGCAGAGCGGCGGGGCGGCGCAGGACCCTGTGAAAAAGCCAAACGGAGCACATGCACGTAATCGCGCGCGCTACCGTGTACTATATGGCGACAAACTACTCCGACAAGGTGGGTCAGGTTCACGGGAAAAGCTAGAGAACAGTCTCCAGTACGGCTTTGCGGGAACCTGGATTTGTCCGAGATACCCGGACGTAGATAAACTTACGCCTTATCGGAGGCCACAGGGGCATAGGGGCTCTGCGAAATGGCACACGAAGCAAATGGCAAAAAAAAAACAGGCCGAAGAAATCTGATTATTATTTTATATACGTTTTGTTTCATTGGCTGTGTTAGTTAGGCGGAATGTGTGCGGGAGACATGTCGGGTCTTACAGGTTTTTCATGAAAATTTATGGTTTTCTTAGTTGATATTTCAACGAAAGGAACACTGTTGTGTTACTAGTTATGTGATCGAAAATCGGCGAATTTTCGGCAGAAAAAAACCGTTTGTGCCGGGCCCTGGTAACGAAAATCTGCATAAATCTAGTTGATAAATATATAAAGAAATCCTCTAACACGTGTTGTGCCCAGAATCTATGTTTTGTGAGTCGTTGGTACCGTAACATCGCTTGATGGCAAAACGCCATATGAAGTTAATTTTGCAAGGTATCAAAAATATTCCAATAGGTGGTTCATTTGGATCAATTAATGAACCAACATCTTCAAGAAAAGAAAATATTGGCCATTTCCATAAATTTTTATTTTTAGGTCCATGTTGAAAGTCTGTAACTTGAAAATTGTTTATTGTGTTTTTAACTCCCATTCTATTCACCAACATTCTAAAACATGTCCGATGAAGCTTTTTTATATTTTCAGTTTGATCAGAGGTCGCCAAAAATCTCACATTCCGACGTGACGGCAACTCAGGAATTAGAACTGAATAGAGCTGCTCCGTAGAGCGAAAGAATGCTCGGGGTGCACCTATAAACATAAAGCAGGTAGTCCATAAAGTAGAAATAGGGAAGTATTTACTTGAGCGTCAAATGTCAAGAAAAAAATATTTCGCTCTCTTCTGTCCTCCTGCATGGAAAGGAAGGGGAAAAAGAAGATTCCACCTCTCCTTCTCCCCAGGGCATGACTTTCAGTAAATTAAAGGAGACTCGAACAATATTTTATAGCAAGGTTTAATCCAATCCAATTTAGTCCAATCCAATTTATTTCTTTATAACATACTCTATATTTCTTTAATATATAGGAGTTCTTAATTCATGATCTGCTCATTCGCTATAGTCTTCTAGGGTTTACCTTAGCTTAGCCGAAGGGAATTAATAAGGATTTTCCCAAACCCTTTCTTTACCTAGTGCTGCACTCATGCCGTTCCTGTTAGTTTTTGGGTCGTAGAGATCGCCCGCCTACCGTCCACCGTGGCTCGTCTATGCCACAGCATTTGGCTGGCGTGTCTGGCGGCTTCCCTCTAGGAGTCGGTGAAGCGTTCTTCACTACGCTATGTATCCCGTTTGGCTCCGTTGCTCAAACTATCTACTCCTCTCAGTGAACTTCCATGCCGTTAATGACTCCGATGAGCCGCGATTCCGTTACCGATTGCTGCTAGTGGCGCAGGGCTATATTTTAACCCTTCCACCCTGCTTCTCTAATACTTACGTGGATTCTCTTTGAGATCACTTTTGACCCGAAACGTTTTACACCATACTTTAGAATTATTTGATTCGCGAATGGTATTTGGAATTAAGAATTGAGAAAACGATGCTTTTTATTTGCTTAATTTACTATATTGTAGTAAATAACAAAGAATACTGTACTTTACAGAAAACACGTTTTAGCTTATCCTGATTAATATACATAGGTGTCTATGAGCATGTGAATGTTTGAAACAGGGTTACCAAGTCGTAATATACAAGTACATCAGATTATCACTCGGAAACCGCAACATAATATCCTGATTAAAACAGACAAATGTTTACTATTTACGTATAAAAGGAGAAGAATAGTGCCTAAACGCGACCCCATGCTAATTGGCAGTAAATTCTATTGTCGAGAAAACATTAACCGTTCATTCCTGTACAATTGTTCTACTCTTAGAAAGTGATGTTTTAGATACCAAACTGCCTATTCACGAGAATTGTCAAAGAAACCATATGAAGGTCATTTTTGACGCCAAATTTGTCATGACGAGAAAATTGAGAAAAAGTGTCGCAGTTTTTCCTATTTCAAAATATTTTATAATATTAAAGCAAAAATAAATGAATATTTTTCAGGTAAACATGGAATAAGCTATGTGTCTATCCTCATGGAATGCCACCGCTAAAGCGCATTTTAAATTTTGGCGTTTGACGGGTTTCTGAAATAAACGATTCAATTGATTATCCCGGCTGGTCTATCGGGTGGTGTAGTCCACGCAAATTTCAGGTGGTGTAGTGCATGCAAATTTGTGTGCAAGAAAAGGGGAGAGAATAGAATAAGGCAGAGGAATGAAAGATTGTGCGTTGAAATTGACATGTCCCTGGAGTGTTTATATGTTTCTGGAATGTAAAGGTTTGCATAGAAATTTTTTTTTTCGAATTAAATTTTGAGAACTTATTCTCATCCATTCGACCATTCGAAATCCGGTACGAGTTTTTCAGACAAAATATGCTTAAAATTGACTTAGACGTTATTTTTCCAAGTGTCGCTGTTTCCTTCTTGGATACCAGAATATTTCCAGTAGCCGACTCTAGTTGCTAATGCAGTTCGTAATGTTCTCAGTTCTGGGCACCTCCGCTTCGAGCCACAGGCGGTAAGCGGTGTGGCCAAACGAGGTGATCTCCTAGTACAGTCGACTCCGGTTATAGTGAGCTTCTGCAGATTAACATTTTTGGTTCACTATATCAGATGTTCAATGTATCCAATGATGTCAAAATTAAATAGAATTTCTCCACAATATTTAATTTTATTAATATAGAGATACAGCAAAATACATTAACAGAGCCAATTTAAAATTTCGATTTTTAACGAAATTGCGAACATTTTTCATTAGAAATTTCCCTACATCCTTCTCGAGTTCGTGCTCTCTCCATAATTGATTCTGCATTGTCCATTGTCTCTAAGTATCGCAATGCAGTCTTGACATTCTTAAATGCCTCTTCGACAACGCTAATGGCAGTTGGAACATCTTCTCACTCCCCCGAGGCCCATTTACTCGCCTAATAACATACGAGATCGGCACGGTATTTCACATGACGTATTTCCTACGTTCGCTATAGCCGAGGTTCAGGGTTCGCTATAACCGAATCTTCTTATGCTTATTTGTAATGTAAGTGAAACGGGACCAGTTACTTAGGTTCACTACAACTGAGAGTTAACTATATGCGAGTGCACATAACCGGAGTCGACTGTACCTTCTACGGCATCAGTACTGGTGTGTGAATCGGTTACTTGCTTCACCGACATGCATTTGCTGCCGGGGTTTTTCTGCAAAAATCTAAGTATGTACTGACTCATCTGACTAGGAAAATCAAGCGGTCTAAAGGAGCCCACTTGAAAGCTTAGCTCCCGGGAGTTTGTGTCGCGTGCGCTTCTCGCCGATGGACACAGTTCTGAGAGTGGGCATCGAGTGGAAAGCGGCGAGCGGTCGCAGTGCTATAGGATACTCACGGAAAACGGTCGCCAACGCAACTCCTCGCTAGTGAATAAGCTGAGTGCAGTGGGAAGAGTCGATAGGGTAGACGCCAGGAATTTACAGAGGGTTTACGTGTGAGAACGAAGTAAGACATAAAGGCACACGAAAAAATGGATTTTACCTTTCATCCCATAATTCCACTAATGGGATGAACTCGAAAGAGCGTCCACACGCTGTGATTCTATAGTTCTCGAACATGTCTTATTCAAATCCTGATTAACTCAACAATAATGAAAAATAAGATATTCTATTGAAATTTACTTTGACGTTTGAAAGTATTAATGAGCTTTAAAGCATTATCTTCAGTCGTAATTCGCCTGTCTTTTAATAACGCTGAGTGTTTCTATTGTTCATGTTCGGTACATACGTTCTACATGCCCATAAATAACCTAGCCATTAATCTGCGATTTACTTCCCGAAGGAATTTCAGAGCATACATGAATAGCACCCTTAATCTGTCACGGAAATTAATCCTGGATAATTTTTTATTTGTGAATATGGCCACCTATATTAACGCGCATTTTCTATAGAAAATATTGAGTTTTTGAAAATATTAGTGTAAAATTTCCCCCTGGTTCCGCATCTAACGGCCTAGCGTGTTTCGTAGACAAGCCTGAATTTCACGGACACAACTTTCCTACGAATTTGCGATTCAATATCTGCCTACATCGGGACGCATTGTCAGATTACTAACCAGAGAGTCGTTTGTTTTGCGGGGAAATAATTTCCACTTCAGGGAATATTGAAGTGTTGCTCAATATTTGAGCAGTTATTGCTGTTACAAACCATTATTGGATTTGTAATTTCGGAACTGAAGGTGGAAATAATGTGATATGTTATGGTGATTTGAAATGAAATGAATACCTTTTGGTTTTAATGTTTTTATCCCTCAAGTTATCCAAATATTATTTTTGCGTGAAATGTCAAATTTTCTTTTTTTACGGGGAAAGAGTCTCTGAATGTGTTCTGAAAATTTTATAAAAAATGTTTGTCGTTTCTATAAACATTAGTGCCACAATCCCATGATTTCTGCATCACGTCTCTAAAGAATTGTATGTTACCGCTAGATAGTAACCCCTACTCACGTTTATTATTGAATATTTCAGTACTAAAAGAAGTCATAGGGCTGATCCCATTTGCTTATATACTTTTTTGTTACTTTAAAATGGCGTGCAACGTAAAAAGAGCATTTCTTTATTTAAATTCTTTATTCATTTCTTTATTAATTTCTTTATTCATTTCTTTATTTAAATAAATAAATAAAGAGCATTTCTATGTACATGGCGTATTGTCGTTTATAAAATTAAGAAAGCACAAAATATTTGTTAGAATGTTTATAATATATTTGTCTAATTTGAAGTACTATATTTCAGGAAATTCCAAAATATTTCCTACACACGTGAGAGAATCAGCGTGTCACGTCAGCAATCAAATATTTTTCAATGGCTTCCAGCCAAAATCTGGTTAAAACCTTAATCTGAGAAACGATTTTAAAGATAATATAGACGTTTTTTGTACGTCTGAAATATGTCATTTTTTTGTATTTGTGCCTAGATATAAATTGTATATTATCTTTTACTAATGCTACTAATAGGAATTGTTATTCAGGATTGTTTCTCCTTCTCTTTTTCTCACTTAATGCTGACAGCCGTCACAATGTCAACTATAATATTATTGACGATAAAGGAGCTACCTTATCTGTACAAACTAAATCTAGCTTATTCAGTAAGGCGTTCATATCAAATTTTTTCTGTTTCCCCTCAAAATTAACTGATAATTATTTCCTACTTTTCGACCTAACCGAACAATATCTGCTGTTATAGAAAGACCAGAATAATTATATTAAAATCTTGAAGCTGAGAGGAATTATACTTTCACTTTACACCATAACAGGACACTTGTTATGGACTCCAGATACGTCGTTAGTTATTGCTCTTTGCTTCTTGGTAAAATATTGCTAATGTGATTTATACATCTCTTGGATCTTATTGTGTTGCATTATTCATAACTGACTGATTAATACTCCGTTACATAAATTCAATATGTACCAAAGAAAGATTTGATGAGGTTTGTTTTTTTCAGTTCCTCAAATAGATAAACCACTACACGAAAAAGCACACTGATTTTATCAGAAAAATTCGTAATGGTGCATTTTTAATTAAATTATTTGATACAAATGAATGCGATTTAATAAATAATGTGGTTTGAGCGGAAATTGAAGCAATAAAATTCTGCTACAAATTATACAATTAAATAAAAATAATTCAAACAGTTATTAAAATTTCCTGGAACTCTACTTGTATTAGCTAAAATATTAATTTAATTTGTGTATACCTGGACGATAGAAAAGGTGCAGTCATTTTATTTTCTTGTGCAGTAAGCTTGAAGGTATATAAGGGATAGAAACTTACTTCAGTTAGCACATGTGGTAAAGGATCGTGAAGCAGTTATGTAATGCAGAAAGTTACTTCTGCAGTGTAGTGTTCGATAACGTAATACCTTCAGTGAATTATGTAGTAAAATTAATTGTATCTGGAAACTCAATTTCTTTTCACATCTGCGTCTGTCATCCTTTTTTTCCTTTCCGTCCATTTTCACAATAGCACATAGCAGCGCATCTTAATTCTTTATTATTATTATTATTATTATTATTATTATTATTATTATTATTATTATTATTATTATTATTAAATACTTTTCTGGTTCAGCATAGATAGCTACTTTACAGAATGGTTTGGTTTATACAATGTACACAATAATATCCAGTACACGTACGCAGGATGACCCCACTGGGCTCCTCAATGGGAAATCAGGTTGCGGTGTTTAGGAGTTAATGCTGATGGTTTGTGAAATGGGTGAGATAACGGGGCTTATGTTGTGGATCGCAATTCTTCGAACCTCTTCCTTTATACGCTTATGACTCTTGCACGCTTTTCCCCCAGCCCCACTTTCCCCAGGACCCCTTCCCCAAACCCTCCATGTCCTTCGCTCCCCCCCCACTTCCGTACCCTACCCTATTCTACTCTATACTACAATATCTCACCATACAATGGCCTATTCCATCCCCCACTAGTCTGTTCCACACTAAACATGGCTATTCTACCCTATTATCGAATTGGATTCTACACTATCCTATCCTACTTCACCCTACGCTAACCCAACTTCAGTCACCTTATCCCAATAAGGCGCCGCAGCACACGCGACTCTACCAGCACAATTCTTCACTCTGCATCTGCAGCTTCACTGTGCGGTCGTTTTATTGCGCTCACCTTTGGCTACTAGTGATGGCTGTAGAGCCGGGGTTGTACGAAGTATTGTTAGAAATACAAAAGCATCTAATCTGCAGTTCGTTTACCGATGCAAATACGTTTTCTGCCACTCGGGAGCGAAAATGTCTAGTTTTCAAATATTGCTTATTTCGCTTTTTTTGGAAACGTATTCGTCCTGCAACTATTTGTAGTTAAAATACTGGGAAGGGATTCTGGAGCTCAAGAATTTGTGCGCAGATGGTACTTCTCCCCCATACATCACATACAGATTTGACTGTTCTTTGTCTAAGTACTTGAAATCAAATTCGACCTAATTGACTCTCACCCCATCCAGTCCTGTGCACTCAGCCCCAGTTCGCCTCATTGCGCACCTCCCCTCCCCCTCTTCACGCTCCCGGTGGCCTCGGAGCCATCGATTCCTGCGTTGGAAGCGGCGCCTTAATTTTCCCGACGCGCGGCCAGGCCCGCGTTAATTGGAATGTATTACTGTTTTCCGTTTATTTATATCCTTCCGGTATACAGTAGCATTGGAGTTCTCTATTAGGAAGTCCGCAACGGATACTGTACTGCACGTCGAAGTAATAAATTTGTGGCCGTAAAACTGGAAATAAGATACGGGGTGGCGTTTGTTTGGACGCCGATGCACGATAGTGAATTGTGGTGCGAGAAAATGATCAGAGAATTTCAGTGAGTAGATAGCTGATGTATCAGGGATGATTTTATTTAAGAATGGGTGACTTAAAAATGGTAACGCAATGTTTCGGAATTGCAGATCATGATGAGACATAATAATCAATTTGCGATGCACAAAGGATTTTTGAGATGTCAAAATTGTGATGAATAAAATTATTTTTTGTAATGTAATGTAATTAACGTGTGACAAAATAAAATATATAGGAATCTAACAAAGATAGTTAAAATGTGCTTGATCCTATTTACAAATATTTGTCGAGTTACTTGAGTTTGACATATTAAAAAATATTGCATGAAATATTTGCTCAGTATATATTCAACCTTCCCAAATCCAAATGACATCCTGTGTACTAACCTTCTTTGGCTTGCTGTAAGGAGAGATACAAACGAACACATATTGTTAGTAGATTTAAATTATTATATTCTATGTACAGTTAAACTTATAGTATTTGCAAATGAACAAAAATATTTCCAGTGAAACAATTAGTTTCATTTTAGACTTTACAAGCTTATTTCTTGTATAATTTATTATTAAATGATGAAGATGAATCAGGGTAAGAAAGTGATATCTTGTAACAAGTATATCTTTTCTGGTGAAATAATTGAAAAAAATATTCAAGTTCAGATAATCTTATTTATCAAAACATGACACACGTATTTGTTTTTCTTTAAAACCAAACAGTTTTATCAGAACGTTAATTTTTGCCGCCCGACGCCATCGCAGGAGGCCAATGCGTACAGGTTCTGAGCAGGCAGTGTGGCAATTTGGCGGTAGTCCTCTGTAGAAAACCAAGAGGAAATTTCTAGTGAGACGCAGTGTTCGGTCGCGTTCAGCAGGTGATCCACCTGACTAACGGGCTATAGGCTGTCGTAGCTTAACTAACTTCGGAGTTTCAAGTTCCAAGTAGCGCATGAACGTGGGAAGCCGAATATGTAGGGGTATATCGAAGAAGTGCGATACTAAAGCAAGACGCTGAAGAATCTCGAAAATGTCACTAGATCTTGGATGCTGACTACCTGTGGGGCGTCTTGAGGGTCCATGGTTCCTTTCATGCCACAAGCAGCCAGCTGACGCAATTTTTTTCTCACCGCTTCCTTAACGAAAAGCGCGGCGTGGACTTTGAGCAATACTAGCTATTCAAGTGCGTGAAGCGTGAAGTTTGTAGCTCCTCAACTTCTGAATAGTTTGTCCAATACATAATATCTTTAAGGCATAAAACACGCTAAGATACAGACGAAAAATGCTGATAGTAAAGCGCACGTGGTGATTTGTTTTTAAACGTGTTTTAAACGTTACCTTAATCCCTCTTTTACTTCCTTGCATTCTACGTATACCTCTCTTTCATAGTAAAGAGAAAGCTGGTGATATCGAAGAAGAGGGTTGACCGATTATCTCTTGTTTCTGGGGCGTCAACAGCTATGGTCATTATTCCCGTAAACATAGACATAGTTTTACCGCCGAAGGTGGCGACGTTGTTCCCCGTTGGATGATGAGATCCGGAGCCTTCCTACAAGTCGACTTGCGGAGTTTTCCCCATCCAAGTATCTTCCTCCAACGAGACACCGCCCCAGCCGGAGCTTTAAGCTCCCGTTTGGTCTCCCGACATGTGTAATAATGTAGTGCATGTAAGTGTAAGTGTGTGTAAGTAATGGGTGAGGATAGGATAAGGAAGGAAAGGCCGCGCGTGGTATGTGGCCCGTTTACTAGGCTACTACTTTGGCATTTGCCTGGTATTAATAGGAGAAACGAAGAAAAACTACCAATTAGAGCTAGTGGATTTATGTTTTCCCTTACACATTAAATTACTTCTTCCATCACGTTGTGAAGTCAGCGTTCATGTTTGATTGATCTTTCATACAGAAAAATTGGTTTACGGTAAAACGTCTTTCCGTCTGTGTTCAAAGCTAGTGTCTAAAACCTTTCAGATGATTTTCACCAAAATTGATAGTTCTGAATCTATCTGGCCGAAGACGAGGCCTTGCTAATTGCGGGACCCTGTGCAAATTTTAATTTTTGGAGGTACATTACGCGAAATATTAACATTTTCAGAATTTTCTCAAAAATGACTTCCAATTTTTGGATTATGTTTTTTCAGATAGTCGCTTAAAAATAGCGTAGATATTTTCGTTGAACTCCAAATTTTTGAAAATTGTAAAAGTTCAAATTTTGTTTCGGCGACTTTCAACTACAATATTGAAAATAATTTTTCATTAATGAAATCTTTTAAAATGTACAATATTTCGAAAATGTGAGTAGTTTTTGTTTAAAACATTATGTTCTCAAAAACGGCTTCAAGATTTTTTTCTGGGAATAGAGTTCATGTTTATGCGAATGGTGCGGGTTTCGTTTTCGGTGGACATCGGTAAAGTTTCCGTGTTTCCTAAAATTAGAAAAATTAACATTTCAAAACTACAAAATTGAGGAGATTGTTTTCTGACCGGAATCTGGTGTAAAAATTTAGATCTATAAGTAAAGCCATGTTCAATTTGTTTTCAAAGTACGAATAGTTTTGAGAAATTATTCCTTAAAGTACAGGACATTATAAACAAATTCTCAAAAAAGGCTCTAAATATTTTCTATGATTTATTCTTCAATAGAGTTATTTACGTTAGTAAAAATTTCATGTTTCATTTGAGTTATAATTCATAAATTTTCGGAAATTGTAAGTATGTGCATCACTAGTTTTCTTCGCTTAAAAATCACCGCTTTGCATTTTATTTGCTGTCTTTATTGCTGCCGGGATTTAAGTGGTTCATTAATCCCCTCGGGAAACCTTTCCTTAAACCTCTTGTTTAATAAATAAGTATTAAATTCTGCGCTGGGTGGCGAAGAGGCTTAGAGGGTCATCCACTTGTGCGTACCTGACGGTAATGGGTTTGAGACTTGTGTAATGATGGAGCGTTTCCCGCGTGTTTGAAGCGTGGTTTGCGTGTTTTGTGTACCGCCGGAACCATCATTGTGACCAGAATCGTACACCTCTGATCATATGTTATCATTCATGATCATCTTCAAGATCCGTTATACAATTGAAGGCAGGTTAAATGACATTCGGGATCATTTTTGTCCAGGAAATGTGTCATAAATATTTAAGCCTTCTTATTTTTGCCTACGCTCAGAAATAAATTTGGTTTTAATCACCATCATTTAATTAACAAATATAAAGTAATACATTCACATTTTACGATTCTATCGAAACTTTCCTCATGTTTTTTTGCGATATCTCATTTCTTGCTTGGAATAATTTATCCTGTTGTCCAAGTGAAACAAAAATAATGAATTCTTTCTCAAATATTTATTTCAACGATATGAACTTAACCATTATTTTTCTCGTTAGAATTATCCGAGATCTAGCCTTTTGCAACTTTTCAAATTTTGTTTCCCTTAGAGACTATAAGCCTAATTTTCATTTCTCGCGTGAATATTAAAACGAGACGAGGGGTGTGATGCATCTGTGAGGGAGCGTCGCAATTTTGTGAAGTGTTTTAATTATGGATGTAACAGGTTCTCTTCCACGTCCAGCAACACGAACGCAAGCTCAAATTGCCTCAAAATTCCCCAAATTGGCTTTAAATAAGGAAAAAGCACATCGGACGTACCACGAACTACAACGGTGAGACGAGGCCGGGGACGCGGCTGCAACCGAAGTGTATGAACGGCAAGAGGAGACTCGAAAGTTGGGATTTTCGAGGGCTATCGTCAATTCAAAACACATTTGATGGCAATCTACAGGGTCTAATTTTTTTTCAAGTTATTGCTGGTATTTGGGTTTTTGCCTGTTATCTGGTTGATATGTTTTCTTTCATACCCATTTATAAGTCCCAACCGTATCGTTCAAATACAAATGGCTGTTTTGATTTATTATTTTGTTTCCGGATGCGTCAACTACTGGGTTTATTAGTTCCGTAATCGAAGTGAATGTTATTTCCAGAAAGATGGGGATGTTTCCTCCCCGCCGGACCGTAAGATACGGAGTCGACCTACATGTCGCCAGGTGATGTAAGTCGAAGTTTTTCTAGGCACGGCACCGCCTCGGCCAGGGCAAGCCCTAACTTCCCGACATGTCTCCCAATGTGTATGGAAGTGTAATGCAGGTAAGTGTAAGTGTTGAGAGGAGAGGACGAGAAAGAGGATAAGGAAGGAAAGATAGCGTGATAGGAGAAAACACGGAGACCTACTGTTCAGAGCAGCCGGTCGCTAGAATTCCCCCCAGACAGCGACAGAATTGGACGTACCCCTATAGATAGAGTCGAAAATCCGCCACTCTTGAACTAGATCCCCCGGTCAGAGAACGCCACACTGGATCCCCCGGTCAGAGTTGCTTCGATGCAAATTTACATTTTTTCGGTTTTCTTTCCTGTTGACAGAAACGCTTTCCTCCATAAACGAAATAGAAAACGTTTACCCATAACAACTATTCTCACGTAACTGCAGACATTCTTATTTAGATTTTCGAAGAATATGTTCTCTATTTGGTTTTTCCAATGTATAATTTACTAACATATTTCAGTTGAGATATTTTCTGTCACTCGTCGTCTTCTCTTGTTGGACATCTTACGCTCCGAATAGTCTACTGATAAGAAAGTTTTGCTGAATATTTTTCCACACGAACGATAATTTGTAAACTTGTAAAACACTGCATTAAACGCTTGTTCAGCGTATAATCGTCGTGTGACACGTACATCCGCCGCACACATTGCAGACCGATTCGTTCTGCCTAACGGACAACAATCACTCCTCAACGTTTCTACGGAAAATTAGTTCGTCGCGGAACAGATAGACTGTTCAGTTGTGTAAAAGAGGTTGAGGGTATATCTAACGTGCACTTCACAGGCAAAATACGGTTTATCCGACCCTCACTGAATACGAGAATTCTGTCGATACGCGCAGTTTGAGAGTAGACGTAATGACACACTCATACACAAGCATTTTCAGTCAAAATCAAAACTCTTTAATTGTTTTTGAATTTTTCCTGAATTCTTGAGAATCAAAAAGACGATAGACATCTCTGAAAAGGTCGTAGTCTATATAGTTTTCTTGTAATTTCTATTCGCATTATAAACTTAGATTTGAATATCAAATTTACTTTTATTACTATTGTTTATTACTATCATTAATGATGATGATGATGATAATAATAATAATAATAATAATAATAATAATAATAATAATAATAATAATAATTGTAGAAGATACTTACGGCTCTCGTTAGTTCCAAGGGTTGAAATGATTAGTTCCGTCGCCGCCATCATCTGTGCGGGAACTGTGTGAAGCCTGCGGCAATGGAGCTGGAGGGCGAGGCCTAGAGCGAGGAGCAGCGGAGGCGCGAGGAAGGCGGTGGGGAGCGAGGCGGAGAGGAGCCTGGACGAAGCGGTTCGGCGGCGCCCGGAAGGGCGAGGAGGAACCTCGCCGCGGCGCTAGCTGGAGACGCAGCGCAGCGCAGGGCAGGGAAGGGCAATGGATGGGAAAGGAAGGGGAGGGAGGTGAAGTCGGGGTTGGGGGCGTGGCACGAGCAGCAGGGGTGGGGCGGCGGTGGCGGCACGACGGGAAGAGGGCGGGGCGGCGCGGGACGGGGGCAGGTGCGTGCGCGACGATAAACGCCACCTGCGCCCCTGTGCTCGGCGCCCGTGCCGTCACGTCGCCCGCCTCTGGCGCCCTTCCCCCGCCCCCCTGCCACTCCCCCCTCCCCGCGCCCGGCCACGCCTCTCTTCTGCCACCCACGCGCACCTGGCGCCGAGCCGCGGGCGCTTGCTGCTTAACCCCCTGCGCGCCGCGCCGTGCCGCCCGCGCTTTTCCCACGGCCGACGCGGCGCACCGCACCGTCCCGGTCAGCCGGCCCTCGCGGCCGCCTCTTTCGAGAGGAGGCTCGCGACGCTCCTCTGCCCGTCTACAGTCCCTTCATTTAAGAGTATAGTCTATGTATCAGTAAACCGTGCATCTGTAGTCCGTGCATCTGTAGTCCGTGCATCTGTAGTCCGTGCATCTGTAGTCCGTGCATCTGTAGTCCGTGCGTCTGTAGTCCGTGCATCTGTAGTCCGTGCATCTGTAGTCCACGCATCTGTAGTCCGTGCATCTGTAGTGCGAGCATCCAGTGTCCATCGGCCTGTTTAAATCTCGGTGGTATGGGCACGAATGAGGTATGGTTTCAGCATTTTCTTGTATGGCAAATGATGTATTTATAAGTATTTATATATCCAAAAAGTATGTGAATGTTTCAATATGAAGAATTTAAATATTTACATATCCAAAAAAGAATGTCATTCGTGGAATATAAATTTTAAGAAATATCACTTGTGATTTGGAAATTCATATAGAACTCCACTCGCGTCTCTGGAGCAAGTGAATATTTTCTGTAATTTCCATACTAATCACGCTATTGTATCTAATAATAACATGCGTGCAATGTCTATTGAGACCACATTTCTCTGTATTTTCTTTTTTTCAACCTCGAATCATTATTTATAACAAATAAAAATGGACTAAGAAATTTCGTGGCGGGAGGCTTACAGAAGTTTATCTAGAGAGCTATGTTGCCGCACATATTTTGTTCACATCCGTGCTTTTCTTATTTTACCCGGCAAATATTTACCTTTTCTGTTCCAAGTAGTCTAATAGTAGTTTTGCTTGTATCGTACCAACAGTTCTCAAGATGTTTTTAAAAGTCATGTTTTATCATATCACTACTGGCGGATGCCTTCATAATTGTGACCTTTTCTCGTTTTTCAACAATAAACTTCAGATGTTTTAACCCCTAAAACAACTACTTGTATGAGTTTTACTTTTTTTGAGCTTTCTCTCTAAAGACGTTCAGCCTTATTCTACGTATCTGTTCTATCTATATTAATAGTAATTCATTTTGAGACCTTCCGGCACCCTCTGTAAAATATGTTTTGGTGAGTGCTTGCAGTTTCTATAAACCAATCAACAATGAAAGTGATTTTATATGCTGGAGAATTTACCTTCTTCTACTTCTCATCCTTTGAAAATATTGTTCTTACAGAACTCCTTTTACGTATTATTTTAAAAACTTTCCACTTCATCCTGTACTTACTTCAAATACGGAACGTTCTTCCGTCAACGTCAAAATCTAATTTTAATGCTTCTTAGAGAAGAACATATCTCCTTCAATGCTTTAAATATTTTATTTTCATTTTCTTCTGCTCTACAAATTCTTTATTCACCAGCCATTATTCATATCCTCCAGCCTTGGTGCCTCATCTGCACACAATTTACCGACGCATTTTCCCTAAAGAGGCGCAATTTTTATAAAATCTTTCAATGAATGGTTGTGCTTTCGGAAAGATTTTGTGAACAAATGAAATATTTATTATTCCATATATTTAGGGATAATTCACCTGTTCTTTCGTAATTTCTTCCATTTCTCAGTAGCTGGTGATTTTTACATGAGGCGTGGGACACCTACCGCTTTGCTTCGTGTAATTTTTGCGCTGAGAAGTGCGTGGAGATGGTTGATTGCCTTGGTGTCTCTGGGACGTCTGTTGATTTCTGACGTGTTTATTTCTTCAGGGAATGCTCGTTGTCTTCATGGGTCACACTGGGTCCGTCCTCGTCTGTCCTTCGTCCCGTTTCCTTCCAGCCACCATTTCACAACGACAACACGCTCTCGGGCGGGCGTCGCTCGACTACTCCCTGTCTTTCGCCGGAGACCTTCTACCTCATTCGCTCCAATCTCCCCCCCCCCCCCCCCCTCATCGCCCTCATCGCTCCCTGCGCCCTCGCCGCGCCGCTCGAGCCGTTCCAGGCCACCTGCGTCGGCCGTTGCCGGGCACGCGGCGGCGGTACGCACCGGGGCGCGTAGGTGGCCGGTCCGCGCGTGCGGCGTCTCCCCCTGCCCCGCCCCCTCTCCCCCTCCCACCACCACTTCCGGCACCCCGCCGCCGCTGCGGCGCTGGCACGGAATATGCGATGCGACGCGCGCGGAGCAGAATTATTAGAAGCTCTTCCCCACCGGCCGCGTCGTTCCCTCCCCCCTCCCCCCGCCTCCGCCCGGGCCCAGCCGCATCGCTCTCCTTCGCCCTCGTAGCTCTCTTCCTCCGCGCGCCACCCTCCTCCTCCTCCCCCGACCCGGATAATAAGCTCCAGAATACAGGGCTCTTCAATTTGCATGCAAATGCCCGCCCCGCCCCGGCCCGGCCCGCGACGCCCGCCGCGACCCCGGCTGCCCGCGGAGGGCAGCGATTCTCACTGGCCAAAAGTCAGACGCACTTCTAATTGAAGGGTTTCGAGAAAAGGCTTGTTTATCTCAAGGGCTCGGCGTGGCCGGCTTGACTCGGACATCCCATGCACTAGTCAGTTTTCTAGGTTTCATCTTACAATCATCATTCTTACAACTTATTTTGTTTACTTATATAATTGTTTGGAAAATTGTGAGTGCGTTTTGATCAGATTCGGCGTGAAACTTTATACATCATTCATTGCATTTACGAATAGATTATCATGTCATGAGAATGTAATAGAGTTCATTATCCTGTGAAAATCGTAAAAAATTAAATTTCTTATTCGTGTAATATGAAATTCTCTTATAATTAAATTCTTAGTTTTACATGGATAAGGACCAATTTTACTGTCAAAAGGCAATGACAATACTGCGTGAAAAAAAAAAGATAAACATCAAGGCTATTTTGATAATAATAATCCGAACAATCCCATCGTTAATATTGTAAAGAATTTAAGATTTTAACGGATGACACGTATTTTATTGATTTTGATAAGAAAATAAAATATTCTATTAATCATTCAATACATGGTATAGGAGAAACAAAAATACTATCTTCATTGTCAGGTATATTCTTCAGGTTTATGCAGCTTACTAGTTTGGCGCCACCAGAGTCAGTACAGCGCCTAGTGTCTGCATGCCGCCCTTCTCTGCCCATCAGCTCCTTGGGCAACGCCTTTCCTTCCGGCCGCTCTCCCGCGTGCCTTGCGTACCCTCTAGCCCACCAGCCCTCTACCCTCCTGCCATCCTGACCTCCTGCAGTTTGGCCCTCCTGCAGCTCGCCCTCCTGCAGTCCGGCCCTCCCGCTGTCCATCCAACCCGCAGTTCTTTCCTCCCGCAGTCCGGCCGTCTCGCCATCCCGTCCTCCAACCCTCTTTTCCTCACCCATCACGTCCTTCTGCCATCAGGTTTCCCTGACCTCTCGCCTTACAAACATCCTGTCAGATCATGTCAACTTCGTCCTTTACTATCGCCCTCCCTGCCTACTACGATCCCGGTCACACTTCCTCCGTACCCTCACCCTCTGTCCCTTTGACCCTACTGTCCTGTGGCCCTACATCTTCCTGCCTCCTCCGTCCCCCTGTTATCCTTCAGGCCTCTTTTACTCTCGTTCTCTCTTTGTAGCCCAGCTACCCTCTGTTCCTACCACCCTCCCTCCCTCTCGTTTTTTCAAAGTCCTTGTAGAAACGCTTTCCCGATCTCAAGACCTCCGGCTCTCCCATTCCCTGGCCCTTCTTTTCTTCGCCCTCACTCTTCTCACTCCCGACTTCGTTCTCCTGCCTTCAGAGCTCGCCGCTTCTTGTGGCCCGAGAATCACATTCCGCGGCGTCTGCATTCCACTTTGCTCCAGCAAGACGCGCCCCGTGGCCGGTGCCTTCACTCGGTTTCGCACACTCGCGTCTGTCGTGGCAGCTCGTGGCCTTCTCCCCCGCCTCCGCCCTCGACGCCGCCGCCGGCCGTGCCTCCACTGCCGCCCCGCCGCCGCCCCGCCGCCGCCCCGCCGCCGCCCGCCGCCGCCCCGCCGCCGCGCCCCGCCCGCCGCCGCGCCGCCGCCGCCCTGCCGCCCCGCCGTCCGCCCGCCGCCGCCCGCCGCCGCCCGCGCCGCCGCCGCCGCCGCCGCCCCGCCGCCGCCCGCCGCCGCCCTGCCGCCGCCCGCCGCCGCCCGCGCCGCCGCCCGCCGCCGCCCGCCGCCGCCCTGCGCCGCCCGCCCGCCTGCCGCCGCCCCTGCCGCCGCCCGCCGCCGCCCTGCCGCCGCCCGCTGCCGCCCTGCCGCCGCCCGCCGCCGCCCGCCGCCGCCCGCCGCCGCCCGCTGCCCGCCGCCGCCTCTGCCCGCCGCCCCGCCGCCGCCGCCGCCGCCCCTGCCGCCGCCCCGCCGCCGCCCGCCCGCCCGCCCTCGCCGCCCGCCGCCGCCCCGCCGCCGCCCGCCGCCGCCCTGCCGCCGCCCCGCCGCCGCCCGCCGCCGCCCCGCCGCCGCCGCCCCCGCCGCCGCCCGCCGCCGCCCGCCGCCGCCCCGCCGCCCCGCCCCGCCGCCGCCCCGCCTCCACCTCCGCCGCCCGCGCCCCCGCCGCCCGCCGCCGCCTCGCCGCCGCCCCCCGCCCCCGCCGCCCCCGTGCCGCCCTCCACCTCTGCCTCCTCACCGCCCCTCTCGCTACGCCGCCGTCCCGCCGCCTCCCACGCCCCCGCCCTCGCGCCCCCCTCTCCCGCTCCACCTCTGCCTCCATCTGCCTCTGCCACGCCCCGCCTCTTCACTGCCGACGCTCGCCCGCCTCCACGCCTCCCTTCGCTCCATATGTCACCATGTACGACGTCCGTCTGTTCGCTCGTGCTTCCATCCCATGTTTCGAGTTTCTTTTGTTGCTGTACTTCCCATAATGTTAGAGTATTTTCTTTCACTCTCGCGTTCTTTGGACATCCTGTTCTTGTTTTGCAATACTTTTCCTTGTTTGGTTTCTTAGCGCTCATCGCTGCTAATTAGCGCTCTTCCCTTCGAATTCAACATGGGAAATCAGCGTATATCTACACATACGAACAATGAGGATATGTGGTCGAAGAAGAATTGTCGGTCAGATTCGTAGTAAATAATTCCATCTACTATTTAGAATTAGTAATATACTCGTATTATGAAATAACGAAATGTTACGTCGACGTAATGATTTTACGATTTTCTTTCTTTTACATATACCTGCAGTCGTTCTTTTGTGTAATTTCCCTTACTTTAAAACATTCTTTCGAAGAGCATTCAAAGGATACCATCCGTCATTTTAATTATCTCCATACATCCTCGTGTATGAATTTGCCATGTTCCTTTCATTTCTTCGACTCAGAATCGAGAATATCAGTCATTCTGAGTTGTTTTTTTCCTATAGATTTTTTTGACATGCTGAGGTAAAAATGCGAAATGAGACTGATATTAATTAATATATCTTGGTAGAGGATCGTATCATGCAAATGAGTTCTGAGGCATATCGTATCAGTGCGTTCTGTTCATCTAACCGGCGGCAAAAACCAATACATTCTGTTCAATAACAACCATATATTCAACATCCACCAACTAAAATTCCACCCTTTAGAAGAAGAATATTTTCTAAAGTATCTGAATGGGAATAATAATATAAAGAAAAACAAATATTTGATTTGATTTATATTTTGTCAAAAAACAGTACAAAACTGTGCGTGACGTATCGGGGGAAGTGTAATCTGCGTACTTTTTCTTGGACCCCAAAATATCTTCCCTACCCTTTTGTTACACAGGATGTAAGATAGATGCAATTGCTTGTATATTCGGAAAACTTACTTCGGAAGTCGATCCCATATCTGCAAGGTCGGGTCGCAGCTGATCGAGCTTGGCCCCGCCAGAGGCTATTGTGCCAATACAGACAAGTAGAATTCGTAGGTACGATTTCTGAATCTTATTTGCTTACCCGAGATTATTATCAAGATACTTTCGGTACAGTATGTTGCTCGAATATGTTTGAGCTTGCCTGCCCAATATGTTTGAAAATATTAAAATACCAATTTTTTTACTAAAACTGTAAAATGTAGTTAACCACGAGTTTTAAGTTGTTACTTCAAACGGGAAAAATGTGATATGGTCAGCGTAGCAATGGACGTTGATCGAAATACATATTGTAATATTATAAATTCAATTGTAAAATTAAATATAAATCCTCATTATTTTTTAAAATTTTTCCCCACTGAAAGCAAGTGTTGCGTTGCAGTCTTTTATTACAAGCAAATACTTCTGTGAAGATTGTAAAGTATATTTAGGATGTAAATTGTAAATGTATATTAAATACACTGTGGTAACCGTACAAGTTCCGTCGTCCACTTCATATAGAAACGGATGAGCTACGGTTATGTTTTTAATT
Organism: Teleogryllus oceanicus; assembly: GCA_964035755.1. Taxonomy (NCBI): domain Eukaryota; kingdom Metazoa; phylum Arthropoda; class Insecta; order Orthoptera; family Gryllidae; genus Teleogryllus; species Teleogryllus oceanicus. The sequence goes on along the minus strand of CAXIVR010000001.1, from coordinate 276,645,292 downwards.
TGACATTTCCGACCATGATAAAAAAACCATTCATCAAAGTGACATCTTAAGAAATGCGACGAACAACACCTGTCACAGCAATGTTTGCTCGGATAACTTTGTAGAATAAGAGCGGGAACATATGAAATAAGAAGAAATATGGGGCGAACCTTAAAGATGACTAGAAAGTGTAAATATTATGAGGGTAAAGCCACGTTATAAATTTATATTCTCCGATTCTCGTTTCAAACCGAAGAGAATTGTCAAAACGTTTGTGAAATACGGCGCTCAATAACATCATTTGGGAGTAATTAAGAATGAGATATCACTTCGAGTACGAAACGGCGGTTAAAACGAAAAACCTCGTGGCACAACAGCGAATAAAAAAGTTTGCCCACTTCTGCTAAACGAACACCTTACGGCGCCGTTCGCGTATGAAAGCGATGACACGCAAAATAAGAACGATTTCGAACAAGCCGTACCTTATCCTGCCGCGCATCCGTCAGCTGACGCACGTCCTAAACACTCCGTTTGGATTGCGTTGCATCTCTGGGACGCTGCTGTCGCAAACGCTGTTCATTGTTCTTTGAAGGGCAGCATTTGCCTTCCCGGCCCCCCAACGCGGCGCCACGCCACACCTCGCCACGCCACGCTCCGCCACGCCACGCCACGCCACAACACTCTTTCGGCCACGGATCCCTCGCGAATACGCCCCAACGCGCTCGTCACGGAATTCCCGATCCGCAAAGACCGGTGTTTTCCGCGACAGAGGACCGCTGTAATTAGCGAAATGAAAAACGCGGCTCCGAACCCGTCCAATTAATGCAGTAGCCCGCGGGAGCGGAGCGCGGGGGTGGGTCGCGGGGCAAGAGGGACGGGAAGGCGCTGGCGCGGATGAAGGCGGCGGCGGGGGCGGAGGCGTTACGGGGCGATGGGGCGCGGAAGGGGGTTGGTGCAAAGGTGGAGGAGAGGCAGTGGGACGGATTGAGGGAACGGAATGGTGGGTGGTAAGGAGTTGATCGCTGGAGAGCGCGAGATGTAGGAAACAGAGCAGGCGACAATGTTTGGGGGAACCAGCACTGGTGGGATACCTACCATATAGCAGGCGAGCCGGTAGCGACGGGCTCTGTGAGGTTCTGGGCAGGAACACTTAAGAGAGCGAGTAGGAACACCTGAGGAGCGAAGGAGGTGCTATGGTGACGAGCAGGGAGCATTTTAATTGATTGATTGATTGATTTTTTTGTGTTTCCGGGCGCGTCAACTGCTTTGGTCATTAGTCCCGTTAGTGTAGAGCATGTTTTCTCTCGGGAGATGGCGGTGATCTTCCCCCACTGGATGGCGAGATCCGGCGCCGACCTACTGTCGGCTAGTGGGGTTTCTCCCTAACCAGGACTCTCCCACCAGCGGGGCACCGCCCCAGCCGGGACAAGCTCTACGCTCCCGACCGGTCTCCCGGAATATGTGGTAGTTTAGTACATGGTAGTGTAAGTGTGTGTGTGTGTGTGTGTGTGTGTGTGTATGAGGAGAGGATAGGACAAGGAAGAGGAAGGAAAGATCGCGCGCGGTCCGTGGCCCGGGTACTGCTCCGGCATTCGCCTGGTGTTGATCGGAGAAACCACGGAAAACTACCGAAACTACCGAAGCCGCGTGAATTCTTCTCCAGACAGCGACTGAATTCGACCTAGCTAAAAAGCTAGCGTCGAAAATCCTGCCGCCGTCAGGACTGGAACCTAGGACCTCCCGGTCAGAGGCGCTGCAGTGGCATCAGTTGATGCACTGAGCTACCGCTACCGGTAGCAGGAATCAGTGAGGGGGCGTTTGTGAGGTGAGGAGGGGCGTTTGGTGAGGAGGAAGAGAGAAGCACGGTGTGGAGGAGGAAGAGATGGGGGGATGAAGGTCGGTGGGAAACGGGGTCAATGGCCTTTTGCGTACACGAAAGCCAGTGCAGAGGGCAAGGTGCAACGCGGGGAAGGCAGCCTCGCAGGCGAGGGCATATGCCGACGCTGGAAGGCAGGCAATGTGTTAGCGCGAGGGAGGGCGACTGCCGAGTGTGGGGGGGGGGGCGCCGTCACCCTCCCACCTCATGTGTGCGCCCTCGGCGATGCGTGAATTTGCGCCGGCGGTGACGTGGCATGTACAGTCGCGCACGTACGCGACGGCTACGGGATGGCCCTGTTTAACTATGCCGGCGGCGGGGCTTAATTTACACTGACGCAAACAAAGTTATTGCGCGCGTTCACGGGGCACTGCTCGCGCCAATCATGAAAATATTTCAATATCCTCGAGAATCCTGCCCTGTTTCTATTTAATCGCTACTCGTTATCACCACTTATTTGGGTATTGCTAGTGTTACCGTAGATTGACACGACACGCCAGAGTTTGAAGGGTCGAAGTTGACTGACACTGAATTTTTCATGCTGTCTACTTGATTTTAATATTCTGCTGCACGAAATGTTACATATTTGGCACGTGGTATGCAGTCTAATTGATGTTCCATTACTTTTTTTGAGAAAATATGCAATTACCAACTCTTGACACTTTTAAACCCATTTCAATAACTAATTATTTAATTATACTGCGCTAATCAATTGTTGAATTATACCGCTAAAAAGTTTAATAACCATTGCAGAGCTCGAAATTATATAAATGAATTCCGGAATTTCTTATAAAGATTCTAACAGACTACATGCTTAACCATATTAATTTTTTATATTGTTTTAATGATGTCGAGACATGTATGCTGGAGCATAATTGATAATGACAGTTTCTGTTAACTTGTATACTTGTGTATATAATTATTGTTTCATTTATCGCAACAATTTTATAAATCATTACCAAAAAATATCGTGGTATAATATTATTCTCGACGTTCCTTAAAGAGGCACATAGTCTGCATGTCTAGCGCAAACATAAACATAACTACTCAAACTTGATAAAATTATCAATAACCTAAAGAACAAGTTATTAATATTTCTCTCATAGAAAGTTATTCAAATAAAAAACTATGTAACTAGAAGAGAATATTATATTCGACTAAAGAAAACATTTTATAGATCGTAGGGAAATTAATTGATATTATGAGGATTTTTTTCTGTTTTCGTCTTATTGTACGATTGGTTTAAAAACTTGTATTGTTTATTTTAAGTATTTCACTGTCTCCGTGAACACTTGAAAGACTATTCAATCTTTCTGATAAACTAGATTCCTTAGTATGAAGGCTTATATAAATACAGATCTCCTCTCTATCTGTCTGTCTGTCTGTCTGTGTGTGTGTGTGTGTCTGTCTGTCTGTCTGTCTGTCTGTCTGTCTGTCTGTCTGTCTGTCTGTCTGTCTGTCTGTCTGTCTCTCTGTCTGTCTCTCTCTCTCTCTCTCTCTCTCTCTCTCTCTCTCTCTCTAGTTCTTTCGAGTCTACTGCAAGATTGCTACTCCCCTGATAATAAATGTAGAGCTTAGGTGTAGTAATAATAATAGTAGTAGTAATAAATGTAGGTTTTAGTACAAAATAATGCCCGTTACAGGGAACGAACTAAACATTATTGGCTCTCAACAATCAGTACAATACGATGAACCCTTTTCACATTTTTTGTTTATATTTACATTCTTGTATTGGTGGTATAGAGCAAGTTGAGAAAACGTTCTAGAAAGAAAAAAAAGTCGAGACAAAAATTCACCAGTGAGTCTGAAAACAACACAAGCGACTAAACCAATACAAAAAGTATTTCTCAAATTGGACATACCATCGATTTGTTTGAATTGGAGAGCCTGCGAATATGAAACAAATCATCCCTTTATGATAATAATCATTAAATGGGTCAAGAACGGCCAGATGGATCAGAAACGTGGCTATTTTATTCTTAACACTTTTTTTGCTATTTTTTTTCTTTCATTCGCACTGGGTCTCCTGAGGTGTTGATTTTGAAGTAGAGAAACTTGCAGATGTTATTCCCGACCATGAATAAGCAACGTATTTTAAATATAGTTACAGCATTAAATTTTTCCAATTTAATTATTTTATTGGTTTTTCCAATCAAGTTAAATACTTCAAGTCAAATTATTACCGACTAAAATTGAGCATTGTTTCATTTAGATTTTTTTGCTGCAATATATTCTCAATATTTAAATCATTTCTTGAAGAGTTTTTTAATCGTCGAAATTTTCCGTAATTTTTAGTCAAATCGTTACAATTTTCCAAAAATAACAAAACAAGATTCTGTTGAAAACCGTTTCAATTTTTTAAACATTTTAAAAGTGAAGCACTATTTAATGCATTTTCTGACATGTGGGGTCATTTCATTAAAACTTTTGAATTTTCAAAATAACATGAAATGCATTATTCCCAAAATTCCGTGTTTCCTTTTGTGAAGAGTTTTCCAAATATGGCTACAAGTATCTATAGGATACAAGTATTAATAATACAATATTAGGTAATCATAAAACTAATACGAGAAAGTTTGTGTTGTTGTAGCACCATCTGTGTTTTTCGAAAGTTGCAAGGAACAAAGACGTCTTGCCGTGTTCTCGCCTCTGACGGCTAAAAGCGTTGCGGTTGTCCAACTTGATCAATAATGTTTTTTTGGTTCGCTCCAACTATCGATCGGGTCGTTTCCACGAAGTTTTTTGGTTAATTACTGACAAGTACTTACGATACACGTGGGTGTTTCACTGCACAACAACGGGTCTGCAAAAGAAATGCGACTCTTGCCATAGAATTGTGAAGGGTGTTCTTTGTTTCTCTTAGTTTGAGACAAATCGACAAATCGGCAATTCTCTCAAACTTTTCGGTTCATTGTGCCCATCGCGTGCTAAAGATCTCTTTTGGACTCTTAGCCTACGCAATTACCACAGTAATTCCAAGTAAAATAGTTTGTAGAGAACGATGCCAGGGAAACTAATGTGGAGACAATTTAGAATGCCTTACAGGAAAATACAAAATACGCCAGTTGGACGTGTGTTTAGGAAAGTCTAACATTCACAGAGAAATATTAAATTTCATGAGATGTAGCTTTTACTCACAACTGACTACAAATGCAATTGCAGTTTTAACACGAGCACTGTACAAAAAAAATTCAAAAGTTTTATGCTCACAGAACTGACCTGCAAATTAAACGTGCACCCTGAAACATTTCAATATGACGTTACATCAGTTTCATTGGTCTTTCATTTTTTCTCACTGTATTAGTGAATTGGTTTATCTCTTGACAAGACATTGTTGAAATGAATGAATCCGTGTGCAGAATTTAATTATGTTCAGGTGTATTTACATGGAATACAATACACTATTTATTGTGATCACTCTTCGTTGTAGTTAGGCTAATATTATTAACAGATTTATAACGGTAGATGAAAAATTAAAATTATAACGCTGAAATCATTATTATTTTTACAGGACCTTCATGCCTTTCTCGGACAAATGTTTCTCCTTTTGGCGACTCTTGCTGCACTAGTTTTTCATGTTTTGCTTTACCCCTAGGATTAAATTACAACCACCGTACGACTTAACTGTGTTTGTATACCGACCATACAACGGAAACGCCTTATTTGGACACACGTGCGCCGTGTCGTGGTTTTATAAACGGATGCTTCATTGACAAAAACTTGTTTCCTTGAACCACTTTTCCATTGAATTCCATGAAATTTCACTTGAACCACCTCTTAAATTCCGCAGAGAATTATTATCTGTCAAGTATTCTGTTAAAGCTGCTTCATCAACTAACTCAATAATCTTCAATGATGTTTTTCCTAATGTATATGCTGAAAAAGTGTTTATTCTTCCCATAAAACTTTCTAAGATGATAAATTGTAGTACCCCTCCTTGGAAACATCGAACATCACAGCTGATCTGACGTTAACCAAGTACAACAATTGCAGCTTATCAAAAAAAGAATCAATACCTTCTCTGAATTCTTCTCGAATTCCTCTCAACTACTGTAGTTTATGCATTAAAGGATATGATAAACATGAAGCAACTGGATTTCTTGTATATTTACCGGACAAAACTATCAAATGTCAGCTTGCGAATTATGATAGCTGAACTAGAGTAAATGCCTATGCTTTAATGGCAGCGCTTAAATTTGTAAATGAAATACACCAATCTCATTTTGTCATCTTTTAAAACTCATGGCCAATAATAAATGAAGTTATGAACACAAGTATTAAATCGGAAATGATATTTATTATAATAGATCTCTGTAGGATCCATACAACAAGGGAAAATGCCACTGTAAATAGTGAAAATAGAAGAGTAACCGCTGTTGTTAATCTGAAGAACAATAAAATGCACAACCCATCCTACACTGTCACTGATAATTTGAATCATGTTGGGGAACTAATGAAGGTAAAATGGAATGGTACATGAAAAGAGTACAAAGCTTTTACTTCGCTGGCTTTTATTGCAGAGAGAGAGAATCCCATAAAGGTCCTACGTATGGGGGTTCCTGTATTTACGTTAGAAATAATATTGATTCTATTCCCTTGGCGGAATTAAATGTGTACTCCATTGAAAATATTTTCGAAATTTCTGTTGTGCATCTTACTTCACTAAAAGTGATAATACTTTGCATTTACAGACCTCCAACAAAGAGAACTGCAGATTATATTTCGTTCTTAGAAAACCTGGAGATAACACTTAACAACGTCAGCAATCTCTCTTTTGAATCCATTGTTGTATGCGGAGATTTTAACATTGATTTTCTGGTTGAATCTTGCGAGAAAGAAAAGTTTCTCAATTTAATTCCTTCAATTTAGACATTACAATTAATGTACCTACACGGATCACACAACATTCGAGGAAGGCAATTGATCAAATTATAATTAACAAAACTACTACTCGATATGAAGTAAAAAGAATAATCACGATGCAAATTCTTACCTGGAACTTATAATTATAAGAAATGCGATCACTGACACAATAAATAATACACGTATGACTAGATTGTTTACTAAAAGTAAAATTAAATTATTCATTGATTACTTGATGCAGGAGTCATGGGAAACGGTTTATAATACTGCTGATACAAACGAAAATATAATTTTTTTTTAACTTTTTTTATTTTAATTTTTCCTTAAAAAAAAAATGACGTATCTCAAGATTTCCTTATCTACTTTAAAAAATACAAAACATTGTTACGAAAAGTCATAAGGCAGGCTAAAATCATGAAAAACGATCAGGATATTTTGAATTCAAATAATAAAACAAAAGCAATGTGGAATATAATAAAAATACTACCAAATCAACTAGAAAACCCGTAGAGAATGTTGTTTTAAAATATAACGATATAAATGTGAACGATCCGGCAACAGTGGCTAGTCTCTTTAACCAATACTTTTCGAGAATTGCTGCCGATCTCACTAAGGGTCTTCAGGCACAAAATTAAAACAGACAGTTCACCCAAAATTGTAGACACAATGTTCGTTTCCGAAACTTCTTCCTATGAAATTCTCAAAATAATCGGTAAACTAAAAAATAAATATTCGTCCGGTTTAGATGAATTCCCGGATTCTTTGTTAAAGACTTGTGCGTATGCCATTATACATCCGTTAACAACTAACATATTTAATGCATCTTTATGCACTGGAACGTTTCCAGATATTTTCAAAACAGCTAAAATTAAGCCGCTTTTCAAAAAAGGCAACACAAATGAAATTCAAAATTATCGGCCCATTTCTCTTCTATCAGTCTTTTCAAAAATATTAGAGAGACTTTTTTACATACGAATGGAAACCTTTCTCACTAAACATGACGCGCTTTCAGATTGCCAACATGGATTTAGAAAATCAAAATCAACGGAAACAGCTATATTTTCTTTTCTTAAAGATGTCGCCTCATCATTGGATAAAACGATTATTTTTAGATCTCTCAAAAGCTTTTGACGTCATTGATCATGAATTTTACTTTCCAAATTACCTTCATATGGAATTCGTGGTATTGCTCTAGATTGGTTATGTTCGTACCTTAAACAACGATCTCAGAGAGTTGAAATACCTTACTGGAATGATGGAACATTACGTACGCACCTTTTCGACTCTTTGCCCGTTGCATGTGGAGTTCCTCAAGGATCGATTTTAGGCCCTATTCTGTTCCTACTTTACGTAAACGATATGCCCTCGACGATTCGAAACGGAAGAACGGTTCTCTTTGCGGATGATACGAACATCCTTTGCAATAAAGAAACAGTAAATAGTACAATAACAGATGTTTCAAATTGGTTCCGAAATAACAAATTAATAGTGAACGAAAAGAAAACGGTTTTAATGCGGTTTTCCATTTCAAATAAACAATTCTGTGCCCCATTGACAATGAACAGTGTACCATTGACTGATGTTAAGGCAACAACATTTTTAGGTCTCTCAATTCAGTCAAACCTTAAATGGAACGTCCATTTAAATGAATTGAACACAAAATTAAGTTCATTATGCTACGCGTTCAGAATTCTTGCAAATTCAGTCAGCCTTCATACTGCTCGTTGTGTATACTTCGCGAATGTTCATTCCCGCCTGAGATATGGCATAATATTCTGGGGAAATACATCTTATAGCTCCCACACTTTTAGATTACAAAAACGAATTGTACGAATAATAACCAAATCCCACCCACGTGATTCATGTAAGCCTCTCTTCATTAATCTAGGGATTCTACCATTACCGTGTCTTCTTATAAAAAACTCACATTACTATAAACACTATACCTTACTTATTACAAAAAATTCACATACAATACATGTACATTATTTTACAACACTTTGCCAGATGACATTAAACGCTTAAATTCAATAGAAAAGTTTAAATCCCAAGTGAAATCGTTTCTGCTGCATAACTGTTTCTATACAATTAGAGACTATACTGAGCATCACAAAAAAAGTAACAAATTTTAACAATGATACATAATGCTTTATTTACCATTTGAACTGTGTAAATGAGTATAAACAACCTGTAACAACTATTGTACTACAGCTTCCGGGTCAATGATCCCCATCTCGATCAGGTTTTGTCGTCCAGTTTCCCTGATCCATTGAGCAAATGCTGAGATGAGCCCTTGTTTTGCTTCTGGACATAAATGTAACTTCATTTTTTGTGCACGTTTTCTAGAATTCAGTGGGAAATACAATTATTCAAATTATCGTTTCCATGTTGTCGCGGCAGGAAGTAATAAGAGCCAAAATTTATTGCTTATTTATCTTTGAAAATAGATTTTATTACATGGGAGTTTTTTGTTTTTTTTTCTCCCTTTCAAAATTCAAAATTTATTGCTTATTTATCCTTGAAAATAGATTTTATTACATGGGAGTTTTTTGTTTTTCTCCCTTCAAAATTCAAAATTTATTGCTTATTTATTTTGAAAATAGATTTTACTACATGGGAGTTTTTTCTCCTTTCAAAATTCAAAATTTAAGTAGTATATGACTTTAAAATTTAAGTAGTATATGACTTAGGTAGGGATCACAGAATTTTGAAAATGTGCACACAATTCACTTTTCCCCATAGCACGTCATACGCAGTTTTTAACTGTTTTTTTGACGTAAAATAAATAAAATAAAAAATAAAATAAAGCAAGCAGTATCCATAAAACACTTAAAAACATAATGACATTGGTAACCAATAAAAAACTTAGCCGAAGACAAAAAGTGGTTTTAACAAAAATTCGGACGGGACATTCAAAAATTGTTATCTTCACCTACTACAAAAGAATCCCCCCGAACTTGTGATGTATGTAGTTGTACTCTTACTTTGGACCACTTCATTGAGTCATGTCCCAGTTTTCCTTACAGCGAAAAACCCTCTTGCGGGGACTGGACATTGGTGCACTGATGTGTTCTCCTACACATTAAAATCAGGTGATTAAGTTTGTGAAAGTATTGGTATTACGTGGGAAATTTGACCTCAAACTAACATGTTAATTATTGTAAACAGTGTTGTATTGTGTTATTGTAGAATTTTGATATTGTAACAATATAGTGTTGTATTGGAAATCTAAATTTAAACTTATGTATTGGATATTGTAATTGGTGTGGTCGCTAATGACCTTGCAGTTGACGCGACCTGAAATAAATAAATAAAAAAAAGGAATCCTTTTTGCCTTGTCCTTGATATGGAAAGATCGATTGACGGTCCGTATGGCTGTCTATCTCTCCATCTGTCCGTCTGTGGTCAACGCTAGCGGCTAAACTCATCAGCCGAAGATCTCCAAAATTGATTTTCTCTGATCGATCTCAATGAACTCGAGGCTTTGGGAGTTTCAAATGGATATTTTAACTTTTGAGGGTTTTTTAAATGTAGCAAGCATTTACGGCTTTATGTGGCTGACCGTGTTCGGTTCATACGGCACTTCTGTGGCATAGTGGTATGAGTGACAGCACGTTAAATCTGCGGATCGGCGTTCGGATCTCGGAGCGGAAAAAACATTTTTCTGGTTGAAAACATTTTGCAGGTGTATGTAAAAGTACAATATAGCGGTGCAGTTAAAAATAATGTGAGATAGTATTTGCTTTCGTAGCACCACTAGTTTCCTTGGAATTTCATCAGAAGATAGTTGCCCATTACCCGCCAAAGGAGTGAATTCGTGCCATACATTAAACTTTTACACTTGCGATCTTCTCAGATCTGGATGAAGCAGTGAACTGCAACACAATACATACAAACAGAAGAATCAATCATCCATGTTCGGAGCAAAAATCGAACCCGCGACCCTTCGTCCTGAGTCATTGCATCTGTGTTCGATACACCGTCAAATCACTTTAAACCGGGAGGCCACGATACCTAATTTTAGTGCCAAGTTGTTTAGTGTCAACGATAAGATAATATATACATAGATGTCTCTTTTTAGTTTAGCTATTATTGTAGGTAAAATGGTCACGTATTAATTGCACATCTCACATATAAATGCATTGAAATCTGTGTTAATTGCAGACGAGGCTTAACTCTTTGCATATTGCTCTACGACAGTCTGTAGGATGCAAATTTTTCAGAAGAGAGGTACGTTGTAGAACATGCTTTCAAGCTTATGCACTATTTGTATGTAGTCTACATTTTTGTTGTGAATTTACGAAGTACATGTCGTCTAGTGTAATAACATCATTGAAGTTACGGCGCCTGTGTAAATTCAGTGTTTCTCGAACTGTGTGTAAATGTACCACCGATTACCGTCTGCGATTGCTCAGCACACATATCGTTGCCTCTGCAGCATCGTTGACCGGAGAGTTCGAGGTCACCAGCGTAGAAGATGACGAATTGTCGACATTATCTGCATAGCTGGGTGGAGTTCAATCATTGTCTGGAGGAGGACATAGCAATTGACTCTGTTCTGGTCGGTAGTTTTTCATGGTATCTGCAAACAATACCGGAGTCGAAGGAGTTTTTTAACAAGCGGGTAACGGACCGTGCGAGAACTTTGCTTCCCCACTCCTTGTTCCCTCCTCTCCCTTCCCCTTTCCTTCCTTTACATTTACACATTCGCGTACATGCACTACACTATCGCACATGGCGGGTGCTCGGAGCATATTGCTCGGATGCCATGCCATTGCAGATATTCGGACGTGAAAACCCGCCAGACGCCAGGTAGGTTGGCGCCGGATCTCACGTTCCAACGGGGGAGGAGCACTGCCACCTCGCAGGATGTAACGCGCGCTACACTTATGGAACTCACGCCCTGAGTAGTTGACGTGGCCGGAATCAGTCGTCACCCACTAACTCAGTGGAATGCATCTCGAGCGTGTCTGGATCCCTTAACATCCGCCCCCTGTCGTCGTCGAGGCTCGCGCAGAGAGAGGAGTGTACACACGCGGGCGCGGGTGACGAAAGTGCGTGAGGAAGCTTTAGGGGAAGGGGAGACAGGCGGCGCGGCGCGTCTCGCCATTAGCAGATTGAGCTCCCCCTCCCCTGCGTGCGTGTGGCGGAAACAGCGGGGATGGGACGTACGCGGTGACGGCGTGCGTTGCACATGGACATGAGCACCTGTCGAGATGCGAGTCGAAAGAGCCCTTGTTGCTCCATACGCGTGTATAATGCGTGCTTAGAGGGGAAGAACGTGCGCACGTTTATTATGTAGTGACATGCGTTGGCGTCGCAGATGATGGTGCAGATGTTCTTGGGTACTCTTTGAGTAATTTTCCTCTTCTCTTTTTCGCCTACTCGCGTTCCATTCCTTCTCTCTTTGCAGTTCTTTTCCATTCCTTTATAGTATTCTTTTTCTCCTCGTGATTCTTCTTGTTATAATTCGTGGGTTCTGATTCTTTTTCCTCTACTTCTTCTGGCTCTTCTTCGTGCTCTGCATCTTCGATGCATCGATGTGTGATATTCCAAATGACGTTCAAATAATCATTTTTATGACTTGTGCGGATGTCCATGGCAAACTAAGAATGATCCTGTTCTAGTCGTCTTGCATTGAACGACACTTGCCTTTGTTGTAGCATAGTTCCGTTTTCTTCAAACCCTAAATCAAGTTAATTTTTTCACACCTGAATCATTTATTTCTTCGAAGTATGAAGGAAATGCCTCAACATTTTCAATCATTCTTTGATTTCCCCTCACCTCACCGAAGATTGAAATATGCGCCATTGGCGACTTTTCCAATGCAGAAACCTAGATAATTCTGGCTGATCCTGCACTCACAATTGTGAGGTTTTTTCGTCAATGCTCTCCAATTGACCGGTTTTGCTTAATGAATTTAGGCCCCGTCTCACATGATTGTGTTTCCAGAAATCTACTTGGCAGCAAGTTCGCGCGGAAAATCGCCAGTGGAACATTGTTGGATTGAAACAAGTCAACGGTGGCAATGGTTTTTGACTCGTGATGGCAGGGTCACGTATTTTATTGTGTGGTATTTTGGGGAGATACTGATCGTTACAGAATTAATTTATGTTCACAAATATTTTATTTTATTGCAATTCGATGAAATTATTTTTTTCTGGTATTTAGTTCATGGATATTGCTTCAAAACTTACACTATCATAATTGTGAGTGCTGGGACCCAAATCCACCTCTATTTAAAAGTTAGGTTTGGCATGTTTACTTTATAACGTGTTTACTTTGCTTGTAATGAAGACGCAGCATTGCCTGCGATGAACACGAAATACTTTATATTCCAAAATGCTGCATTTCAGTTACTATTTGTAAATTTAATTTTGAATACGCTCAGAAACTGAAACGTGTACAGCAACCAGCCATATGAGCGGTGTTTATGTTTTTTTTGGATGCCCAGAATCACGGGAAAAATACAAAAACAATGATACAGTTTCAAATTCGCCTGAAAATGCAAATATTTGATTTTGCTAATACGCAATTTCTCATACTGTATATTACGACTATATTCTCATATTCAGTACGTTACTGCTTACGAAACATCACGCGACAAGCAAGAAACAAGCACAGTATTCACGTATGCCTCACGTATGCAGTTTCAGAACAGCCAGTATGTGGCGCTCCATTTTCCACACACTCGACAGCAGCGTTTTTGCTGCCGCAGGCCACTAGTTGTTCTAAAGCTTGACATCAGTGACCCTCAAGTTGATTAATTTTTTCGTCCAGTTTACCTTGGTACGTTTAGCACATAAGCACAAGCTCATTCAAACCGATGTTAATATAGAGTTCTTGTAATGTTCTATTATTTCTACCCTTCTGGTTATCCCATCGCGAGACAAATTCATTTACTCGTGGCATTGACAGCTAGTTGTTGTTTCCCTGCTCTTCAAAGCTTGTCGGTGATTTTACTGAGTTGATGAGAAATTCGAGAATTGGGGCTTCGACTCATAGTGCGACCTTACAGATGGGAATGAGGACGGGGTAGCGAAGGAATGAGCACTCGCGGTCTCGGTTTTGTTGACTAGCGTACTTCTGCGACAGCCGTTGAAGTGTTAGGGGCCTGTGGAAAGCTAAATAGCGCGCGGGCGTGAATATTGAGTGATTGATTAATTAGTAATTCGTCGACAACTAAGGTATTAGTTTCGTAAGTGTAGTTCATGTTTTCATCGTGGGAGATGGCAGTGATCTTTTCCCGATGGCCCGATGGTAGGCGAGATTCGTCACCGACCTAAGACGGCTTGCGGGGATTTCCCCATATAGGAATCTTCCACCAGCGAAGCACTGCCCCTGCCGGGACAGGCTCTAAGCTTAAGATTGAACTCCCGACGAGTGTGATAATGTGGTGCATGTAAGTGTTACTGTATATAAGAAGTACGTGAGGGTAGGACAAGGAAGTGGAAGGAAAAATCGCGTACACTTAGGGGATTTTGTGTCGATAGATTCTTACACATTGTAATCAACTTTCAATATCCCTTACCGTATTAAATATAGAGAATATTAAATAAATTAACTAATTTAAATAAATACATAAATTGAAATGAATGGTAAACAAATATATTTGTGATAATTCAAAAGTATTTTAGGATAAGAATTGATATTAGTTTTAGAGCTTTGAAATATAGTTGTAGCGTAACTTTTGGTAATGTTTTTCTTTTAAGATTTAATTTGGTTATACCAAGCTGCAAACAGATGTGAACCTACATTGCACATCTTCCCACATTGCCCTATATCACTTCTACTCAATATGTCTCACAAAGTGTTTAACTATTTTTGATGTTAAATCAAATAATTTCTGCGAATGCAGTACTCATCCGTAATGTTATACTGCATTTGTATTTTTACTTATTTGAAACCTGGCCTTCAATAAACAAATAAGTATATAGAAACAAAAACATCAATTATCAAAAAGTACTATTTTTTGCCATACGCTTAGTTGCCGAAGGCCTCCTGTCATTACATTACCATGACTATGACACGCGCAAGCGGACATGACCCTCACAGTCTGTATTTCCGACGCCCGTGCCTAACCGCCCTTTCCAGCGCTGAATCGCTGTGTGATAGATTACTCACGCGGAGTCGAATTCCCATCTGAAGCGTTCTCGGAAGGCCTCGGCGACGTGCGCGAGGAAACATTGCACGAGGAGTTTCCCCACACAAGTGGCTGCGCGAGGCCCAAGGGGCGAGGAGCGAGGAGCGAGGCGTGGCTCCAGGATGATTGTGCACTCGGCACTTGGTGCCACATCGGACACAGGTCTGTTTGTGAGAGATTAAAGCAGTGCTTCCCGACCGATTTGTTTCTACACGCCAGTGGAGTACACTTACAGTTAATTGGAAAGCTGGCAGAACACAAAGCCTCAATATGTGCGCTTTAGTTTGAGTGAAACTGTTACAAACGTTGTGTGAAACGTGTATTGCTTTAGTTTCCAGGGAGTCAATTCAATGCCGAAGCAATACGTTAATCGCTCTTCTATGAGCTCACGCAAAAGAACACAGAGCCTTTAATAGGGAAATATCTTCATTTAATACTTAATGTTAATATATTTTCCTGCTAGCAAAAAATTACGGTGGGAAAGGGTTGCGAAGTAATACGTTTTAAATATTGATTCAGTGGTGAGGTGTAGTTGACATTTACATAATTGGAATGATTGAAGGCGTTGTCATTGTCAACAATAGTATTTATTTCACAGCTGCTATTTGTGAAATAAATACTATTGTTGACAATGACAACGCCTTCAATCATTCCAAATACGTTTTAAACCTACCGTCCTATTGTATTTCCTGAAAATTTTAAAGTATTTTTTTTGTGTAGTGTATCTAACAAGAAACGACCTCTGAATTAAACGTCGAAAATTTTAAAACGTAAAAATTTTAAAAAGTACAAATTTTAGATGTGGCATGTTACATCAAAGGGAATAAGAAACATGACGACTCTTTGGTTACTTTTAATACCGATTAGAAAATGTTTGAAAGCAGATATATCATTTTTTTAAATTATCTAAATTTCAGAGTTTTAATGAAAATCGGACCAACGTCAAATTAAGGGAAGAGAAGAGAAAAAACAATTTAAAAAATGGTAGCCTTATTTTTAAAAGAAATGTTTACATGTTTTGAAAATGTTCACGGTTTTACACAAATTTACGTTAAAATAATTCATATTTTTAAGTCACTTTCACACGACACTATTAAAATATCTAATTTTGAACAACATATTTCGTTAATAAAAAGACTATCTTTACGTCGTAAAGTGTCTTAGAATCTCGTAAAAGCTCGTCGAACAATTCTCAAATTTCAATTGTTTAGAAGATTGACTGAAAATTGGACCTGAACCATTTTCATAATCATATTTACCATATTCGTCCAAAATATTTACAGAAAATGAGTCTTTTTTTTAGAATATTATGTTCCAGTAGATTCATGTAAAGTATCACCAAAAATAAAATTTCCGTTTGAAATTCTAGGGGTCACAATATCATCCGTGTCTACAGAGGAATGTCCAGTTTTGTGAAGATGCTGTGCATCGTTAAGCGCTAGTATTGTTTACAAGAGGTAGGCTTTTTGACAAAAAGTATGAAGTACTCAAAAACGTGTATTCTGACTATATTACCTACTCGCAGAAGTAATTTACTACGTTTAGGAGTTCGAAATATCTAACTACCTACGTCGTAATCTACAGTTGACTGTGGATAGAGTGAACTTTCGCTCACAGCGTTTCAAAGTCCCTGGTCCCAAACCATACATTACAATATTAGATTACTAGATTTGATTAGAGGTTCTCTCCATATTGGTTCCACTGTGCAGAGTAAATTAAACTTCGAGGAAAAATTTCTTCGCAGCAGGACCGCGAATTTTACGAACGCTTAAACGTTTGGTGTTGGAGGGGTTGAATTTTTTTATTTGCGGCGAATGAATGGGTGTGAGGGAACGTATCACTGAGGAAATTGTTTCAGCCCATTTGTGGCAATGCTGTTGATCGTGAAGACTTAATCGACGCGAACTCTGAGACGAAAACTAATGAAATCTCTCGTGGGAAGGATGCTGCACGTACTGTGAAAGGGTTTCCCGGAACTAATGAAAATGTGTGATACAAAGAGGATAGAAGTGAAGAAAATGTTCCTATAAGGCAAGTGAGTCATAGTTATTAAAATTACTAAAATACTTTGAGTGTGAACACTATAGAATTAAATGTCGATAATCCCAGGACTTTGGAGAAGATCTGTAAATAGATTTAGTAAAGAAACTGTTCACCGTTCACAATGCAAAATTTTATGTTTAGACTAAATATTGATATTGAAATGTCCAGTTCATATTTCTTTGAATTTTACTGAACATGCGTTTTAACAAAATTAATCATCAAGGGAAAATTATTGTACGTTCGCATTATCTATGTCTGATTATCACTACCTCTGACGTAGTGAACCAACAATGTTAGTCCCCTGAGGTTCACGATGACAGATGTTGATTGTAGTTATTTTTCTGTTCAACTTTCATGTGGCTGTGGCCAAAGACCGCTTTTGGTACTGGCCCTGCTCATTGTCCCGACTCTTCGATTTTCGTTGGCTCTACCCTGGCTCAATTTCCGCCGACCACTCTATGCCGCCGGAGGCAACTATCAAAGTTGTATAAAACATAAAAAGGAACATCACGAAAAACTATTACATGACCGGAATGATTTTTTTATTCATATAAACGGTTATAGATGAGTAGGGGCAGTTGACATTACCGCGCGCCGGGCAGGGGAGCACGCGCTTACGGAGCATATTTGCAAAGGCAGCCACCGTAAAGGCGGCTCCACACTTTCGACATTCGGCGAGCAGCTAGCTGATACTTGCTCAATCAGCTGATGTGTACAGCGAATGTTCGCTTCCTTTGATGTGTCCAAACGACCCACACGTGGTGGGTAGAGCGAGCACAGAATGTTCGTCACTCGACAAATAGCAAGCAACTCATCCACACTACTGGGATTCGCCGAGCGGGTTGCTCGCTACTCGATGAATAACGACTGTGTGGAGCTGCCTGAACAGGAGCAACGAAGCGAGTAACAAGCAGAGTGGCGGCTGCTTATTAAGGGCTTCAGGGCGGAGCCCTCCCTAAAAAAACAACCTCGGGAAATATTGCAGAAAGTATCAAACTTGCAATAAATCGATTCGTTTAATTTGTGTATACCACCAGCGCAATTTTTGAGAACGAATTTAGTTTTAATTTTGATGTTTTTGAAATGAGTAGCATCGTGGACTATTGGGAGTCCGTCCGTAGCTGGTTCTTGAGGAAGCTTGAATAAGAGTGAGGGTACTGGAAGTTGGGTGGGGGCGGCGTGCTGCTATTAGGGTTTTGTTCGGCAGAGTCCGCAGCTTTTTAGTAAGCTAAGAGTACCGACCCTCTCATCTGATTCCATAAATTATTATTTTGCTTGCTGGAAATATTTTTTTTTAATTTTCTTTTCGCGAAGGCACAATTATATCTTCCGTTATCAAAGTAAAAGTTGTCTTCGTCAAGAATTATAATTCCGATTCCTGCAAATCAGTTGTACTCAACATGCCATAGTTTGTTTCGTTTAATAAATTTTTTTGAAGAGTTATAATGTAAGCGATAATTTGAACATACATGCCTAATTTGCTACTCACCGGTCGCCACTACCCAGGAATAACGTTGCCGCTAATATAAAATGGGTTGTTCAGCGCCGTAGATTCATTTGGCAAACCAGTTTGTAACTGAGGTCAGTGGTTAGCAATCCACTTCACGGAGTCGGAGACGGACTGTGAGAGTTCGTGCCGTGGAGCGAACTGTCTCAACCTGCGTTAACAGTTGCGGGTCTAATACGATTAGGGACGTTGACTGGTTCCGGAGACCGTGCTAGTAATTTGGCACTTTCTACTGTGTAAATGGTGAACTGGCGTCAGTGGCGGATCCAAGGAGAAGGGCACGACGTTCATGCCCCCCTCCCAAAAGGCCTATTGTTGTATGTTACCTTCTCTCTATTTGGCAAAATTGATTTCAATATCCATTTATGTTAGAAGTATAAAATTATTGAAAAAATAATATTGTATAGTGTCATATATACACTACAAAAATAATTAAGATTTAATGACAGATATGTTTATTATTTAAAACATTCTATGATGCGCTCCCTCCTAAATGATGGGCTGGATCCGCCTCTGACTGGCGTACAATGATACACTGCGTATTTTGATCGTTGTCAATCCTTGCTATATAAACTATTGTTTTTGGTATTTCGTCTTTATTTCTGAACATATAAACCGTCATTAATCTTGTTGTTCCTGACTACTCTCTTATTATTTTATTCTCTTGTGAATTAAAAACAATTTCATTTACGATTCAGAATTTTTTTGGGGACTATTTGCTTTTGTCTCTTTGTTAACACTCTCATTAAATTAATTACGGTATACTTTAGAATTTTTTAAATTAATCTTCTTGCTTTTGTTTACATACTGATAATGAACAAACTAATGTAGGGCACTCGACTGAATAGGTTTTATTCACCCGTGAATATAATTCCTCTCTGTTCCAGTCGTCGTTTCGGATGCCAAAATATTAACTGAGGAATAAAATCTTGCACCATAAATTACTGTTGATTATATAATTAATTAATTAGTAAATCTATATATTGAATAATTTGAAATGATTGGATGCCTGTAACACAATTGTTACTTTCTTCTACCTGTCATTCCTTTCAGTTCATTGGGGACTTTTTCTCTTGATTCTGTTGATACTACGCTACACCTGAAAACTTCAGAGTGAGTAAAAATCATTACTTTTGAAAGCATCACTGTACACGAAACTATTTAAATATCTAATTTTGAAGAACTTATTTCATTAATAAAAAGACTCTCTTTACGAATGTCGTAAAAGCTCGTCGAACAATTCTCAGATTTCAATTGTTTAGAAGATTGAAAACCGGACCTGCACCATTTTTATAATCGTATTTACCATATTCGACCAAAATAGTTACAGAAAAATTTGGAGCCTTTTTAAGCACATTACGTCCCAGGAGCTTCATGTGAAGTACCACCAAAAATAAAATTTGCATTTGAAATTCTAGGGTTCGCAACATCCGTGTGCACAGAGGATATGTCCGTTTTTGTGGAACTGCTGTGTATCAAATCTTACTTATGTACCAATCGTACTTGTGTATCAAATCTCCTGCCATCAAGGTTACAGTTGTTTAGTGGTTTGTTCTTATACAGATAACTTTCGCATTTTGTGCCACAATTTTAACATGAGGTCTGGCATCAGTATTACGCGATGCGGATGCACAAGAGGCTCAAAAATCGGATTTTGAGACCGAATTGTGTTTCTATTGCACAAAAACCCACTCGCTGTTGCATTTAGATTCACGAATATATCTCTGGTTATTACTTCTTGACTGTCACTGACATTGTGATGTTGTGTGCGGTTCCAATTGGTTCCAGTTGCAGTTCCAATTGGAAAAAACACCATCCATGTAGCATGTGACGTTGAAGAGTATATTGATCTGTTTTAATTTTTTCACGAGCAGAAGATGGAAGCGAATTGAACTATTTCACGGAATTTGAAAAAATGTACATTGAGCGGCCAGACTAAGTATTGGTTGAGTCATATCTCGAATATCCAAATAAGATGCGAAACGATTATTATGATATGTTCACAAACCAGAACAACTGGTAGTATGTTACATTATAGAATAAGGATATTACGGAACGTAACGAGCATACTGTTCTGTCTTGTCCCTTGAGAGCGGCCGCGTTTATTTTTTATTAGAATGCACTATAGGAATCTCTGAGGTACGAGCGGAAAAGCTAACCCTTTTTTTTAACTAAAACCAATACAATTTAATTATATTAGCTCGATTTTGTGTTCAATGATTTATGACCTATTAATATTTTTATACAGAGGTTGATAATTTAAAATTGCTTTTGATAATTTATTTTTAATGCAGAAATGTAACGTGCAAGAGTTTTACATACTTTATTTCAAATTCGTGAAACTTTAGCGGAATGACATATTGGTGTTGGCATATAAAGCGTTCGGTGTAATGGTTTATTGCAAGTTCAACACAATTAGACTATTTGCAGTTGGAGTGTATAGAAGACACGTTCCTCTAATTTTTTTTACCAAATATTGCAAAAAGTGGATTTTTCCGATATCGTGAATAAAGGGTCACCTGTCAGTTTCTCCATTGCTCTTTCAGATCTTTGGAAGGATACTTGTAGTGCACAGCTATCATGGCATTATTTACTGATGCGAAAGTTCAAGAAGAAGAAATTCCTCTAATGAATTTGCTTTTGCCATGGGTAGTTGCTTTTATTCGAAACAAATTAAGTACACTGACCCACGCGACAACCACATTCTTACCAAAATAAGTAAGAAGTAATCTTTTGGTTTCTCTGTTTGTGGCAGTCTCTACTCTATATCGTCTTTTGTATATGGTGATTAATAATATGGTTTACTTTTTTTGCCTTCCTTCATCAATATCTTTGTATTTTCTCTATGAACTATATTGATGAGAACAATACTTTTATTCATTTAGGGAATGCAAGTTACAATTTGAGTTTTTAACTCAGACAGTTCGATATTTAATGTTCAATATGTAACTTCATTTCTGTGCACGTCTTCTAGAATTCAGTGGGAAATACATTTATTCAAATTATCGTTTCCATGTTGTCGCGGCAGGAAGTAATAAGAGCCAAAATTTATTGCTTATTTTCTTTGAAAATAGATTTTATTACATGGGAGTTTTTTTGTTGTTTTTTTCTCCCTTTCAAAATTCAAAATTTATTGCTTATTTATCCTTGAAAATCGATTTTATTACATGGTAGGTTTTATTACATGGGAGTTTTTTGTTGTTTTTTTTCTCCCTTTCAAAAATTCAAAATTTAAGTAGTATATGACTTGGTGTAGAGATCGCAGAATTTTGAAAATGTGCACACAATTCACTTTTCCCCATAGCACGTCATACGCAGTTTTTAACTGTTTTTTTTGACGCAAATAAATAAATAAATAAATAAATAAATATGTTACAGAGAGCCATATAAACGTGAGATCATTTTAATCACATATATTAAACATTTATTGAACTTTACTTTCATTACATACTTTAAAAGTTTAGCACAACAATTGTCTTCTTGAATTCTCTAAAATGACATGGCATAATTGTGTTGATGCAACACTACCAAATATTGAAGGTAATTGTTGAAATCCCATCAAAATGATTCATCCATAAAAAACAAAGCAATAATTGTGATGGAATGGATTTGAAAGTCGGTATTTGCCTGAATATGGAGAGCTACCTCCCCAAAGCGTAGTGTTAACTTTTGAAGTGTATAATGAAAGGCAGTAAAATTAAATAAATGTTTAATATGTGTGATTAAAATGATCTCAAGCTTTATTTGGGTTTTTAAAATACGGAACATTAAATATCAAGCGAGTTCCGATTTCTCGTGGAAACCGAATACGGAACACTTCTATATCCGAGTCCGATTGCGCTTGGTGGCTACTAAAATATCGAACCGATTTGTATGTATCATCAACAATTGTGATAATTTTCTGAGCGAAATACTTTGTTAACTATGCACTAGTAAATTAAATGCACTAGTAAATTAAAATAAACATTTTATGAACGTTTAATTTACTAGTACTATTTTAAATATTTTACTCCTATGCCTTTGTCTGGCATATGTGTTGCCATTATGAAATAAGGAAACTGATATATTTTTTAAGAAACAATAACATATTACATTAACTGAAAATACCCACATACATATGGACATGGTAATAGAACAAACAATTCTTGTCGTGGTTACCGACAACAGTGCTACGAGAATGTTTGTGTTAGATCTTTCTCACTAACAACAGCTCTACGTTTCTCTTTTGTAAAACAAGCGGAAGGTTTGCCTTTCATTCTCCCACTTTGTGCAGACGCCCGCACGACCTCTACTGAATCAACAAGGACGTGTTCATATGCTCAATTGGCGCTAAAAGGCCACCTACGTCATTGAGGTCTATTTGTTTTGCACTGCCGTGGCTGTTTGGTCTGAGAGTTTTGAAACTGCTGCAGTTTCCATAATCCCCGATGGGCGAAAATAGTCCAGCTTATTTTTGTAACTTACATCCTTGGTATGGAGTGAGATATTCAAGAGATGCTTTTGATAAATCATCCGCATTTAATAGAATCATAAGTCGTAAAAACGTTATGAAGTATATATTCCGAGAAGAAATTCAAGTAATCTAATGGATGAATCGATGATGAGGTAGGTCAGTTTCCTTCTCGTTCCCCTTCAGTTTCCATTATCCTTCTAGAGCCATTCCAATGAGTGAGTGAGTAACTATTGATTCCGGGTGTGTCAACTACCGAGGTCGATAGTTCCGTAAGTGTAGTTCATATTATATCCTGGGACATGCTGATTTTTTTTTATTCCCGGCTCGGATTGGAAATTCCCCCTCAGACACATCTAAAACAAGCTGTGAAATCTCGACAGGTCTTCAGACATTCGTGTTAACGTAGTGTACGTTAGTGTGTGCAGTTTGAAAGGGTGGAAAGAGTAAATATGAGGAAGGAAAAATTGCGCGAGGTGCGTAGCCAGTTCCTTTGTCTGCCCCCAGTATTCGCCTGGTATTGATCTGAGGACACATGGAAAATTACTGATCAGAGCAGCCGGGCATTCGAATTCTACTTCAGACAGTAGTTGAATTCGATCCAGCCATGTAGGATGTCAAAGAGCCACCATGACCGTCGCGAATCGAACACTAGGGACTCTGGGTGGACAGTGTTTAGAAGCAACAATTTTGCCATTGAGCCATCGTAGCGAGTAGAGTAAATGAAATAATTCGAACTCGGTTGTACAGAATAGCTGTAATATTTATAGTTCTGGGAATTGCGGGAGAAGAGCAGGAAGCGGAGACATCAGTAACGCATTCATTGCAAAACGTGTCACAAGTACGTCGTGTTAATTGCAAGTATTGTGAATAAATTTGTCACGGAAGAATTTCAGTGATCGATGCAAAAAGGTGATGTTGAGTAATGCCCATGAAGAAGCATTGCACCGTTATATAAATACACCGATCGTGATAAGAGCACCTATACGCGCCTGTAATTTGCCATCCAACCTGTCGAATGCGCCGGGCTCTCTTTCAATGAGGTTATTTCGCGGTGATTTCCCGCTCGGTTCAGCGGCTTCTATGCGTGGCATGGTGCGTTTTGAAAATCGGAAGTTCGCCTCCCCCTCCCGCGCAGGGTAACTGGTGGCAAGTGTTCAAGTTAGGCGCGTTGGCGCACGATGGCGTGAAGCAGGGCCTTGCAACACTCCATCAAAACTGGAGACGAACTCGAGGATGCTTGTCACTGCAGCGCCTCTGACCGGGAGGTCCTATGTTCGAGTCCCGACGGCGGCAGGATTTTCGACACCAGCCTTTCAGCTAAGTCGAATTCAGTCGCGGTCTGGAGGAGAATTCTAGCGGTCGGCTGCTCTGATCGGTAGTTTTCCGTGGTTTGTCCGATCAACACCAGGCAGTGCCCTAACAAACGGGCTACGGACCGCGCGCGATGTCTCCTTCCTCTTCCTTGTCCTATCCTCCCTTACACACACAATTACACTAACATGCACTACATTACCGCATATACAGGGAGACGTGGACTTAGAATTTGTCCCGGCTGGGGCGGTGCCCCGCTGGTAGGAGATACCTGGTTGATTTCGGCACTTTGCCCGGCTACGCTAATACGGGGGGGAGGGGATTGGAACCTTACATGATATCAACCTTTACCATGTATAACGTAGTAAGACATTGGAATGATTTTGAATTCTGAATTCATTAGAACAAACAAAATAAATTCAAGCGTAATCAATTTTTACATTAAGGGTTGTTGGGTTGTTGACCACGACAGGGCGCGTGCGCTGGGCCCACAATGTTCTTCCCCGACAGAGATGAAAGGAACTTTGACTTTTGACTAATAACCTTTCGCGGGCCGCAGTAAATGGCACAGCAGGCCGCCAGTTGAATTGCCCTTCTCTAACTCATCCATGTCTCATTTGCTCTCACACCCTTATAATTACATTCGCTACATTACCACATTGTCTGGATACAGTTCTGGAGCTTAGTGCTTGTCCTGCCTGGGGCGGTACTCTGCTGAAGCAGATGGCTGGAGGGTGAAGAACTAGCAAACTGGCGTATAGGTTCGCGCCGGATTTCAAGTTCTACCGTAGCGTGCGGGGGAGACCGCTAGTCCCTAAATATGACTTGGATTCAATAAAATTCTTTTTCAGCCATGATTCAAATCGGGTCAAAAATTTATACACCATCGGACGGTCTTAAACACAGATTTTTGCAACATTTCACAGAAATTGGTATGGGAAAAACTACATTTTTCATTCATTACTCCTAATTAATTTCTATAAAGGTGTTTTATTTAAAATTGATTTGGGGAATATATCGAAAAGAGCGCATCGTATCAAGAAAAAGGAATAATAAATGTTGTTCTTATCAACGGGGCCGGTCCAATAATAGCAAACTCGACTAATACTAAACTCCTTGACCCCTGGGGGTAAGGGTGCAGAAAAAATTAAATAAGGTCTCCAATTTTTTAATTGGAGATTCGGATTTCCCTGGTGAAAATACGTAACTCCTCTATTAAACTTTTTTTATTTCCTGATAAATGGCGCTGTAATGGACCAAAATCAAAATAAACAAAAAATGTTAAGAACGGATTTTGCTCGACCGTTACAGATCTCAGATAGGCCTCAGCTTCCCTTCAGTTACGCATGTATTTTTGTCAGATTTTTTTGAATCCGGACCATAGCCCGCAGCGGCACCACCGGTGTTGGAGTGGTGAGGTAGCAGTGGTGGTGGCGGTGGTGGTGGTGGTGGTGGTGGTGGTGGTGGTGGTGGTGCCGGCGCTTGGCGGCGCCGCGGCTTGTGTAGACACGCCCACACAAATAACTCCAGCGGCCGACCCCCTCCTTTTCCTCTTCCTTCTCCTCCTCTGCCGCAACGTTCCCCGCTTGCCCCAGCCTTCTCCGCCAGTGGCCGCCGTTGCCGCCGCCGCCACCGCCGCGAATCTTTTCTGCGAATCCAGCTGCGGCGCCGCTCCGTGCTGCTCCATGCAGCGCCGCGCCGCACACAGCGCAGCCCCGCGCTGCTTTGAGACAAGTCGCCTTTGGAAGACGCGCCGCCGCTGCCGAAGCGCGCACACAGGACGCATTCAACCGCTCAGAAACGCGCGGCCGCGCCCTGCCCCGCTCCGCACTACGCCCAGTCTTTCCTCGCTTCGCCCCGCCCCGCTTGGCCCGCCTCACGACGCCCCGCCCCGCTTCGCGTCGTTCCTTCTCTCCCCGACCCGTCTTGCACTATATTTCGTCTCCGCGACCCTCGGGACCCCGTCCCTCGTCTACCCGTCCCTCGAGTCCCCGTCCCTCGTCTACCCGTCCCTCGGGTCCCCGTCCCTCGTCTACCCGCCCCTCGGGTCCCGCCCCTCGGGTACCCGTCCCTCGGGTACCCGTCCCTCGGGTACCCGTCCCTCGGGTACCCGTCCCTCGGTACCCCCCGGGTACCCGTCCCTCGGGTACCCGTCCCTCGGGTACCCGTCCCTCGTGTTACCGTCCCTCGTATACCCGTTCCTCGTCTCGCCGTCCATCGTTTCGCCATGCCTCGTGTCGTTTCGTCACTGGTGTCGCCTCGTCGCTCGCTTCGTCTCGTCCATCGTGTCGTCTCGGCCCTTATCATAGACTCGTCACTCAACGACACGTCTCTCATCGCTTCAGGACCTTATTATTCAACTGTCGCTCCTCTCCCCGTCCTTCTTCGCTCCGTCCCTTCTCACTCCGCACTTTTTCGCAATGTTCGTTCGCGCCCCTTCTAACTTTTTTCGCCCCGTTCCCCTCGCATCACGCCCCACCCCGCCCCAACACGCATCTCTCCGGCTTGCCCGCCTAGCCCCGTCTTTACCGCCCCTGCCCTCGTCCCGTGTCACCTCACGCTTCCGCCCGATCTTGTCCGGTCTTAACTATCTGCCCCGGCCCCGCCCGACCTCTTCCTGACCTGTTTTTCCCCGACCTGTTCATCCCCGCCCCCCGCGCCGAAGGGCCACAGTGACAGAAGCCGCAGCGGCCGTGTGCTTCCATCTTTTGCACACGTTCGCTTTCTTTTGGATTTAGACTTCCCGTTATTTATTCTCTTTGATTATTGATTTTGATTTCATCTTCATTTTATCTCGTGAGAATTCTTTGGTTTTGGTTATTTTTATTTACTTTTAGTAGCTGACTTCACAGTCAAATCATTGGAGTTTATTTATTATAATATATTATCACGTTCTCAATTTTCAACCATTTCTCTAATGTTTCTCTTTCAGAAACGCGTGAGCAATATGTTTTTCTGGCGTTTCACATTCTGTGCCAGCTCCCTTGCGTTTGTCGCCATGGGATTTTCATTCGTGGCTTTTTTTGTTTTCCTTCCTATTTATTCTCCTCATTCCGTATGTTCTTTGGGCGGTTTTCTTTAGTTTTTCTTTCACTCTCGGAGGTGAATGAGGCCACTAGGCGCTAGCCAGCATTGAATTTGCGCTCTTTTAAGTGGAGAGTGGCTCCTTTTACGCGAAATACGTGGGGTGCGGGAGGTGAACGACGAATTGCCGCTTTCTGCGAGAAAGGTTCAAAAAGAAAAAAATAAATAAATAAATCGTGAAAAAGGAAACCCAAGAGAAACATGCTGTGCGAGAAGCCTTTGCCTAGATACTTGAATTCCTTTAGCCATTCCACTACTTTGTGGAAATAGAAGAGTCTATCTGTATGTAACGAATCGACACAGCCCTCCTGATCTGAGTGAATGTTAGATCTCGCAGCGTGAATAAGATGTTTCTTACTGTCGTATATCGCGATGCTCGACAGCGACAGTTTGCAACATTTTTGGTATAGCGAATCACTTTCAGAAAAAAATTAGTTGGCCAGTACCCTACCTCTATTAACAGTAACAAAATTAATGAAATCACATTATTAAACTTTCTTTTTCTTTTGCATAGTAGTATATTATAATTCAAATTCTAAAACTGAAACATTATTGTAAAAAATAGTTGAATGTTAAAAATATAATAAAGCGTTCAAGAAATCAGTACAACCTAATACAATGAAAATACCATTTGTTTTGGTAGTCCTAAACGAAAACGATACCTTTAATATCAATCCAACAGGTTTTTAAAAGAAAAAGTTACGGTTGGGTGAGTTCAGGGTCTAAACGAATCTTGGTTCATTTAAAATATCTAGAAAATATCGAATTGCAAAACAAAGACCGGTTGCGGTAACTCAGTGCATCAACTGATGTCACTGCAGCGCCTCTGACCGGGAGGTCCCAGGATCGAGTACTGACGGCGGCAGGATTTTCGACACTAGCTTTTCAGCTCGGTCGAATTCAGTCACTGTCTGGCGGAGAATTCTAGCGGCCGGCTGCTCTGATCGGTAGTTTTCCTGGTTTCTCCGATAACACCAGACGAATACCGGAGCAATACACCAAAGGGCACGGACGCGCGATCTGTCCTTCCCTTCCTGCCTATCCTCTCCCTTACACACACACTTACACTAACAGGCACTACACTACAACATATTCCGGGAGATCGGTCGGGAGCTTAGAGCTTGTCCCGACTGGGGCGGTGCCTCGCTGGTGGGAGAGACCTGGTTACGGGGAAACCCCACTAGCCGACGGTAGGTCGGCGCCGTATCTCGCCACCCAGCGGGGGAAGATCACCGCCACCTCCAGAGAAAAACATGCACTACACTAACGGGACTAATGGCCAAAGCAGTTGACGCGCCCGGAAACACGAAAAAATCAATCAAGCAAAACAAGGTGCAATTATCATCATTATTACACCGTGCACATGACATCATTATTACTCCAATTTTTTATAACCATATGACACAACTATTGTGTCTCTTTTTCAGGTCCCTATATAAACTACTACATTCTGCAGGAAAATGGTACTTTATCAAACAATAACATGAATAAAGCAGATCTTCTTGTGAAAGGAAAAGTTGATTCTACTCGTGTAAGTAGGTTAATTGTAGTGTTGGGATAGGAACGATATTTAAAGTGGTCGTTTAACCTACTACATTACTCCTATTGAAAGCCAGTGGGAAGTGATGGTGACAAACTGTCAATTATGTAAATCCTGGAAAATGCATTGGAGTAATTCAGCGTACAGATCTTTATTCTTTTGGTCATACGAAACTATGTGAATTATTAAGGGCTCAGTTTTTATCTATAGGTAAATCAATGTATTATTAGAAATAATTTCCTTCTTAATATATCAAATAGATATATCATATGGTTTTGTGCATCTTCGTTCGAAGTCTAATTAGATAGGCATTCTAAAGAGTCCAACTCATTAGTACAGATTTTATCAATCTCACGAACAGCTTCAGACCTACCTCCCAAATTTGCGAGCGGAGTGTCCTCGCGGAACTCCGGTTATCAGGAGCCCTGCCCGGACTTCACTTCTAACCTCATGAACTTCACCATTCCGCTACTCATTCCCTTCATGTCCGCCGGAATGGGTTTAGACACTTCTCCATTTTAGACTCGACAGACTGAGGTAGACCTTAGACCAAGATTCGATAGTTCTTTATTTCTTTAAACGCCGAAATACCCCGTATATCTAAGCTCTTTTAAACCCAACCCGTCGTGATGTCGCAGAATCAACAGCCCTTGTTGCAATATAGCAGCTGGTCGCTAGAATTCTCCTCCAGATAGCAGATGAATTCGTCCCTGTAAAGAAGCTAGTATTGAAAATCTCCCGCCGTCGCGTCTCGAACCCTAGGACCTCCCTGGAGATTCAACAGCTCTGAGCAAAATCAGCTGGTTTTCTTCCTTCATTCTTGACCCCTTCTCTCCTCTTCCATACATACACATACACGTACACACACTTCCACCCACTACAGACCTTCACTCATGCCTGAGGCGATGCCCCACTAGGGGAGATACTCGAAGGAGGAAAAAATGAAAGCCGTCAGGTCGACCTCGGATTTCCCGTTTCATGAAAGAGAATCACTCCATTTTTCGATGTATACCATATATACGAAATATTCTTTTCATTTCGGGGCTAATGACCAAAGTACTTGACCCGCCTCTAAACAATAAATATTCACATTCACTCCTTTAAACCAGGTATGGGCAGCTGGGAAAACGTTATTTGCATCTGTAAGCAAGGTCATCACGCCTCGAACACATGATGACAACAACCATATCATCCAACCCTCGCCCTCGATTTATCGATCGCTGCTTGTACCGAGTGCGCTACACTGGGCAGCTAATTTTCAATTGAAATCTATTATTCCGTTATCTCTTTTACGTTTGGGATTTAAAATTACACCGTTACATTATTTTTTCGCGAACCCCTTTATCAAGCTCGCTAGTCCCTGGGGGTTCGCGAACTATTTGGAAACCACCGCTGTAGAGAAGGATTGCGCGGAGCGCGTGCAGCACTTCGCACAGATGTAACCCCGCGCCTTTGTGGAGAAGATCGGTTATTTTGTGTTTCCGGTCGCGTCAACTGCTATGGTCTTTAGACTCGTGAGCATACAGCTTATTTATATCATGGGAGGTGGCAGGGTTTTTCCACCGCGGGATCGTGAGAACCGGCACCGACCTACACGTCGGTTGGTTTAAATTACGACAGATTGTTTCGTGTTTGCGGGCGCGTCAACTCCTTTGGTCATTAGTCCCGTTAATGTAGTGCATGTTTTTCTCGGGAGATGGCGGTGATCTTCCCTCGCTAGATGCCGAGATCCGGCGCCGACCTACCGTCGGCTAATGGGAGTTCCCCCTAAGAAGGACTCTCTCACCAGCGAGGCACCGCCCCAGCCGGGACAAGCTCTAAGCTACCGTCCGGTCTCCCGGCATGTGTGGTAGTGTAGTGTATGTTAGTGTAAGTGTGTGTGTAAGGGGAGAGGGTAGGACAAGGAATGGGAAGGACAGATCACGCGCGTTCGGTGGCCCGTTTGGCAGTGTACTGCTCCGGCAGTCGCCTGGTGGTGATCGGAGAAACCAGGGAAAACTACCGGTCAGAGCAGCCGGCCAATTCCCCAATTACCTAGCTGAAAAGCTCGAACCTAGGACCTCCCGGTCAGAGGCGCTGCAGTGACATCAGTTGATGCATTGAGCCACCGCTCCCGGTCCTACACGTCGCCATTCGCCTGGTATTCATAGCAAAAACCTCGTAAAAGTACCTATCAGAAACGTCGGTCGGTAGAATTCTACTCCAGACAGCTGCTGAACTCGACCTAACTATCTAGCTCGAGTCGCAATTCCTGCCAATGTTGGAACTCGAACCCCAGGACCTCACGATCGGAGACACTGCAGTCACGCTGGGTGTGGGGGACTAGCGAGTAGACTCTTGTCCAAATATCTTGTATTAAAGCTTGCAGACTGTAATTTCTGAGGAAGTGAAGGTGCAGGAAACACAGGCACAATTTTTGAATGCTTGTATTTGATATATAGGAAGGAAGGCATAGTGAGCGAAGAGAAAAAAACAACAATTTTTCTTTACTAAATTATTCGCAGTGACAAAATTGGATGCTATTGAATTCAATTCAATTTTACCTTATTTGCCGTGGCGAGGCATCGTTCATTTCATCGTATAGCAGTGAAAGGAGGTATCCCCCCGGCGACAAAACAAGCGATTTGAATTTTCCCCAGAGACTTCTTTTACGCTTGGGGATCTTTTACATGCAGTAAATCTGCAATATGGAATAGCCGGCTTTACTCCTCCAAAGGAAGGAATACGCAGGGTATTCCTCGACCTTAAAAATCCACAAATTCGATCGGGCTTGAACGTACGAACGTGTGTGTAACTGTGCGATACGCTAACCATTACACCTATGAAACCCCCGAAACTTTCTGTAGTGCCCCCAGGATACATTGAGAATTTCAGCCATTTATACTCTTTCTCCATTGCATAATCGGGGAATATTTAAGATTTCTACAGAGCACTCAGTACTCAAGTATTTTTATGATGGATTTCCATGCCTAGGAATTTCAACTGTAAATTAAAATATTTTGTGATTTAAGTGCACGTATTCATTTTTCATTTCATGTAAGGCGTGAATCACATGAAAACTTTAATTAGGTTTTGACCGAACTCACACGAATATGAATATGTCATTTCTTGCATTCCCAATGCTGTGCAATGTTAGTATTTCGTAAATGTAGAGGAGATATTTAAGTCTTTTAGAAAAGAAATCTTGTGATTTCCATTGTAGGCACTCGCGCACCTCGTTTTCACCATTTAATCGGATTGAAAAATATTTCGTATTACCGCATTTATGCGCGAATTCAAGGCGGAATTGACTTGAGTTTAATTTTGCAAACGCAGTGAATTGTGGCTACAATAGAAAGGACAGTATGAGGTCGGGAATTGTTGAGAAGGAACAAATTCAACTGAACCGAAACCTGGTCATTTAATTCTGAATTCGATGTGAATGTGGTTCATGACAAACTTTCTTTACGGCCCACTGATAATTGTTCTTCTCCAGGTTCGGGTCCAAAATCATTATATTTTATTAGGTAAGGCTTTTTTCTGCTGGTGGATGGATGGCTGGTTCAGTTGTGGAGCGTGGAGTGTTCGCGACAGAGGGTACGACGTTTATAAACTCTCTATTTATCGGCAGCGATTGTGTAGCGGTTAGCGTATCGGACTGCTATACCCAAGTTTGCGGGTTCAAACCCGATCG
The DNA here is from genome assembly GCA_964035755.1 of Teleogryllus oceanicus. NCBI lineage: Eukaryota > Metazoa > Arthropoda > Insecta > Orthoptera > Gryllidae > Teleogryllus > Teleogryllus oceanicus. The sequence goes on along the minus strand of CAXIVR010000001.1, from coordinate 276,612,820 downwards.
AAGCCGTGGATTTTTAAGGGCGAAAAAATCCTTCGTACGTCTTCCTTCGGAGGGGAAGTAATGCCGGCTGTCCCATGTTAGTACTTTTACTGCATGTAAAAGATCCTCAAGCCGAAATGACGCCTCTGAGTTAAATTCAAATCGCCTGTTTCGTCCCCCAAGAAATACCTTCTTTCAACCATGATTGGTGAAAGGAGTGTAACGAAATTTGCGTGGTCAGACGGAAGAGCAGGCCTCATGGCCTGAGTCTCCCCACGTAAAATAAGGCAAATTCAATTCAATATTTCACTGGTACAGCGGTTGAATGGTAAGGCGTTATTTCGGAAAAGTATTGAACAGGTGTCATGGCATCACTTCTCAAAACGCACATAACTGATTTCTGAACTAATGTAGTGCTTGTCACGAAAACCGCGACCATATTTGCATTAACTGTCCTTTAAATTTCGTTCATTCCAGAAATGTCCTGAATTATATAATCCACGAATATCATTGTTGCAAGCCTACATAAAATTCACGCTACCTTTTTCCATTTTTATTGCACTTTGAAGTTTTTCATTGATTCCACTATTAATTATGCATAAATCATTCCCATTAAAAGATATTCGCCGACCTGTATGGTCGAGGTGGTTTAGAGCGTATAAGTGTCTAGTAGTTTTGTTTTTCATCCATTTTTCCATTCATCCATCCATTTTTGTTTTCTCCTTCATTTTATAGGCGAAGGTAAATGTACCGTCGACTATCAAATTTTTTCGGTATAAAATTTTAAATTATAGTTTGAATATATTCTTCCAAATTTCATTAATATTTTGAAGTGATGAAAATATGTCATTCTTTTGCAGACTCCCATCGGATTACTTTATTTACTCAACCGATGAAGCTTATGAAGTAATTCGACCATAGTTTCTTCTCTGTTGCCAATTCGCCTCGCTACATGTTGGAGCAGTATTTTAATTTTTCAACTACATTACCCGAACGTATGAATATTCATCGGCGGCCCATACCCTCGAGGAAGGGTGCTTTGTAGAGGCGGCTATCTTTCGTAAATTTTAAATGATAACGGAGCCTCCCTCGCCGCTAGCAAATTATTTTAAAAAGAGATGGATTTATGATGAAATGTCTTAAGTGGTCGCGGGTCACCCTCGTAATACTACTACAGCATGAGGTCATATACGCTAAGCACTATGTACGCTATGCGGGATCTCTAACCTTGGCGTGAGATAGATATTGGAATATGATATCCGTAATTTATCGGATCCTGTAGCGTCTACGTTAAGCGTTACGACAATGGAAGTGGTTCCTACTTGTATACGGCATTGTGTACTGGTGTCGCTAAACTAGATGCCTAAGTAAACAAACCGGTAGCGAAATACACAATCTAATCCAATATGTGATGGAATTAAACGACACAAGTTCATTCTGTGGTTAAACTTCTGTACAGCTTTAATTAACATAATGTCTTAGAAGGAAATCAATTAAAGGGAATTGAGCAAGAGTACAAGTACCAAAAGTGAGTTTTGGAGAAAAATGAGGAAAATGAGGAAATGAGGACACTTAGGTTACAAAATGATGGTCACGATTATTCACACATACAAAACAATGTAGGGATGAATTCCTTACTATTGCAAGAGCATATGGACGTGTATCCTTTTCCAAGTAAAACGTAAGAATGTCATTGTTTGGCACTTGTACCGTTTCCCGTGTTTACCCTTCAGATGCGAAAACGTAATCAACATGTGAAATGTTAGATCGTTGCGTAGTTTCTTGTTAGCTGTTAACTCTATATAGTTCCACACTATGCAAAAACTCACTATCTTTCTTGAATAGGTGTAGTTAATATAGGTGAGAGGTCTAGCCCCTTCTCTCCCTCGCACTCCACACTCCCAAGCAATAATGCTTTGGGGAATCCTATTGGTTTCTTTTGATGACAAAGATTACTTTTCACTTGAAATTTGCTATAGGAAAAGGAATATTTTGATTCTTAGGAACATGATATTATGAGTGACATATGTGACAGACATACATGTACACAGTGACAGATTAACATGTATCATATGATTACGTCCCGGACAGCCAAGAGACAAACATGTATCATGTCTGAAATGTTAGATGTAAGATCATTTCGTGCCCCTAATGGTCCTTTGTTTCGCTGTAATAATATTCTAAATATTCGCGAGATGTCATTACAGAGGTAATTATGTAAGCGTTCTCCAATTCGCACATCTACTATAGTACGGAAATGGAAGCAAGACCTTTCAAACCAACGCTTGAACACAAAATGCGCAGATCTAAATGATTTGACGACTTACCATCATGGCGGATTCTGTAATACCAGCGCTCGTGATTATCCACAAGTCGAATCCACATTATGGCCACCTGAGTATGAAATCTGTCACGACGTGAAAGGTTAGTTATTTAGATGTTAATTTTTTTCACATTTAAAATTATTTCCATTATTCAAGAGTTTATATTTAGAATTAAAAGATATGGGAAAAGTTTTACATAATCCCACCGTTTTAAATAGTGTTTTTGTCGTTTGCGTACGTGATCGTAGAACATTAAATGTTTGATTATTATATCCAATATAATGTGGGTCCAATAAATCGTTCATTATTATACCCAGATCCTCTAGCTTCACTGGACAACTGGGCATAAGCAAGTAGGCCGACGTTTGATTTATTGAATTAAAACCATTTGCATTATTGCATGTATTTGTAACAAAGAAAGAAAATCGTCGTTTATAGTGCGGAACAAATTTCTGACATAATTGCCTATCCATGATGGTGACGTGATAGTGACAAGTGGTTTTAGGATACTTAATACACCAAATTAATGAAAACAAGTTCTTCAACAAACGATAAATAGTGTATGTCACTATCTAATTGAGATACTTTCCTTTATCCATAGAGCATATGCTCATGTTATGCATGTTTTGATCGCTTAAGGTAACATGGATTTCAATTCTTACATACTAACGTTTCGCCTCCCGAGAAGATCTTATTATTTTTGTTTTATTTGGATACAAAAACAATATATAATAATTGTTTGCTCTTTAGGTAAAGGTTGCATCTCAAATGACCAGCTCATTCCTTTTTCACCCCCGTTTAGCGCCGCGCGGCTGATTGGCTAACGACTATGTTTTAGCACTTTTCTCCTTATGACACCACACTGATTAGGTAAGAGAATGTATAAGAAAACTATGGAGAAGAAAGTAAATATTCCTTTGTTTATTTATTAAAAAGCAAATGCATATTGTTTTGTTGGCCCTTAAAACATCTGTATTGTTACACGATGATCATTTTTAATTTAAAGTTTGAGAGTTTTTACCGTTATATTTAATGAGAATACCTCGTGGTCTACCTACATGAAATTTCTGACACCAATTTACAATAGTTAACCAATGACATCTGAAATAGGTAAGCCTACTTGCGTGTTAAAAAGATGTCCGTCTATAAGAGAACTTGTTATTTTTTTCACATTTTTCTCGGAAGAATGGGAAGCTACAGGTGTCCAGCTAAATTGTTTTCTAGTAAGAATGTTTCGTTAATGCTGAATTAAAAGTATTTTTTACTGATTGACCGATATTTGATATTTATATCGCAAACAATTGATAGATTGCATGACTTTTGTTAGTATTGAATATTCCATATTCCGTGTATAAGTAAATTCCATAATTTTTAATATGTATCGTTGGCTTTTGGGGAGGGCTGAAACCCCATTATCACACTCCATTATGTGCGCCGCTTGGTATATATAAAATAACATAAGGATTTAATTAAATATAACAAAACGAAATCGAGCTAAGATAAATATTGTCAAATATTGTCTTCTGAATATCATTACAAAAGCTGTTTGTTAGTGATAAACAATTGGTAAATGAAGGTAAATATGATTTTTATAATGCCAAACAAATAATAAATCTAAGTAATATGTTTTGGCAAAGGCAGATATCTGTCCTTTTTCATAACAAATGACATTGTTGCGGATCAGTGTTATTTTGATTGTAAGTATGGAGAATACCACTCGCTCATCATCGTAAATATTTTTTCCCCGTAATGTGAAGAATGACACGCGTCAAAATCAAAAGCAGTCTTTCATCGATGCGATTCTGCCATTCACTGTAACACCAACTCACAAGTACAAGAGACCGCAAATTTCGCTTTCATCGTATTCCGCACATTCACTACCGCACCTGCCCTTCCGTCACTTTCTTCCGGAACCTGTCTGTCACCGTCTCACTCATCCTCTTCTCCCCTTTTCATTCGCACCCCGTGCTTTCTTTTTTTTTAGTACCGCCTGTTTCCCCGCGTCGCCCTCGCTCTCCTACCCGCCGCCACTGCCGCTTCCTACGGGCTCTCTCACTCAATAAGTTTTCTTGCGTCGTCGTTCCATTCCGGCCAGCACCTCCATATTTTTGCGGAATCGGATGCTTCGTCGCGTCATCGAATTCTTTGTCGTCGCCGGCGACATCAGTCGAGCAGCGGATGCTGCGCGGCCCAACCCCGCCTCCGCCGCCCCCCACCGGCTACCGCCTGTGCGGGTGCCGGTGCTTCCACTTCTCTCCCCTGCTCCACCGCACCGCCACCCCGCATCGCATTCCGCCTCCTTTCCCCCCTTCCCCCCCGTGTCCGCGGCTGACAGGCGTCTGCGCCCTTCGCCCGACCCCCGCAGCCACATCCGGCCTCGTCCCCGCCCCCGCCCCCGCCCCCTCCGCCCCCCGGCTCCGCCCCCGCCTCGCGCGCCGTCGCGTCTTCCGGCCCCCGCGGAGCCGCCGCTCCTGACGAATGGGACCCTGGAGTGCTGTCTGACAAATGGGCCAAACGGGACGTAGTTCCTTCAAAATGAACTTACTGTCCATTTTATGTATTATCCGAAAGGATGTGAACAGCGGTGCAAGTGATGGGAGGCCCCCACGTGATGTAGCGTGGGTGTAGATCACAAGCAGCTGATATCGGCGGTGCGCGAGCGGTGGGGAATTCAGGGAGGCAAACGCCAATTTCCACCCATTCACTACGTTTTAGTTATTTATTGATTCGTCGTCGATTGGTTTGGTACTTTTTTCTTCAATGTCTTGTTCTCAAATTTCCTGCATTTGCTTCTTTGTCTTTCTTTCCTAACTTCGTCAATTGGTCGGATCAATTATGGGATCCAGAAAATGATCGGGATTGGTTACAGAAGTAAAATTGTTATATTCGAGTCTCTTAAATTCATTGTAGACCAGTTGCAATTATGCCTTTTTAACATTTCAATGAGCATGCGTGCGTACGTCAAACACTCCTTCGCAGTAATCTTGGTTCAATAAAAATACTGGAGGTGCTAGAAGAACACATTCTTTCTCTCCCGTATTTTCATGCAAAATTACGCAAAAAGTACTACAAAGATTTTCTAAATATTGTATATGACCTTATCTCAAAATTTATCTTTAAGGAACAGATTTCATAAAGAGAAAAAAGCTCTATCTTTAATATTTTAGTTGTAGGAAGTCTCTGAAAAAAATTTGAGTTTTCAATGAACATGAGACCTGCACCATTCCCTTAAAGGTTCTTCACACTATCCAACAACAAATGTTAATAAAAATAAAGGAGCCATTTTTTTAAAAATTGGGATAATGTCCCAGGGACTATAATGTCCCCGATCTAAATTAAAATGTTGGTTTCAAATTCAAGTGGCTGCGACATCAGACAAATCGAATGAGAAATGTCAATTTTGGAGAAAATCGGCTGATCGGTTTAGACTCTAGCGTTGTTCACAGACGGACAGACAGACGGGCAGACAGACAGACAGACAGACAGACGTTTTGCCCAAAGTCGAGCTTTCTGTATCAAGGATCCACAAAACATGGATTCTGACTACACCACATGTTAGAGTTTTTTTGTTCTAAATTTAGCAACTGGATTTAATCACTTTTTCGTTTCCTGGTCCGTGTAATAAGATTTTTCTGCCGAAAAGTCGCCGTTTTTTCGCGCAGCATTTCATAACTCTCTCTACTCTGTAGCGAGAAAGTAATATCGAGACGTAGAGTCTCACCGCAGCAAAAATGGTCTCCAACAACACTCGTATAATGTGTTCAATACAACAAAGCTTTAATAGCCAAGAATATAAATATGTTGCTGTCCCATAACGCAACACCTGAGTAGTAAATATTTTTTATGACGGGTGGCTTCTTCTTTCGAGCTTTGATATCGCATGAAACGAGCTGCGGTGTAAGAAGTGACTTCCTGAGTTTTCGAATTCAGTCGGTGCGCAGTATGAGAATCCGCGGAATAAAAATTTTAATATTTGCATTTTTCATTCAAAATCGAAACCATGTAATTGTTTTTTTAATATCGATGTATCTAACGAAAGAATAGAGACATGGCCGGAGGACATGTTTTTAGTTTTTTCAAATAGCATAGTTTTCTTACCAATTCTGCGCGATTCGAAAATTAGGAATATAAGTAATGCAAACATTGCAACTGTAAACATTTATAGAATTAAATAAAATCTTTCTTTTACGTATTTTTATGATAGTTAATTATTTATTTACACTATTTGCATTCATTATAATATATGAAATAACTACTAAGAGAATGAGCAGATTACAGATATAACTCACTTTGAAATTCTAAAAGTGGTAAAAGCCCACCAAAGTTGAATAACACAAAAAGACCATGGAGATCCACTTTCGCATCAACAGTAGTTACATGCATGGGCCAACGTAGAATCTAGACACTGTGACACCAGTCAGGTTTCTTTTACGAGCCGCAAGAGTGTAATGACATCCAACATTTTGCACCCTTCAAAAATTCGGCGTGTTAAGATCTGCGAAACTGTGTTTGAAGCGAATGTTTCTCGTCACGTCATAGGGCTGAGTATTGAAAATTATTTTTAATTTATAAAATCTATTGCCTTGTAAACACTACATTTTGCCTTGTATTCTACTGATTGAAGATAATAAATATTTATTAATTTAAACGATAATAAATTTTTAGGAGAAATTAATAATCATTAATACTGATATATTAATAATACTAATATATTTCATTGACAGTGCAGAGAAAGACCAGATATTCATCATTGTCAGAGTAACGGTCACACAAGAATCGTGAATAATGGAACTAAAGCTCAAAACTAATGGATAAATCTTGAGAAGCAGAGCGGCTTTATAAAATGTTAGCTCCCGAAACGCGCCCCAATTAATTATTAATTTAATAAAAATATTTACATATTAAAGTATAATTTCATAATTATAAACCATACTTTGTAACTAGTAATAATAGAGGTAGCATTTCCTGTGATGATGATGATGATGATGATGATAATGATGATGATGATGATGATAATGTTAATAATACTAATAGAAAATATAAATATGGTTTATTACGATATTTTATCGTTGTTTACTAATTTTATTAGATTCCTAGAAATGATACAGTTAAGTGAAAAATGAATTTTGAGTTAGCGAAAGTTGATCGAACTCAAAAGCTAAGTGTTTGTCCTCTACTTTTTTCCTTCCTCTGTTTTGTTCCTGAAGTACCGGAATTCCGTTCGGCCGCGTTCCGCCAGCAATAGAGCCCAGTCTACAGGTAACTTTCTCAACAATCTTTCAAAATTATCAACCAAATAGCTTATTAAGTTTTTCTCCAGGACTTAATTTTGAATATGGTATTGTTAAGGTTATTTATCCGGTGAACGAAAACAATGTTTTTAACTTTCGTTCCCAAAAGTTTTTCGTTTAATTCATCGCTTTGGCATCTCCTCTTTAGGTCCTCGGCGAATTCGTTTCAGCATCCCATATGCTCGAGAATCATATTGTAATCGTTTTACTTAGCATATTTTTTCAACAGCAGGGAATATGAATTGTAGTAATTTGCGAACACATTGCCTTGTTGGACTACATTATTTAGTGTATTACTGGTATTTTGTAGAATGTGTTTTTGGAGTTGTTTCTAATAAAAGTTTTCGGTCGGGCTTTCTCTATTAAAGAGATACATCCGTATTACTTTCTGTTTCCTAGTCTATTGGACAATGATACACAAACATCTACGACTATATGCATATAGTATATTTTTGCCACTGAGTGGAATGCAAAGTGTTCTCATTTGCAGGTATGTTGTTTTCTGAAGCAGTTGCTTTTCTAGGCAATTAATAATTTATGAATTCCTTTTTATATAATTTTGTGGAGAGCATTTAGATTAGCCATTGTTTTCCTCATCATATCTCAAGACGGAAACATTCACATTTTACACGGGTTTTAAAACTTTAACGTATTTATCTCCGGAGAGGGTTTGCCATGTACAATATATCAGACAAAATGCCAAACCGTCACTGAATTATGGTATTTTTTTCAGTTTGAATATAAGCAGAATTGCGTCTTATGTCAATGTATATTATCATATTCTATATATTAGGCTATTATTGGATTATAATTACATCCAGCATTTCAACACAGTTGAAAATCATCTTTCCTGTGGTGTTACATTTGATAAATGATGTATCAAAACACTATGTGATGAACTTACATATCATGTAATACGTATATTCTGTCAATTTTTAGTTCCTGTAATAAAAATCTCTTCTGAAAAGTGAAGTTAACCAGAATTACGATGACATACTCTCATTCATACCTGTACAAAGATTAAAACTCTTGCGGTAGTCATTGTGACATTTATATGCTACAAAATTAATGAAAACATGTTGTATGAATATTTAAGGCTGAAGAATGGTTAAACGTTGTAATGCGCTCAACTGTGTCAGTGTTCATTGATAAATTGACTAAAATATTTTTCAGTTTGTGTATTTTATTTTGTATTACCGCAGAAGATCTAACTCATTGGAATTATGTAAACAAAGTTTAACAGTTAGTCATTTCCTAAATCAATAAATAATAACCTTACAAAATGGTATTTATAAAATATTTTCTGTAATATGTTTGGTAATATCGGTTTCACTATGTGAATATCTCACCACGGAGCATCCGTTTTATAAAAAAACATCAATACCTGCCTCGTTGCACTGCTTTTATAATATACATCAATATTTTGAAAATCGATTTATTATAGTCCATATTTTTAACATCGCTGTTTTAAACTCAGTGTTAGTACGTTTCCGACGATTTGTTTGTGAAATTAAACGCCTTGTAATCACAACTTTGTGCAAGTTAAAATATGAAATAGGCGACTTGGATGGCGACGTGACTAAGAGCGTGTGCTTCGACCCAAAAGGTTGCGAATTCGAATCCCGCCTTGGACATGGTTCTTTTTCCTTTGTACCTCATGTATGTGTTGCCGAGGAGGGCCTCGAGTTCTGCTGACATCAGATCAGAGGAGTCCGCGAGTGTGTTGGTGTTTAGTATATGGTCAAATATCCGTTATATCGGGATGTAAAGGATGACCGGCTGTAGACTGGATAAAGCCCTAAGGAGAAAAAAATGAAATAATTAATGTCAATTCATGTGTTCGATGGAATCGAACGCTGTTTTGATTACTTTCATCGAGCAGACTGTTCCTCACCCGAAAAATGATCCCTTTCCTTTAATATTTCCCAAGTATTTTCTATCGAGAGAGATGGCTCAGGGCATCAATTGCTGTCACTGCAGTGCTTCTGACCGGGAGGTACTAAGGTCTGAGTCCCGATTGTGCCAGGATCTTTTCTCATTAGCTACATAGCTATGTTGAATTCAGTCCCTGTCTGGAGGAAGATTCTAGCGGACGGCTGCTCTGATCGGTAGTTTTCCGTGGTTTATCCAATCAACATCAGACGAATGCCGGAGCAGTTCGTTACAAACGGCCGTGGATCACGAGCGATCATTCCTACCTATTCCTTGTACCATCCTCTCATTTATATAAATATGGTTAGAGCACGTCCAGGCTGGGGAGGGGCCGCGCTGATGAGATATATATGGTTGACGAAAACTCCGCTAGTCGGCGTCAGATCTCGCCATTAAGCGACCTCCCGAGAAAAAAAGCATGCACTACACTTACTGGACTAATGACTCCTATAGTTGACGCGTCCGGAATCATTAACAATCAATCAATTAACTCACACCTTTCCTCGTATTTGGCAAGCGAAGAGGCGGTCAACCTATGCGTGGTAGTCCTCTCTTCTTTTCCTACCATTGTATGGCGAATTGAGGAAGCACTGAACCCTTGGGATATTAATGAGCGGTCAGTAGCTACTGGGCGAAGTGCTCTGAGGAATGCTCGCAGAATGGCGACCGAAACGTTGGCACCTGTGCCTAGGAGACGGCGTTTCCCGGACAGCCAAGCAGCTACTGCAGGCAATGTCAAGGTCGCGGGCAAGGTAACAAGCTTACGGGCAATGCGTCCAGACAAATTAGCGCGAGATTTAAAAGTAAGGGTTGTGAAAATCGCCACGGAGTGGCGTTACGTAATTGAATACCTGGATCATGGCTGTCTTTGGAAGAAGTTTCTTGACAGCTATTGTCACAAATTTAGCTATATTAATTCCTATTTCCTCTCTAAGGTAAAGAAATGATCCCTTAAAATAAAATAATACATCACTCCGATTTCAATTCTCAATTCTTTCAACTTTTAATTCTCAATTGAGAGGAAATTTTAAAGAAATTGAATGTTATATATCTTCATTTTTTAATCCTGTTTACTTAAGAGTGATATAAAAACTAACTTTCTACGTTCAGGTTAGGAGGTTTAACAGACAAATATTCTTGTCTGCTAAATGCACTGTCCGTCCGCAAGAAAATAAACATCAAATAGTAATGTTATGTACAGACATCGGATGTTTAGGGAAATGCCTATTTTTTCTAGAGAACTTATGTAAAGGCTGATTATATATGTCCACGAATAACGACAAATGATGATGTATGACGAAGTTTTATAATGCTTATTTTTGCTTATTATAGCATAAATGTCTATTATTGCATAAATACCTTTTTAGGACATTTTGCCTTTTATTTATTATATTTATATACAATGCTGAGACATCGGAAAATCGGCGATGGTCCAACGTGACAATTCATTACGAAACCTTCAATTCACGTCTTGAAATTTAAATTTACGAGGGAATTCCTGAAAGTATACCAACTATTTTTTCTCCATTTCCCTATTTCATAAATACCAGCCATGATCTGAGAACATGGACGATTGACAATACACCGAGGGAACATAAATTTTAAGTGGAAATAAATATAAATTCCCAGAAGGTTTCAGTGTTGCTAGTGTTGGACTGCTAAAATATATTCCATTCACATCATTCAGATATCCTTCTCTGCATTCAAACTGATTTTGTCTCCCAGTCGTCGCAAATTTGAAATTGTGATCCTTGAAAAGTTACTGGTAATACGAAAACATAACTGATTAATGGAAACTATTAAGAATAAAATGTAGAAGAGTTGTAAATATGTAAATCTAGTTTTACATTAAAATATACGAACTGGTTTTGGGCATTTATGTTTACAAAATAATATAGACAAAAATACAATTTTTCCATTTTATTGTGTATGTAACTTATGACAGTGCCTTTTTCTCCTTATTCTTGACTTTTTTAGTGCCTTTTTAGGCGCCTAAAAGACGATATTTTAGTGTCTAAACATCCGATGTCTAGTTATGAATAATATAAACAATCCAATTCTGGCAAACGTTTTCGTGTGAAGCCACTATTCACCGCCTCGCACCGCTTCAGCTTGCGCAAGTACACCCCTTTCTGGATTTTAAGGGGAAATGAGTGTGGAGTCAGGGGAAGTTGCCCATGCCCGTAGGAGTGCCGGGCTCCCCAGGCGGGCAAGTACCTCGTGCAGGGAAGGTTTGACGTGCCTGAGTTATTGGCTCTGACCACGGTAGCCTACGCTCTCAACGAGCGTTCAGGCTTCAGTTTTTAAAAAAAATTCTTATTATTTTTACTGTTAAATGCTAATTATAAATTAACAAAAACACGACAACCGTCAAATGCAATTGTCCTGAGCCCGAACACTGTTGTTAGAGGTATTTAAGGATTTATAAAAACCGTTGTCGAAAAACGTCAATCGTTTTGGGGGCGATATACTCGGATTATTAACATCGATATTTTAATTGTGAGTACCTAGGTTTTAAAAAAATCCATGTTTTTTTTATCGATTTCTCATTCCGAGCTAGCAGACGTCTTCTGTTAAGGGAGGAAAGAGCCTATCCCCCTAACCTGCGGTGCAATAACATCAAAGAGTGGAAGGGGAAAGTGAGATTTCCAACCGGGTGAGTTAAGGTCTTGCAGGTTACTCTGCAGCGACTGTAACCGGGAGGTCGACGGTACCGAATTTTTTACACCGTCTATAGAGCTAGGTCGAATTCACCCCCACCCCCTGGAGGAGAATTCCAGCGGCCAGTTGCTATGAACGGTATTTGTCTATGGTTTCTCCAATCAATATCAAGGATTGCCGGAGCAGAAACGTAACAAATGGGACATGGGCCACGCGAGATCTTTCCTCCCTCCTCCTCGTCATGACCTCTCTCCCCTTACACACGCATACGCTTACTTGCCCTACACCAGTACATATGTTTGAAGATCAGAAGGGGCAAAAAGGTCATCCCTGCTGGCGGAGATACCTGGAAATGTATGTCCCCTGCAAGCCGACGCAAGGCGCCGGACCTCATCATCCTGTAGAGGAACACTGTCACCTCCCGGGATAAATAATTCACTACACTAATGGAACTACCGACTTAGGTGGCTCAGGGCATCAATTGTTGTCACTGCAAATCTTATGACCGGAAGGTCCTAGGATTTGAGACCCGATGATGCCAGAAATTTTGTCATTAGCTGCATAGCTATGTGGAATTGAGCCCCTGTCTGGAGGAGGAGTCCGGCTGCTCTGATCGGTAGTTTTCCGTGGTTTCTCCGATCAACACCAAGTGAATGCCGGAGCAGTATGGGAGAAGGAAGGACCTGCCAAAACCGCTACCTTCAGTCAGAGCCGACATTGAACCGTAGGTGAGGTCTATCTGTCTGTCTATCTGTCTGTGTGTCTGTCTATCTATCTGTCCATCTGTCTGCCTCTCTCGTCTGCCAAGCGTAGTCTTTTTGATTCCCGTGCTCCTGCAGGAAATTAAGAAGCCTACATAATTGCCAGTGTTTAAAATAGTAAACAGTAAACGTTTGCAGTTGTGGTAGCATGTATTGTAGCAAGTATGATGTCCAAGTTAGTAAAAATAAGGTTGCGAATTTCGGCAAAACTCATGTATGAGAATTAGCTTAGTTGAATAAATGTGCAATTTGGTAAACGTGTTTCAGAGTTCTTTCTCGTATTGCCCGAGTCACTTTTCCTATCGCATGTAGTATATGGTGAGCAGACTACCTTCTAAAAATTAACTCCAGATCAAAATAAATCACTTTGCTTATGCAAATGGCTGTGGCGTTCTAACGCTCACTGCTACTAAATTGCATCGGGGCAATGGACGTTCCGGCCAATTGCCAATCCGGGCGAAACCGTCGCCATTTAAATACGTAATATTTTAATTATCTCTTGTCATATTTGGGAAAATGTACAGATTCAATGAAATAACCATCTTTTATTTACACTCGATTAAACTAGTTACGAAGTCTAACTGATGTCATTCAAATTGTTTTCCACTTTATTTATTAATTAGACTTACATAACAAATAAAATTAAATTTGTCTATTAATCAACTCCTATATTTGTCTGCATATTTATATTCAGGAGGATCACTTGAATAATTATGATACATATGACGATTCACATTCGGAGATTCACGGAGAAACTATTTATGATAAGGAATATGATCTTGAAGGGGAAGAAACTAACTTTTTGATAGAGATAAGGCGAAAAAATGGAGGATAAAAGTCTTCGAAGATTAGGCAAAAGAACATAATAAATTTTTTTTCTGAATTCTGAATCAGAATTAGAAGGATTTTCCGGATTTCTGATGAAAATATGTTAGATGAAATAATGACGTACCAACATGTACATTCGCAAAAATAATATGTACACATGTGATACATTTTCGGAAAACATCTGGTAACGAACTTTCGGCTGTGCTAGACATATTGTACTTGGTAGGAACAAAGAAAGGAACTCATACTAATGTGTTCATATAATATAATACATATGAACGTTGGGACACAGATGGTACTAGTATATAAAGTGCATGCATCAGTTATGGAAGATTTTTACAGTTGTTGCGTACATTAAGATTTGACAATACCCAAACCAGGATTGATCGTACCAAAAGTGACAAGGTTGCTCATATCAGAAATATTTTAGATTCTTTCAAGCATTCATTATGATTCAGAATGACTTGATACAAACAAGAGAGTAATATTTTTCACACATTATTTTGTATATACAATTTTGTGAATTGTGTCACTTGCGATTTTTCAGTCTCCCAAGTAATTTATCTAAATATAAATGTAAAAGTGTACATCTAAATAAATTGTGTACATGGAAACAATAAACTCTCTTTATGAGAGAAAAACCGTAGAATAACATTATTTCCAAGAGAACAAACGGGTAGCAAATTTGCAAATGCTGTTCTTAAAATTTCTAACAATTCTGTTTAGAATTACCAATAAAAGGACAATTTAATGACTTAGTTTAAATATTGTGTTATTTTCATGTTTGTTCGGTAGAGTTCAACCTGTAGGTTTACAGTTCAACCTGTAGGTGAATTTCTGTATTCATAATTATTGCAAAAGAGTGTAGCTCAGACATGTGAAGGTCGCGGAAAATATTTGTAGCTTGCTGGAATTCACGGCCACTGCATCCAGGGCAACTGATGTGAGGTTTAAAAGTAGATTTTTTTCGGTTTGGCGGTACGTCATCGGATACCCCGCCCATCACAGCCTTGTTCTATTCTTAGTCGGGGTGACAATTCTTTGAACAATATGAATTATAATACGTAATGCAATAACGGAATGTACCCAACGTTATCGAATTTTTGCTGAAGAACCTCCTGCTTTCAAGAGAATTATAGTCCCTGACTGACTCCAGCCGTCACAAAAGTCCGCGGTAAACCTTCTTCAAACACGACTAGATACCTTCTCGTCCCAGTATTTCTCGGCTCATAACTGTGTGTTTTAATAAAGAGCAGCTATCCCAGTTCCAAGCGGCTTTCCCCCCCCCTCTCCCCGCACGACCTCTCATCTCTTTGCTCCCCTTCCTCTCGCCCGCTCCCCCCGCGTCGACGGCAACTCCTGCGCGACCTCCCAGCGTCACCGATCCCGCACCCCCCCTCCGCCCCGCCCACGCCGGCGCTTTCCGAGCGCGTCGCGAAGAATGCTGGCGTGCGCAGCCAGTTAATAAGAAGTCCGGAAATTCAAGCTATGCCTCCCGTCGTTGCTCTCACGTTGCCCCTCCGCCCCGCGTATCGCCGCCGCAAGGCCTTTATGGCTATATTACGGGACCAAGTCTCTTCATTTTATGCCGCCGAAGACACTTCATTATCTTACTGGGAGCGGGCGGTTGAGGGGGTGGGGGTAGGAGAATGAGGAGGAGGAGGAGGAGAGCTGTCGTCGCAGCGCCGTGTTCGAAGTTCTGAGAGACCACGTTCTTGTCGAAAGGGTTTGACGCGGGACCTCGTAATGGCCGACCCCGCTGCTTTGTTTTAGATTTAGCTAGAAAGTGACCTATATAGTGGTTCTATCTCGTTCTATTTTTTTCTTTTTCTGTCCATATATTTTATCTCCATTCTCATTTCATTTTCTCTCCCCCTATTTTCCTTTTCTCTCCCATTTTTTTACTTTCTCTCTCTCTCTTTCATTTGTATCTCCCCCCTTCTCTCTCTTCCCCCTTTTCTCTCGCCACTTTTACCCTTTCTCTCTCCCTTCCTTTTCCCCTTCCCCCTTTTCTCTTCTCCCTTCCCTTTTTCTCTTTCTCTCTCAGTTTTTCCCCTTTCCTCTTTCTCTCTCAGTTTTTCCCCTTTCCTCTTTCTCTCTCAGTTTTCCCCTTTCCTCTTTTCTCTCTCTCTCTCTCTCTTCCCCTTTTCTCTCTCTGCAGGACGCGATAATAAGTTTTTCTTTCGAAAAATCTCAAATTTCCGCTGCACTATTACAATTCATTCTCTTTACCACGTACGTAGTAGAGTGAGCAAGTGAATATTGAGGTGTGATATCACACTTCCAAGGGGGCGCCTGGGTAAAACACTGACCTCGATGAATCGTGTCATGGAAGGAAACGATCGCGCGCTGGGTGTCCATAACGATGGAGTTGTCGAAACTTTCCGAAACTTCCGTCAAAATATACAAAACATTTTGATCCTGTGAAAGAGAGGCTCTGTGTAGAAAAATCAAAATCAAAATATTGATTAACATAAATACAAACAGAATTGAAATAATTTGTATTACCCTCGCGTTATATTACTTCCTGATCCACTTTTAACGTTGGAATAACTGCAGGGAGAGGAAATTTCATTCTGATATCTGTGCTACCGGGACTCACTAGCGGCCAATACCTGGACATCACCACTGTAGAATTTGGGAAATGCAATTCCTAATTTGCATTATGTACAGTAGAGCAATCTAAAAAATATTTCGTGAGCGGGTTTTGTGTATTGCCGTTTCCATTATTGGATAAGTTGCAGTGATATACTCATTAAAGTTTATCGTACATTTCGTTTCACCTTTTTTTTTACAGCCACATGTTGGAGGAATTTCAATGTCACTTGCTCAATTACCGCAGTATGTAATCCATTAATGCAGAATTAATTCGCTTCCATTATCAGTATTCTGCTCCAATTTTTTGAAATGTTATTTTTCAATTATTTTGTTTTGTATAGTTTCAGTGTCAGAAGGAGAAAAATAAACAAAATTTCAATTCAGTGAAAGATTATATTTTTGCCAGCATGCCATATGTTTTACATTGTAATTTTAATTAATTGGATTACGTGCTTCAATTTTCAATACTGAAAAAGCTCTTTGAACTCCGACAATTCCGTTCTGTGTGCCGTACATTTGTGTAACTACTCTCGATGTTTTAAGTACCTTTTTAGCAGGGGTGACACCTAGTTTAGCGGATAGTCTTTATTTACCTCTGAATAAGACGTAGTTTTTATTACTCTCTGAATTCAGAGGTTCAAATATATGATTCACCGTGTGGAATTGTTGCTGGACAAAGTTTCTGGCTTCTGGACAAGGCTCCTGGACAGATTTGCTCGAAAATCTCTCAGATCCCCGGCCTTACATAATACTACAAACACCACCTTCGTGTTCATTACTACTTACATCTGTCATTTCCATTATCATATTTCAATGTTCTTGTCACATAAGGAATATCCAACGTCAGAGACAGAGATTCTCGCTGCTGAACTTCCACCTTTGTGTTGTTTCTCTGATATTCAAGACAGATGAAACATTCATGTGACTTCAGACCAGCATTGCCACTACTTTCCCCACGTTTTATCTTCTTATTTATATTTTTATGTCACATATTTAATATTACAGTTAAACATTCATGACTTCCTTGTACTTTTATTAAAAACGTTCTATTTTTCAGTCAGATCCATTAAATCTGAAGTTGCTCGTCAGTAACATATAAAGGAACGATATGAAAATGATTATTACTAGCTTAGTGCGGCACCTGCGGTAGGTCTTAAAAGTTTTCGTCTTCAAAAGTTTTACTTGTGCATTGCTAGTTTGTGATAAAATAAACTTCAAGTATATTACTGTTCTTGGGTTGTCCGTTTTGGTGCATAAAAATTTACATGAAAAGAATCGATTAATATACTTGTTATATTTTTTCATTAAAAATTTAGTTTTAATTATCTTCAATTTTGATGAATCAAGTAACGATCGTATAAATAACAAAAAGAGAGTATAGTCATTTATAGGGTTTCACCATAAATACATTATATACATAATACACACGTAGATACATTGAATTAAAAAATCACGTAACTTTCACGTTTTCTTCTAGAATATTCTAGAGATAAGCTAATAATTGTGCTAATCATGTGTGGTGTTCAGAGGGGTCGAATGAATTATTGATCACATCTGACGTAAGTTACTCAAAATGCGTTTTAGTTACTTAAAATAACAAAAAACATGTTTCATAGATATTTTTTTAGAACTTTCTTAATGTATCCATAAATATTGATCAGTTCTCTCGTCAGAAGACAGAGACGTGCAACCCTATTGTTGTCGATTAGTGACAGGAAGTGTTCTGTATATGATGAATAGACGGACGGATGGAGGCAGGTCAGTCGACATTTATACGAGTATGTTCGAATGTAAAAGGAAATCGTTAAAAACGAATATTGGTGAGACTGATGGCTGAAAAGACGAGATTAGTTTTCGAGTAAAAAATGCTGTATAATGAGAGCCAAGTTTATGAACGATGATACGAAAAGTAAAGAAATGTATGAATTCTTTCGAAGAGGTAGAAACAATCGCCGTTTTGTAAATAAAGGGAAGAATACTGTTAAGGAGGATATAATTGTACATTTTTAAGATAAAAGGTTCTTAGGATTATAGAAAGAATAGTAGGTCTAGAATAGCATAATGAAACAAAATAAAATATCAATGTATATAATTAAAAATACAGTACTATGCCATATGGATAAAGAGTTGTCTACAGTAATAGTAAGTGAGAACAGATATCGTGCGCAATCCACAAGAGAAGAAAGGTATGTTTTCATAACCAGCGGCAATGATTTATTTATTTTTCTATTAAGGATTGGAAACAAAAGCTGATCGCAGCCCGGCGCTCTGGTGTGAGTAATACACGGATATTTGAACTCTTTAGAGGAACAGGAAAAGGAGAAATTAGATTATACTTCACTCCAGAAAATAAATTTAATTGATATGTGTTCTTCTTGTAAAATTGACCTTCTAGATCTTTCATCTGAACGGAAAAATGAAAAATTGTATTATAACATTTTTCGCTAATACGTTAATGGTTTGTTTCCGATGATGTATTAAAATTTTCATATTTTAAAAGCAAATATTAATTTAAGCTTTTACAATGTACCCTGTTGATAAGTTAGAATACCTTTTTATGTATGTATTCGTGAACAGTTACTTAAATGAAAGATAACCTTTGCCGCAGTTGTAAAAATAACCTGTGGCTAAGTGAGTCAATTATTAAAGTTGTAAAGAAAATAATATGAAAGAAGTTGCTAGAGTTAATAGAAATTTGCTTCATAGTGAGGAAGTGATACCATGGAAGTTATACGTGTTTTAATTCTGCTGAGAAAATATGAATGAAAAGTTATAGAACGGTCGTCTATCGGTATTCCCAGTAAATGCAGTAATTGAATTTCAATTTTGTAGGGAG
This sequence comes from Teleogryllus oceanicus, assembly GCA_964035755.1. Taxonomy (NCBI): domain Eukaryota; kingdom Metazoa; phylum Arthropoda; class Insecta; order Orthoptera; family Gryllidae; genus Teleogryllus; species Teleogryllus oceanicus. The sequence goes on along the minus strand of CAXIVR010000001.1, from coordinate 276,593,610 downwards.
TAAAATAAAGCTTCATAGAAGTTGTTACGTGACGAACAAAAATTTATAGTTTTTACGTCTACATGTCGGGTAAAATAAAAAAAAATTACACGCTTCTAAGGAATTTGAGAACTTTCGTGTATCTGCTAAACACAAATGTAAGAGGAGTTTATCAATCTGGGGCACATGTCACGTTTGTAAACTATTTTTTGTGTATGGATTACAAATAAAGCGCGCAGTAAAACAAGGGGCTATCCCATATTTTTTGTGAAAAAGGGAGTTATTAGCATTATACAAAATTTTAAATGTTATTCTTTTAGTGTAATATGTTATATAAATCCAATATGAACTTATATGCATGTTTACTGCGTTTGGAAGTTTAAAAATGTGCTGGGTTGTATGAGAGAAGGTTAGTTAAAACCCTCATTATCTCAAAACTATGCCAATGTGGGATAGCTCCTTATTCTACCGAGCCCTTCAATTTCACCCTAGCTTATGAAAAAAACATACATACCCTGAATTATTCAGTTTATTGGTTCTGTCGACAATGGTAGACTTTAACTTGATCATTCAACAGGCTAAAAAACCATCCATCCGTTTCAATAACACTTGTATTCAAAACTGTGAGCCACGTTTCCGGCCTCGACATTCGACCTACTGCATCGTAGAGCAAAATAAATCAGAGACTCTCAACGTATCGACTGACGCCCCCTCCCCCTCGCGTGTTCGGGTCCAGGCCGAGGGCCCTAGCACCGTCCTTAGTGAGGACGCTCTCCGAGCCGAACGTCACTTCCGGGCCTCTCCTCCCACTCGCAGAACATATTTTAATTTAACGCCCATTAATTAAACCCTGCTTCTGATAAGGGTTTACGCAGCAAGTGGGCCGTGAAATTAATAGCTAAAAGATGTCTTCGAACATTGTGCTCTTAGAACGGAAGATTAGGCCATTAATCTTATTCATGTTGTGTTGCAAACATCAGAGTTCTCCGCAGTATGTCCGTGTGTACGGGTATGCGAGGGAGTATACGAATAAAAAAAAGTTTCAGGGTTTTAAGCTTGCCAAAAGGAAGGAAATTTGTTGCGCAGTTGTCCAGTGTACTTGACCGCGTTTCTCGGGATGTATATTACTGTGAGTTTCAGCCCGTGCGAATGTACACGACAGGAATCCGGGAGCGTGTTCCCGCCGCCTCTATATCCCATTAGCGCTCTGAAATAAAATTGTGTAACTCCGAGTCTGTAACTGTTTTGCGATTTTTAGTATGATCCGTATGTCAGTGCGGCCTTTTTAACTATCCCGTGCGTTTCCCTGCATATGCAGCATGCGTCGGCGCTCATTAAGTGTGAAATATCGCTGCAGCCATTGCCGTGTTTTAGCGCTACAGTCGCTAATGCAAGTAAAATATAAAAGTACCTACCACTTCTCATATGATTTATTTCACCTGTACTTTACGCATACACAACTCTTCACTGCGCTGTGTAGCTCTGATCCATGTTTCCCATTCCTCTTTGTTTGTATTCATTCCACCAATACACCAGAACTTGACAACGAACCGCAATATACTACTATCATTGCATTCAAAATCTCGTGTTAATTTGAGCCTTGTAGAACACTTCCTGAAATGAGCTTACATTACATACATTTTACCCTCTGTTTCGAGAAATAATTGTCTGTGGTCGAATAAATTAATTTTCACTTTGGTGCAATAAAATTTCAAAAAATATAGATATGTACCATAAAGTAGCATTTATTTTAATTTAAATGTTGTCATGGAAATATAAACTGCTAAATTCCAACAGTAGTTAAATAAAGAACGTTTTGTAGTACTGATACTCTTAAATGTATGGTATTAAAATAATGTAGGTTATTAAATTTACAAGCAATTACATCGTATATATGGGAAAGAACCCATTGCGTGGCAAATAATGACAATGCCAGCGAATGAAACAAATTAATTTATCAGCGGGAAAGAAAAACCAATAAGATCCCAATTGATAGATGATGTGAAAAAAGAAATTTCACTTATAATCCGAAGGAAATCACCTCTTTACGTTTTTTCTATCGTAATATGTATGTCTATGATTTCTATTATGGGCCTCGTCTGGTTATTTATTTGTATTGATCAGGAAGTAACTGTGAACATCCACATAATATTTTAATGGGATTTTACCATAAATATTTTAGACGCTAGAAAAAAGCGTCATTACATAATGATCATTGCATCTTATTAACAGGAAATTTGAATTAATAAATTAATAATACTAATAATTGTTCTGTATTAAGTTAATGGAATTATTTAAACTAGTTCCAATGTTTTCTTAACTAAAAACGTGTGAATATTCATTTATAATTTTTTGAGTTATCTAATCATCCTATCGATGAAAAATGAAGAAGATGAAATGTGTTTTGGACGAGTAGCGTATCAGAAAAAGTTTTCAACTTGATCAGTTAATTTTTGTAATAAGTGGGATATATATTGATTATATCAACCTGTTCACATTCGGCTATTTACGCCTTGTCGACCTTTTATTCACGACTAACCCCCTTTAAAATTTCATCGATATCCAACGGCGGATACCGACCTCGATGGGAACCTTTGGTGCAGTACAAACGTGACCGTCGTTGTAAAAGAAGAAGAAGAAATAAAAGATTCTGGACGAGACGAAGGTGTGAGGGAACCCCGTAGGTTGATTGAACCCCGTGGGTTTCCGGGCGCGTCAACTGCTTTGGTCATTAGTCCCGTTAGTGTAGTGCATGTTCTTTTCCCGGGAGATGGCGGCGATCTTCCCCCACTGGCGATGGCGAGATCCGGCGCCGACCTACTTTTGGCTAGTGGGGTTTCCCCCAACCAGGACTCTCCCACCAGCAGGGCACCGCCCCAGCCGGGACAAGCTCTAAGCTCCCGACCGGTCGCACGGAATGTGTGGTAGTGTGGTGCATGTTAGTGTGTGTGTGTGTGTGTGTGTGTGTAAGGCGAGAGGATAGGACAAGGAAGAGGAAGGACAGATCGCGCGCGGTCCGCGGTCCGTTTGGTAGGGTACTGCTCCGGCATTTGCCTCGTGTTGATCGGAGAAACCACGGAAAACTACCAATCAGACCAGCCGGCCGCAAGAATGCTCCTCCAGACAGCGACTGAATTCGACCTAGCTGACACGCTAGTGTCAAAAATCTTGCCGCTGTCAGGACTCGAATCTAGGACATCCCGGTCAGAGGCGCTGCAGTGACATCAGTAGATGCACTGAGCTACCGCTCCCGGTGGGAACCCCGTGGGGTGTTCAAAGGAACGCTCCTATAAACGTACGCTCAAGGGCACCAGGGGAACGCGTCGCCCTTAAAATTTTCAAAAAGGCCCTATTGCCTTACTATTTATAACTTTTTTCCTACATAAGTCAAATTTCTAACACAATGAGGTGTATAACATAAATACATTTTAAAATTTACAGTGATGTTGACGAACGGATGAGCACAATATTTTATCCGGATATTATAACCATATCTACGGTTGAGTAAGTATTATTTACTTATTGTCTTGGGATATTAGAGTTTTAAAGAAATCGGCGGTTTACTGAGTTGTAAAAATCAACCCTTGTTGTAATGACATGTAGTCATTACCTCAAGTTCATTCGCTGTATTCAACAATTAATATAAAGTTTTTATGTTTATTTATGGCATTTGTATTTTTTAAAGTAGTACGAAATGCCAAAAATGAAAAAAAGTAATTTCACATTTTGAATTCTTGTTGTATTTTCGAATTTTAAAATTTTACTTCAATGATGTTACTTGAAATTAGATCTGGACATTTTTAATTAACTAACGTACTGACTATTATGTATTAATTGTTGTAGTCACTTGATATTAATACTGTGTTTTGGAAAAAATACAAAACTCAAAATTATAATATTGTTAAACGAGATAGTGTTAAAGACTTTGCCCCTCATCAGGTGCTACAATTGAAAAACGAACAAGCACAATATTAGTTAAATAAACTAAAGAGTACAAAAAATAATGTTACAAAAATTATAAAATTGTACCACATTCAAGATGAAATCTAATTTTGTAGTTTGAAAAGTAAATTATTTTCAGATGGAGAAAAATGGAATTGAAATGGTGGAAAATGGAATTTCACTTATAAAATGGATACTTAATATTATCTTTACTTATAGCTTAACTTAATATTCTGGTGGTTTTGCCACAAGAATTGTCCATGCATAATTTGCTCGCAACTCATTGATTACGTTCGGCTAGTTTGTGATTTGTCTGGTCACCTGTACTAGTCAAGCAATTTGAAAATCAAAACGGTGCACAAACATCTATCTCGTCTGTCCACTCGCCGCCTAGCTGCCCTCTCGCGTCTCTGAACAGCGTCTGAACAGGGTTTCCAGATTTTTCAAAAGACAATCCGCCACCAAAAATGAAAAATTTCGTCTAATTCCGCCCAGCGGGCAAGTTAAAGAAAAACTATATTGAAATGAATGTTCACAGTTCACATTAATAGCTTACAAGATCAAAATGAAAACTTGCCGGTTTGGTACTATGCCGCTATACTATCGATGTACGCTAACTAATTATTCCAGAATAAAATCTAAGAATAGCCACGAAAGACTTCTGTTTTTTTAGAAACAATTCTCTCCAAAATTCCTTCCGTCCAACTCTGCATATACACCAAATCTCATGACTTCTTTTTTAACTCGAAAAATGTTCCCAGCATCCTACCTTTTCAAGTGGGTCTCACAGACCCTTAGACATAGACACCAGTACCCTCTCTACTCCATGAAGAAGTATCCTAAGTCGCTAAATCTATTGGAGGTGCTCGGTTGAGTTTCCCCCAGCGATATTAAACTGCGATTTTGTCTTGTCTGTCTGATAGTATTGTGTTATATATCTTCTATGTTCTTCAACTGAGATCTGAAAAAAAAGCGACTGAACAATGTAAAACGAAGCTCTCCATAACGTTGTTTGTACTAAAGAAAATTAAAGCTGTGTTCATTAATATCCTTGATTTTCTCGCGATTTCTGCTGCATATAATCTGTTCTGTTTGCGACTGAAACATCTGGCTGTTGAATGCCTGTACTATTAGGTGTGTCGGGAAAGGGTGGGTTGCTTGTAGGCTGCGATGGATGGAACTTGAGATGGAAGTGGGCTCTGACACTGGGTACCATAATTCTAGAATAACATAATTAATAACACTGGATAACATACAGCGGATAATTATGTAATAACACTTCGAAGAGTTTTCATCCGGTACGAGTCGTCGCTTCTAGAGGGTTAAAATCCCTCATCAACAAAATGCCGAGAAAAATGCCTAAATTTCCCCAAGAAGCAGCGAATTTCGCCCATGAGGCGGAATTCCGCGAAGTGCGTTGTCTTCCCACAAGATGAGGTATTTTTCTGCCAAATTGGTGTAATTCTTCCGAATTTGGCATCTCTGGGACTGAGAATTTTTTTTCCTTCATTCGAAGTCCCAGGTGCTCATCTTTAACCGTCACGCTCGCACCGGGAAGTTATCGCGGTTAAGCAAAGAATATACGTGGCGCAGACAAGCCCCACTTTTAAGAAGAAGCTGCAAATGTTTGGTTTCAATGATATGTTAGTTTTGATTTACCCAACTGCAGTAAAACGTTTTTTCAAATGTTTACTGCTATCTGTATTGTAATGATCCAGACAAGTGCAAATACAGGGTTATGCCAATGTGAAAGCTACAGGGAAAATAATTTATGCAGTACTTAACTACAGAGGCAACTATAAGGAAAGAGGTCATTTAAATTAGGTAATGTTTTCCGATTTGCAGTATCACAACACATTCTATTCCACTTATTCCCATGCAAAAACAGGTTTGCTAGCACTTTTTAATGCCGAAATACCTTCAAAGTGTCAATTTATCTTTCTTTATAGCGGTATCTTTAGGGACAATCCAGTATTCGCACATTAGAAAGTTCGCAATAAGTATTGTGTTATTAGTAGCCGATTTAAAAAAAACACACGTTATTGTTTCTCCAATGGAACGATTTGCTTCATATTTCGACATTGTGAAATATGGTATATCGTCGCAGTGGACCTTTCTGTGACGTAGTACTGCACCGGAAGCCGACATTCTTAAGCACGTTCCGTACAGTCACGGAAGTTTAGCGGCTCAAGCTAACATGGATCCCTGGATGCGTGACCTCTCGGAATTCCGGATACCAACGACGCTTAAGCCCCTGGCGGATAGAGATAAAAAGCAATGACTGACGACTCCACTGGACGTATGCCTGACGTACGATCAATGAGAATTACTCCACATTCAAAGCTAAAAAGGCTTGGAACGTTGTTACGCAAGGAAGATAATTATAAATATTTGGCCCTCAGGGTTTGTTAGGTGCCTCTTTGGGGTCGACTGTAGCACAGCCACGCGCTTCGAGAAAAGAGTGATGGGAGGCACGCGCCGATGCGCTGCGACGAGAAGGTAGCCCTTTTCCATCGTTTGGCGCGGGAAGGCGTCGCTCGCTTCGACGCGATCTTTCCGCGGGGAGAAATATGACTCCGAGCGCTCGGCGTGGCCTCCCGGGTCGCGGCACGCCCCCCTGTGCCGCCCTCGCGCGCTCGCCCGTCTTCCCCTTGTTTCTCCCCTCCCTTCCCCCCCCCCCCCAAAGTTTCGTATCCTTCTTGTGTTAAACACTTTACGTCGATCCGCAATTCCGCCAGGAGCCCGACAAGTGTTCCGTCTTCCGGAACTACGTTGTGCAATGTTATACTGGGGAAATAAATGTAGGCAGTTCAAGATAGTTGCAAGGAAGTCTCCTCGCTGTTCTCTCTTTCTCTCTCTCTCTCTCTCTCTCTCTCTCTCTCTCTGTCTCTCTGTGTCTCCCTGTCTGTCTGTGTCTGTCTGTCTGTCTCTCTCTGTGTGCAGAAGTACAGTTTCACTGTTTTAACGTATTACGCTAGGGCATATGTAGGTACAACTTTAAAAAATATTAATATACACGATCAGGTCAGGTATCTTTCTACAATGGAAAATACGCAACGATGTTCCCCGCTGTGGTAAATCTCACAACAATGATGAATCACATGTTGATAAATGTAAATAGATTCAACAGAAAACGAATTATTTTTTTAATTATATTTTGATTTTTTAAACCAAAATTCGAAATGTGTAGACCAGGTGAAATGACCAACTCTTAATAAAGAATTAGGAAAAACGATTTTTAAACGTTCTATTTTAATGATACTGTTACGATTCTAGGTGGTGAATTAAAAGTCTGGTATTATTTTTACAAAAACGTTTATTTTGCTTCTTAACTCAATCACTAAAAAAACTTGATTATTCTTTATACGTCACACTTCTCTTGATTATTTATTTACGCTACACTTCTCTTGATTATTTATTTACATTGTTCACTTCTCTTACTCACTGGCACAGTCCTAAGGACTGGCTACAATTCACTGCACTGATCACAGTTCGATGCACTGACCACAGTTCGATGCACTGAGCACAATCACTGCACTGCTATTCACCGCGATGCACACACTTCACAGCTCAGCTTGCGCTTCGGACTTAAGACTCACTCGCGGTCGCCGGCCGCCGCGTATTTATACTCGGCGAGTGCCGTCGAGAACTTTCCGGACCCCGCGAACGTTCTGGACAATCTAGTGCAGGGACCGCCGGCAGATGACACAACCCGCGCTCACAGGCAGCTCGTGGTGGCGCCGGCAGATGACGCAATTCGCGCATACAGGTAGTTCGTGGTGGTTCCGGTCGGTGACGCCATATTCGTTACAATACGTACGAATTTTTCATCCGTGAACTCCAACAACAAACTTTGTCGAAGTGAAATAATTTGCATTATCATTTTAAATACTTTCTGTTAGGGGTTGGTGTGCAGAATGACAAGCAATAACCATTGCACTACACTGGGCGTTCATTTTTACGACCTGATTGCAAGAATGATCATGACAGCAACGCGGATAGTCCTTAACAATTTTTTTGGCATTCATTTCAATTCTTTTATCTGAAGTTCGAGTAAAATATTATCTTATCGAAATTTCCACAACATAATTTGTGTTTAGATTCTTCATTTATTTTTATAGATAGAGCGTAGGCTTTCTGGCTGGAGTCAGTTGCTGCTTAGCTGTTCCGGAGACGCCGTGGCCTAGACACAGGTGTCAATGTTTCGGCCGCCATTCTGCGACCTTCCTCGGCATTCTACCACCTTGGAACTTCGCCCTGAGGAAGGTCTCAGCATGGCGGACGAACGTTGGTACCTGTGTCTAAGACGCAACGTCTCCCGGAGAGCCAAGCAGCTACTATATTTCGCTGATGCTTTTGTCACATGACTCGCTGTAATGCCGTCTCGTTATAATATCGCATCTTACGTTTGTGGAAACGAAAAACCGGTTACTCTTCTTTGTTCAATGTCTTTTTCTTTTCAAATATTGTACAAATGCATATTGTCCCCTGTTGGTTTCCAATATTGTGATCTTTTTTCCAACATTATTCAAACTCTGTTCATCGTGATGTTACTTTGTGAAGACCAGGTCATTGTTTGTGTTCGTGTTTGAGCGCTGTGTTAATAATAGAGTTGCCTACAAACTTTGTCCACCTGGGAATCGATGTCATCCTATTTTGATGCTCAAATTCTCCTATCAAAGAGCACAATCTTGAATAAACTGAATAGTGACTTAGGTGATGAGTGCTCAATAAACAAATTTGAACCATAAGTGCTTTTTCCTTGGTTAAAGTCAACTTAATATTTTTAGCTGTCTGTAGAACCTATCAATGTTATGCATTGCAATGGTTACATTTCTTTTAACGTTTTCAATTATCTGAAGTCCTTGGTTCGAGTTATTTTTTGTTAGCTTTCTGAACAGAATTCTGTCTTCAGAGATATGTACAGATTTAGTCAGGTTGTCGTAGTATGTCATGTCGTTTAACTGATACAATAAATTTATTATAATGCGTTGCCATGCGTAGCGTGTGTAATCGTTTAACGTAATGTCGCCCAACACACTCTAAATACAATAATTTGCGCGAAATTTGTTTCCTTGCACGAGCAAATTACAACATTCTGATAGAACGTCCTTGGTACGGTCGCTTCTTGAGAAAGTCTTTATCACCCACAGCATGCAACTCTGCTCATACGTCCATCTCTCTGTCTCTTTCGTTCATCTCCACCTCTCACTCGCGTTCTCTCTTTTCCTCTCGTGCGAGCTCTCCCGCGGCGCACATCACAAACCTTCCCCTCACCCATCCTCCCGTTTCCCCTCCGCCGGCGAACCGCAACGAGCTACTGGAGCAGCTGGAATAATTTATCAACTCGTGCGCTGCCAACTCGTGTTTTATGGGCGTAATCGCACGATTGTGAAGCTAATTTGGAACTCAGATTGGTAATTACGTTTTAGCACTCAACTCATCAATAAGCAACGCGGGGCGCGTACGTCGTAATTATGGCTGCGGCGGAGGCGGTCTGCGGAGCGCTCAAGTCGACGAGAGACCCTTGCTCGCAAAAATGCTGATTTAATGTCGAACCGAAATTGGGAAAGGAGAAGCAGCAGCTTTGGGAAGGGCAGGAGGTCCGGGTAGCCGGGACGCTAGAGGATGAGAGGACGAGAGGGCTAGTGGCAGGGGGGAGGGGGAGAGAGGGAGGGCGAGTGGGAGGGAAGGCGAGGAGAGAGAGGGAGGGCAGGAAAGGGCGAAAAGGGGGGGGAGGGAGGAAGGGCGGGAGGGGGCGCGAGGGCGAAAGAGGGAGTGGAAGGGAGGGCGATAGGGCGAGTGGGAGGCAGGGAGGTCGGAAGAACGGGGTGTCCGGAGGTGGGCGTGACTGACGGGCCGATGCCGCCGAACGAGTTGAGTTGCTCATCGAGGGAAGTTGAATTACGAACTTCACTTTGACGCACGGCCATCAGCCTCAAGCGACGGGTTTCTTTAGTGGAAGTGCGGCGGGGCTGGAAGATACCGCGTGCTGAGTAAGGGTGTGGGCCGGATAATGTGAGAGGGTCTAGAAAGTTCATCTGGTTGTGGTAATTTCGGGTGAGATCGGATTAAAGATAGTAAATGCTTCTAATTAACAATATTTTCAAACCAACCGGGCATTGTTAGTATATATATGCATGTATGTACGAATGTGCATGAAAAGTGGATATGTGTGTAGAATCACAGTGTCTGACCATAACGTTGGTATTGGTAATAGATCTGAAAATGAGGGAATTGAATAAAGTATGAATATAATGAATGGCGAAAGGTGGGCTTTGACTTGTAAAATGTTTGACTTATTGTAGGACCTAAATTCAAGAAACTATTACATATTCAATTTTATATTTATTTTATTACTTGAATCTTTAGTACATACACTTACGAAAAATTTTCTCTATCACATAATTTAAAAAACGCAATGTTTATTTTCAAGTGTAACATGTTTTTAATATTTTAGTGATCTTTTGTTCGAAAGTTGTTTATGGCTAATAAGTTACAGACGTATATTAATATCATCTACTTGTAGATGTAGCAGATAGATATGAAATGTATGAAAATCGAGAAAACTAACAAAAGCGTACTAAAGTACACCAATAGTATACATGATTTCCTTTTACCCTTCATTATGGCATGGAGATTCGTTTTTATGGATAGTTTTTTAGAAATTACATCAAACATTCATCCTGAGTGTCCAACTCTCGGTCAATATTTTGCGGGTTTTTTACAGATCGATAGGTCATCATCACAATTTCCATCGGGCAACAAACATTAAAATATATCTTTCTACGATTTGGGCGACTGGAGAGCACACAAGTCTCCGGCATCATGATGTTAATGACCGCCGCATTTATTCATCGCAGACGCACCAATGCAAAATGTTTCTCTTTTGAGGGATGCTAAAAAGTAAAAGTTTCTGCATGAGCTCTCTCGTTAACCCTCATCCTCATTTACGTCCGATGGGAAATAAAATATCGTTTAGGAAGCCGCGTCGGATTCGCCGCGACCAGGCGCGCCCCTGAATTGGGAGGGAGTTGTAGAAGAAATGGCGGTTTGTGTGTCGGATGCCTTAATTACATTTCTGGCAAAACGAGAAATAAATGAAGTTAATGCCAGTTGTCTAAGTTGGGCTTGAAGTATAAGTCTGTTATAAAGTCTGATAACTTTATCTTTAATTATCTTGTATTATGGCGGCAATGACCGTCAGGAGATTGGATGAGCCGATGGGAACAGCTGAGCTCTCAAAGTTCATTCTGTTCACAGACGGAACTCGATGCTCCCGTCTTCATTCATGAGATTCGTTTGTTGCTTAAACGCATTAATGCAGTTATCGTTTCGTCTTCTCTTCGCGACAGTGAAAACGAAAGGCATTCCTGGCCTCTGTGAACTGGACTTGAAGGGTTGGAGGCTTCATAGGAAACACGTTTCAGAAATTACTTTGTTTTAAATCTGAAGTCGCGGTGAGATTGTATATTCAGAGAAAGGCGGGATAAGAGGATAAGAAGCAAGACCACTATGATCATATGATTTCATCAATTTTACTTAGAGAATTGAAGGCAAACGCTGGAAGGAAATATGCTTAGAAATTCAGCAAGTCTCATTCTCGTCGAACTCTCTTATATTTCGAATATTGCAAAACTTAGAAATCATGCGAAAAAGTATGTGATTTTGTAGCACCTTCTTCTAAAAGCTGACACAATGAATCTGTAGCCAAGAAACGCAGAATTTGTTTCGTGGTAGATTCTGTAACAATTTATGTTATAAATACTTACAATTCGAGAATTCAAATGTGACAAGTGACAACAAGGAGCTTTGAAGATAAAAGCAAGTGGACATTTTGATTTAAGGAGTTCCAAGCTATTCCGTTTCAATGATAACCACCGGGTGCCAACAAGAGCCATAAATTGAACTATTTGGGTTTCACATAGAATGACCAACGACTGACAGGGTCTAAAAAAGTACAGTACATCAAAAACTACTCGTTTGAAAGTTATCATATTTTACGCCCGAGCCCTTCGATTATTGTTTTGCTGCGGAACTTGTAGAAAAGTTGATGTGGATAATGTTTAGGATTGAATATATCCTAAACCTAACACTCTCCCATATTTGCAATATCAAGGGTCGCGTTAGGTATCAGGAAAGCCTTAACCCAGACAAAAGATGTATGGTCTATCGGAGGTTCACTACTTTTAATTGCCAACAAGGTTTTTACTTTCAGTAGCATCTGAGAAATGTATTTGCATTTTCATTGCACCAGGAATTCTTCTTGTCCTAGAAGTATATGCCGAAAGACATCGAATGGTATTGTAATACCTAGGTGATCGGTGAAGCCTGAAGGTATTGCACTGGGATTAGCTTGCATTTGATCGCAGGAAAACTTGGGTCTTTATGACTAGAGCAGCCGCCAGAAAACCAGCGAACAACCGTGACTCCAAATGAGGAGTTCGCGATCTCGGAAGCTTCAGTTGCGATATATGGCATAGCAGGTTGTTCGATATCTTAATCAGCGCTGTTCAGATGCAACAGTTTGGGCCAGACTGCCCGCGTTGGCTTGCTGCAATTGCCCCCATGCCTCCCGACCATTCCGTCGGACTGACGAGGAAAGAAGCGGGCGGCGTTTATTACACCATTACACCGTTTGCGCCCAGATAAGCGTTGAGGCAGAACACTACAAGAGGGCCGCTCTGTTGAACATTCTTCACATACATCGTGTTTATTGTTGTCTCTACGCTGGTATTTCCAAACACTTATTTGAAACATCCTCCAAAGTACATTCCCTGAGGGTTTTTATAGAGTGGGGTAAGCTGCGAGTGATGTGTCGGATCTCCAAGTTTTTATGCTTTTTTTTAAACTTTCCTCTTAGGAATATTTTTCTACTTATTGACAATAACTCTTTTTCGTTTAATTCTTACGTTTTTTCGTGCACCTTCCGACAGATGTTTATCTCATTCCTGGATATCAGGGCCAAGAAACATCCCTTGGACGGTCCCGCTTCGTTACGAATGTCATTGAACTCACGGCAATGCTCGCGGGGAGCATTGGCACGAGTTCAATGTGTGGCTCAGTTCCTTTTTCAGTTTCCCTGATCCATAGAGCAAATACTGAGATAGTTCTTTTTTTTCTTGTGGACATAAATGTAGCTTCACTATGCGCACGTTTTGTTGAGCTCTCCTTTTGCTTACAGTGGTAGGAGTAGAGCTAAGGGTGAGTTGTTAGCAATGCAGAAAAAAATCGTCTGCAGTTCGTTTATCGTTGTAAATAGTTTTTCTATTACTCGGGATTGAAAATGTCTAGTTTTTCAAATGTTGATAATCTACCGCTTTTCTAAGTGTTGTTGTTGTTATAATTATTATTGTTATTATTGTTGTTATTGTTATTATTATTATTATTATTATTATTATTATTAATATTTTAACTTACTCCGTACTTCGATACTGGAACTCCCGATGGACAATGTCCCTTCCCCTTCCAACTCGGGACATTGAAGTGCCTCTATGTTTCAATCGGAGTATAGTTGTTGAATCGCGGTGTTCTCATTGGCGCCTCTGCATCCCCCCTCCAAAAGTTTCGCTATCGCCTCCTCTGAAATCATTTTCTTTCGTTAGAAGATTTGGGAATTCCAGTGGTCACGTGCTAACGACTATGGACTCCGTTCAAGGAGTTCGGGGAGATAAGTCTTGACCACGCTACATATGAAAGAATATCAACTGTCCAGTATGTGGAAGTAGCAGCAATAAAACGTGTGTTGTCTGATAAAGAATTCTTAACCTCATGTGACTGGTAATATTTCTTTATTGCCTGCTTTTTTCACGTGTGTTGTGCGCTGTTGCGGAAGTGCTGTGTTTTTCTTGAAACTGATTCATATATTGTATCAGGAACTATCTCGAAGAAAAATTGTTTCTAAATTGTAATACGATAATTGGAATCCAGCCATTTTCTTGCGAAAATGGATGCGATGATGCAAGAAGGTTGTAGCAGTGGATGAGTAGCATGTCACAGGAAATGGTGAGTGTAAACTCCTATTGTCGTATAGAAAGGTTTCTAAAAATTCGGTTCAGTTCTCATGTACACCAGAAAAGAGCAATAACTATATATTTAATTGCATAATTAGGTAAGTACATTTACATTATTAATTTTTAAGATAATTTTGGTTTTTATTGTTTCGTCCATGATTTTCGGCGAACGCAATGCAAAATTCGCAGTTCTATCTGAATAAACGGTAGATATGTACTACATCGAAATATAGAATAATTAAAAATTATATATTACTATGTAGATTAGTTCTTTTGAATTATTTGTTTCATCCGTAATGTTTTGATCACATCTCTATGCCTAGCAAGCAAAAAACGTCATTGCTTTTTATATAACCTATGAAACTGGTATTATTTTGCTATACATTCGTCAAAGAGCAATATTTAATTTCCAGGGAATTTAAACAAATTTTATTACATGTCCTAAAACGCTAACAAAATTATGTTTGTTATGTGCTGTTTTTTAGGAATGGCGTTATCGAATGTTTTTTCCTCCAAGTCTGACGAGAAATTTATTTTTTTATCTATATGGCAAATATAAACACTACAATTTTCATGCAAACATTCATCATTCACTTGTTCGTTTATTTGTAAACAACGTTTCGTTTCCTTTGTTCGAATAATATTTGAACGGACGGCAGTACGTAAAGCGCTTTAATGAACACGTGCGCGAGTATATTTTCATGAAAACAATAACATATTTTGTTAAGAACAGAATAACGTCATCCTCAAGGGGAGTTATATATATTCTCGGGAATTTCCTATTATGAACCTGGAAAATTGTCTCTCGTCTTGCGTCTCTACCAGAATAAGGCTTGTCAAGCGTACTGTAGAAAGCAAATAAGGTATCATGAGGTATTCCCTGATTCTCTTTTTTCTTACCTGAGCGTCAAATTTTACAAAACCCTTCGTACGTGTCATAACAATTCCGCAAAGTGTAGTTCAGAGCATGATAAAGTAGACAAATTTGTCTGTTAAAACGAAATATTTTCAGATTAGCGAGAACATTTGCTACATTTGTAAACTAGGAAATACTATTTTAGGACAGTATTTTAGCACCTCCATTTTTCCTCAATTTCAGAATGCGCAAAAATAGAATTTTCTTTCTTTCTAGCCTTTAGCTTTCTTTCTTCTTTTCCTTCTTTATTTCTCTCTTCCTCTCTCTCTTTCTTTCTTTCTCTGATTCTTTATCTCTCTTTTTTCTTTCTTTCTTTCTTTCCTTTCTTTCATTTTCTTTTTTCAAGATATTTTTTAAAATTTTACTCAATTTAGAAAAAAATCTTCTAAAACATGGCCAGAATCCATGTTTGGTGGGTCCTTCACACCTAAAAATCGAATGACGGCAAAACGTCCGTATATCCGTTTATCCGTCCATCTGTCTGTCTCAACACTAGCAGCTAATCCGTTTAACCGATTTTCTCCAAAATTTATATTCCCCAATTGAATGTCGCGGGCCCGTTGAATTTGAAACCGATATTCTAATTTTGTGGGTATTTTAACTGAAGCTCTTGGTACATTTTCAAAATTTTAAAAAATGGCTCCATCGTTGTTAATTAAATTTTGGTATTAGATCTCAATTTCGTTAGGTACTCTGATTTTTCGAAAACTAAAAAAAATCATTTTTTTCGGCGTCTTCCTACAACTACAATTATGAAGATACAGATTTTTCCCTGAATGAAATCTGTTCCGTAGAGATAGATTTCGAAATACGTCATGTACAATTTTTCGGAATATTGAGTAGTTTTGAGTAAATTTGCATGAAAGTACGGGCGAGAAAGTACGTGGTGTTTTAGCTTCACTAGTTTCAAATGAAATCTATTTACTCAAGACATATCATTAATTAATGTCATGCAAAATTTTTTCCTAATAGAGTCGATATCGCTTGATGTTGGTTAAAATATGAACAATTTTTAAACAATTATGTTCTGAAAAGGCTCTTAATTTTTACTTTCTTCTCTTACTACGTATTTGGGTAATATAGAGAAACTATTGTAATGAGGCGGAAATCGGTAACTTTTCGAGGGAAAAATTCATGTTGCCGGGCTCAGTAACGTAAGTAGAAAAATGTAGTTCCTAAGACGTAGTGTAGTCAGAATCCACGTTTTGATGGTTGTTGATACCAAATATTTTATTGACGGTCAAAAGTCCGTCTGCCCGTTTTTGCGTCTGTCAGTCTGTGGTCCAAGCTAGGGACCAAACCATTTTCTTCAAAATTGATATTGCCCGATCGATGTAGAGGAACTCGTGGCACTGCAAGTTTAAAACGGATATTTTAATTTTTCGGGATACTTTACATAATACATATTTTTTTTAAAATGGCTCCAAATGTTTGTAATTAAAGTGTTTCCTGAAATTTTGCAAAGAACGCTTAAAAAGATGCAGGTCTCATTGCCTTTGAAATATTTGAATTTTCTACTAGCTTTTTTGGAAAATTAATTTTTTAATTGCAAAAAAATAACTATGCGAAACTACAAGATTAATAATAGATATGTTTTCTTTTATGAAATTTCTGATTGAAAACTAGAAAATTTTTTTTAAAATGACAAATTCAAATGTTCAGCTTTTTTGTAATGTTTTGATGGCTATGTTTTGATTCTAATTCTGAGGAACTGATCTCGAATGTAAGTGTGATGAAAAACATAATGCGTTGATGCTTGGAAACACTTTTGCAGATACATGTAGTATTACTATAGTGCGTAGACGCTGCAAATGAAGCGAGATTGTAGATACTACATAGATATTTATTAAAGTTCGCTTTGAGCTAATGCTCGGTGGCAAACATGATTACTATTAGATTTACGATTACAAAACTATTACGAATATTAACAAAGAGAATTATAATTATAATTAGAGATTGATATCCTAGTTCTAATTAATTTTTAGTTATCTCTAAATTGACTTATAGCTTGTCTAACACTTCACTTCATTTCACTACACTACACTGCACTGCACTGTATTGCACTCTCCACGCGTCCCGTCCCCTCCCCCCACTTATCTTGACTTCACTTTACTGTATAAGGGACATGACCATATTAATAATAAGAAAATAATAATAATCATGTAACCAATAATAATAACCACTTAAAAATTACATCAAAGCCAATAACAGTGATATCATTAATAATAATAATAATAATAATAATAATAATAATAATAATAATACAAACGATAAAAATCGGAGTATTAATAATGATGATCTAGATGGAATTTAGTGTACTTTTAAATTTCACTGTCTTAGAAGGAAGAGCCTCTAGTTCTTTTGCAGGTAGTTTGTTCCAATCTTCTATAGTACGATTCACGAAGGAGAACTTGCCTATATCTGCTCTTTGCTTTCTATGTCTTACTTTCCAAGGATGGTCTCCTCTGCTTCTATAATCTGGTTTCTGTAATCTTTTATCGATGTCTGCCCAGGCTGTGTCCCCTTTCTATGTCTTTTACATTACGTATAAACGCTACCGTTCCCTTCTCTTAGATACTTGTGGCAATGTATTACCTCAGGTTTCATAGTTTTATGATAAATGTATACGTGGTAACCCATGAATTAATTGTTAAAGTCCTGTAACTTTTGAACGGTTCAAGTTCTTGCAATGCAGTTTTCATGAAAGTGCATGAAGGAATGGAGCTAATTGATAAGTGTATTTATTTATATTTTATAACTTGTATTTTACGAGATATTTGAGGCAACGTTGTTTTCTCAAATGGAACAATACATATTTTTTCAGTCTGCCATGACGAGCGTAAAAAGAGGAATTCAATGATATACATATTGTCATATGTTAGATAAGCAATTTTTTAGTAATTTTGATTTTTTTGCGTCTCATGTTCAACGGATATTTTGAATATAACAGCCCTCTAAGCAAGGCCACGCAGCGCTCCACCAGCAAACACGCGCTCCGGAAAGAGAAGCTGATTTTAGTATTTCATAATACCAAACATATTCCAAATATTCACAAAACTGTTGTAATTTTCTCCTGAACTCAGCTTTCTATCCCTCCATGTTTTCAGATTTTTTGTCTTTCGTTGATGCAAGGAATTGAACGATTGAAAATAAAGGTTTTTCATAAGTATGTTTTGTAATAATCTTATTTCAATACATACTACTTCTGACAAATCCATATTTTAAATCCTTAATACAAAAAATCTGAAAATGCGGAAGGATGGCAAGCAGAGTTCAGGAAAAAACTGCAACAGTTTTGTGAATATTTGGAATATGTTTTGTATCTTCGAATACTAAGGTCCTTTCCCTCTTCAAAGCGCGCGTTTGCTGGTGGAGCGCTGCGTGACCTTCTGTGTCGGACTGTTACATTCAAAATATCTGTTAAATATGAATTGCAAAAAATTCAAAATTACTCAAAAAAATGCTGATCTAACATATGACAATATGTATATCATTGAATACGTCTTTTTACGCTCGTCATGATGTATTGAAAATATATGTATAATTCCATTTGAAAAAAAAAATTTACTTCAATTATCTCGTAAAATAAAGTGGTAAATTATAAATAAATACACATGTCAATTAGCCTCATTCCCTCTTCTACTTTCGTGAAAACTGCATTTCAATAACTTGAACCGTTCAAAAGTTACAGGAGGTGCTAGAGTTACGAGACTCACCCGGTATATTTTGTTTTTTTATAATATTAAAGATGATTATTAATTGATAATTTTACTTCGTTTAAGTATCTATTTCCCGCGAGTGGTAATGAACTGCATTCGTGAACTCTGCGAATTGTAATTCTGTTTACGACATTGAGTGTTGCATTGATAAATGATTTGTTACCATTTACTTATTAAAATAAATAAAAATAAAACTTAATCTTTATTGATTTTTTGAAATGACTCACATCTCATGTTAAATCATAAACACTTTGCACACTCTTCATTTCGTATTGTTTCTTCCGAGTTCTGTTTTATCAGCAACACGTATTAGGTACAATTTATTGTACTATTTATTGATTTAAATTATGATTTGTTGTTGGCCAGTAAAAGGCCAAAGCACCATCGACCGCGTAGCCTTTATGCGGAAGAATGGAACTTTCGTTTTTCGTTCTTTCACTGGTTCGTTGTGATAGCCATCGTTATTTCGCTATCTGGGAATCCAGCAGTTCAAATCGACACATTTTCGGCCACTGATACTAATATCAAATGGCACATCGAGAGATTAACTCCAACAACCACACATGTAATAGACACTATCGCAAGGGGTAAAGGCAATCAGTTCTCCAAGAGCAGAGCGGCATTCCTATGACCCAATTCCACAGCATCGATCGGGCGTAATAATCTCATTGTTTCTGACGCCCGAAGGTGCCTTGCTCGCGCCCAGCGTTGGTCGCGACACCCGCGTTGCCCCTTGCCCTCTAGCATATTGAGGAGATGCGGCTGTAACTGTTAATATTCAAGAACATGCCCCTCTACCGCTTCTCGCGACCGCCCAACGGAATACGTACAGGTTTGGAGAGTTACTATACTATTGATGAAGCAATATAACATGATTCATATATCAATAAATGAACATCGGCCGGCGTCTTTAGCCGAATTATTTCACTGCACTCTTTGAAGACATGGAAGTTATGCAATTCGAGGCTCCACGGATTCCTGAACGGGTGACCGTCTGGAAACCACGGTTGCCAACGGCGGCGAGCTCCAGGCCGAAGGGTCTGAGTGAATGCGGCGTGAAAGCCAAAAAAGACAAAAAGTTAACGGAGACGAGTTAAAAGACAAAAACTTCACGTACGCTCAATATCAAAGAAGGGTTAAGAGTCTTGTTGCAAAGACACAACAAATGAATAAAGAACATACATAAACATATTTGAACACATGATCATATTCATACATTAGTGAATACATATTTATCATGAATCAGTGTATATTACGATGCATTAGAAGTATCATCGATGAAAGCGCATTTTCTATTAGTTCGCAGCCATCCACACTCATTTGTACTTTTATTCATAATTCAACTATGTGTAGTATCCGAGAGGGATAGGGATTCTGAAGCTCAAGAAAACGTGCTCTGATTGTATTTCTGCTCCACAAGTTACATACGATTTGTACTATTTTTCTTTCTTTTTTCTTCCTTTCATTTTTATTTCTTTCGTTTTTCTTTTCTTTTGTTACTTTATTAATTATTTGCAACTACAAAGAACAGAGTGTACAGTTAGATACACTGAGGATGATTTGATTGCCTGCTAATCACTACGCGATGAATATACTCATTTACTGCAATAGAACAAGAGGAGTCAGTAATAGCTTTATTACTTTTTTTACATCGCTGATTGTTTCTCTTTTCACGCCATCGCACACCAATATTGGCGTTTTGCAGGGAAATTGTCATATGTTTCGTATGTCATAACAACGTTATATCTTTCTTTATACCAGGAATGTGACTAGCTCAGCAAATGCGTTGAAAACTGGGTTTGACACGACTGTTTGAGATGACATCACCGAATCGCATCTCTGTGCATCGGTGACTAGTTGACAGAACACGCGAAAGTTACTGCGCTAGAGTTTGAGTTCCAATCTTTCTTCTTCTATGTAAATACAATATTGGAGTGTCAGTCGGTGATTTCAAAAGGACTGCCATTTTATATTCTCATGTGGAGATTTATGTGATGTAAACACCAATTCCATTATTTTTACGATTTTCTCTGCGTTTGTCCAGGCTTATCTTGAACGTGTGACCCGATTTCGATGCTGTTTTTACATAAAGGTGAGGTGGTTCTTCGGGTATTCTTAGGCTACAGTTTTAAAATTATTATTTTCTCTTATATAAACGATTGTATGTTTTGAAAATCTACAGTTTGATAGCTGAATGAAATGAATAAAACTTTGTATATGTGACTTGCAAAAACCGGAGAAAATCTGTTGTCAAGATGTGATTTCGTAAAAATTGCTCCTATCCTCCTTTTCTACCGCTACATAAGTGAGCACTCTTTCCATTTTCGCATGTTTCTCTAAAAACGGTGATTATTCACCGAAGTAAATTCAACGTTTCAAAAGGCTCTAGATGTGTCTTCCTAAATGCATGTTAATTCTTCCTAATAGCACAAATAAGCTAAGAGGTTTTTTTATGGTCAAAATTGTTACAAAATGGTCGTAGCAAACATGGCAGGGGGCAGGACGGGTGAGACGGGTTGAAGACGGACAGGACAAAGTTAGGAGGGAGAGGGTGGAGTCGAGCGCGTTGGGCGGGGTGAGGTAGGGTAGGGTGATAATGGCGGGACAGGGAAGTGCAGGTACAGAAAAGACTATGGTACCAGGACGGGACACGTTATGGTGGGGATACACCATATACAGAACTCACTCATTTTCCTGTTTAATAGACGATTATTAAATTAAATAAATACTCGGACCACGCGGGGCACCTCAGCTATTATGGACGTGTATAATGTGACTCCGTGGGAATATGTGGAAATTGCAGTTCTGCGTGCCAGACGTTCTCATCAATGTCGTACGGCGCTATGAAAAGTGTTGAGTGGCATAGCCGTATGACAGTGCTGCACGAAGGGTGAAGGTATTCGCGACGTAACGGCTGACCTGTTGCGCAGTGGACGAGAGGTGGTTTACATTGACGAATCGCACTTCTCCGCTGGCATTTAACACCGTTGGCAAAGGTGCAAGTAAACCTTGCCTGATTATTTTTATGAGTACTAGATGTCAGTGTACGTCTAATTTAAAGATGATGTGTATTTATGCATTCTTCGTGTGCTCCTATTCGTTGGATGCTAAACAAGGAACTTATTTGGTATTAGCGTTGCAAAGAACTTCAACAGCATGTGCTGTTCAAGTGCGTCCCTATACCTGCCGCTGTATTGGCTTCTATAATATAGTAGCCATGACTTATGAATGACTTTCGTATAATTTCTCGAAAACTGAGCGTAGCAACTGGTTTAGTAGTTGGTTTCAGTTTAATTTTCAATGAAAATTTATCCGATAATGCTCTGCCACTTTGCTGTGGGGGGGTCTCTGATCTCACTAAATAAAGAACTCGGTTCTTGAAATATTCAGTATTGGGGGACGTTCTCGTCAGCGGCATATTTTGCTGGAACTCTAATTCCTGGTGCGACGTTCAACCGTCGATATTTCTCGAAATTGTTCAAATACACAATAGAAATTGTGTGCAGAATATTATCGAGACTGAGACACCGGAGCACAATAAACTTATCAAGCCGTATTCTGTATGTGAAGTATTGGACTCAAAGCTGCTGTAGCTATTAAGTCATAATTATAATGGGTATGTCCACTTCTAAATTATATATTTAATTTTTTTCAGTGATTAAATTTTCCGAAAACGCAGAGCCTTTCAAAGTTCACTAGAATACTCTGTTCCACGAAACTGAGCCCCGTTTTTAAGTTTTCAAATATACATTTTTTTCAGTCTATATTTTCAAATAAAAATAGCATTTCAAATAAGTGTTGGAAAGTCTCATCAGTCCATGCTATTGCAACCCATTCATTTTCATGAGCTGTCCGAACGTCATATTAATAACCTGCCAAAAACAAATAATATGAACAAATGTCATACAACACAAATTTTGTCTTTATAAAACTTAATAAATATTTTACCATTATTAGTTTTCATTATTTTCTTTATTTCATTATCATATCAAATTTATGAAATATTGTCCATTATAAAATTTTAACGAAGACCTTTTTAGTTTCCGGCCCAGTAAGGTAGAACACTAAATTATTTCTACTTGTGAATGCCACTGTTGTACCACTATGTACGTTCATAAGACCAGCTCTTCTTTCTGCTAATTGTTTGGTTTACCAACGACCTATTATGACATTATGCGTATTATCCGGTAGGAGCGTATGTTTCTCCATTAAAAACGGCTGTTGACTCGTGGGGCCACCCGGAGCTCATTTTCGGTGACCCGCCACCTAATCTTAATTAGGTAGCGGCCTCGTCGCCCGGATGAGACCCGCGAACCGTGCGTTGCGTTGCGGCGTTCAGCGCCACTGTGGGGTAATGATTTTCGTTCGATGGTGCGCGTATTCGGTGCTATATCTGCAGCGGCGGTGGTAGTGACAGCGGTTGTGGTAGGGGAAGTGGAGATGGCGGCGGCGGCGGTGGCGGCGGAAGTTGTTGTGGCTGTGGTGGCAGTAGTAACAGTGGCGATAGCAAGGGTGGTAGCAAGGGTGGTGGTGGGGCAGGGTGGTGGTGGCGAAGGGTGGGGTGGGGCAAGGGTGGTGTGGCAAGGGTGTGGTGGCGGGCAAGGTGGTGGCAAGGGTGGTGGTGGTGGCAACGGTGAGGGTAGTGGCAATGGCGGCGGTGGTGGCGTCGGAAGTTTTAGCTGTGGTGGCGGTAGTAACTGTGGCGATAGCAAGGGTGGTGGTAACAAGGGTGGTGGTGACAAGGGTGGTGGTGGCAAGGGGGGTGGCAAGGGTAGTGGTGGTGGCAAGGGTGGTGGTGGCGGCGGCAAGGGTGGTGGTGGTGGAAGGTGGGGGGGGGTAGGGTGGTGGTGGAATCGGTGGTGGTGGCGGCAACATTGGTAGTGGCAAAGATGGCGGCAGCGGCGGCGGCGGCGGCGGCCACGGTGGTAGTGGCAATGACGGTGGTTGCAGCGGCGGTGGAGCCAGTAGTAGCGGAGCCAGGGATTGCCACACCGCTTCACCGCGCCGGAGGCACACGAAATCATTTCCCTTCGAAAACGGAGTGTTAATGAGTACTTGTATCTCGTAACGGCGCGTTCAGTTCAGCATATTTCATATGACCGTGGACTATATATTCTTGTTTACTTTATATTGAATTAAAATGAATTGCGTTCAACGTCGTCGTTAATTTTCTTTAAAGATTTTTCTGTATGTCGCAACCATTCGTTCGCCTTCTGGAGAGTCTCTTCATTTTTAGAAATATGACGCGTCATCTTTTTTTTTATCATTTACCTCATCCTTGCTACGTTTGCAATCAAAAATAGCTTGTTTAATTTGTGGCAAGAGAAGCAAAAATATTCTTTTACGCAAACGCGTTTTTATATTGACGGAAGACTTTCTCGACACCTTTTAAATAGCAATATGCTGGATTTAAACTATATCTCTTCGTGAAATTTTATGAGGAACCCCTATACTTCTCCAAGATGAAGCAAGTTCTTGTTAGTAAATAATTAAATGTGTAGGTTTTAATAGTAAAATAACATTTACATATGTTTGTTATTTCTATTACCTGGGAGCTGCTTAAAAGATTTCTCTGACTTAAGTGTTGGCATACTTGGGCAAATATTGTTTTGCCGAGTGCTCCACCCAGAATGGTTATTTTTTCCATTTCGCCTTCACATTAGATAAAGAGCGAGTTATGGTCGATGTTGAGCGTAATGTTTAGAAAACAAAGAGTCCTCTTCATAACTAAGAAATAATGCAGGGGTGTAGACATTTTTTTAAACACTGCTTTTAGTAAATAAACCCATCGTCATAAAAATCCAAACTACATCCAAAAGACAAGGAGTACTGCAATTATTGTTGACAGGACGATGATACCATACAAATGATTTTTTTCATTTTTCATTTGTATAATCAAGATTGATATCTCCATACCACTTTACAATGCATGGACATGTTAGTATGGTGTAGAGATGCCATGTTCGCGAACACAAGTGCCCAGACATCGGGGTATGGTATAGAGGTCTCGGAGTCTTGTGATACTTCATTGCAGTTGGAACTTGCAACTGATTGAGTAGTTATTGCTGATGGGTGGTGTGCAGTGTAGTTCTGATCGGCAGCTCCATAACACACCAAACATATTTGATCGGGGAGATCTAGCCCTGGAGCCGGTGCCGGTAAGGAGATGAGAGCTGTTGGCATAAGACATGGGCGTAGGGGTCTTCGAACCGACGAACCATCAGTTCCTTCTATGCTGCGATGCTTGAGGGGAAATGGAACGATTGTGTAGCCAAAAAATGTTATTTTATATTTCATAAATCTCCATAAATTTCCCCATAAATTGTCTTTTGTATTATGTTGATATCACTCTTACCAGAATATTTTTTATTATTTTTATATGAAGTCGTCCTTTCATCGGGCTTAGGTACTGGCTCTAATAATTTTAGATACTATTACATAGTGCTGCCAATAAATACTGAAAGCCTTACATATGTAGCAATTAATTGAAAACTTTATGTTGTGAAGCTAATCAACAAAAAACGTGTCAAAAATTAGTAGTTATTGAATGGTCATTCTGATGAGGTAAGTTATCAAGTAGCGGGTTTTCAATATTATATCTTTATAGTCCATTTTTCCAATGTTGAAATTTTTAATATTAAATGAATGTTTTTTCAACTTACATTTTTAATAGGAAACTGAAATTTTCAGGAGTTGTTAATAAAGATCACCTACATTTATCGATTTTTTTCTGATTATCATAGAATTACCCGTTCCGCAGAACTTTATTTACGAGAAAACGTGGTAAAAAATTGCATTTTGACAAAAGTATTTCTATCTACAAAAATAGTGCACATTTTTCAAAGCCGTTCTTTCAGTGTTATGAGTGATATATCTAACACTAAAAAAAAAACACAAGTCTAACTTTTATAAATTCTGAGAATTTGACTCAAACATCGCCAAGATAGAGCATTCCATATCTCCTTGCCTTGAGAAGTCTATCGGTCGGCTGATCTGATCGGGTTACTCCGCTCAAAACCAGGCGAATGCCGGAGCAGTACCCTAAAACCGGCCAACGGACCGCGTTCGACCTTTCCTTCCTTTTCGGTGTCCTAACCTCACTTTTACTTACACACACACACTACACGACTACACAAGACGGGAGACCAGTCGGGAGCTTAGAGCTTGTCCCATTTCGATTGGTTTGGATTTGTCTTTTCGTGTTACCGGGCGCGTCAACTGCTTTGGTCATTAGTCCCGTTAGTGTAGTGCATGTTTTTTTCTCGGGAGATGGCGGTGACCTTTCCCCGCTGGATGGCGAGATCCGGCGCCGACCTACCGTCGGCTAGTGGGGTTTCCCCCTAACCAAGGCTCTCCCACCAGCGTGGCACCGCCCCAACCGGGACAAGCTCTAAGCTCCCGACCGGTCTCCCGGAATATGTGGTAGTGTAGTACCTGTTAGTGTAAGCGTGTGTGTAAGGGGGAGAGGATAGGACAAGGAATAGGAAGGAAAGATCTCGCGCGGTCCGTGGCCCGTTCGGTAGGGTACTGCTCCGGCATTCGCCTGGTGTTGATCGGAGAAACCACGGAAAACTACCGATCAGATCAGCAGGCCGCTAGAATTCTCCTCCAGGCAGCGACTGACTTCGACCTAGCTGAAAAGCTAGTGTCGAAAAGCTTGCCGCCGTCAGGACTCGAACCTAGGACCTCACGGTCAGAGGCGCTGCAGTGACATCAGTTGATGCACTGAGCTACCGCTCCCGGTCTCCCAGTTCGAGCGCTGCCTCTCTAGTGGGAGGTATCTGGGCGAGAAAAAATTTCTAAGTGGACGTATAGGCCGGAGCCGGATCTCCCCATACATCGTGGGAATATCGCTGCTTCCTGTGATAAAAAAAAACATACTCTACGCTTACGAGAATATTGGCCATAGCTATTGACAGGCCCGTAAACGCGAAATAATCAATTAATCCTCCGTTCCTCTCACCAGGAGAGTCAGTAGCCACGCTACTGGGGTATGAGTGGCATTCGTCGTAAGAGTCGGCTTGCGGCAAGCCCTGCAGCATGCTGTGCCCTGGCAACGGCACTGGCATTTCTAGGATCTCACGGAGCAGGCTGGACAGTTTGCTGACAGGCACCCGTAGTTGCCAGTGAATCTGTGCGCCTGTGACGGGCAATCTGTCGGTCCTCCCTTCTCGTTTTATGTAATAGGAATTTTTTTATTAATACTCCCTGTACCCTGGAAAACTCTTGGCTTTGTAACTAATTGTTTTGAAAGTGAAAATTACTTCTTAATTGAAACCACCTTCGATCGTGCATGATCGACTGACATCTATCTGCTACAATATAGTTTTTCCATGAAATAGTGTTTTCTTATGGTTGACGACATAGGGAAATATTTTCTGGACGTGTCTCGTATTTGAGTATTTTATTTCCATGTGGAGCAGAAGTGGGAATGGTTTTGCCCATTCGGATAATTGTATTCCTACCCTTGCCCCAGCGGTAATAGTCCATTCAAAGCCCCAGATGCGGCGAGCGAGCGAAGTAACTTGAAAAGTGAAATGTCACTGGCAGTTCGATTGTGAATCACGAGTGGCATAAAAATCATGATTACATTTTTTCATTCCTAACTGGTTTAATTGATGCATACTATAGTTAAAATATAGCATAATTATATACATAGAGAAAACGTGTAGTTATTAAAAGCTTTTCTTAAATTTTCTTAAATGTCTTAATATATGATTTCGTAATGAAAATTTGTCACGTTGAGTTTGTACTAAATTGTATTTCTATCATTTGCAATATGAGCTCGTCTATATTTGGGACTAGAGATGGATTATTATTAAGCAGGAGATAATATTTTAAATTGTAATCAAGGATTCTACTTTGATTTGAATGTCTTCGGAGAAAAAAAACAGTTGTTCGCAAACGTAAATGCACCTACAGATATAATGGTTTGCAAGAGATTTGAACAGACGTGTAAAGCATGGTTGAGGATATTCCTTATAAAAAATAATAAATTGGCTGCACAATATATCTTTCAGTAATTGCACTTGGAATCAATTAATTATAATCGAAGTCAGCAGTTACGGAATACGGAATATGTTCAAAATTCCACACCCAACATTGATAAATCTCTAATTCGGGAACTCGCTATTGATTTTCAAGATTTGTCTTCGGAAAGTTAGTCCTTACTGTGTGGGATACAAACATGTGGGAGCGAATAATCCCTGTTTGACACCCATATTGTTATTTTATGTTGCCGGTATGAAGGGTTGAGATTCAGTGAATGTTTAATGCTTGCGTCACCTCGTATAATTTGTTGTCTACGTCTGCATGTACGCCCGCCGCTTCGCCTCCTGGGAACAGATATTGCCCTCTTTCGAAATCGATTATTAATTTGTGATCTTTTTCTAACCTGTGGTACCCCATCTCTCAAAGCTAATGACGGTGTTTTAACTTTTTGGAATTAGTTTATTTTAAATAATTAGTTGTTCATGTGGTTTAATTATAATCCAGTTAAATTATTGTATTTTGCACATTAAGCAGTATAATAATACTATAACGTCTGGCAACTTATACAATATTTTGGTGCTTATTTTAGATTCATAAAACAAACAGTAGTAGAAAATATATTTAACTATTGCTTTTTATGACATTCAAATTCACTAATTTCAGGAATTCCACCTTTTCACTGCAAAAATAGTTCAATGTGGTATAGTTTTGCGCTTACTGTGGAATTTCAGAGTCCCCATCAAATACAAGGTAGCTTCTTTCTTTTCAATCTCTATATAGCGCTGTGGATTTTCTTTTTTTGGTGGGAAGTCAACATCTTGTAGAAATGTAGTGAGAAATATAATAATCAATATATTCTATTTGTCAGTTATTAGAAACTTTCTGGGGATGATGAAGCACCACATGGTGTCTTCTTAATTTGACACGAGTCGAGCTGTGACACAAGCTGAATTGAGCGTTGTCTAGGGGGTTGCGTAAGCTAGGAAAGAGCTTCTCAATATTAACCTTATTTCATCCTCAAACGTTTAGAATAAATTGATCTTTGTTGGCCCGGTGGCCGAGATCGCTAAGGCAGTATTGTCGTAGTGATCTCGGACCGAAGGGTCGCGGGTTCAAGTTCCGCCTCGGGCATGGTTGTATTTGTGTTCGTCCTTTCACCCCTTATCATCACCATTTCGTTTCATCCTCATAGTTACCATGCCGTTAACAGCACTAGTGGTCGCTAATGACCTAGATGTTGATGCGACCTTAAATAACCAATAATAAAAAAATTGATCTTTCAACATAGAATACTGTATAATAAAATGAAAAACTTTTTTTCACATTTGATGTATTTTTTAATATGAAAAAAAAGGGTATATCAATATTCCAAACGAGTGAAAATTGAAAATAAATGGAAAATGTAATTTAGGCGTTTACTTTTTGAGTCTTTCTATATACTTGCCTTGAAGTAATTTTGAATTGATTAAATTCACTTTATACTTCTTTGTGTATTGTTTGTTTTATTGAAATGATGAATGACAACTGGTCATTTCTTCGACTTTTCGTTTAAATACTACTAGTAAATTTACGAATTTAATTGAATTTTTCATGTTTAGTTTTGCGCCGTAATTTTTCCGTAACTTCACACACGGAAAGTTTGTGTACCCCTGGGATGGAGGGAGTAGGGGCGAGGGATACACCACGCGCCCTCGGGTAGGTCAGCGCTGCGCTTTCACCCCGTTCAGCGCTTCTGCTGCACTCCCCAAACCCACAATCCCCTGACCCCAGCCGCCCTCTGCCCGTGTGGCCCCGTGTCCCGAGCCCCCTGCCACCGGCCAACTCCCTACGGGGAGGCAACCGCGGCACAGTGCACCTCGTGTGTTGTAATCAGTGAAATTGGCTTCGGGCTTTTTGACATGCAGCCGATATAAAATCATTTCGGCGTGTCCTGCCGTTGATAATTGAAAAAATAAGCGCAAAATGAGGAATTTGTGCGAGCCACTCGATTTGAATATCAATCGCTACGGGGCGCTGGCTCGAAGCAAGAGTTGGACATGGATGGTGCTTTTCGATGGAGATGTGGGAGTCAGTTTGCGATTGTTATGTCGTGTGAATATAAACGAAAGCTGTGTGGCTTGATAATTAGCAAGCTTAGGTTTTATTGCAGGGATCCTTTGTTTATTCATCCATTTGTTTCAATTCATGTTTAAATTAATATGAGTACTTTTTAGTCTTCTTAGTTCTTTTATGAACTTTGTCTTTTGACAGTACATATACATCACATAATTTTCATTCCACTAATTTCAGATGCCTCAGTTCATATTGTCAAGCTTTTTTTAGTTTATATTTAATTAGGTCTTTATGTCAGTAAACTCCATTCATATTCGTATGTTTCCAAAATGCCAGTCTCACTATTTTCATTGCATATAAAACTATATTCAATCGATTATGTGTCTCGTTAAGTTTTTGAAGAAGGTCTAAAGGTTTTCTAAAAGGTCTCTTAAAAGTCTAGACTTTTGAGTTTGAGTTATACGTCTATATAAATTCCATAAGAATAATATTCCTTCCGTATTTCTGAAATATCAGGTCCATAAGTAATTCTTAAGAATGTTAACAGTAATATTGAATTTGTCAGAAATACGTTTGTAAATACGTGGCAGATCGCAGGAATTTACGTAGAATAATGCATAAAAACTATAGTTCTTCTCAAACATGTCAAACCAATTATCGTCAATTTTTCACAATTGCATTTACAGAATGTACTGAAACTTGTAGTACTTGATGAATGAGAAAACAGAAACCTCGAACCTATTTTGTACGCTGCCATTCTCTTATATCACAGGCTACGTTTCATTGTGTAAGGTGATCCTATAGATGTACTTGTGATCCTATAGTGTGTGGTACATTTTTTTGTATGATCCTAACATTTCGGAATCCGAACAGACCACACCCCCAATTAGTTCGGTTACTGAAGTAAATACCGAGGTTTTACTGTACTTCGTTATTTGTAGAGACAAATAACTGTCGACTGCTAATTTTTCATCTTACTTTGTGGGTCAATGGGGATGTAATTTTTTTATAATTCCATTTGAATTAATACTATAAGGAATACCGAGTCTAATTGGCACTGAGGTTTCTATATCGACCACGCAGATTCCTCATGCTCTGGTTTTGTATCACATGTTCTTCTATACCTAATAAACTACCCACAGAAGTCTCAGTATGATCAGTGCAACGATGGTGGTGATGTCAAATGTGTTTTGGTGTTTGGAGAGAAATAGTTTGGTACTTTATCGATTGCTTTCTGTGCTTGTAATTGGGAAGGCAAGATTTTGTTCCTCTCCTTTTTTCAGCTGAAAACTTCAATCAAGCTCTTGATTTTCGTGTTTCAGTTTTTTAATTTTTTTTCTCTCGTCATCTCCAATGCCGTTTTTAATAAAAAAATCCCATTCGCGGCTGGTTTGCACTTTCAATATGGATTAGATGGCGCAGTGTTAACCAATCCCGTTCACTGGCTGTCGATCATTTTCAGAAAATAATTATTTTACTGATATTTTTATTCACAACTAAGGCTAGGCACAAGTAGTGGGAAAGTTAACATTTTCATGGTTCTCTCAAATTTCTTGAGCTATAGCACAATATGAGTTATGAGAAACTCAACAGGGCATTGGCAAATCTGTATATAAGTAGAACTACTGGAGCTACAACAGCACATACTTTCTCGCATTAATTATGAATTTTTCAATTTTTGAAAATGCATAGTGTTCAACGAACATGAGTCCTGCGCCATTATTTTAAGCGCTATTCGTTCTATTCGTGAAAAATAATTTAAAAAATTGAACTTTTGACAACATATTTTTTAAAATTTGCATTAATTTCAAACAAATTACGTGACAATTTTTTTTCAAATAATTGTATATTACGAATGTACCTGTTTTAAAGATGTTAACCTTCAGTATTAACTTTTTGCAATTTTCGATAATCAGTTCGCAAATAGGACTAGCACCAATTTTTGCTGTCCCTTCATTCATACGAGAAAAATGGAAGAAATCATTTGAAGAGTTTTTGAGAAAATAATTATTCAAAATTGCCTATATTTCAAGTTAAAAAACGCGGAGACTACTAACATTTTCTAAACATTATTCATGACCTTGTCTTTATCAGATCTTTGTTAGAAGATCTGCTCCTGAAAAACAGATTTCATTGGCGAGAAAATCTCTACCACAATATTGTAGATAGAACAAGACGCCGTCAACCTTTTTGAACTATTGCAATTTGTAAAAACCAGAGATTTCAACGCACGTGAGATCTGTACCATTCTTTTAAGCGTGTTTTACGCTATCCGACAATAAAATTTAATAAACAAATTTGGAACTTGAGAAACGTTGTAATGGTGGGTCCATGTAAAGTATTTCCCAAATTCATAATAACCTATTCATATTCCAGGGCTTCAGGATTCGTTTCAAGTCAATCGGAGAATATCAATTTTGGATAAAATGTAAACAGTTTAGGTGCTAGTGTTGTCTACTGACAGACATGGATGGAGAGATAGACGTTTTGCGTCAACCGATTTTTCGGTATCAATCTATCACAAAACCTGGATGGAATCAACATCTAACGTTCCAATGCTCATTAGCAATACAGTTTTGTATCGAGAGTTAGGGATATATTTTGAAAATTGAAAACACACATTTTTATTTGCAAATATGTTCATTGTTTGATTCGCTGATAATTGAACAATCGAATATTAAAAATTACTAAGTAATATTTGTGAGAAAGGATTATTGATGTTAATTATTACTGACAGTTTAAATTTATTTCCTTAAAATTGTTATTACAAAGTGGTGAAATATATTTAAATTTAGAGACCAATGGGCAACTTCAATTTACATTGAGAGAAAAGGAGAACGAAGGGTATTGAATGCGATGATTCTTGCATGGTACAAATATCTCAAAATATAAAGTCTGGAAATGAAAGCGAACATCTGTATGTATTAACAAAACTCAATATGTCGCAGAGAAAACTCACCGATCCTTTTTTATACCTCTGTAAGTTATCGTTTTCACGACGCAGTAGCCCATCAGTTGACAATGCCTGTAATTCTACGAGCATCTGTACAAGTGGACGAACAGAACCGTTAATTGTCTTTCATGCGCGACCCGGATTTATATTTGCCGTCCCAGAGCAAATTGCAAACGCGCCCCATGAATGTGTGTGTGTGCGCGCGTTTCGTTCCCTGGGGGTCCACCTGACGTCGAAGCCAATGGCGCCGCGACAAGATTAGCGTGCGCGCCCGTGATTGGCCCCGTGTTTTTAAAACGCTCCATTTTCCGAGCGTTCCATTAGCGTCCTATTTTGTAAACAAAAGCGCGACGGACTTAGGCAGTAACGGCCCACGCGGGCCACGCAACATCGGCGCTGCGTCCTCCCTCTTTTTCCCCATTGCTCTCTCGGGCGTGACGTCAGCGAACGGTGATTGACGCAGATTTCGGCGCTCTTGTTCCGCCACCTGCCTGGGTTCTCCTGCGCTGCCCATGCGCCTCTTGGCGACCGCGGTGGTGGTTGGAAGCTGCCCGTTTGATTTCGATGTAGCGGACCGGTTGAGTTGAGTTCAGTGCCAAGGTTGCAGCCGACCCCCTCAACAGCTGACCCCTAGCTCGACCCTGCCGTCTACCCTGCAAAGACTCTGATCTGGAAGTCATAGCGTTCGTGTCACAACGGTGGCGGATTTTCGTCACCAGATATACCTGAGACGAATTCATCCGCTGTCTGAATGAGAATCTTTAGGCCGACTCCTTTGATCGGTAGTTTTCCGTGGTTTCGCCGATCAATATTGGGCGAATATCGGCTAGGCAGTACCGTAAACAGACCATGGATCGCTCGCGATCTTTCCGTCCTCACTACTTACTGACGCACTCTTACACTCTACACTACCACACGTGTCGGGGGGCCAGTTGGGAGCTTAGTGCTGACCTGGGTGCAAGGTTTCTTGTTGGAAGGAGATGCCTGGAGAGGGAAATCAATGCAAGTCGACGGACAAGTGTAACGATGCCGGATCTCACTATTCAACGGAGAAAGAATCACTGCCACCTTCCGTTTTAAAATATTCACTACATGAACGAGATTGATGACCCTTAAAATTGACGTGCCCGGAAAAATTAATCAATCGATATGGCGGTCGCTTGAGGTCATACGGTGTTGCGAGTTAGCAAGTGACGCGGGGAGGGAGTTCAATAGTTCCAGTTCCGAATATGGCGTGTTAATCGAGACCAGCTGAGTAGATGGGTCGATACCAACCGTTGCTTTGATGGGAATTCTATGGGCTGGATGCTCTGGCAGGTCGTTCCTGTGGTTTTCTCATTCGAAGGGAATGCCAGAGGAGTATTTTTAGCACTACCAATCAGTTTCTTGCTACGATAATTGCGATACAACGGGGTCATTGTGACATGATAACTGCGTAATAGCGTGGGATTAGTAATACAGAGTTAGAGAGGTATCACTTACCCATAGATCCCATGTGCTTACTCACCACCTTGCTCCGCGTTTGTTCGTTTTATGTGTGTGTAGGCCTGATGATGAAAATCATTTTTCTTAAACGTCAACGACTAATTAACTATTTCATTTTCATTAAATTCATTCAATTCAATTTCATATACCATTAAATTGCTACCAATTGCCAGCAGAGTATATTGCAATTCTTCGAATGGTACTGTCGGACTCTGTATGTCACCCTTAGCTTGATCCAGGAGTTAAGGCCAATCTTTCTAAGTTTTAATGCGCTAGAGGTTCAGAAAATGTTAGACGTAATTGCTGGATGCATAGGCATTGAACCAGACAAGATTTTATTCTTAAGAGCACATATTTTCTGGCACCATTTGTAACTTTAGCTACTTTCGAAAGTTGAATGATTGAAGGCGTTGTCATTGTCAACAATATTATATGCAATGACAATATGCAATAATATTGTTGACAATGACAACGCCTTCAATCATTCCAATTATGTAGATGTCAACTACACCTCACCACTGAATCAATATACTTTCGAAAGTTTAGAGAGTTTACTCAAAATGGGCCCTACACCAATATCTTAAGTCCAAAAGTTGAAATTACGAAAAAGTACTTATGTTTTAGAAAATTGACCTTATTTAAAGATCTGATTTTTGAAAAAGATTTCAATAAGGAAATAAACTCTATTACCAATACAGCAGTTTAGCAACGTTAATTTCTTGAATTTTTCGAACACACAGAAATGGCACTGAAATTCACCACTTTTAAATGCGTGCTTTGCTCTATTCAAGAAAAAGAATTAAAGATAAGATGGAGCGGTTTTTGAGAACTGTTTATGTAAATTTTGTTTGCGTTAAACAAAAGTTGCTCAAAAACCTTTCGTTTTCAAAATTAACATCTCTTTATTTAAAGATCTAAGTTCTTGAAAGGGTTCCAAAACGAAAAAACCTTGTTTTGCATTTTTTTGCAATTTTCGAAAATGAATATTTTCCCGAAAATGGTATCTGCGTCGATATCTTTTCTATATTCGAGAAAAACACTTTAAACATTTGGAGTGGTTTTAAAAAATAACTGTTTAAATATTGTTTATATTTCACGTATTATTACACGAAAACTACTCATATTTTCGAAAAAATTAAGCATCATCCGATTTATACACTTGTCTTCGAAGAACATATTTCATTAAGAACTATTGGAGCTACTAAAGCACAAACGTTCAGACATTGCTTCCAAATGTTACGCAATATTACTATATAAACCTACTATATAAACGAGCAGAAATGATTTCCACCAGCAATTTTTTTCCCGCTCCGAGAACCCATCTCAGGTTCTCAGAGTTAATTTGCCGGCACTCATACCACTACGCCACATAAGCGCCATATAGATCGAACTCAGACGGATCGAACTCAAGTAGATAATAAGGCAAGCAACTGATTCATGTAAAAAAATCTCAACAATCAAAATATCTGTTAGAAAATCCCTAAGACTCTAGGCCGTTCAGCTCTCTCAGGGAATATCAATTTTTGAGAAAATTGACTGAACGGATAAGGCGCTACAGTTGTTCACAGACGGACTGACAGCTCTTAAGCTGATAGATTGCTTGATGGTGATTACAGGCGCGCCCACTCATGAGGTCATTACTCTCGTAAGTGTAATGCATGTTTTGTTCGGGAGGTAGCAGTGATCTTCCCCCTCTGGATGGCTAATCAGGCGCCGACATACCGTCGGCTAGCGAGATTTTCACCTACCAGTTACTTCCTACCAGAAGGGTATCCCTCCCGCCGGGACAAGCTCTAAGCTCCCAACTAGTTTCCCGGTATATGTGATAGTGTGG
The DNA here is from genome assembly GCA_964035755.1 of Teleogryllus oceanicus. Classification (NCBI taxonomy): domain Eukaryota; kingdom Metazoa; phylum Arthropoda; class Insecta; order Orthoptera; family Gryllidae; genus Teleogryllus; species Teleogryllus oceanicus. The sequence goes on along the minus strand of CAXIVR010000001.1, from coordinate 276,557,726 downwards.
TGTATGTATGTATAAGTGAAGGGTAGGATAGGTCAGAGAGTTAGAAGAAAAGATTGCGCGCGGTGCATTTGGTAGGGTACTGCTCCGGTATTTGCTTGGAGTTGATGAGAGAACGCTACCGATCAAAGCAGTCGGCCACTAGAATTATTTTCCATACAGCCACAGAACTAGACCTAGCTATCTGGCTAGTGTCGAAAATACAGTTTTCCTCAAGACTCGAACCTAGGATCTCACGGTCAGTGGCACAACAAAGTCATTACTTTATGCCCTGAGCGACCTCTCCCGATCACCCGTTAAGGGTACAAGTCCGGTCCATTGGTAGTGTATATATTTTATTTCAATTGCATGTTGATATATTCATTGTGTTACTGAAATCGGTTCATACAGATGCTCAGAAAGACAACAATTGATTTGACGTGACACACGTTTTACAAATACACAAGAGATGTGAAAGTGTGTATAAATGTTGAAAATTCGTAAATCACATTCAGACACTTTCATTCATTTATATTAATTAATTGTATTTTTGATTAGAATTACTTCAAATGGTTTTCATTAAAGGTGCTGGAGTTCTCAATAATATATTGATATTTTGTTGTTGTAGTTTTTCTTTTTACATGAATCAGTCATTTAAATATTGGCCATGTTAGAACCATACGGCGCTTATGTGACGTAGTGGTGATGATGACTCTGAAGATCCGAGATGGGGACTCGGAGAGGAAAAAATGTTGCTGATTGAAAACACTTTTAATAGTTTATGTAGTAGTATTTATGAAGTTATTTGTTTTTGTGTTAGTTATTTGTTATTTGTTTATGTAGTAGTATTATGTTGCATATAGAAACAATGCGAGAAATTATGTGCTTTGGGATCACCACTTGTCTTTTCTAAATTTAGAAACAGAATTTATCCTTTTTTTCGTTACCAGAGCCCGGGAAAAACAGTATTCCTGCCGAAAATTCCTCGTTTTGAGGTGCACGTTTACTTAACTTTCTCTTCTTACGAAGAACTTTGTAATGAAAAACACTAAGGATGTTTTAAGAAAAAATGCCTATATTTCGCTCCAAAGTAAACGGAAACAACTCGTGTTTTTGAAAATTGTCGTGTTTTTTAAACTAATGTTTTCGAGCATGAACTTATTTAAAGATCCGTCTTTAAGGAACAGATTTTACTAAGGAAAACATTCTCTATCTTCAATATTATAGTTGTAGGAAGACACCCAAAGTAATTGCGGTTTTTCCAATTTTCAAATCAATCTGTGATTTCAACGCACATGAGACTACCATCAATTTCTTATGGGTTCTTTACGCTTTCCGAAGACAAAACTTCATAAAAAATGATGCTGTTTTTTTTTAGAAAAATTGAAAATGTTTTTGAGGCTTCATATAAAGTACTCTTAAAAATCAAAATATCAATTTGAAATTCCCAAAGCCACTAGATTATTCTGATCGATTTAGGAATGTCAATTTTGAAGAAAATCGGCTGAAGGTTTTAGGCGCTATCGTTTACAAAAGACGGACAGACGGACGGATTTTTTGCCTTCAATCGAATTTTCGGTATTTAGAACCAAAAAAAATGTGTTCTAGCTACATCACGAGATAGGGAATTTTTTTTAAATTTAAGAACAGAGTTTATTCACTTTTTAGTTACCAGAGTCCGAGAACAACAGTTTTTTTGCCGAAAATTCGCTGTTTTCCGGTGCACGATTACATAACTTTCTGTTCTTACGAAGAACTTTGCAAGGCGAGAAAGTAAAAAGCTGTTGGGAGCCGTAAGTGACTGGCTTGTTAACTCTATACGAATCCTATGGTGAAAAGGAATTTTTTGCTAGTTGGAAAACATTTTTGCAGATTCATGCAGTGTTATATGGCGGAGACATTACTAATAATCCGAGAAAGTTTGTTGCAGTACCATTAGTTTCAGTATCAATGACACACAAAATGTGGATTCTGACTACACGATGTGTTTGTGGAAGTTGTCGTAAGACATGTTAGAGGAAGAAATCTTCATAACGAAACAAGATTTATCCAACGTTTCGTTACTGGTGCCCCACAATGTGAGGTTTTCTGTTGAAAACTTGCTACAAATTTCCAAATTACAAAAAATGTAAACTCTCGAATGTTATTCGTAAGGTACTTCCATAAATGACAAGTACGAGACATATTCATTCACAGATAATGAACACTAGCTTCTAAGATTCAGTATGTTGTGTCGCTCTCATAAGCATATTTTTTACCGTGTTAGAGAATACCTACGGAAAGAAACAAAAAGTAGACCTTAGAGGAAAAACCGCCTTCTACGAGTGGACACAGTTAAAGAGGAAAATTGTGAGGGTAGAAGTAATAGGAGGTTATGAAATATTCGCCGACATAGATGCGTGGAGTTTTATGAACTAGAATGAAAACAGCAGATTGCATAAGAAAGAGAGCTTTAAGAAGAGAACTGCTTGGCGAGGGAGAAACTATTGGAAGAATATCTAGCTCTTAGTTGATTTAAGAGTTACGTCCAAACTTCGCGGAATTGGTAATTCAGTAAAGGAATTTATGCCGAAAGATTTCAAGGCGTTGAAGTTTTTATGGATGAGGCGGGTGTAGATGGAAAACGCGAACGTAAGGTTGGTGCCATAAAGAAAGAATTTAACAAGTTTTCGACTGGAGAAAAGATCACATAGCGCAAGGGCTTATCTAAACAGATGGTGACTAACAAACATTCCTGAGGGGGGGAATGGTTTCCTGTGTAGTGCTTAAACCTGGATTTGCGCCATGAGGATTTTTAAGTGTAGGGCTGGTGTGCCTTTATATTTATATGACGTTGCCATCTTTCTTTATGCAGTCGTTTTATCCAATCCAAATTAAATCCCCAAATAATTTCGGTCCTCGGCGATACAGATACAAGTTGGTCATTGAACGACTCAAACCCTTCCAACTAGTTTGACAATAGCACATCCTTCCGTATTACAGGTATGTGTGTATGTATTTGTTATTTTAAGATATAATTAATTGGACATCCTTCAAGTCAGCACAACCATTTAATCCAATTTCAAAATGGAATAGCTAATAATTTTCCGCTTTTTTTGTCGTATTTAACTTGTGAAAACACAAAATTTGCCGCGGATCATTATCTCAAAAATATCGGCGTCCATGCTGATTTCCATTCCCAGGCAGCCTAGCAGCTACAAAAATGTCTCTCTCGTGAGCACCTTCGGCGAAAAAGTTAGTTATACCTGTAAACATTGGTGACGAACTTTTTATGAACTATTATTAACGTATTTTTTACATTTTATTTAATGTCGCGTTAACTGCACGGTCATTCGCGACTACAATATCCTTTTGTAACTTTTGGTGGTAACGGTAATAGTAACGTGACTGTGAGGGCAGCGGAACTCGCAAACTTCTATAAAGACACAAATCGTTCTCAAGAGAACCGCAATATACCATTCCCACATACGCGCCTCTCACACGCGCTACTGCGTCACTCCCTAGCGGCCACAATTAGGAAGGAATTAGGACACGGGTAGGATTGAAGACGCTTCACACAGGTAGGAGTAGCTTGTGTGAAGCAGGAAAACTCGTTTTGTCGCAACAAATTTCATAAGAGATTGCCCAGTAAAAGAACCCGGATCTCCTTAGCGAAAGGCAAGCGACTTTGCTCTCAGCCACGAATGGTCGTAACGCATACAAAGTAAATCCTTAGAATGTTACAATGAGTACAATCCATTAATGCAAATCATACATTATGTAAATTATACATAAATGTAACATTACAAATCAAATCAAGTAAAACAATGCTTCCACAAATCAAAATCGACACAAATCTAAATCTTTTATAACCAGTAACCAGTCAATAGAACAAAACCGTAGCGTATTCTCAAACCCAGTCAACGCCCTCTGCAACAATATGAATCAGTCCTGCAACACTAAGGTCCTTTTGGTCCTATCCTATATTTTGGCAGGTTTTGACAAAAAGTAAAAAAATATATTTTCCTCCAAAATATATAATGTTTTAACGTCGAAAAATAGTTGACATGAAGAAAGAAAAGTTAAACTTGAATAATGAAAGAGTAAGATAGGTTCTAAAATGTTTCGAAGTGCTTTGAGTTCCGTTATATCTTTGGAGATATTTCATTTTTGAAAAACTCCAATATAATGTTTGATGCTAGTGTATTTCATTTTAAGGAGACAGATGCTCCGTTACATACATTTTTATTGTACGAGAAAGTACGCACGAGTAATCCTTCCATTATCTTCACTCGGCACATAAAATGTTTGTAAGTATCTTAAAAGTAAGAATCGATATTTTATTAGACTGGATAGACTTTTGTAGAATGCGTAAGATGGTAACTGTTGTATTAAGCTGTACAAGGCTGTACAAGGCAAGGAAAATCTGAAAATATTTGTGGTGACTTCGTAAGTAGCCGAGAAGGTGTTTCAGGATCGTATGTAAGAAACAAATCTTCATTTCTGCAAAAGGTTTTTCCCACCGCAATCCTTATTCTGGCAGAGGGTGGAAATTGAGGTCGACTGTCTGGAACCTGCGTACAATGTAGTACTCATCGAACACCTTTTATTCAATAAATATCTAATCATAGAAGATTGGCGAGTTCTAGGAGTGCACTCATGCGATTGGTGGATGGAACGGAATCTCAACGTGACAGCGTTAACCCGCGGCCAACCGGCAACAGTGTACTGCGCTAAGCTTGGCGCACCCCGCAGCATCCGCAATCCGTCTGCTCCTTACCGTCAATCCGTCTCCTCGCCACCCCACCACTTTGCCACCCCGCTACTCTACCACCCCGCCACTCTGCCACCCCACTACCCCACCTCCTCGCCATCCACCCACCCCTCTACCCACTCTTCCCGTTAATCTCCCCCCCTACCTGCCACCCCGCCCCTGCCTCACGCTTCTCTTCCTCCCCGCCATTACAACTCCGCCATCCCCCACTCTCCCACCTCGCCAACCCGCCACTCAGCCACCTCACTAACCGACAACTTCGCCACTCTACCACTTCTTCACCCTGCCTTTGTGTCCCCTCGCCATCCCACCATCCCGCCATCCCGCCATCCCGCCATCCCGCCATCCCGCCATCCCGCCATCCCGCCATCCCGCCATCCCGCCATCCCGCCATCCCGCCATCCCGCCATCCCGCCATCCCGCCATCCCGCCATCCCGCCATCCCGCCATCCCGCCATCCCGCCATCCCGCCATCCCGCCATCCCGCCATCCCGCCTCCACACCACTCTACCACTGCCAATCTGCCACCTCGTCACCACACCCTCTGCCACCATGCCACATGCCATCCCGTGCTCCTGCCATCCCCAGTCCCAGTCCCACCCACCAGCTGCCGCCAGCTCTCGCCCACTGCCGCCCTTTCATCGCGTTTGAGTGTGCCGTTCGTCTCGGGAGGGCGTGGTGAGCCCCTACTACACACGGAGCACTTGCATGGCCCGCGCTCTGCGGCTTCGGGTTTACCCGAGGAATTAACCAGCCATTTACGACGCGGTGCCGCCTTTGTTGACGGTAGAGCGCCGCCGGCTTTCGGCGCGCGATAGCAGAAAGCTTGTTGCGCTTTGCGCGCTTGCCGTTAATTCATTAGACTACATTTCTGCCAGTCCGTTTGCGCGCTTGTCAAATCATTTCGTGCGGCTCGGCAATGGATATGTTACGACCTCCTCTGGCCGGTGGGGACGCGCCGCCCATCTCGCTTGCCAGGCAGGGCGTTCTCCCTCAGGATGAATGTGCGTGGTCTGCAGACGATGGATTTTGGAGTGGAGATTATGTCCGTGAGATGGATTGGTTGAAATCACATTTGGGCGAAATCCCGTTTGGTGACTCGTAGACACAGTTAATGGCCTATTTTGTTTCCTATGGTCTATGTTATTATCCGTTTTATTATCTATTTTGTCACTTGTGGTCTTTGTTATTATCCGTTTGCTTTAATGTCTCTATATTGTCTATCATCACATACTTACGCTGTATAAAATCGCAAAAGACTCAGAATTGTGGGTTTTTTGTTAATTTTGAATAGTGTTTCATTTCACCCTTCGTTAGGCACGCATTAGTCTGGGAGATTCATTGCGTTTTAATATCTCAATATCTCTTTGAGTTGTCGGTGTAAATTTACGAGATCTGGGCACATCCTGTGGGAATTATTTTGCAACCAGTGACACAGGTACCACCAAGTGAGGTGGTAGGTAATAAAAGGCGCGTTTAGAGCATGTAAACATGTATAACTGCATTGTTAATGAAATATCCAATTAACTGTTTCTCTAATAACTGCCTTTAATCAACATATGATCTATTATATTTATTTTAGAAAAACCAACAGACAGTGAATATAAATACAATTGCCATTATTATATTCTTAACTTATTCATTATCATTGTCGTCATCTTAGGGTGCTTTGAGATAATTTTGACATTTTCCCGTAAACAATGAAAAGTATCACATGTTTTACGAACATTTTGTGTTGCCTTGTTTGTTTCCTTGTAGGAGGGCTGCCATTTATTTCCTCTTTGCACTTTGTTGTTCCGAAATAATGTTACTTTAATTTTCTGGTTTTCTCTATTTAGATGGAAGCTATTTATTCGTTGAATTTCGCCTAGAAATAATAGTGTAACATTTTTGCAACTGTTGCATAGACTAACTTAGAGTCAAATTCTTTATGGTAGATACTCAAGTCATACGCATCAAGGACAAGGTTATTAGCGGCTGCAGTTATACATAGTATACAATAATCAATACATGACTTAAATTACGTAGTGAACATACAATTTAAACAAGTAGTATTAAACTGTGATTTACAATTAACAGTCAGATCTATAAATAATTGAACACTTTTAATATTTTACATAATTTTAATATTTTTCTTGAAAAACACTGAAGAATAAAATAGTTTCAAGATTGTGAGTGTGTAGGATTGATTGGCAGTATTGTTCCTCATTTCCTAAATACATCACTCTCGTATTACTGTAGAAATATTTTGAAGGAAAGAAAAAATCACCATTGGACATATATTTATCATAGCTGTGAAATAATTACATACCTGCATACCTGTGAAATAATGTCTCACGAAATAATGGCCATGGCATTAGTCTTTATTCCCCTTTGCCTATTTCATGGTCTATATCTAAATTCACCGACTATTCACACTGTTTTCCGATTCACAATCGGAATTTTCATCGGAAGATTCATCTCCAGCATTGTCTTCTAAACGTATTTCTTGTATTTTTCCTCCATAACCTGCTATTTACAGATCAAAGCGTTTACTTATATAGAGGATAGTATAATAATGGAAATATATTATGTTATTCTAACATCGGAAAAACATGTATGATGGAGCGCGAGAGCAGCATACAACGAAAGCGATCTTTAAAACAAATAAAATCCTTTTTTTTTCAATTTCGTTTGTTCATTCCGATATTTTTGTTTAATTAGGATCTCATGTAATCATATTTCGAAATTGTTTTTCACTGCAAGTTACCATATTCATTCCACACAACATAAAAGCTAAGAATTATTTACACACACACAGCAAGTTGTACCCTTAGCTTATTCATATGAGCAAGAACACTCTTAATTGCATATTTTTGAACAGAAGATTGAATAACTAGGCCAATGCTTCACAAAACAGTGAATATCAATACCGTCTCTAGTTACACACAGAAAAAGAATTCAGGACGCATACGGAATGGAACACGTGCTTGTAACTCCTTATTGACATTCGTTCTAGTAAAAGTGTTTTAATACCCAACAATGTGATGGGACGTAATTCATTACGTTTTGATCTACGAGACTTCTTATGTTCCATAGGTCACTGGAAAAGAATAACAGATCAAATCTAAGTAAATACTACGAAAAGATCTAATCTAAATTTGAATGAATATCAATAGCCATTGCGTCATTTCCGACACTAATTCTAATGTGATTACCTTGAGATCGATAACATATAACTCAGTTTCGTGTTGGTTTATCCACCGTCACGAAGAAAGAAAGAAAAAAAAAAGATATTTTTTTTCTCGTTAGTAGTATCCTGCACATTGTCTCGTTTCTGGAGGCGGCCACATGTAAGCCAGTAGTTCATTACGGCCGTATGTTACGAATATACCGCCATCTGTTTCGCGAACATATGTTAACGACGTGAGAACAGGCGCGCAGCCCCCCGCGGCACGCCCTCGGTTGCTAGCGAAGGAAACGCCGCTTATTTGCATTCATAGGTTCCTTTGCCGGCAGCGTCTCTGCTCCGCCTCCGCTTCGTACGAGACCCAGGTTTTTTGGGGCGTGTATGTTACTTTTATGGACAAGTCCAGACAGGCTCCTGCTCCCGCACCGTGCACAAACTGTCCATTTATCCCAGGAAACGGCATATGAATTCATTTATATTTCAGAAGCCCTTCGCCGTGCTATCCATGTTCATATTGTACCATGGAAGCCAGAGGAGGGGGGGGGTCTGTGCAAAGGAGTGGATGTGAAGAGGGTCGTATGCTGTTAATGGATTTTCGTTTGTGAGTTTAAACGCACTTCGCAATTGTGAGATGTTAAATACGCTGTGTGTACATTGCGTACCGCGTTTTTAGAGACGGGTGCGTTTTGTCTTCAACGTGCTAAATTGCGCTCGTTACGTTAATTAGGAAAATGCTGCTGGAGAGGAAACTTTTACAGCCTCTGATAGTCCACTTACTTGAATTGTCTTATTTAATTGAATGTTTGGAACAGTAGAATGCTCTTAGATCTCTTATATGAATGATCTCTGATTAAGTTTTATTATACGTCAACGACGTATTAATAAAATATAATAATTTAAATGTTAATAATTTTACAAATTTGTAAAATTACTTGTGTAGTTTTTGGCTATGTTACTTTGTATATTTTCGTATAGTTCATGGAAAGTATAAATGTTCATTATTTACGTGCGTAGTCTACACTCAAGATAAATCACATTCTCCTTGACACAGTATTTTTGAGAAGTATAAACTATAATGTATACATACATTAGCTCGTTGTTAGAAACTCACGTTCATTGAACATTTTGCGAAATCACAGAATTGGTTTAAAAAATAACGATATCTTATTTAGGAGCAATACAAAGCATCCTACATAGGTTGGCAACAAATGCCATTTTCTTATGCTGGAATTCATTTCTTACTTTGCTGGCTTTAGTTTTTAATGATACGAACGATTCTCGTTGGAATGTGAGAAATGTCAAGGTTTTCTTACAAATATCAACAGATAAATATATTTATTGCTGCAGGGAATAGTTTTATAATATTTATTTATTCTTCAAAATGTCTTATCTTTTTCAAAATCGAAAAAAAATGTGTTGAGTTGGTGAATGTGATTCACGCTGCCAAACAATACAGGTGGTTAAAAGAAACTCTTTCTGTACACTTTTTGTCGTTCCTGGGTTGGAACTTGACGTATCCGTCAAACATGCGAACTCACAAACTCTGACCTTCAATTATAGAAAATCGCTTCAACACACACGCTCCCGCACTATTCCAAAATTTACCCGCTTTACTCACTAATGCTCACTCTGGAATTGCCACGTCGAGCGCGAAAGAAACATCCACCGCGTCGGCGGCAAATTTCGAGTCGCGATAAGAAATTCAACAGCCCTCTCCCACCCACGCAGGGGAAAAAGGGGGCGGCTACCCCGTGCGTACACAAAGCGCGAGACCCCCTTCTCCCTCTTCCCACCGCTCTCCGCCCCGTCCCTCCCCCGATCCTCCTCCCCTCCTCGTGCACCGCGGGGGGAACGATCCCGTTATTATGTCGCCGAAGCCAAATATTTACCGCGTCAACCCGGTTTGAATGTGGTAGCAAAATATTTGGCCACGCGTCGCTCTCTCGCCGGAACTATCTGCGTTCGCCGCCCTCGACAAACGCCGCCCGCCACGCGCTTCGCGCGGCGCGCCACGCGCGCCAACCCGTACACGTGCGCTCGCGCGCGCTCCCCGCCCTCCCACGCGAAGCGTTTGCTGCGCGCCCCCTCGGCACTTGGGGAGGGGAGAGGGAAGGGGAAACGGGATCGAGGAGGGGAAGGGAGGGGGCAAGCGCTCGTTTTCGCGCGCGGCGTGTTAGCGCTTTGTCGGCAGGAAGTCCTGCAAGCGTCGACCCGGAAGTAGGACACCGCGCGGATTGGAACGGGACGCGACCCACGGCGGCCTGTGATTCCGAGATTGATTGGGTGATGTACAGGTGAAACACTGGCATGATACGTGCACGTTTATGGAAACCGGAATGCTTACTCTTCATCACTTATCGTTAAGCGAATATTTCTTGCTATGTTTTTCCAAAAGGCTCGTTCCTATCTTTTTTCATAATTCAACTTCATAACTAACTTCCACGATGTTTTTTTCCGTGGCCCGCCCGTGTCAAAAGAAAAAATCAATTACACTGACTGTGAAAATTACACCTGGTGTTTTGACTCCCGTATTTCTTGAGAGAACACTCCAGAACGAGTGACGCTGCGCTGTGGTAGAATCGTTGGCAAGAGGAACCTATTAGTAAGGAGTTAATGATAGTTCGATGGTCCGAGGAGCATTGGTGTCTCACGACATCAATTTGATATCTCTGCAGTGCCTCTGACTGGGAGATTCTAGAATTCGAGTCCCGACAGTGGCGGGATTCTGCCGCTGTCTCGAGGAGTATTCTAGCGGCCTGCCCTGATCGGTAGTTTTCCATCTCCGATCAGTACCAGGCAATTGCCGAAAGAGTACCGTAACGAGCCACGGTCTGAGCGCAATCTTTTTCTACCACTTCCTTGTCCTACCCGCTCCCCTATCTTGACGATGTTGCACTACGCATATGTCTCGCATATGTACTCGCGTACTCGCATATGTCGGATACGCTGGATCTCTTTATGCAGCAGAAGAAAATCATTGCCATCTCCCGCGAAAAAGTATGCTCTTTACTAACGGGACTAACGACCTTAGCTGCTGACTCGCCCGGAAATATCCATCGATGTTAACTTTACGGTACTGATGTGAAATCCCAGCCTGGAGAGAAAAAAATGTTGCTGCTTGGAAACACTTTGCAGGTTAATATTGTCACCGTCCTTACTCCCCCATTTGATGCGAGGTTTTTGGGCGAATGACTCGAGAAGAAGATTAGATTTGCTCGATGAGTGGCATCCGTATTAACAATGGATGTCACCAGTTTTATTTCAGTTGAAATGTTCCCACTGCAATGTAGGGTATGGGGTAGTCTTTCGACACCAATGAAAAGAAAGATCAGGTACTTTTGAAAAATAAACAGGGAGAATACATTTTTTCTTAGAAATGCAAACATTTCGAATGAATGGTAGCAATCGTTAAATTGGATTTCATTACAGAATAGTATTTGAGACAAACACTTACAATTATTATATTCTAAGCACAATAACGATGAAGAAACACTATCTGAAAAAAATGAACATGCACATATACATTTATGTATAAAAATGCACAACTTACAGAAAAAAGAATCAGAAAATAATTCCCAAATAATTCCCGTCAGTACGTAACAACTCTACTGTGAATTAAAAATGAACTTACTCAAATTATTTACAATTACATTAAATTGTATAACCCAGTTCAAAAACGTTTCAGTTACAACATGAATCTAATACCTTGTACACAAAAATCTTACAAAGATTATGTCGGTGAATAAGTAACTAGAATGCATTGTGTTGAAATAATAAAATGTTACATCAAATTAATACTTTCTTTGGCTTTTCCAATTTGTGAAATTGACAATATTTTTAAAATGTTAAATCATCTTTCAGTTACGACAGTCGTTGAATGAATTACACTCACTATAAATAAACAAATTCATTCATTCATTCACTATAGCAGTAAAAAACTAGTTTTATTCACTTTGCTTGCAAATATAGCTTCTAGCTATATTTCGCCAGCTAATAAGGGAAAACGGTAATGCCGTTCACAGCAGAACGTTACAACTAACGATACGACTGGTTGTTTTAAAATCTGCACGCAGTCGTCGGAAATATAGACGTCCGCCGCAACCAAGGTCAGACAGCTGAGTTTCCTGGCGTGGTGTCGTTTCCACAGTGAATTCTATCCTGCATTCCGTCATCTTGCGTAGCTGTGTGGTTGCGTCGTATATTTTCGTTTTCCAGAACGAAAATTATTCCTCTTGCTTCAGAGTCACGTAGGAATGAAAAGTAGAAGCTATAGTGCACTGTAATTCTTCGTTTGAAATTACATGGTACACTTCTCATGGAATTTCACTATTATTCTTGTCACATTAATATAGAAAATCTTATATTTCATTTACGTTAAATATTTTCATTTAGTAAATTGTAACTTCATTACCTCTAATGAGCATTTTAGAAGACGTTATCCGTCGACCTCCGACGTCTTTCCTCCGCAGTCCGCAATCTTCCAGAACAACCTGCTTCTTTGCAGGTCACTGGCAAAATGGACGAGAATTCCTTTCTTCTTTGTAATTTGTGAGCGGCTGTTGAAGAAATTTGTGATTGGTCAGTGGGTTGAAGCAAACAATTTCTGAAGAGGTGGCAATTATCTGCGCCTTCTAGTGGTCAATGCAAGTACTCTATCATAGGTACAGCGCTCCACAGCGACAAGAAGTTAAATTGCAAATATTGTGGCTTGTAAACGCGAGCTAGCGGGTACAATATAGTGTTTTAATATTGACGTTAGATATTGTGTGATAATGCGTGTGCTGTTGTATTTCTACTAAATGATACTGGGAATGTAACCGTTATTCGTCGCCTCCCCCTTGAGACGTTTAATTGAGTTTTGGCCCTCAGAGATGTCAAGGTTGTTTCCCTCTGGTACTGTAAAAGAACGAGTGTTGGGATTCAGGAGCTCAAGAATAGCTACACAGTTTGAAGTCCACTCCCTTCACCACAAACAGATGTTAACAATGTTCGACATTAAATTAATAAATAAATTAAAGGAAGATAATAAACATGTCTGTTAATTCACATTTTCCGATGGAATATATGCACTACCAAATCTTTCTTTTCACTCCTTTTCACAAGCACATATTCACTCTTTGCAGGGTGAGAGTGCTGGGTAGGACACGAAAGCTAGTTCGGAAAAGAGGTTCGTAGGAATTCCGAACTGTCTCAAACTTCACGAATGATTGATGGTGTACAGTGTAAACGATCGATGTAGGGGCGACGTATCATTGGAAATTTAATTTCGTAATTTATCTCAACTTGTGGAAGATATTTCGTCTTGAAAAAAATCCTGAGCGTCATTTTTGCGCCTTTTTGTCGTCCGAATTGCATGGCACCGGACAGTATATGACACGCATGATCATATCGGGTTTGAAGAACTTACTGAAGTTAAGGGCAATTGTTATTAAATAAAATCTGACAGTGTTATTGGGCGACATCTGTTTCAGTTGTATTTTGTAAGAAAAAATCTTTCATTGCTGAGATCTCTTCCCGAATGAAAATATGAAACAAAGCATTGGCAATATTTTAATTACTTTTCTTTCCGTGCTCAGTATGTTTCTTTTAAGCGTGTCGTGAGTAGGCGATTTTAATTTAACTGTCGTAAGCTGGAGATAATAATAGTGAAACAACCTAAGCAGTCGCCTTGTGTTAGATAGATATTTATTATTCTGCAGATAGGTATATACAATCTGGTGGCAGAACTCTACAATTAACATATTACTAATATTAACATTAAATTACTTAACAACGTAACTTTAAATTATTTAAAGACATAATAATAATAATAATAATAATAATAATAATAATAATAAAAATAATAATAATAATAATAATAATAATAATAATAGTAGTAATAATAATAATATGCTAACAATAATAGCATTAACTACATTTTATGGTTGACCTGCACAGTTACAAAAATTAATTAAAGATAAGATTACACGACTTTTTAATTACACTTATCACTTTCACTTCACTTCACTTCACAACATTTGAAATTCACTTCTCTTTCTACTTCTATATTGCACTACACTGCACAACACGTCACCACACTTCAATACAATACTACTTTGAATATAATTATATATTTAGAACAGGAACGCATTTAATAGTAATTAACACAATAATAATAGCAATAAAACTATCAATAATAATCAAATAATAGCTAATATAATAATCCAACTTACTAAATTAATGAAGTTTAGTAAGTTAATTAATTAATGACCATTAGATAATTTATTTTTAAATCTTTGAACACCTAGAGGAAAGGGTTCCAAGGCTGTCGCAGGTAACTTATTCCAGTCCGTTATTGTTCTATTTGTAAATGAAAATTTTCCAACATCTGTTCTCTGTGGCCTAAACTGAATTTTGTGTTTGTGATCCCCCCTACTAAAGTACGAAGGTCTACCCAATCGAATGTAGATATCTTTCAAGCTGAATAACCGGCATACGCTTTGTACAGGGCACTTGCCTTAACTCTCCTAATTTCCAGACACTCCCAAGTATGTACTCCCCTTAGGTTAGTATACTTCGGTATAAATTATAAGGTTCGTCGGATACACTTCCAAGAAATTGTTAGGAACAAAGAAGTACTACTTCGTTTGTTTGACATTTGGATGTTAATTTTCTATACGTCTTTTTATACGGAAACATGTATAGAAGGAAAGTTAAATTGCATAAATTGTCTTGTCAGTAGCACTTTAGACATAAGGATTTAAGCAATTACTTTTTGCAGCCTTTAGATTAGTAGAGGTTCTATTTTCTTATTCTATGAATGCGAAGGCTCTTCTTTGCCCAGGGTCTATTCAGGTCTAAAAACTTCGTTTTCCCATGTTATTTTTCTTGGAAAGGAAATTTCATCAAACTCCAAATTAAATCTGCATGTTTTTCATTCGAATTAATTTTTCTATCATTTAATTTTTTTACTCCAAAACACAGGACATTAAACTATCGAGATTACACTGCCTTCAAGAACGTTAAAAAGTTCACTCTTCTGCAAGAGAGTGAACTTTTGATGTGAACATATGATAAGATTTATTTTGGCAAACATATGCTCATGAATTAATCTACTATGGAAAATGCTCAGTCCTGTGATGATAAATTAAAATCTTCTCGTAGTCCCACAATAGTGGTGGTTTTAATTCAAAAAGTATTATTGCTAATTTGACGAAGTTTTGTTTCTTATGACTTTAATTCGTCTGTAAACCATAAGCCAATTTAATAATTTGCCTCTTATTTCGCCTATATCGTGAACCTGTCTGTTCATCATAAGTGTCGATATGTACAAATCTTGTATACAATTCGTACAAGAAAGGGTGAGAAAGTGTTCAAATAGAGCAAAATTGCTTTCATTGTGTATTGCCTTCTTCCTAATACTCTCCCCATTTACATTTCTACTGCGAAAGATTTACGTATTAAACGAAAGCCTGAATCTCTCTGTTTGGGCACAGCGTGTTGTCGGATCGGTATTTTAAAAGCGTCGCATTCCGTTCTCTAGAAGACGAACGTAACGAGTGCCGCCTCTCGGGTTGATTCCAAATCGGTTAATCAATAATTTGACAAGGTCTATATCGACTCACTAAGTACTCGCGCTTGGTGACAAGTCGAGGTGGGAACTCACTGTTCGAGTAAATGAGCCCAGTATATCGATGGGACAATAATAATTTTCTGCCAAAACAATTTAATTTCATCTGTACACGAGACGTGTTTTTGGTAGTTTCTCATCTTCAATGTCAGTATACAACATTAAGAAAAATTGGTTTGGGTTTAAATTTTGCGGTAAATGCAATGATAAACTATTAATTTCTGAATCAGAGATCAATTGGCGTGTAATGCGGAGCCGATCTTCTTGGCCATTCCAGGAAAACAGGGATGAGGTAGTTTGTAAAAACGTATTTCAGGTGAAGAGACATGAAATGATAATTACAATATTTTAGTAATCTCTTCACTGGTCAAGGCAAAGAAGATACATTTTTGGTAATTGTCAAGGTTTCCAAAATTTATAAAACATAACGGGTTTTGTGCATGACAAATTTAGACACAAATGAAATGATTGATAATAAAGTAGGATTCACTACCGTCATATTTTGATTTCCGGGCTATAAGATTTTCATTTATTCTGCAAAAATGCTTCAACTTAAGCTGCGTTAAAATTTTCCAATTACGTTAGTGGTTTCAACGCTACCTTCGTCATTTTGTATCGTACGTTTGTTCCTGGACAATATGGGTTATAATAAAACAAAAAATAATGTTCGGCCACGATGGTGCAGGTAAAATGTGTTCTATTAGCGATGCATTTCTGCCATGCCCACGATTGCTGGGACTATTCCGCCGGAGAATAGTACCATGCCACGAACCACCAGGAGCTAGTAGTGTATTGTTAATATCAGAGTCAGATTTTAGTATTGCGGGGCTCCAAGCAAAAATCGTGTGGGGGACACCTTCCGAAAATAATTCTTCATATTTACTCCAAATTCAAAGAAAAAATAACTATAATATTAAAACGGTTTCTACAAGGTCAAATTGAATTATCTGTATGTTAATCAAATTGAATATATATTAATTTTTATTAAAATACATGTTTAATAGTTATAGTTAATTATTTCTTTTTATTAATAAAACAAATTATGTATTCTTGCTTATGTATCCAAAGTAACCCCAAATGCTACTTATGTATCCAAAGTAAAATAGCCCACATTTCAATATATTCATTCACATTTCATTCATCAATTCACATTGCAATATGATATATTGCATTTGCTGATCTTAATCTAGCGTGTCGGTTCACAAGCGCTGCATCAGTAGCGTTTGTTCCATAATCACCCGGCCGATAAAATTTAGACAATCAAGCATGGCAAATCCTTGACGCAACATCGCTTTTGGTCTGTGGTGTGCGGTGCTATGTCACTCAGAATTGAAGGAAATCGGGAACAAACTTCCACAGCACTTTAAGTGATTTACAAGCCTCATTCTTATCTTTCCCCAGCTTCCCCAAGTTTTTTTTTTACTGTCTCAAAATATAATATTTGCGTTGTCATTGGACTACCGTTTTCATAAAATATGCAATCACACTTGAGTATTTTATGTACGAGTAATTGCTGCAGCAAACTTATCTTCCAGTTTCTCCTCGCCATTCAAATCATTATCCATAAAAGTCACCAAAAATGACCGTCACATCGGCTGGAAATACTTCTCATGCATGTTTACTATTTACTTTTCATTGTACGATAAGAATCTGATATATCACGGTGTTAAGGGCGAAAACCTTAGAGGATTCCTGTTTATTTTCATTCCACGACATATAATGTTGCAACGGCCTGCTTTCACGATGAATTAGAATTTGCTACGTTGGCCGTTACTATGTGGGATGGTTAACACGTGGTTGTAAGATCTCAAGGTGATGTGGGAAAGGACTCTCTTCAAATTTTCTCCCGTCATCAGCTTATCATTTAAGGATTTTTTGTGATGTCTTCGCTGAAGCGCCAAAGACAACACTGATAACATTGTGTAGACGCACCTCTGGCCGGTGAGATATGAAATATGAGCGAGCTTGCTCACGAGCTTCCAAAAGCCATATAGCGTTCTCTAACATTTAGTAACTTCCTAACCCATCTCATATCGCCATGAACGTTTTTAACGCAGACTAGCACGCCTAAAAAAACAGACGGCAGCGTGGCTCAAGTGTGTCGTTAAAAGTTGTAGCGCCGACTGCTCGTGGTTCTAATGTAAACCTATAGCTTGAAATGGTTGAACGGTTTAAGTACAATTCTAGTAGAGATTTCAAGATTCAAGTATATACAAACTAAAAGTATTTTGAATAAAATTCCACGAAGCAATGGCCATTTGAAAATTATCTTTTTTTGCGTAAAATTAGCCATATGACACCTACAGTGTCCCAGCTTTTAATCAGATAAGGGATATTTTGTGCTGAGGGCTTTGTTATGGGTTACAGTGGGTCACAACAGGGCTAAAAGCTCTTTAAAATGGTTTTTACCCCTTAGTGTCTAAAAAGTAGCTCATTAAGGTGAAAAAGTAGGGTATTTACGGGATTTGTCTCGATATGATTCTTAAACTCATTATAAATACCGTTTCTCTGGTGCAGATATTTGTACATTGCAAGCCAACATTTCTTGTTACGCCATTAAATACGCCATTAAAATATTGCTTTCGACACACACACACACACACAACGAAATTTCAATACTACCACAAACATTGTGTTCAATTTCTCAGGGATCTTAAGAATTTTTATATGCACCATAGCAGAAAAATGTTTACCTGTATGTATATATATATATATATATATATATATATATATATATATATATATATATGTATATGTATATATATATATATAGGGGATTAATACAAATACAGGGGATTACAAGGAATGCTTTCAACTAAAGTTAATGATGCAAGTATGATATAAAAATACAAAGCGCGTGGGAGAAAATAATTTGAAAACGTTTCGATTCTTCCCAAATGCATGCAATGTAGTTGTGAACAATATTGAAATCGGTGAACGTTGCCTTTTCACATCACAAAGCTTGATAATAATATCTCTTTGAAGTGCTACGTTGCATTCGGGTCATGCCGGAAACTATTCGGGAAACTTGCTTTTCAAATTTCCTGTGTCACCCAAATCGTTCACCAGTGGCAAATAATTAGATTCCACCGTGGGCGTGGCAATATGCGGCAAATTATGTGCTGGTAATGGCCGCCCCTCTGAAAACTATTTTCAATCAATAGGGAATAGATTTCATCCTCTTTCTCCAACGCTATTTACAATTAATAATGATCAATATTTTGCGAGTATACTGTGCAACTTCCTCTCATACCACCGTCATATTTATGCAACATGTCGATGAGCTCAACTTTTCAATAAGACTTTCAAACATTGCCAAGAATGGATTTATACGCCATATCGTCGATTTGGCCAAAGGATGTCATAAATCTGCCATTGTTCTTCGATTGTGTAAAGTGTAGATTCGATAGAATATTATTTACAGAGAACAGCTGTTTTATTTACTAATCGCACTACAGTACGCGCCACATTATGGTATATTTTGTAGTGATCCGAAATAGGAAGTTGACCTTTTCAGTAAAAGGCATGTTTCACGAAAAGTTAATGAAATTTATGTTAGGTAAATTAGCTAAAGCTGAAATGTGTATTTTAGGTAAAAAAAGGATAAAATATATCAGAGATAAAATGTCAAGAATTCCGAGTAAAAAAACTCTTCCCAGTAATACCAATGAAGCTGTAAAACATAATATGTTTTTACCTTAAGCAATCGCTCCATGAGGCAACACCGCCACAGATTTATAAATAGTACGTTTCTGGGAAAACAGTGTTGCTTCGATGGTTGTGTCTTCCTATAATGTTCTTAGAAGGAATTCTCATTCTTTTTGTTGAGGTGAGATGAAATTTGCCCGCCGCAGTTTTCCTAGAAAGCGACATCATTGCAAGTGGAGTTACACAAACTGTTTGCGCGACGTTTCTCTTCAATTCCTTTTTTGGCGAAATAATTCATGATTTCCATGATCTGCAATCATGATTTAGTAAGATTGTTTTATGATTAATTTAAGATTCTTTTGATTGATTCGATTTGAGTGAGGGATAAATAATAAATTAATTTCTAGGTAATTAATTTATGTAGTGTAATTTTTGCTCACCAATTCATTTAATATAATAATAATAATAAATGAAAAAATTTTAATAAATAAATTATTTCAAGATTGGGCACGCAGTTTTTGTTAGTTATTAAAGATGAATGAGTTGAGGTCAGTTATACGTTTTTATAGCTGAATCGTAATTTCGACACATATTTAGCATGCAGGAAAAATTTAATTTTGTGTGGCGGAGGCTCAGTGCAATCATTTACGTCAAAACTTCCCGTGAGATTAAGGGTAAATCCAATTTCAATGTGTTTGGGAACTATTTGTGCTCCGCTGTGATCTATTTTTGTTTTCCAAACTAATAGGACCTTTCTGATTTAATAAAACATCTACTCTCTCTTTAATATTTCAGTGGGTTTCATTATCAGTGGAAATAATTGTCAGTGTTGGAGTTCTGAAGCCCGTCGTGTTGAAACTTGCTTGTATCCTGATGGTAAGCATTTTTAATCGTATGAAGACGATAATTGGGCATAATGAGGTCTTCGAAGAACTTAGAAGAACCATTCCCTTTGAAAATATTCAAAGAATCTAAAATCAGCAACTATACAATCACTTGTGTGGTTACTATCTGCAAACAAACAGTTTCAAAACATAATTTCCACCTCAATAACTTCCATTTTATCCAGAATGCACACAAGTTATGCCCACTGTCCGGCCGCCCGGTTTTTCGTTCGACGGACGCGCGATTCCACACGCCCGTCTCCTCCCCAACCCTTTGTGACCCTTGACGCCCACCTAGCGTCAATTCCGCCGATAACGCGGTCGGTAACGCGATTAAAATCAGTTTCCCCTCTGCACGTGACAACTACGTGCGTACTTCAAGCGGTTGCAGTACCGGCAGGCGTCGAGGTGGTGACGGTGGGGGGGGGGAGGAGTGTGGGCGGTGTGAGGGTGTCACTGTGCCCGATGGAAGTTGGTGAGGGTGTTGACGGTGACAGCGGTGGTGACGGTGGGGCTGATGGTGGTGGAGGGGGTAACGGTGAGGGCGGTGATAATGGTGAACATTGAATGGGCCCGTGGGGGGGTGGGGGGTGATGTGGGTTGGAGGGAGAGGCGATGGCTGTGGAGATGGTCGAAACGGTGTTAACGGTGATGATGGCGGGGCCGGTGGGGGCGGAGGGAGGTGAGGGAGGACTGGGGACGTGTGGGGGCGGGAAGACGTTGGAGGGGTGAGAAGACGACGATGAAAGTGAAAGTGAGGGTGACGGTGGTGGAGCTGGTAAAAGGTACGACGGTGACCAGCAACTACGGTGATACTAACGACGGTGACAATGATGATTTTGGCGTAGGGTGGGCGGCGGTGACGGTGGTGTGCGGGTTATCCACGCAACCGGGGTTATTCGCACCCCGCGCGCGCGCCCGGGGTGAAGGTCGTTTCACAGCGATGCGTTACTGCCGCCGCACACGTAGTTGGGCAATGCGTGTCGGCGGTTTATCGTCCGCGGCGCGGGCCCGCGGTGTCGAAGTGGGCTGTCGTTAGCACCGCACCGCAGCGGGCGGAGGCGCGTGGATATTGATGAGGACAGACGCGCCCCGCCCCCTCCCTTCTTTCCCTGCCCGCTATTTCGCGTGAGAGCTGATTTGTAGGGGCGTCTTTCTGCGGAAACGTCTGTCACGAGTGTGATTGATTTACCAGGTCGGAGCGAAAGTGAGACTGATAGAGTGCAGTGGGAAGGCGGGGTTCTCGGATAACAATGTGGTTGATCATATCGCTGAATGTTGATGATGTTTTATCAATTAGAAGCTTAGGGTGGAGCCCTCTACCCGTTCTTTTTTTTAAATTGATTATATGTTACGTTTCAGTAAGTTATAACTTGTCCTCCAACCTATAGAAACATTAATCGCACATGTGTGGTGGAGTGTCTAAGGGAAAGAAGTTATGGGTTTTGTGTTGAAATTTTCCTTTATTCTCATCCTTTTGTATCATGACCCTATATTTTTATAAGCATGTATTGTCATGGTGGTGCAAGGCTTTGAAGTATGCAAAGATGAAAAAGTATTTTGAAAAACTTAAGAAGAATTGTGAGGAAATTAGCGATAATAAGCAAACATTCTTTACCTTCCTTAGCGAGAAGAAAGAGAAGACAGCAATGATATTTGATTAGATTAATTATAGATACCTGTCAGACTGTTTAAATAAATGGAAAGGGGAAGTGTAGGACTGAATAAGAAAAGCAAAAGGCGTAATTGGAGAAATTATTAATCTACGTGTATTAATGGAAAATGTAGCTACAAATGTAAATATTGGAAATGAACATGCAACTTTGAATTTGTGTTCATATATAGAAGTAATGTAAGAAAAATAGAGATATACATAATGTAAGAGGATGTAAAGAGTTATTTCAACGGTGTTCTTCTGGTCATAGTTGTAAATAAACATATCTACTGCTGCACAATTAGCACATGCATTGCCATATTTTTGTCTCAGAAAATTCTCGAAAGAAAGCAGTTTCATTACATAAGAAGAGAATACTATATATCAATTAGAGTCTCTCGCATGATATCTCGTTTTCTGTTTTAATAAAATTGTGAAATAAATGTAACATGAATTGTGAAAAACGTGTGTATTAAATGTTTTTTTTTCAAAGATACGAAATCAATTTTTAGTCATAGTGCCAAATGTGTTGGTTGTAAAAATAATACTACATATTTCTTTTTTGCAAAACATATTACAAAATGAATCATATCGTTATTTGTCCTGTATTTCTCTAATACTGGAAACAGTTGTCTGCTATTGATAATTTGTAATTTCTGTTGTCAAATTTCTCTCCGAAATATGATCTACTGTGAAACAAACTCATCATACGTCACATTAAATAACGTTTTCAAACATTATTATCCCAGAGCACAGACAATTTATAATGATTCGTGCAGCAGGTGTATAAGACGATGTGATACCATGCAGTGCAACGTAATACTCAGACTTAATCTTAGCAGAATGAAGCGTGGTACGAAAGATTCGCAAATGTGTTATCTAAAGATACATGAATCATGTATATGATTACTTTTCTTTTCACGTAAATTCGCTTTATTCAGCTATTTTTCTGGATCGATGGACACATCCATGTTATCTGATCATTTAAAATCCCATAGCATTCAGTATATAACACAGTATAATATTCATAATTATAAAAAGTTTATGCTTTTGGATACTACACTTCTGCACTGTTTTCAATTTCAAAATGACATGAAAAGCTACATTTTTTTTGTTGAAAACATAGATGCATATTTTTTATCTTATTTGCAACCATTTACTATTTTTACTAAGTAAATAAGTGCACTATAACTTTTTTCTTCATTGTGTGATACATTTGCTAATTATTTATCTTCCCAGTGAATAAATTATAAAAATATACAAGTTCAATAATTTCTTTCACAGGCAACGTTTACGCAACGCCCTTGCATGCGCTTGGCTTTCAACGACGTCGATTCATCGTACTGATGACGTCGCGAGTATTTGGCAGTATTGGTGAGTACCATTATTTTTTTATTAGAAACTGCAAGGACGATTAAAAACGTAAACGGAAAGAACATATTTTTCACATATAAAATGTGTGCGTGAAAAGATTGTTGACAATTAACATTTCCTGATAAATGTGTGCTAAATACCGTAATATACACAAAAAGAAAAAAAAATTAAGTTGAAAAAGCTACTCATTAGTTCTTATGTATCGCCATAAACAGGAAAACATGTGGGAGGAGTACAATATTATTACTGTTATTATTATTATTATTATTATTATTATTATTATTATTATTATTATTAGAGGAAAATAATATTTACACTAACGTAATAAGCCATCACATTCCTTCGTGGAATGTTTTGGAGTGTGAAGCTACAGGTTTTATCGAGACTCATGTACTTGTTTTCAATAACTACCAAATCACTTTGTACTCTTTCGGCAATGAATTTATGATGGTAAATATATTTTACCACTTTCATTTTCAGTTTACTTTCATGCAAAGTGAGCATTTTCAAGGGTTCTAACTTCCATTTAAAAATTGTATGCGTAGTCTCATTGAAACGTAATGATGCATAAATGCATTATCTGAGTGCACGCTAAATGAACATACAAAGAAGGGAACAGATATTAAGCTCCACGCTTTGGGTTGCCACTGGAATATGAGATTGTAATTGATGTGATTAACGTATGACAAATGCTTTACAATCAATGGAATGCAGAATTAAATGGAACGTAAAATTCGCACATTAGATTATTGTTTTGAGTTGTGTTGTGATCTCCCAAGCTCATGCGTATAAGGAGATGAGGATAAAATTGTTTTTATTAAAATATCAGAAGTTTGATAGATAAAAATTCATTGATATGTTTCTATTCACACGAGTTAATAATATTTATCTGCTACTGAAGATTATCATGTGGAAATTATGCAATCACTGCAATGCAGATTACCTACTACAGATGCAGACCGACATTAACAGAAAACTGGGACAAAAGGAGAGGTCATAAGCACAAGCCTCAATAATAGAAGCAAAAATAAACAGGTAATCGCGGTCTCATAAAACAAAGGCGCCCTTACTTTTGTTAATATGTGCGTTCTTGATTAAGAGAATCATTGGTAACGCCGAGAAAGCCTCAGGAATTCCAAACAATCCTCACAGTTGCAGTGGACAGGCGAATTGCGACGGTTGCTGAACTCGCCCTAAGTGTAGCTTTCATTTCCATGATTAATTAAACACCCTTGTTGATCCCGACCTCGGCTCAAAAAACTTTTATCCATGGCTCATATCTAATTAAATTTTCCGCCCTAATTGATTGTACTACTTAAACCGGTCTTGGAATGCACGGTAACAAAAAAACATATTTTTTGTAAACCAGCATTATAAACGACCGTTCCTGTTGCAAGAAATCGTTCATAAAAGAGCCTTTTACGGCACAAATGACGTATTAATTTTACGGCAAGAATCGCACATTCAGCCAATCGGAACGAGAAAATCTTGTAGCGGTAAGTGGAACAGTCGACCACCGTTCTCTGGTACAGATGCCAAATACCCGAGATGTCACAAGGAAGGTGTTTCGCAATATTAGGTTTGAGTCTCTTAGAAATTTATAATTCTGTTATACAAAAAATAGCTTATGCTTTATTTCATTCCTACAACTTCAAAAACCCGCTCCTAACGTCGCTCCTTTTCAAAACATGTACTCATATAAAGCTTAACATTATAAACTAATTGCATAAACTACTACTTTTTCATGAGCTACGTCCTTATTTGCATTAAAGGGCAGAATATTTGACAAAACGTCCTCATCCATCTTACAAGGACGCTGCGCCCCGTGGGCGCCTTTCCAAGCGTGTTGCGGGATTCATTTCGCCTCGTCCCAACCGCCTTCGTAGACACAGGCGGAGCTGTCGCCATAAAACCTAGCTATGCTGCCGGCACGGCGTCGTCATCAAGTCAGACAGTCTCTCCTTATCTGCTGTTAGGGATCTGCCGCTGCCTTCGCGCCGTGAATAAGTTTTCGAGGGCGGCTTGTCATTACTCGTTCGTTTACGGCGCCGGGCCGGAGAGGTGAGGGGTGGCGGAGAGGGGTTGGGGATGGGGATGGGAAGGGGGAGGGGCAGGGGCTGCGCGCGCGTGCGGGAGGTGACAGGTGGTGGCCGGGGCGCAGGGAGGGGGCGGGTCGCGCCTCGTCTCGTTCGCTCGGGCGCAGCCGGCCTCGTCGCCCAGGCGGCCGCCCGCACGCGCTCGTTACGATGGGTTTACTGCCTGGCGCCGCCCTTGCCCGCGCTCTGCTCGCCCTACCTGCCTTTTATGTGCGATGGCGGTGGCGGAGGAAGTGGTTTTGGTGGTAGTGGTGATGGTGATTGGGGTGGTGTTGGTGGAACTGGGGATGATGATGGGGTTGTGGAGGTGCCAGAAGAATGGCGGTGGTGATGATGGGGAGGAGGCGGTTGTAATTATGATGATGGCCCTGAGGATGGTGGTGATGGGGTTGTGGAGGTGCGGGAGCAAACGTACCGGTGGGGTGGAAAGTGACGGCGGCAACGACGACCGTTATTATGGCGGCGCCAATACCGGCGACTTATTTACAGTTGTGGCTATTAGGATGGTGATACGTTTTTCTAGAGTGATGAAGGCGGTTGATGATGGTGGTGTTACTGGTGATGGACCTGGTGACGGTGATGATGGCGGGCAGGAGTGCGAACGTGATGTCGATGGCTGAGGGGTGGAGAGTGGCGGCAGCTGCAACGGCCGTCATTGTGGCGGCGCCAATACTAGCTACTTATTTGCTGTAGTATGTATTTGCTAGGGTGACGAAGGCGGTTGAAGAGTGCCAACAGGCAGCTGTCTTGGTCGTTGTGAGATTAATGTATGCCATAACCCGCCTGGGCCCGTGTTCGCAGCGAGAATCGTTGGAAAGGTGGAGGGCGCAGTGGTGGAGGGTACTTGTGATGATGAGGTAACAATGTAGTGATATGTTAATGAAACGGAAGCGGTGGAAATGCCGTTATGTATTTTTATAACAATATGACTGAGTATATGGTAATGGCAATGACGTGATTAGGTTTTTATTCCGGTTGTGGAGAGATCGTGGAGGCTGTTGTTTTGGTAGTTAATGAATGTGTTAAAGTGATTGTGAACTGTGTGTACTCGCTCTACGAGCTGTCGAGTACTTCGCTGAGACGGGTGGATGTGTTGCTGATGCGGAATATACTAAGAGGTGGCGAAAGGCGTTGGGGAAATAGAGGCGGGGGCGTGGAGTTGCCCCCTAAAGGGTGGGAGTAGGGGAGGACTCGCAGCGCTACCCTTCGCCTCGCTCCCTGCATCCCTTCCCTTCGCCTCATGTGTTTTCTTTCTTCCCCTGAACTGCGATTGTTTGCGATCCATTTTCTGAAGTGCTTGCTTATTACTTCGCGTGTGATGTAACGTCGTGAGAAGGAAGCAGCGGACGACATTGTGTGCATATAGACATTACAGCTACTTTCGCTCCTTTGACTTTCATATAAGATTTCTTTCCTGTAAATGCCGTAACATTTTAGCATTCGGGTGATTGCAGTTTTGAATGTCTGTCCTTTACTGCAGTACTTGGAAAATGTGAGTTTGGTATGGTGTTATTTACAGTGCAGCTTATATTTTCAAAGTCTTCAATTTGTTTGTTAAAGGTAATTAAAAAAATTGAAGGGCAGCCACCCCTTCGTAATCCCAAGTATAATATATAATGTAGTGCGCCAGGAAAGTCTCTCTGCAGTGACACCTTATGTCCTTGCAACAGAAATGGTGTTGGTAACTCGTGCTGCAGCTTGAAACCGTAAATTGCGTGCCCACCACAATCATAATAGATGCTGGAAGTGTTGCTTCTTTCAAATGGTTTCCTAGTGATCTGGTTGCTACGAACATAAATGCAATTTTTAAAAGGAAGCTCTGATTCAGCTCAGTGCGGAGAGGTTTTCCTGACGCACTGTATAATAATACGTTGCTGAAATGGGAAATGATTGACTATTCAGCAGAGAGCTGTACATATTCTGTTTGTATACCAAAGTACGTCAGCACGATAGTAATTTGGGCGTTTCATTTCTTTGAGAAAAATTATCATTATTTTGCAATGTTCTAATACGCATTCATATCAATGAATCCAAGTAAATTTAGCCAGTTTTCGATAATCACAATCAGTGATTTCAATCCGCTGAGTACAAATCGCGGGAGCGGAATGAAAAATAATACTTGACTGAAACAGTGATAGGGTTCACAGTCAACACAACCTTGTTTTCAAGAACCAGTTTTGCCGTCGCCAAAAGTCATGCAATGTGATGAAAGTGTCGAATTAAATTTTTTTCTATCAATTTCAGTGGACTATGGACCCACGTTTTCATAATGTCTATCAGCACGGGACTGTAGTCGAGAGGAAGGTAATTGTAGAGTAGCATTTTCTTATGACAGAGTGTTTTTGAGTTTTTTTTACAGTACGAGGAGTAGGCACTGCGATTAAATCAATTGAATAATAATGTGAATTTGCAATAAATTCACAAATGTAGATGGTGGCTTTGACTCGTTTCTTGATGTCAGTGAAATGAATTCGTTTCTTTGAAGACAACTCCCTTGAAGAAGTTACGCGGCCTTTTAAATTCGAAAGGTTTAGATAAATGTGGAATAATTTATTATAAATGTAAAATATTTTTCTGTCATTAAAATAAATGAAGTTTATTTTTCATACCACTTACCTTTTGCAAACTTCTAGCCAACCGATGCGTTAAAGATTCGAAATACATTTCCTTATTTTTGAAAATTCAAGATTTTGGATGTTGAACTACATGTAATGATAGAAACTGAAAAATTTTTATGCCTCTTCTAGAATTAATGTTTTTGGCTGCTCTCTTCCCATAGCAAAATCGTTGTGTACACTTCTGGGTCATCAAGTCGCGTCGCGTCGCGTCGCGTCGCGTCGCGTCGCGTCGCGTCACGTCTGGATTCTAGTTGCTGTGGTGTCTTTTCGTTCATCATGGATTGTTCAAAAGTAGAT
Source organism: Teleogryllus oceanicus (assembly GCA_964035755.1). NCBI lineage: Eukaryota > Metazoa > Arthropoda > Insecta > Orthoptera > Gryllidae > Teleogryllus > Teleogryllus oceanicus. The sequence continues at coordinate 276,529,648 of CAXIVR010000001.1, read as the reverse complement.
CACGGAAAGAATCACGCTTTTTGGTAGGCCACACATTGATCAGGTCTGTACGTGCGTCATAATATATTGCGTATTCTCAAGCGAATGTTTAGTTACGCCCACCTGCAGCGCGCGCCAGAAACGACGTCTGAAAAATTCAATTGAATCGTTGTTCTCATCATCAATTACTGTTAGTGTCACATTATGTTGGAATTGTTCGAGGAATGCTATTCTTGAAACGTAGACTGAGTTGGGTCACGGCAAAAATTTTTGCCGCTGCATCGAGCTTGGCCTGACTGGGAAATCCTAGGGTTCGAGCCCCGAGGATAGCGGATTTTCGAAGATCGATTGATAGGTAAGTCGAATTCAGCTGCTGTCCGGAGTAGAATTCTATTGGCTGGTTGCTCTGATCGGTAATTTTCCGTGTGTTTCTATGAATGCCAAGCGAAATCCGGGGCATTACGTTAACAAACGGACCACGGACCATGTGATCTTCCTCAACCTTCTCCCTCAACCCTTCTACAACACACACTTGCACGTGGTGCAATGGTTGGGACCTTAAAATGCACGTTGGGACCTTAAAGATTATCTCGGCTTGGGCGCTGCCCCGTTGACGGAGATACCTTGAGGGGATATCTTCAGCTTTTGCAATTTCGAAATGTGAGGTTTTAATGAAAATTGGACAGTTGCCATATGATCAAGCGCTAATTGTATTTGAAGAACAATTAAAAGAAAAAATCGATCAGTTTTGAAAAACAATTCAAGATATCCTAGGGTTTTATTTGAATTCCCCGGGAGATTAAAAACACATTTCAGTTCTGCATGGCATAATATTCCCCTAGATCGATCTGGAAATTTACATTTTTTAGGGAAATCAGGTGTACAATTAAGTGCTAGTGTAGTTCTGTAAGTGATGGACATCAAGACGTTTCCAAAGGAAAGAAAACATTTTTTGGATATCAGGCTTCCAAAACATCAAAATCTCATCGGTTTTTGCTGTATTACGTAAAACTATCCATACCCCTTGTGGACGAAAATAATAATTGCTTAGCACGCTACTCAAGCCTATTTTGTTGACTGAGTGCAATAAATGCAAGAATGCATTTACGCTAACATGTATTGATAAAATGTAGCTAATTGTTTGCCTTGTTTCATCACTATGCTGGAAGAATCTGTCGCATGTGACGTAACCGTCTCCGTAGCAACCTGCATGTGACAATTTGAGTTAATTTCTACTGAGAATACATATTTAACGGCAAGAGCTTTTTTTGAATTTGTTTGTTTGTCGTGTGCATGTCGTTCTGATAGGGTTTGCCGGTGCTGCCCCGCGCGCGCCGATGGCTTGGATTGCGCCGCGCTTCCCGGTTTGCTTTGTCGATTTCGATTCGCAGCCCACCTCGACCCGCCCCCGCTCACCCGCGCTCCGCGCCGCTCGTGCACGATGTTTGTTTCCGGCCCTGTGTTCGGTGAACGCTCGTCGCCGCGTCATTTCTGCTGCTCGCTTCATCAGGTCGCGCCGCCCGCGCCGTCTGTGCGCAGCATTGCCCCACAGTGGGCTCGAAAAGGCACACCGGGAGAGGTGGCTCAGGGCATCAGCTGATCTGCAGTGCCTCTGGCCGAGAGGTCCTAGGGTCGAGTCTCGACGGTGGCAGGATTTTCGACGCTACCTTGATAGTTGGGTCGAGTTTAGCCGCCCTCTAGAGGAGAATTCTATCGGCCAACTGCTCTGATTGACAGTTTTCCCTGGTTTGTCCACAAGCCACGGGAGACCGGTCGGGAGTTCAGAGCTTGTCCCGGCTATGAGCAGTGCCCCGTGGGTGGAAGATACCTAGTTGGGAAAAACATCGCTAGTCGACGGTAAGTAGGCGCCGGATCTAACCAACCATCGTGTGTCAAGATCACCGTCATATCCCAAGAAACTATGCATTACACTTACGGGATTAATGACCCTTGCAGTTGACGTAACCGGGAACGTTAATTAATCAATGCACTGCTTTTGACAATGACAGTAATCTCAAAGACAATACGTTTATTATAGTTAACTTATAAACCTAGTGCATATTAATTGATGGTGGATTTTGATATTTCCAAATCTACCGTCAACTTTATGGATTAAAACCGGATACAAATTTGACATCCGAGATGTATATGGCTTAATTGATGGAAGAATAATATGAAATATCTATTAAAAATCAAGATATTACGAAAACATTAATGTGTATAAGCAGATATGTTATATGTGTGTAATAGATAAAATAATGAATATATAATAAACATCCTTTTTAAAAAATAAATAAAGTATAGACGGTATTTAAAATTACTTGTCATCTATGAAAATTCAACATATCCGACAATGGTATAATAAATAAATTATTTGTGAAAATGCACTCGCTGTGGCCAATAAGCTTTATTACTCCAAAAGCAAGACGACTTTAAGATGTATAAAGTAGAAAAATATTTTCTTAATTTCTACATATTTCAAGTTCCTAAAATTTATTTTTATTATTAAATAATTGTTTTTTTAAAGAAAGTGTTTTACCTATACAGTCCAGAGTTCGCTGCCGGTGCTGATGTAAGGCCGCCTTGCCTCGCCCCACCCCTACGCGCCGCCGTGCCTTGCATTGCCGCGCCGTGCCGCGCTGTGCCGCGCCGCGCCGCGCTTCGCGGCACATCCCTTGCCGGAGCAACGCCGGAGCCTCGCAATTAAATTCCATCACGGATCTTCCGCCGCAGCCATAAAAAAAAGGAAAGAGAGAGGTTCTTTGCCGCTCTATTCAGCAGGGGGATTATTGAGCCCTCCCGTTCCGCTCGGCTCGCCCTCACACGCTATGCTAACCTCGCAGAGCCTGCAGAGGAAACTCCACGCTTTCTCAACACCGTCCTTCTGTTTCGCATTCTCTTCTTAGAAGCGTCTTATTCCTTCTCTTACTCCTTCTTCCCTCCTTATTTTTCTTTCTTTTTTTTCCTTTTCCTTCTCTTCTATCTCCCTTTTTCTTTTTTTCCCTTTCCCTTATTTTTCTTTTCATTTTTCTTTCCCTTTCCCACTTATTTCTTCTCCTCTTCTATTTCCGATACTTTCATCGCCTTCACTTGCCATTCCGCCAATCCTTCTTCGTCCTTTTCTTCATTCACAATCTTCACTTTTTTCGTATTCGTACATTTTGTTCTGTGTGTGCTCCTCCCCTCGTATCTTTTCCTTCTTTTTCTCGCCTTCCTCTTCCCCCGTGGTCGCCCCCCAACCTTCGATCCCCTCCTCCGCCTTTCTTTTCGCCTCCCGCCGGCGCGCGACGCGTAGTAGAAAAGAGTTCGTGGGGCTCCTCAGAGACACCCTTCCGATTTCTTTCACTTGTTGGTTTTCGCACTAAACTAATACTGGCACTATGTGCTCGGGATGTCTAACCGAAATGATGAATAGAGCTGTTTATTTTCCTCCGACCTATTATTACATTCATGACGTGCAATTCGTTTGAAAGAGTTGAGTAAATGCTGGTGCGATTCTCAGAATTGTGCTGAGGCCGGGAAGAGTAAACAAATAACGCTAATTAAACTTTCTGGTAGTTTGTGTAATAATTACACGCTATTGAGTAAATGGCATTGGCTTGTCGTAGAAGTAGAATTTAGAAGACAAAAAAGCGCGAAGAAAGACGGAAGAGAGCGCGAGTTCCCGTATCGGACAAGAACACGGAACAGCCGAAGTTTGTTTTTGGAGTGAATAATGCTAAGGAATTTAAGAAAGGGGAAAAATGGAGCCAAGTATATAATTTACTTCAAGGCGCTTTACAAGAAACATTTATGTAATGTACTAGTAGATGGTTATGAGTAAAGCGAGTATGTTATGCTTATGTTAAATGTTAAATGATCCGTCCTTCCCATTACAGAGAATAATTTAATAGAATATTCGATACGGAGAGCATTTATATCAAATATTTCAACAAACATAGTAACATCCGGTTTTTGGTATCAACTTGAGAGTTAAAATTTTGCAAGACCATTTCTTTGATAAGTAGCCGAGAAATCAGTAATAAACTTCACCGATCTCCGTGAGATTTCGGTTTTAAAAAGAGGAAAAACAGTCATTTTAATAGATTAATTTAATGAAGAAAAATTACCTAATATTATTCACGAACTTGTAAATGGACGCCGTAAATGGAACCACGAAATGTAAGTGGAAGTTTTTAAATTTATTTCACAGCACATTTTCCGGTACAATTATCTTAAATTCAGGCAATTATCCTGAAATTTTAACTAAGAAAAATTAAATTATTTAATACAATACCGCTGATTTATGGGATGACGCTAAATTATTCAAATGGACATTTATGAATATTAAGAGCCCTGTCCCGAATGATATGCCTTATAGATTCTGTTCATATCAGTTTTCTCATTTTTGCTTGTTAGTTCAGTTTAGCTACGTATCTCATGAGTTAAATGTCAGGCATGAAATGTTTTCTAAATAATGCATCAGACAAACGCTGAACTGTTAATCTAAATATAACCGAAAGTATATTTCAACGTTGATATGGCCCACAATAGTACCAATATATCCCAATAAATTTGCATCTATGTTTAGTACGTTCAGAGATAATATTGCATTGTTTCCACTTTTCTTGTAAGGTGACAAAAAGGTGTCATAGTATATTTGTTTAAGGTTTTGTTGTTTTGTTCTCATTTCATTGTTACAATACCACGGCATTTCATATCTCTCTCACGTCGTTGCGAGATTCTCTCATATATGACACGAATATAACTTTTTAGTGGATGAGAACTTAAATATCTCAATTATAGCGCATGATATGGGGAATTATTGTGTATGATCGTTTTATCCATTTGAACTAAATGGTCTCAATTTTCTTTTTTATCTCTGTCATCACTTCTCGAAACTGTGCCAGAAAAGGTAATCGCTTTGATATTCTCGTAGTTTTCGCTTGTAAATAGAATAATTTATGTAACCGAAAACGGCAAGTGTTTTAAAAACAGCATAATCTGAAGTGAAGTACACTGCAAGTAGACTGCGATTTCGCTCAGTCTCGACTCATAAATTTTTCTTTCGTCTCTTTTGACGCGTTGAAGCACCTAACAGCATTTCATGTTTCTATAATGACCCTTTTTGTTCTTCTCAGTCCACATTTCCATCTTCGTTACAATATTATTTATTAACTCTCCTAAAGGCGAACTTCCATAGCTATTTGTCACAAAAAGCTTCATAAAGTTGTAGAGAAGTGAAATACGTGATGTTTCATTGTTTGAGATTTCCTAATAACGTCGTTCCATATTCATAGCCTCAACCTCGAGAGGCGTACTGTAATAATAGCCGGAATAAATATTTCGAGGTTTACTTAGCGTGTGAGTGTGTCTGTTTTTTCATATAAATTGTACTACAGTTTTGATTACACCGGTCTCTTATTAAATCTTTTTCCTTTCGGACTGAAGAATTATATCTCGTACACGGAATTTACAGATTTAATGAGCGTTCATAAATAAATACTTATGAGAAAGAATTTGGACCATATTCGGCACGTGATGTCCATTGCTCGAATGTACAAACCCGAAATCAAATAAACCATCCTTACAGTCAATGCCGGGTCTCATTCATGAAACGGAAAGTATTGTCAGGGCAATACTTACCCATACTCGTATATTCAAGAATCGGTCTTACGTAAAAGACGTTGTTAAAAAGGTACTTCCTCTTATAATCGAATTTTCATTCGCTGTTGATCCCTTCATCGAATTTCTGTTCCACATGTACATCAAAGGAAAATTCATACCTTGTCTCTTGCTTTAAGTATAAAGTTTTTTTCATAAAAAGTCATTTATCCAAGGATGGGAACGTGTTTTTAACAGTTTCCAGTAACTACGAGTGTACAGCTCGACGTAGTAATCATATTTCTCAGATGTCTGAATCAATAGCTCACTATAAAAGCTCAAGCACTCAATAGCCTACACTTAAGTAATTAGCACTTAAGTGAGGACGTGGATGGATTTTATCTCAGAATGGAGCTTCATTTTATCTCAGGGAGGCAGGATCTTTGGGTGTGAGATAGAAGATCCAAGACATAGAAATCAAACAACTTCGTGCGTATATTCTGACGCTAATGAATACAAACACACAAAAACAAGGTAAAATGACACAAACAAATCACATTCAATTTCCTATGTTCAATCTTCGAACTTCGCTGCAAACTCACAAATCAAATCACCTATTGCAGTGTAGACTATTCAAAATTTCTTTGAAATTAATCTATTTAAACTGAATTTAAATCTTTGAAAAATATCACCGTGCCCAGTTCATACCTGAGTAAAGAAAAATATCGTGCAAGCGTTTGCTCTTATTGAAATTGTGACAATGTAACACCCATAGTTCAAATTCTTAATACACTGATTTGCAACAAATTACCTGTTCACATTAATTTACTCTCCTTCACAAATAAATGGTTTCGTAACATACATTGAAATACGCAAACCATTGTTGACAACGTAATTAGAATTTAAATTATTGTGGTGTAAAATTTACAACGTTTTTCACATTAATCGTGAACGTACGACTTGCTCACGGTCACACTGAATATTCCGTCGCTAACAGATCTGGTTCTATGCAGATTTCTTTTCCGCGATCACTGCTAAAATCAATTTAAAACGGCCACATGCCTGACGGAAAAGACGCTTCAAAATGTCTGTTGTACTAGAGTTCCCTTTACTTTTACTGATCACGCTCGTCCCGGCCTTCACCGAGCACCGGCGCACGCTCGTCGTCGTGCGCAAGGTCGGAACTGCCGCCGCCGTCCTCGGGTGCTCCGCAAGACATCGCTTCCCGCGCTACGCGTCGACCAAATTTTCAGTCGCTGTCTGGAGGAGAATTCTAGCGGCCGGCTGCTCTGATCGGTAGTTTTCCGTGGTTTCACCGATCAACTCCAGGCGAATGCCGGAGCAGTACCCTACCAAACGGGCCACGGACCGCGCGCGATCTGTCCTTCCTCTTCCTTGTCCTATCCTCTCCTCTTACACACACTTACACTAACATGCACTACACTACACATATTCCGGGAGACCGGTCGGAGCTTAGAGCTTGTCCCGACTGGGGCGGTGCCCCGCTGGTGGGAGAGTGCTGGTTAGGGGGAAACCCCACTAGCCGACGGTAGGTCGGCGCCGGATCTCGCCATTCAGCGGGGGAAGATCTCCCGAGACAAAAAACCTACATTAGACTAACTGGACTAATGACCGAAGCAGTTGACGCGCCCGGAAACACGAAAAAATTAATCAATCAATCATCGACCAAATTCAGTGGGGAACTCCAATATCCGACTCCTTCTTACGGTCGTCCTCCTCTAGCCTCAGGAAACACTCACACGCTGCCTCTTCTTCTCCGACCCTGCACAACAACGCAGGCTGGTCCACGCACGCGTAAGACAATTTACGGCGCTTCACTCACTCGTGGCGGCTCTTTCAACGCACCTCAAATCGCAGATTTTGAATCAGTCGCGAGTTTCTCCCTACTCAATATGCAGAAATTTACAGCGAATGTCAACTAATACTTAGCCTTCCAATCCAATTCAACCCTGGCCTCAGGTCTAACACAGTTCTGAATATGTGCAAAAGCTCAATTACCAATTGCAACAGCCAACTTCGCGCAAAATGATCTTGCTTCTCATGACTTAAACATTCACTACAATCATCTGAAGAAAGTAGCGACCTCGTGTCCGAACACTATACGTTCATCGTGTACTACAAGTATGCAGTACACGATGAACGTATAGTGTTCGACGGAAACCTAACAAGGGGAACGGCCATCTGTCCGGCGTATTTATGCGCGTAGCCTTCCGTGGTGGGGTGGTATCTCGACATTCCCCTTAGAAACAGATCTCTGGCGTTCACCGTAAACGATAACGCCGCGCTGCGCTGCGGACAGCGAATACTAGATCGCGTCCTCACCGCGCTGGTCACAGCTGTGCGTTCTCTATAGCTTCGCGCTTCTAGATGATGCCACAGTTGCGCGGGCGTACATGGAAAAAATGGTACAAAAGTTTAACTGCCAAATCAACCCTCTTCTGCTGCTTAACGTTTTCTATATAATTAAAGACCATACGGAGCATGAACAAGGAATGTAATATCAATTTTAACAATTTTTCAATGTATTCGTGACCATTTGGATTGCATAATTCGAAACAGTATGAAGCAATTATTGCATCTCGATCAGGTTTTTCAGTCAGTTTCCCTGATCATCTAGCATTGCTGAGATGGCCGCTTGCTTTGCTCCTGGATATAATTGTATCTTCACTATCTGTGCAGGTTTTCTATTTCAGTGGGGAATATATTTATTCAAATTGTCGTTCTCCATGTTCTCGTGACAGTAAGGCGATTCATTTATGCATGATGAGGTGTAATATCCAAAATATGTTGCTTGTTTCCCTTTGCAAATGCTCTTTATTTCACGGGAGTGAATATTTTCTTATTAATTTTGTCAAAAAAGTTCTTTCTCCCAGTATTCATAGTTCAACTTGTATACAAGTTAGGGTAAGGATCTCAGAATTCAAGGAAACTCAATATGCACTTCTCCCCATAGTACAATGCAAATAGATTTTAACTTTTGACGTTAATACACCAATAAAATTAAAAAATAGTTAATTTCATGTTCAGCATTTTGTAATACTTCACGTGAATACACTAGAAACATTAATAGATAGCCTCATATTTAAAGAAAAACTTTTATTTTACTTTAATATTGTGATGGTCTGAGGGTCTAATTTATAAAATCCAACTCTGATTAACTTGTAAAATGATTTGATGGGTATATAAATATTTAAATTCGTTTGTTTCGTATCTGGTTGGTGCTTTTAACTTTCAACGTATTTTAACGTATTTGCCTGTACATTTATATCTTAAACATTATTACTGTGTAAATCTATAGAATTTCCTCTTTTCTCCTTTTTTTATTTCTATTTTTTCAAATAACATTGAAAGAATTGTGGATGACCTCTAATGAAGGAAGTTCGCCTGCTGCCTTTAATGCTGGAATACATTGGCATTGACAGATACTATGCTTGATTAAAAGAGATCTTACATGTGATCGACAGTCTAAATTTAATGGGTTATTATATCTTTAATTAAAGACGAGCACAACTCTTCAACATGGGGCATAATAAGTTTTATTACATATTTGGTTTTCTCTTAGTACAAGAAATTTCTCTTAATATACAGACAGTTTCTCATAACATGCAGACGAGCTAAGATTTGCCCAAGATTAATGATGTTGATATTTTAGCCAGGAATATGTTTTAATTTAAATTATGTTAGGCGAGTCTGAATAACTCTCTCCTTCATTCTTATCACTTGTACATTTGAGTTTTAATAATTTAACATATATTGAAATCGATTTATTAATAGACTACTTATTGTTACTAAGTATTTTATCATTTATACTTGAAGAAGCGGACACATCCGTCTGAGAGTTGTTTTACCTTCAAATAGTTATTGTAAGTACAGGTGCGAAATGTAATAAAACAGTATGCCTGATATTGAGTTTTCTCGTCTATAATTAAAGATACAATTGTCATAGTCAATTTATTGATTAGGCCAATATAAATGAGAATCGGGTCACGTGGTGCAAAATGCGCAAATAAGGGCTGGGCCTCCCAGACGGGATGTCTGCGGTGCGACATTCTGATGCCTTCGGGTCGTTTAATGGATCCATAACTCGATCGCCTCAAAAACAGGATAATCTCTGCGGTGGGCCGTTACTTGCGAGTCGCCATTGATGTCATCGTGTTTTGCACATTACTTTGCGCACGGCACACGCTTCTGGCACACCCATCACGTGACCCGAGCTCATAAAGGCTCAGTGACACTCCCCAGAACTCTCTTGGTCAGTTGACTTGCTGGACGCTCGTCGCTGGATTGCTGCCTGACGAGGTCTCTCTCTGCTGACGATATAATCTTGACTCCATGAGTCCTGACGTCAAGACAGTAAAGCGGAGAATGATGGTAATTAATAGGTTTAATCCATAAGGGCCTCCAGTACTCTCATGTGTGCACATGTATCATAGAATCAATGAACTAGGTTAAGTGTAAGTGAGTGTCAAGACTTGGGTGTCAAGACCTTAGGAGCCGTTATTCTGTAACTTGTATGTATCCCAATCCCCCTCAGAGAGTTACTCATCACACCCCTTTCTTAGCTATCTAGCTAACTAACTAACCCACACATGTGGCAAATGTGGCATTAGGCAGACCTTGTGGCACAATAACCCATTGAAAACTAGTTGTATTATTAGTTACATTAATATGTCGTCATTATAAGATCAGCATTCGCTGCTGCAAAGCACTCGTTATTTAGTTACAGTATTCCAAATTGCTGGCATTGAACACTGAGAGATGGATCTGGAATTAGGAGAGAAACAACCAGTTGAACTTGACTAAAATTCTCAGCTTGAGCTGATAGTCATTCAACTTTCCTTCTCACATTCATCAAACTAGAGTTTTACCTCTGCAGAGACTGAATATAAACATAGAAGTCGAGCTAAGTCGAACATTTTTTAAAGTTTTAGCGAAAAATAACAATTTCGTAATTGCAAATACGATTTGCAATTTTCGTAATTGCAAATGAATAGAAAAAGTTTACCTTGTGACGTTAATTTGTAAAAATTAACATATCTGGACTTCAATTTTGAAAAATCAGAAAAAAAATTGTGCACTTAGGTGACGATATTAAAGAACAAGTAACTCAGCATATAATATTTATAAATATTATTTTAATTTAATTTAAGTATTCATTTCAGACAAAGAAATTATGATTACCTGAAGATGTCATTGCTCTAAATATTATTTATAAATAAATACATAATTAGTCCAATGACAATATTAATTAATTGCACTAATTAATGTAATTGTAATAGTTGTTGTTTCTGTTAGAGTTCGATATTAAATTTAAAAAGATCAGTTAAATATTTCACTGGGGCCGGAGCGAACAGATAAGTACATGTTGCTACCTTAAATATTTTTTTAATTGTGAAAAAAAAATTATAGAAGAATAATATGAAAATGTATTTTCAACATTCTGGGAGTAATATGGTATGGAATTAATATAATAATTGAATTAAATAATTAAAAACAACAGCAAATAGATGTATAAAAAACAGTAAGGGAGGTAAGACTAATGAAAATGGTTTAAAACTTGTAATTTAGAATTATTAATAAATGGATTAAAAACCAACACAAGGAAATAAAAGACTAAATTTAATCCTACGTATTAAATAATGGAAAACAATTATTGGATGATACTTTTGTAGAAAATACTGAGTTAATTTGTGACTGTCTGAAAGTTCACGGTGTTGTGTTTACTGATTTGCATAACTTTTGCCACATTTCTTTTTTATTATGTGTTTGTGTGGTAATGACAGAAACTTTATCAAAGTCAATGAAATCAGAATCTTAAATCTTACGTGTGGGAAGATATGTGTGGTTAGAAGGGTGGAGTTTGATATTATTTTTTATGTTGTCAAACATTACTCTTAATATATTGTTTAATTTGATAGATATCAACTTGTTCACAGACTTTGCCGATAATTTTGTAAACCCGGTTGGAATTGAAAAAAATGGATTTGTGATCTTTCTGTTTATTGGAAAGTTTGAATAATTTGTTATTATTAAGATAAAGTGGTTTAATATTGTATTTTTTCATTCGATTACATTTATGGAAGGTAACATTAGAATAGGACAAATAGATGGTGAGACTAAAATCGTTATTTTAATTGGTTTTGAGGTTAGAGATTTTGGGATAAAGAAATTAATTTCAATATATTATTAATATTAATTTATTATTATATTAATATATTATTAATATTAATTATATTATTAATTTTAATAAATATTTTGAATATGTTTATTAATGAAGTGGAGGCGGAAATGGATATTGATGAGAGTGGATTTGACTGTTTCTCAAAATTCATATTAGAAAGTCTCTGACCGCATTAATTCCCGATTTTAATGATGGAAAAAGTAACCATGATTGTAGACCATGACTACGTTTTGTGTGTTGGGCTGATGAGAATAAAAATTAAGGACTATGCCTGACCAAATGTATTTTCTCAGCCAATTCTTAATGTTATTTTCTGCCGAGTAAAACGTTGAGAAAACTTACTTCTCTCAGCAGACGCATCAACTTGTTTTTGGAATCTAATCTGGAGCAGGTCAAGTATTCGTAGATGTACGTATTGCTTACTGACAGGAAATATTCATTAACTCATTTATTTGAATACGCCTTTAGGATATTGCGAGGTGAGACGAAGCAAATATGAGTGAAAAATGGAGAGATGTGAAAAATATAACTAGTTAGTATAAAAGTGTCGTATGGTTTTTGTAATGCACTCCGCGAAGGAGCACGAATTTCAATTGGGCAGACCAATGACGATGGAGAAACACAATGGAAAGGAAAGGAAAGGAATGTCTGTAGTCCGAAGGCAAATTGTTTCGAGCATTAAATAACTGATTACAAATTTTGTATTATTATTTTGTGCTTCTACGAATTTTTCATTAAAAATTGTTTCTGCGGTCGCTTTTTAAAATACAAGCAATAAGCCTTTTAGTGTCTTCAAACGGAAAATTCCCCGTAACCATCCATTTTACGCATTTCATTTATGAACTCATCTCCACCCCATTTATAACTACACGGGGTAACTCAAAGCGACTCTATTTCATGAGACACTAGGAGTTACCCGTCAAAAGTGACGGGGCGAAATAAACTCCCTTATTAATAATTCATTATAATTAATAATAGAATATAATTCAATTTCTTTAATACAGAATTAATTTCTTCATTTCCAGCTTTTGTATACTTTCATAATAGCTTCTAACCGCGATTCTCCAAGAGACCATGCAGCGATTTTAAGCAGTCTCTCAAGGAGCCACCAGGTCAATTTCCCATTTCCCATCCCCCAGGTCCCATTTCCGCTGACCATTGGGAGCCACGTCCATGAAGAAATCGAATTCAGTTCCTCTGGTATTTTTTACAATCGTTTAGACACTTCGCGTTCTCGTAAATCAATGTGCATAGAAGACTAGGTCTAATGCATTCCAAGAAATCGCACGCACATACGCACAGCCCGTACGAGCATCTTTCAAACCTCTGCCACGAGAGCAGAGAGATGAATCTTATCTCTTCAGGGTTTTTTTCACTTATGGTCGCTTTTTAACTATGAAGGACATCTAGCGACCACTGCAAATAATATTGGAGGTAACAGTATACAGACAAACATCCGTGCCCCATGCAGGGTTCGAAACCGTGACCCTTCAAGCACGAGGGTCGACCCTTCAGGCACGACCCTTCAGGCACGGCTGTCTTTAGCCTTAGCGACCTCGACTAGCGAGGTTGTCATCTCTGAAAAAAATAATTTATTTTTAACAAAATAATTGTGTACTATGACATGTTCTTTGTGATAAATCACAATTTTTATTTATTTACTAATTAAATAGACGATATAGTGGAACATAACAGTTTCTTCAACAGTGAGCTCCTGTAGCTTTTTCCTGATCATTGCGCGGCGCGGGCTTGTGTCACAAATGTGCAAGAGCCATTGCCGTCCCTGCACTTACTCAAATTGCGAAACTAAATTGCGCTGTGCAAAAACTACCGACAGATGTCGTTCCAATTACACCACATTTTATAGCGACTCGTTCGATTAATTTTTTCTTATTGACACGTTCTATGCGACAACTTTTTGGCAGCATATTTTTAAACCATAATTAAAAAGCTGTATGAAAAAAGAGCCCAGGTTTCTTTATTTCCTCAGGACGTATGGTTTCCCCAACTTCATCAGTGGGAAAACCAAATCGAAAATGTAAAGGATTTCCATGTATAGAAATTGTCCAAACGTTTAGAAAATTTTGATGTAAAGTATGATAATTGTTTTAAAAAGTGAAAGAACTAATAGAATATTTGAATATGACGTTACAAAAGAACACAAGCTTTTTTAGATATTGAACGTCATTGCGTTTTATTCCACTAAGGGTTTATTCGGTTTATTTGGTCAGCTACTTCCCACAGGCCATGCGGTTTCGAATGAAATATCACGTTTTTAAAAAAGTCATCAATTACGATTAATTTAATTGGTCGACATATGGTGATTTAATGATGGTTGCCATCTACTGTTTAGCTTTCAATAAGGATACACAAAGTAAAATTGCTTATTTTGTAATGAGATAGTCGAGATTAGATTTTGCATTGCAAAAGGACCCGTTATTGGTTGATGTTAATGAAAATTTGCTTCCTCCTTTACAAATCACGTATGCCAGAATTTGTAAAAGGAACATTGGATGATTGTAAAACGAATTTTCAGTCAATCAGTGATGCCTTATTTTTCGTGGCATGGTTCAGCTCATGAAACCTTCTCTTGCACCTGACCAGCAAATTTCGCTACGCGTCCTTTCGCCATCTAGCAGAAAAAGAAGGTACGACGAAACAGGCGATTTGAATTTATTCTGAATTCATCTTTAGTAAAAGCTTCTTTTAGGTTTCAGGCATTTTCATACAGTAAATCTACATCATGGAACAGCCGGCTTGGCTTCATTTCCATTCCGAGGGCAGCGTACGAAAAATATTTGCCTAAAGGCAAATTCCACTGTTTCAGTTGGGTTTGAACCCGTAGACTTGGCTATAGCAGACCGATGCTATAGCATCGATGCTATAGAATCCGTTGCACCATCAAAGCTTCCTAACTTTTAGAATAGTACTCCCAAAATTTTCAACGCCAACTACGGGTAAAATAACAGAGCTATTCATGAGACTTTAAATTAAAGGAATATATACATGCATGCGTATGTATTTGGCATTTTATTGTCGGATTAATCCAACTATTGCCTGCTAGTGGTGTCCCCAGATCTGGGCCCCATTTTTATTAGTTATTCACGCCTAGAAGTAATGAAGATATGTGGCAAGCATATCGTATTCCCACTAGCGTACCTAGCTTATTTGTCTTGCCTGAGCGTTTTCTTTCGGCACATAGTTACAGAAACAAACGATTTGTTTTAGAAATCTACAGCTCCATTTTTGCCCAGCCGGAAATTGAATCCAGGACCGCCACACAGAAAGAAAGCACGCTATTCACGAGCCTTGTAACGGGTAAATTAAAAAATTCTAGTAAGTAGTTTTCAGAAATCCATAAGAGGAAAATGTCATGGGGTCCGTTCAGAATAGTTCCTTTTAGTTTCTTGGGGAAACACTTGTTCTCCAAACTATGAGAAAATTATAAAAGTATCAGTGCTGAAACATCACATGCTTTTTCGCATTATTCTCAACGTTTACAATTCGAAGATCCAGAGACCTCAACGATAATGAGGCCTGTACTGTTCTTATAACCTTTTTTGTTCTAGCCGAGGAGCGTTTTTTGATATTTTTTTATAAACTAACTGATCAATTCCAGGCGAATGCCGGAGCAGTACTCTAACAAACGGGCCACGGACCGCACGCAGTCTTTCCTTCCTTTTCCTTGTCCTCTTCTCACCCCTTACCTACACACACTTTCACTTACATGCACTACTACTTACTCGCACTCTTAACACACACGGGAGACCGGTCGGGAGGTTATAACTTGTCCCGGCTGGGGCGGGGCCCCGCTGGTGGGAGACACTTGGTTTGAGGAAAACCCCGCTAGCCGACGGTAGGTCGGCGCCAGATCTCACCATCAAGCGGGAGAATATCATCTCCACCTCTCGAGGAGAAAACATTCACTACGTTTATGGGAATAATTACCTTAGTAGTTGACGCGCCCGGAATAATCGGTCAATCGTACGAAAAGAAGTGTCGGTAATTTTCTCACACTTTATGAGTCCAATTGGCCGGCCCTCATGCTCGGCGGGCGAGGCGAAGCCAATGACGCGGCGGGTCGTTCGTGACGACCCATTGGCGCTGGCCGCACGCGTGTCGATATCCACTGCAGCAATATGCGGCATAGTTCTTTCCGGTTGCAGTCATCTGTGCCCATATATTTTTGTTCGAGCGGCTCCCTCTCTAATGGACGATGTGCTCCGAAATAAATCTGCGACGCGCTCGTCGGTGTCCATTCATCAACCCAAAGCGAAGGACAATGTAGCTCCAATTAGGGCGGCGTAACTGATTTATTGGTGTACGAATATCGCAACAATATGCAGGCTCCATGCGGCACTGGCTGACTGGGGTCGCGTGCGTTCTGGGAGAGTGTCCTTTTCGAGCGAAATTCGGATTTTTGCGAGTTTTTTGATGCGGAAACTGAAGTGTACCAGTGGCTCATGAGCGAACTGAAAGTACGGAATACTCAGTTTGGCCGGCCATTTTGCAAGGTCCCTTATCTCCTCTTAAACATTTTCACAATAACAGTGATTGTAAATGGGAAATATGTGGAGTTTTTCTTTTGTCATTTTCGCGTGGTCTCGAATATTGACGTCGCCTTGTAACGGTTAACAAATACAATTATGTATTTAATTTTTATGTACTAGATATTCTTGCAGTCTTAGATATTTTGACAGTTTAATGGGACATTATGTCGATATCCGAGGTTTTAATTTGTTCTATGATCATTTTTATATACTATATTCAGGTGAAAATAATATGTATGATTTCCGACCAAATAAATTTCATAGACCTCTTTCATTGTTCTACCTTCGTGTGAAGCCGCTGTTGCACATTGCATTTCCTTGCAAAACATGAAATATTAGTTAGCATTTGTACTGAAATGACGTCTCCAAATACTAACGAAATTTTCATTACTTTTCTTTAAATGTGTTTCTTGAGATTTGTACTTTCTATCGAAAGAATAATGAATATTTCATAATATTATATCTTTAATACTTTCTACATTCAGAGAAGTCAGTACTTTATATTTCTTCTGAAGATAATTCTCAAAATATATCTTGAATTATTTTTGTCTTAAAACCTTTATGATATAATAAGTATTCACATTAAATTCCAAATAAATAATCATATGACCAATATTGATTGATGTAAAGTAATTGTTAAACACTTATATAATTCAAATAAAATAGCAAATCTTAAATGAAACTTGTTTTAATAATGGCTCGACATAAAAAGCTAGATTTCCTACAATGTGTTGGACCTGGTACATCCATCGTTACTACATTACTTCACTTAAAATTTTCATAGTATTGTGCTACGCGTTGCATACCCTCTGAGAATGTACAGCCGTAAGATCAGGCCGATTCAGCTGCGATAAACGGATTTTTGGTCGAGTTTGCAGCCATAAAATCGATTGTTAATGGACTGCTTAAAAATGTTACGAAATTCAGATCGTGTGCTTTGTATGAAGCAGTTCGTTGAGTGTTTTGCAAACAAATTGCAAAAATATGAATGTTATAATAATTACATTATTATTATTATTATTATTATTATTATTATTATTATTATTATTATTTTATTTAACTGATACAAATAATATGAGAAAATCTGTGCTATGCTGTAGCACCACTAATTGCAAGTTATTCTGAAAGACGTCTGAACATATAAATATCAATTATTTAACTTTTGAAAGCAAAACCACCAACGCGATCACAATTTTCATCCTGTTTCCTTTGATCCATTGAGGAAATGCTGGACGGTCCCTTACCTTTATTTTAGAAAGTAAATACTCTCTTCGCCAAACATCACACATACCAGATTGTTACTGAGTTTTGACTTTAATAAAAAAAAGTAAACCATGATTAATAAAACGCAAATTTTGATATGATTTTTCTAAAGAGACATATGCTCGAGATATTGCTTTGTTTTATTCACAATATACAATTTTACGTTCGTATTCGCCTCAAATGTCTGCTTTTATACCTTTGATTGGATACTAGAGGCGATCATGGACTTTCATTTCAGCATTTGAGAGAATATTGCTTTATCCTATTGAAAAACAATGAGTCCTTTCTCCACATTTGTATTCTCATGTACCCCAGTCTCGGTGATAAAACTGCTTTTATTCGAGACCGTCTAGAAAGTGACGCATACTTACAGAGTATTCGGACATGAAAGTTCCACTTTTTCAACGAGAGCTTGGAAACGTTCTGAAAGTGCTTTCGGTACTAGCATTGAAAGGACTTTCGGCACTCTTGCCAAAGCAACGTTTTTAAAGCTATACCATTCATAACACTACATTGAACACTTCTACATATAGCCAGCTCTTAGACCACGAAATCATTTAAGTAACTCTTTATCGTTGACGAAATTTGTTACAGGGATATTAAAAAAAGTTGATTTCTGATCATGAATTGTAGTTCTTTACTCAACTTTACTTTTATTAACATGAATATTGATAGTAGAATTAATTGGCTAATTGAAAAAATCGACGTAAGTTGTCCTGTTTCCTCATAAATTATTTTATTATTTGTCGAAGTTGACGGTCCAAATTCTGATGAGGATTTACATTATCGTTGTTTGCACAAAGCATTATAATATTAGTAGTGACTATCTTAATACTGGTGGATGCACTGATATATCCTTCTGCAATGCTCACGCTTTCCCAGCCGCCGCGGCGTGTCAAACTAAGAATATCAGCACCATTTTCAACGAACAAGCTAGCTGAGTTCTTTAAAATTAATGCCCTGTGTATCTTTCTAGAGGTGGTGGTTTTAATAATTCATCTATTCTAAAGGGCATTTTTGAGAATGTTTAAGTTCCGACGGGCTGGAGAGTGCATTTGAAGTGCATATAATTTACAAAAGTCGGTCTTGACTGACATTTTTTGGACATAGATCTTTATATTTACGAAATATTTCTATTGGTTTAATTTCGCTGCTGCTCATTGTAGTTATGAAAGTGCGCAAATTATTATTTTTTTGTCCAGCATATTTACAATTTAAGTAGTGTCTTATCTTCAATGACTTTCAATGACTTTTTCATTAGTATGTTCGTCACATCTACATGTCCGGTATTCTTCAATGATGTTAGTAACACCAACAAGAAGCAAGGAATATCAACTTCAGCATCCTTGAGATCATACAACGTCTTTAGTTTTCATAAACTTTATTCATTAGAAAAATGTTAACACACGTAAGGAATAAAATAATGTCGGGTTTCACGGCCGGAGTTGTAGTCAAAGTTTTCTTCCGGATTGCAGGGCCGTGATCCATTGGAAAACATTTACAGACGTTTCGTCGGCAACTACGGTGTCATCTTCAGTGGCGATGTGGTCTCGGAAGAAGAATCCTCTTTGATGGTTCCCCGATGACTGACTGAAACCATCAAAGAGGATTCTTCGATAGTCGACGAAAGGTCTAAAAATATGTTTTCCAATGGACCACGGCCCTTCAGCCGGGAAGAAAACTTTGACGACACGTAAGGAACTTCACATCAGCACTTGAAAATAAATATGCTTGCTTGGATTTGAATACAATGAACTTTCGCTTTAAATATACAATTCGAAAAAATATGAAAACGTATTACATATATTGGAAAAAATAAAATATAAATATTTATTTATTGATTACAAATCTGAAGTTGTCTATATTTTCATTATCACTTAAGCAACGAATACTATGACCACGTAGTTGACATGTATTTGTCATTCATTTCTAAAAAACGAGACAAGGAGAACGTTCTCCGTAACAATTCGTACTCCTCTCCAATTGTAAAACTATTATATTTTTTTCATACCGTTATTTGGATTTTCTTGGCAATAAATTTGAAATAGCTTCTGTAGCTTGTTCCAATATATCTAGTGGAGTTGCAAATTCGTTGTTAAATATGCTGCTTTCCCCCTTTGCAAATGCCGTGCAATATTCTTCTCAGTTCAAATTCAACTATAAGTCAACAATTAGGAAACAAAGTTCCTTGCAACTATTGACCGAAAAAATCCTAGTATGTTATCGTATTCGTCCATTAAATTTGTATATCTCACGGACAAATCGTCATAAAATTGAGATCTCAAATAAAATATTGTACAGGAAGTTTCTATGACAGCACCTGTTTCCTAAACTCAGGCTATTGGCCTTGTTCAGGAACTCTAGTCATAGAAACATCCACTTTCTTACCTTGTAATGCAAATTACTACTCGTATTGCATCCATCATTCATGGTAAATCGTACTTACCTTGACGGTTTATTGATTGGAAGGTGATACTTCACTCTTCGCTTACAGGTAAATCGACTGTTGTACGGGTAGAGCAAAGAAGTCGTTGCCATATAGAACGACTGGGTTCTGCGAAACGAATGAAATGGCGCGACATGAAACAACATGTCTGGCGCCGCGCATATAAGAACTATTCCAAAAGTATAAACGTCTACGTTTCCATGAATTCGACTTGAAAAATAGTGTAAACATCTCCTTCGAAATTGTCTTTGGCATACTCGTTTCATCTCGCAAGATTCGGCTTCACTCGTCGCTTCGTCCGTCTTCATTTCCTTCGTATACAAAACACATTTTCTGTATTAGTTATGTAAACCACTATTGTTTAATTGTATGTGTCTTTACCCACATTAGTACTTCGACTCGATATTTACAAATTTGTCTGAAAATTTTAATTACTTATATGAAATTAAGAAAAGTATCACAACTTAATAGTAAATTTAAGTAAAGTGATTTATTATACCATAAACAATTATTTAATGCGAACTTTAGTTGGAACAAAAAAGAAACGTGAATGTTATTGATTAGTTTCCAATTATGAAGAAAAATTCTATATATCTCTTTTCTAGTATTTCCCTAAACTGGAATATAAAAAAACAATAGGTATTATTTGCTAACTCGAATGGAATCCTGGGTTAAAATATTCCGTAATGCTATGCATTCTGTTTTTCTCTGTAGCATTGGACTGCAATAGCCACCGAGAAAATCACAGCAGGATTAACATTATACTGAAGATTTCCTCCCTTATTTGACCAGCAAAAGTCAACAAGCCGCTTGCCGGAACCATGACACTCGCTCTCTCGCTACCGTATCGGCAGCGGCTCGTCAGCGCACCTTCGTGCCATAGCATCCCCCCCTTTAGCCCAAACCGCACCAACCCCTCGGTCATTTCATGTCCACAGGTAGTTCTCCCTCCCCTTTCGGCATGCTCCGCCAGCGCTCCTCTTCCACTCCTCCCCGCTCTTCTTAAGCTCCACTCCTTCTCCACTAGCCACTCTTCCCCGCGGCGCCCCTCTTCTCACCCGGCCCCCTTTTCCGCTCCATTCCCGCTCTGCCACCCCGTTGTGCCCCGTCCCTGCTCTGCCCCGCCCCCACTCTGCCCCGCCCCCACACTGCCCCGTCCCCGCTCTGCCTAGCCTTCGCTCTGCCCCGCCCCCGCACTACCCCCTCCCCGCTCTGCTCCGCCCCCGCTTTGCCCCGTCAATGCTCTGCCCGCTCTGGCAAAATTCTACTCTTGTTGCTACGTCCCGAGGCGATGCATTTGTTCCCAATTTACCTCATCCCACCTATCTCCGCCCGCGGCTCGTCACCGAATCCCCTGTGCTCTGTTGGCTTGCGCCGGCCTGCTGGCCGCAGTCTACCCGGGCGCAATCCGTTGGCGTTCGGGCATCGGCGCGCGGCAGACGGAAGGGAATACTACGCCTTTTAAGCCGCTTATGGCGCTAGCCAAGACAATGGCCAACCCGTTTCCACGTCCTCCACTACAATGCAATCGATAGCGCTGGCGCGTGTCGGCGGCGGGCGTGGCGGGGCGGGGCGGCGGGCGTGGGTGTGGGCCTGCGGGCGGGTGGGCGAGCATGCCGTCCCCCGAAATCCCACCGTAGGCGCACACGTCGTATCCTTTGTTGTCCGAGGCTTCGCGGGCGATAGGCCGTCGATGCGCGGCCTGTTGTAACACTAGGCAGCCTCACGACCGCGCCCGCGGGGACCGGGCCGAGTTCGGCGAAGCGTCGTAATTTTTGTATGAAGCGCACCGCGTTTCATATTAGCAGTTGCGCGTGGGTGAACCGCGCCGCTTTTGTGCTAGCGGAGTCTCGAATTTCGGCGCCAGTGTTTTCAGCACCGCGTGAAGAGTGCCGCTAACTGGTATAAATTTTGTGAAAGGGAATGGATAGGCCCTCCGCCAATCGAGCAATATTGGTGATTTCGAGAACGGCGTATTGTTTTGTGCGGACATTACGTTTCCAATTGTGATAGTATAAGGAATAAAGAAATGGAGTTGAGATTTCCCAAAATTCGTGTAAGTAATTTCCTTTACTGTTATGAGAATAATAGTGATAGCTAATGCGTATTTTTGTACTGCAGTATTAGATACCATTATCTACATTATTCGTAATCGTAAATAATATGTTGTCAATGGATCCTGTAGAATGGCTCAGCTTAATTACGATAACACGCAAGTTTGATTGTATTATGTGATTTGAGAGTGCCCTGAATTATTATCTACACTCAATTTGAACTGTTTTCATTTCGTTTTGCAAATAAAATAATTTTAATAAATTAATTTGTATCCGCTTGGAGAACAAATCTTTTCGTATACTGTAATATAAAGAAGTTATTGAGATCCCCAAACTCCCAAGACAGTCGTCATCCTTCCAGAGCTCGTCCGCTCTGATCACATCGCGCTCTTCTTTCCGATTTATAGTTTACAAAGTGTAAAAAGTAATTGAAATTGTGGCGGCTGCAAGTAATAAATCCTATGAGAGGTCGTGATCATTATTAGGATTTTACGTTTGTTCTGAGAGAAAAGCCCTAAAATTATGTAAATAATACTAATTTCGGTCGGTATTTACTGGGAGTACGAGGAATTTGCAAAACATTTTCTACTGGACCTTAAATTTCTATCGCGATTAGAGTATCGACATGACGATATATGGGTGCTGGCAAGGAGTTTGGCTCATTGTTATATAATTCGTCGCAACAACTTATTAAATTCTGGAAGAAATCCAGGAGAGGGAAATAACGTGACTTGAAAGTGGCCAAGTGGAACGTTGCCCAAAGGAATAACTTCCTTCGTTGAATCAGATCGTTACACGGATGCACATCAATCAACATTACCAACTTACGTCAGTTGGATTCTTTTTAACGTCTTGTTAAATTGTAACATTAATGTATTTTTATTATGCTTCCTCTGCCAAGATTACGAACTGTGGAATCAAATAGTCAAGAAAAGGAAACATTACAATTTAGTGTTTCATTGTATTTAAAACTATAATTTTTTAAAACAATTCAACATTAAAAATTTTGAAACGAGACTTTTTCTTCGTTGTCTCCTTTTATTCATTAGATTCTAGAAAATATTCGGAAGCGAAATGAGTCTTTCAATATCTTTATATTATGATCTGAGTCAGTTATTTAGTTTTTCGAAGAGAAAAATCTAAAAAATAAAGGATTATTTGTTTTCATTAATTCTCTTCGATATTTTTTAAATCAGGAATTTAAGTTCAGTTTTTCGGAGATACCAGGACATTTTCTGGGTGAATATTGCAGGAACCATGAATCAGTGTCTCTGCAATTGAAGTATTTCTCAAAATGTCCCACCGCAACAAACGTGCCACAAACGGCAATAAATGAATTCACATCGACCAGAAAACTTCTTCTTTGGTAAATTAGAAGTAATTGAATTTGTGGATGTGTTCAGTGATCATGATGCACAATTACGATTACCGAAAATGTGAAACTCATTGCATTAAATTAACATGTATTTGTACAGGATTAACTAAAAATTGAATGAATGTATTTATAAATTACTAGCAAAATAAAACTGGATCTCTATGTAAAAAGCTGCTTATAATCATTTTTTTAAAGAAAATTGTTTTATAATTATAGTTAACACTTCCCTACGACACACAAGAGATGCGTTACTCCAAAGAAGTAAAAACCCCAAAGTATTACATCTTTTTTATAATACATTACAGTATTATATTGTTTTTTTTCTGAAAATATTCAAAGTGTTTAATTTATTGTATCATATTGCAGTTTGGCCGACGGAAGTCACAATGAATCTTTTCGTAAAAAAATACTTTTTCAGAACTTTATAGTTGGAAAAAAAATAAATGAACGATAGTGGTATATAATAACAAATAAGATATGTTAAAGGGGAAAAAAGCGATAATAATCGATAAAGACACACCCATGAGGAAATAGTTGGTATTTTACTCTCTCGCGAAAGAACTTCTTAAGAAGATAAATGTAATGCTGCGCGAAAAAAGGTGAATATTTGACCGAAAAACTCTAATTAGAGCTCCCTGAAAAGTGGATAAATCCAGTTGCTAAATTTAGAAAACAAAAACCTGTAACACGTGGTGTAAACAGAATCCATGTTTTGTATCGAAAAATTGATCTGACCTTGATACCGAAAAATCGATTGACGGCAACACATCTGTCTGTCCATCTGTCCGACCATCCATCTGTGAACAACGCTAACGGCTAAACCGTTCAGCCGATTTGCTCCAAAATTGATATTCTTCAATTGATTGACTGATATCGCGGCGCCTTGAATTTGAAACCGTTAATTTAATTTTGGAGGGTACTTTACATAGAGTCCCTCGGACATTCTCAAAATTGTCAAAAAAGTGGCGCTATCGATTTTGATTAAATTTTGTTGTTAGATAGAGTAAAAAACGTTTAAGGGAATGGCACAAGTCTCATGTTGGTTAAAATCCCACATTTTTCCAAAATTGAAAAAAATCAAAATTTCTTCGGCGTTTTCCTACAACTACATTTATGAAGATACAACTTTTTTGTTAATAACATGTGTGTATCAAAAACAGAACTTTACGTAAGATCATGTACAAGTTTTCGAAAATGTGAGTATCTTTTGAGTAATTGGGCGTCAAACTTAATCGTCCGCTCCGAAAATCCTGTGCTTCATAATCATATTAGAGGTATTTTCTGGCAGTTGGATACTACGTAAGTTAGAATGTGTATGTTATTTCATATTTCTTTGTTCGTTTCTTACATTGAAGTATTTTTTATGCGTTTACAAATTAATCTTTTAGAAATTATTTAAAACCAATTAGAAATAAATATGAAATAAAGAGAGCTAGCCTTATGTCGTCCACTCCCAATTTACGTAGTTGGATGCTACGTAGTTTCGAAGTTGTGTATTATTTTATATATTTATGTTATTTTATTTTAAATTGCGTCCTTTAATTGTGTTAAATGTGAAAAAGAATAGATGAGCGGCCGTTGTTTGTTGCAACCCATTGCTGTAACGCCATATTGACAACAGAAGTCGATAATGACGGCTGCCTTTCGTTTGCGAAAGCTATATAGCTATTACATATTCGGTATCAAGGCGTGATACATTTTAATCACACACAGTTTTATTTCCGACCATTTTTCATTAATGACATGTGAAAGTGATCATCCCTGATCTCATTCACTCCTCATAAATATCCATGCAATCTTACATCCTATAAAAGACATTTGCAAAGCACAACTTTCATGGATTTCCTGGTATGAAGGAGAGCATAAATGGAAGTCTTCTCTCTAGCCTTCTTGCAGGTCTCCCCATTCTGGGGGTTGAGATCATTATCAACATCATCAACCCACAAATAACATTAACGTATTTACGGCGATTTTCTTTAAGTGTTGTTAACTCAATTATGGGCCCGGTACTTGGCAAATTTTTTTTTAAAAACTTAGAAATTATCGAAGAAACAATTTAATTGATTAAAAAATTTTAACCTACATCAGTAAATGGAAGCGAAAAAAGAGAATGACGCAAAGCAAAATTGAAATACTTTGTCGATTTAAAAGATTGCTGTCTTGCGAGGAAGCCTGAAAATGCTCCGGGAAACGAAGAGGTGCAAACTATTTTTGCGTGATATTAGCAAGGACAATAAGAAGAGAAATTCGTTGTCTAATAAGATCTTAAATCTAAACAAGAAAATGTTTAGATTTAAGTTTCAAGAAAAAAAGAACCATATCGAACAAATAATAATTCAAGAACAATAAATATTTCAATAGGTTAATCTTTAACCGCCTCCCTCGGTATCTCGCTCGTTAGGGTACTAACTATCCACGGCGCATCATTCGATTCCCGGCCGAGGCAAATTTTACATGGTCGCTTTCCGTTCAAATGTCTCAGTATCTAGTGGTGTGTTACGATGAAAAAGCCCACTCTATGGTTATGAAGACCCGAATATACGATGGAGGGTCCGGTAGCGGTAGCTCAGTGCATCAACTGATGTCACTACAGCGCCTCTAACCGGGAGGTCCGAGGTTCGAGTCCTGACGACAGCAGGATTTTCGACACTAGCTTTTCAGGTAGGTCGAATTCGGCTGCTGTCTGGAGAAGAATTCTAGCGTCCGGCTGCTCTGATCGGTAGTTTTCCGTGGTTTCTCTGATCAACTCCAGGCGAATGCCGGAGCAGTACCCTACCAAACGGGCCACGGACCGCGCGCGATCTGTCCTTCCTCTTCCTTGTCCTATCCTCTCCCCTTACACACACACACTCACACTTACACTAACATCACTACCACATATTCCAGGAGACCGGTCGGGACCTTAGAGCTTGTCCCGACTGGGGCGGTGCCCCGTTGGTGGGCGAGTTCTGTTTAGGGGGAAACCCCAGTAGCCGACGGTAGGTCGGCGCCGGATCTCGCCATCCAGCGAGGGAAGATCACCGCGCATCTCCCGAGAAAAAACATGCACTACACTAACGGGACTAATGACCGAAGCAGTTGACGCTCCCGGAAACACGAAAATATCAATCAAACGATGGGGGGATAGCTAACTCACAAACTCCTTATCCCATGGCCGAGAGGCTTGGGTCACTGCTGGTCGGCCAAGACCGGAGCATAAAAAAGGTTCTTGAAGAAACGGATATATTACAGGGTTAATATGGAAGTGGAAAAATAGAGAAGATGGGTTTACCATGCGACAGTCCTCGCACGGGTACGCTAGTTCCTATTACCATTAGCAAGGAAACCACCTTTAGCAGAATCTTCCTCGCGGGGCCCTCCGGCTTGGCTGGCGGCCGTGCGTTCCGCTCGCTTGGCGCCGTTGGCCGTGTATCGCTGGGCGCTCCTCCCGCCTCCGCGCGACACTCGCCTCTCGAACGACGTCCTCAGCGCGCCGCCGCGTCCTCGTGGGCGCTCCGCCGGCTCCACTGGCGCGATTCGCGGAACGGCGGCGGGCCCCAGCGGCACCCAGGGGCTCTTGCGGCGGTGGCGGCGGTGGCGGCGGGCGGCGGCGGCGGGGGTTGCGGCTGGCGTTTGGCGGGGCGCGCCTCTAACGTCGCGGCCGGCGGCGGTGAAGTGGGTGGCGTCGGCGGTGGCGACGGGGTCGGAGAGCGCAGAGGGCGGTGTCGACCATGGCGGCGACCGGGGGCGGTGGGGACGCTGGTGGGGGCCGCGAGGGTAGTTGCGTAGGCGGCGGGGGGTAGTGAGGTAGACTCGCATTGATTAATGATTGCGGGACAGATCAACTGCTAAGGACATAGTCCCGTAAGTGTAGTGAATATTTACGGGAGGTGGTTCTCCCGTAAACATTCACTACATTTTCCGAATCCTAGTACCTTCCGGTCCGTGGCATTAGAGTGACATCAGTTGATGCCCTGAGCTACCTAAGCCGATAGGTTGCGTGAGTGTTGGGGTGGCAGTGGCGACGGACCCGTCCGGCAGCGAAGTCGATCTCGACATTAGCGAAGTTGCCGTGTAGGCTATATTCTCCCGCTGGATTGTGAGTTCCGGCGGCGACCTTCGGGTTTTTTCCAAACTACATATCTCCACCAGGGGAGCACCGCACTAGCTGGGAGAATATCTAAGCTCCCGCCTGTTCTTTCGATATGAGTGGTAGCGTAGTGCATGTAACTGTGTTTGTAAGCAAGGGATGAGGAGAGCACAAGACGAGGAAGGAAAGATCGTGCACGGTCCTTGGGGATACCACGGTAAACTGCCGATCAAAGCACCCGGTCGCTAGAATTCTCCTCCAGACAGCGGCTGATTTCGACGTAGCTGTGTAGCTAGTGTGCCACCGTCGGACTCGAATCCTAGTACGTTCCGGTCCGTGGCATTGCAGTGACATCAGTTGATGCCCTGAGCCACCTAAGCCGAGAGGTAGCACGAGCGTTGGGGTGGCAGTGGCACGGAGCCGCCGCCGGCAGCGAAGGTGGTGTCGACATTGGCGAAGTGGCCGCGTGGGCGATGTGGCGGCATGGTCGGCGTGGGCCGCGTGGAAGTGCCGATCCCTTTGTCCGATTCCGTGTGGAGGGCCTCTCGCGTCTTCGTCTCTTGCATCGGCCACTTGCCCGGGAATGTGCGTCGCTGGCCTGTTGGAACGGGTCACTGGATCCTCGCGTGTGGCGCGTTAAGTAGCGAAGCCTTTGAGAGTTGCCCTTCTGTTTTCCAGCCAGTTGGCTTTTTGGCGCAGTCAGTCGCAGAAAGAGAGAGAGCTCGACCGTATGTTAGAGATCAGTAATGTTCTTCTCGCCCGCGTTATTCGAAAGCGGAGCCAATTTCTGCCGAATTAACACAGACGTATAATAGTGGCCATTGAACATACAATTGTATAATTTATTTTTAAAAAATTTTTTTAAAAATTAATTTGCGAAATTTTAAAAAAGATGTGTAAAAACATGTCCAACTGTATAATTTATTTTTACACGATCACATGCTCCGAAGTTACCCTTCTCAAGCAATTATTTCTTGAGAATATATATTTTCAAAAGGAACACGCGGAAGTCTAACTCTATAGATACCCATCTAAGGAAATGTAGAATAGTGTTATTCGTTTTATGAGACGCCGGTAATATAAGAATAGAAAATTACACCCCAAGAGTGCATCGAAAATATTTAAGGCGAAAATTATAAAATTGGTAGATTGTACTCTAATATATGGTACAACAGACAATCACAGGGAGATTAAGCATGCAAACCAACTACTAAAACTGCTTCTCACGGGCTACAAATTGTTCTCTCTTGTACCTAGTTTTCTCTCTGATAAACACTTCACCCGGCATGGCAACGGATAAAGACCTTGGTGAAAAATATTTACTCGATTACATGATTCATCATTATCTCGAATCCTGGGTTTTCCTGCCAAAAACCCTTCCGTAATTTTTCCACCCCCGCCCCTACCTTGACCCTAACTTTACTTTGCTTTTATCCTCATTCCCTTTTCTGACCCTAATTCCAATACTCAGAGACCCATTACTAATTTGTATCCAACTGGCGCCTCTATATCCATACCCCCGGTCTCCACCGTGAAACACTACCGTCGACAACGCGAAGTCGATTAAAAAGAGATGACTTGGGAATTCCGCAATTCACGTGAACGTGCACTTCACTAACATACGTCACACAGTTTTTGAACTGTTTCATTATATTCAGAAGTAAAATAAAATTATGAAATCAGCAGGCGCACAGGTAATTTGCAATATGGTACGCTGCAAACACACAACCAGGGAATAAATTGCAGAAAAGGTGTATTCTATGTCCTTAAAATTGGCGTTCTGATCCACCACGGGGAACAATATTTATTTATTTATTTATTTATTTATTTATTTATTTATTTATTTATTTATTTATTTATTTATTTATTTATTTATTTATTTATTTATTTATTTATTTATTTATTTATTTATTTATTTATTTATTTATTTATTTATTTATTTATTTATTTATTTATTTATTTATTTATTTATTTATTTATTTATTTATTTATTTATTTATTATTTATTTATTTATTTATTTGTTAAGACAACAATTTTGTGTGAGGAAGTGTATTTGTGTACGTTTTCTTAATTCTGGGATACCTATGATATGCCATATGCAAGTTAAATTCTGAATACAGACGGAAATGAACGTATTTGGCAAGAATTGATTATAAAATCTTCGCTCCGGTGAATATACAGATATAATACTGTGACCGCCCGTTTTCTTAGATTCCGAAAACGTGTCACATACCGCCCTAAGAAAGCGAGGGAAAAGAATATTTGAACGCGCGCCAACGCGGATGGATATTTGGAATGATAATTAGAATTTAGAACAAGAGAGACCGCCACCTTATACCAAGGGCGAGACCGGAGGTCGGATGAAAGAAAAGTTCTTTCTGAAGGTAGCAGCTGAACTGGGCGGACGTATGGAAAAGGTACCCAGGAAGTGACATTGCAGCGGATTTCAGATTTGCAACTTTTTGAGGAAAACTCTTCTAGAAGACCAGAAGAGGTAATTATTCTATTATAAATTGATTTAAACATAATCTTAGAAGAAGATAATAAAAACGTTATGAATTTATAATGGAAGAATTAGGAATTAGATTTTTGAATAGATGGCAGTAATTAATAGCTTGCATTCATTTCTCTTTCCATTTTTTTTTTTCTCTCACATGCTTTTCGTATATTTAAATACTCTCTTGAAGTTGGTGTTCATATAAAAGGGTGATCTCTGGATTCTTTTTCACTCTGAATATCCAGTGGGTCATTAACTGTAATCGAAAATAAAGTAAAATACATATGAGAGTATTCAAGCATATAAAACTTGAACGAGAAAGAAGGCGATTTCTGAGGGCAACGGCGTTCTCAACGAGGCCACGACGTTTCAAGGCCGAAGCAGCTCGGTGGAAGGTGTAGAAGGAAGCAAAGTGGACTGCTCTACGCGGCCGAGAACACAGTAAGGTCGTTCCAAATAAAATGTTTTGTAGGATGGGGAGTGATTCAGTTTAATAGAAAGCTCATTCTGTATCTATCACGTAGAAAGAAAAGGGAGGTAACAGATTTACCACGCAAAGATAAGAAAGTAAAAGTACATTTGTTTCGACTCTAATGCGTGAGAACAGAATCAATCTTTTCTTTCAAAAGGATTTCAAGATCAAATATTGTAATATAGTGATTAAGAGTTTGTAAGAGTATAATTATAATAATAGTAATTCTCTGGATTTTAGAGAGAGAAGATTTTCCCTTTTTGTTGTAAAGTAATGTTAAGGGAAAAGTATTAATTTTGATTTTCAATGTGTGTTTCTTTCAAATTTTGTAAAGTAATATTTTAACGATCTTTCTGAATTTCGAAAGTGTGTTTGTTAAACAATTGGGTTGTAGATGAAAGTAGGAAATTGTGTATTGTGTTATTAGTGTGTTTTTCAGTCAAAGAGTATTCTGTATTTGATTTTTCTGTGCCATTGTATGTATTTGTCATAGCAGCAAATATTTTTGAATATATTCTGAATTTAGTGAAAAGTGATTCTCACCTGAGTTGTTTGTAATTTTGCATCCAATCCATAAACGATCTTCGACCCTCCCCCCTTTTTTTTTTTATTTATTGTGTCCACACTGGGACGTCTATACTGAGCTAGTCGACCATCTGGTTGTGTTCGCCACCCCAAGACGTCCCCAGGTCGGTGCTGGCCTTACGGCTTGTACCGCACACGACTGTGGCTCGCAATTGCGCCTCAAAAGGGGGCTCGATTATTGGATGCATTTACGACAAACTCGATTTGGGAATAACTGAGACCAAAATTTGGTGTAACTAAAATTACTAGTACAATTGAATCACAGTTCACTAAAATTTCTGACCAGGTTGCTGAGTTCAAGTGTGTTGAGTAAAGTGTGTTATTTCAGGAGTGTTTTTTCAAAAAGGATATTTATTATATGAGGAGTTTTATCAGTTTCAAATTGTGTCTGGTATTTCTGTGAAATATTTTGTGAGAGGTGTATGGTGTCTGGGAAAAGAATTGATTGATTCTAGGCAGTTAATAGATTCAAAATGGCAGATAAGTATAACGTGGCTAGGAATTTACCTATCGTGGAAGGAACTCTGAGGAATCAGATAGCGATAGGGAAACTGGGGACAAGCACCAGGTACGATGATCGTGGAGGAAACGACAGGAGTAGAACTAGAACGGCAGGGAGAAACTGGTGACGTCGCCGACAGAATCACAGCCAACGCCAACACGAGATCAGGATGAGGAAGAACGAAACCTCGAGAGGGGCTAATTCAATGATGCAACGGTTAATAGGTCAATTTATGCAACAATTAGATGTGAGGTTAGTCATGCAGGAGGAAAACAGAGAAACCATAAAAATTAGGTTATTTTGGGAAACTAAACTAGAGGAGAACAAGGCTACTTGAAACCAAATTAGAAGAAAATAACTCGGCAATAAATGCATTGGAAACTAAACTAGAGAGAACAAGGTTACTTTGGAAACCAAATTAGGGGAAAATAACTCGGCAATAAATGCATTGGAAACAAAATTCATGGAATTCGACACGAAATTAGAAAAATAATGGGAAGTTAGAAGAAAATTTAAAGCACAGTTCTGAATTAGCGGAGCAGTGGAAGGTCGAATTTAAGAGCGGGGTTAAAGCAAGAATTAGCACAGGAACATGAGAACTTAGAGAAAAATTCACGGAGCTGGGACTTGAATTAGAAGAAAAGGTTGATCAAGTAACGAAAGAATTTGAAAATAGGATCGAAACACAATCGGATCTTATAACTGCCGTATCTGACAGGCAGATAGAGGTAGAACAAGGAGTAGAAAAGTTCCAGAAATTAGTTACTGAACAAGTTCAGGTTCAAGCTAATAAATTAGATAGTGGAATAAAGGCTCTTTCTGAACAGGATGGCGTTCTACAACATCAAATTAATGCATATAAGAATGAAGTAGTAGAACTGAAAAATCAATTAGAAAATTTACCATCAAGTGGAGGAAGTGTTCAGCCCACGTATGTTCATTCCGCGTACTCCTAATTTCAGTGCAGGGAGATGAAAATCCATGTGTATTTATGAAAGAAGTAGATAATTTCTTTCTTTAAATTGTGTTCCGGACAGTAAGAAAACTAGAATCGTTTATCAGATGTTGCAGGGTAATGCACGAATCTGGGCAGATAGTTTAGGAGAGTTTCCAAAACTATGGCTGAACTCAAAGAAAATTTTATTCGAGATATTGGAATAACGAAACCCAAATCAATTTAAAGTTAACGTAATGTATGGTACGTGGAAGAAGGTACGATGTCCATGCGGAATATGCAACGGAAAAATTAGCTTGTTTCAAATTATGTACTCCGACGATACCGGATGAAGAAATTGTCTGTTTATTAATACGTCATTTTCCTTCCTCGACGCAAAATTTGCTAAGAATCTCTACCAATGTCCACTGAAAATTAATAACGCAGCTAGATTGTATGATGCCACTTCGTGTATAATGAAAGGTTACAGAAAGCAAAGGCAAATGCTAATGGTCCGGTAAATGGTCAAGATAGCAGGCAGCAACACATAATGTAAGCAAACCAGAAACAGGAGAAACTTACAAACCGAAACATTACAAGAAAACAAACTTATGCTAGACAAGACAGGACCTCGTCTAGGGATAGAAATAGAAAAATTCTATTGATGAGGAGTTTTCCAACCCAGAAATACAGGACCAAGTACATCTCGCGGACATGGTCGGAAAATTAGAAAGGTTTGTTTCGACACGCCATCCGCCGCAAACCAAATAGAACAATCTAGTGAAGAAGAGGTGGCGATATTATCAATCGAATTAATCTCATTTGATGATGAACTGTGCAACGATAATCTCAATGCATATCAGAAAAACAGTTAACTGAAGTATTGCTAGGAATCAAAAAGGGGTTTTGCAAAAACAAGAATCCAGTAAAAGATTTTCAATTCGAAATAGAATTAACAGATAAAACACCATTCACGGTTACCAATATGTCATTCCAGAAAAACATAAGAAGGGTGGATAAGCTTTATTTTCTACCATGGTCAAAGATGATATCATCATGAAGTCCAAAACCTCTTATCTAAATCCGATAGTGCTCTAGAAAAGAGTAATGGAAGATAAGGTTGTGTTTAGATGCAAGGATTGAATCAAGTTACCTTACCGTACAGAGACAGACCGTTGCGTGTAGAGGATTTAACTAATCAATTATCCGGCATCAAGTGGTTGAGTTCAACTGACTTCACTGCATCGTATTGGCAAATAGCGATAGCACCTGAATGTAGACAATATACAGGATTTATTACTGGGAATTTCGTATGTCTTCAAAAGAATGCCATTTGGACTCAAAAACAGTGCATCTGCTCTTGTACAATGTCTAGACAATATCATTGGCAGAGAGATGTCCAGCGATGTTTTTATCTATATTGATGACGTGCTTGTGATTCTAAGACATTTGAAGAACACATGACTAAGCTAGATATTTTGTTGAAAAGTCTGATTGAAAATAATTTACAACTGAATTTGGAGAAAAGTAATTTCTGCACTAAACAAGTTAAGTTCCTGGTATGATGTGACAGTTAACGGAGTCAAATGAATATGGAAAAGATGCGGGGATAGATAAAATACCACACAAAAACACGAAACAACTTAAAAGATTGTTAGGTTGCGTCAATTATTACAGATTATTCCTAATTTCGCCATGCACATTGAAATATTTTTTCCGTTGCTGCGAAAGCACACTAGATAAAGTGGGAATACAATCAGAAAGTAAAAATTTTCACAGTTTGCGACCATTTAAAGAATGAAATAAATGGCAAAATGATGAAACAAACAAACAGATAAAGTAACCGACAAGAATCATGTAAGAAAAAACAACAAGAGGGAGAAAGAAGGAGAAGAAAGGAGAAGGAAGATGAGGGAAAAAGAAAAGGAGTAAGAGTACAAGAGGAAAAACAAGATTGCTCGACGTTCTAGAATCAAGAAAAAGAAGACATAAATTTTAGTGAAAAGATTTTACGGCAATGAAATCAAATCCCATAAAATCTTTTTTTCGAAAGAAGGGGTTATGTGACCGCCCGTTTTCTTAGATTCCGAAAACGTGTCAACATACCGCCCTAAGAAAGCGAGGGGAAAAAAATATTTTGAACCATGTGCCAACGCGGATGGATATTTGGAATGATAATTAGAATTTAGAACAAGAGAGACCGCCACCTTATACAAGGCGAGACCCGGGGGTCGGATGAAGAAAAAGTTCTTTCTGAAGGTAGCAGCTGAACTGGGCGGACGTATGGAAAACGGTACCCCAGGAAGTGACATTGCAGCGGATTTCAGATTTGCAACTTTTTGAGGAAAACTTCTAGAAGACCAGAAGAGGTAATTATTCTATTATAAATTGATTTAAACATAATCTTAGAAGAAAGATAATAAGAAACGTTATGAATTTATAATGGAAGAATTAGAGGAGTTTTGAATAGATGGCAGTAATTAATAGCTTATTATTTCTCTTTCCAGTTTTTTCTCTCTCACATGCTTTTCGTATATTTAAATACTCTCTTGAAGTTGGTGTTCATATAAAAAGGGGTGATCTCTGGATTCATTTTCACTCTGAATATCCAGTGGGTCATTAACTGTAATCGAAAATAAAGTAAAATACATATGAGGGATTCAAGCATATAAAACTTGAACGAGAAGAAGAAGGCGATTTCTGAGGGAGCAACGGCGTTCTCAACCCGAGGCCACGACGCTTCAAGGCCGAAGCAGCTCGGTGGAAAGGTGTGAAGGAAGCAAAGTGGACTGCTCTACGCGGCCGAGAACACAGTAAGGTCGTTCCAAATAAAATGTTTTGTAGGGATAGAGTGATTCAGTTTAATAAGAAAGCTCATTCTGTATCTATCACGTAGAAGAAAAGGGAGGGTAACAGATTTACCACGCTTAAAAGATAAGAAAAGTAAAAGTACATTTGTTTCCGACTTCTAATACGTGAGAACAGAATCAATCTTTCTTTCAAAAGGGTTTCAAGATCAAATATTGTAATATAGTGATTAAGAGTTTGTGTAAGAGTATAATTATAATAATAGTAATTCTCTGGATTTTAGAGAGAGAAAGAGTTTCCTTTTGTTGTAAAAGTAATGTTAAAGGAAAAGTATTAATTTTTGATTTTCAATGTGTTTTCTTTCAAATTTTGTAAAGTAATATTTTAACGATTCTTTCAATTTCTGAAAGTGTGTTTGTTAAACAATTGGGTTGTAGATTAAAGTAGGAAATTGTGTATTGTGTTATTAGTGTTTTTTTCAGTCAAGAGTATTCTGTATTTGATTTTTTTCTGTGTGCCATTGTATGTATTTGTCATAGCAGCAAATATTTTTTGAATATATTCTGAATTTAGTGAAAAGTGATTCTCACCCGAGTTGTTTGTAATTTTTGCATCCAATCCATAAACGATCTTACGACCCTGCCCCTATTTTTTTTTTATTGTGTCCACCTGGGACGTCTATACTGAGCTAGTCGACCATCTGGTGATTTGTGTTCGCCACCCCCCCAAGACGTCTCAGGTCGGGTGCTGGCCTTACGGCTTGTACCGCACACGACTGTGGCTCGCAATACGAACTAATGCAAATATCAGTCTATGTTCATGCAATACATTTATTCAGCTTTATAAAATATGCGACATCATTGTCTACCTAATTATGCATGTTTTAGTAAATATTTCAGTAGTGTGATGCTTATTTTCGTTTTAAAAATATACATTTGGAGCATGTCTTATAATAAAAATGTCGATATAATAAGACTATACACGGTATGATCTGAACAATCATAATCTGAAGGAAATAGTCGTACGTGTGACCTTCAGAGAAAGTTCTATTCCCTCAAGGTCATACATAGTGTAAAAATTGGGAATTCATGTAATAAATTATAATAATACGAAATATTATTGTTCATAATAATATAGTAAAAATAAATAATAATAATAATAATAATAATAATAATAATAATAATAATAATAATAATAACAATAATAATAATTTTAGAGTATTATTAGAAGTT
The DNA here is from genome assembly GCA_964035755.1 of Teleogryllus oceanicus. Lineage (NCBI taxonomy): Eukaryota > Metazoa > Arthropoda > Insecta > Orthoptera > Gryllidae > Teleogryllus > Teleogryllus oceanicus. Next base: position 276,493,096 of record CAXIVR010000001.1, on the reverse strand, counting down.
AATCAACACATCAGCGTGTAGTTTCTCATAAATATATGATTTTTTTGACAAGGAAACTGTTAGAAGAGAGCCGATACATTTTAAAGGAAGTGACCAGTTCTTCATGGCATTTATGAAAGGTAGTTCTTGATTCGTAGAATATTAATCCCCTTCTTCGCGTAATGAAAGGGGTTCCATAACTTCTTGGATATCTCTATTCGAAGAGATGTGCCTCATTACACGCAGGAAGTGCCTGCTGCCGCGTGGAGTCGTTAGAGAAAGATCAAGGACTTTGATCACGGGCGGGCTTGTTCGCGTTCGCCCTCACTGAAGCTAACGGGGTTCCCACTCCCAGAATATTCTGATGAATCATTTCCCATTAGGCGAGGAAATCTTATTTTCCGACCCAACCTTCCCGAAGCGTATGTAAGGTGCTCGTAAATTACACGATTCATTCTTTGTAGCTGGGTAGGATGCGCGTAACAGTAAATTGTGCGACGTGAATCTGCGTTTTATTTATGGGCCATTCTTTCAGATTTGCGTCACTAAGCTGATGATAAAATTGCTTTCGATGCGCGATTCCCGGGAAAACCGCAGCAGGGCAGGTGCGAGCCCTTGAAAGCTATGAATCGCACATTTGTCAGGCTCTGGCAAATGCGTAGCATGGAGCAGGCGCGGTTCGGAATGGTATGCACAAAGCGCGAAGGATGCTTTGGCGTTGGGTGGAAGGCTAAATTGTCCTTTCTTATTCGCCGTCCGTTTACGAAGTTCATTTAGTTTTTCTCTTCTTTAATGTGATAAAGAAAATTACAGGTACTCTTCAAACGTAAAAAATACTTCTATGAGTTAAGAGGCATTAGTTAGGATTTACATTTAAGAACCGTAAAAACAAGCGGTTCCGAAAAATAAACACGTATCGTTGAGAATATTTTGGCGTTGCGAGTATGATTGTTCTTGTCCTTTATTTATAGTTATCTTCTCTAAATGAATGTACATTTTGTACATTCTTTGAACGATTTAGAGATATAAGAAAAATGGTTCTCTTTATTCCCTCATGTAACCTAATGTTTAATTTTTGGTAATGCACTTGTAATGACGGATTTTTACACTCAATATCTGTCAGATGCAATATTTTCCGTGACGGTGCAGTATGCCTGTCACTTTGTTTAAATAACTCTCTCTAAATACGGACATTTTTGTTTTAATGTGGATTTTTTGGAAACGTGTCAGTTTGTTTATTCAGGAGGCGCAATTTCGGAAATATATGTTCTTATGAATGTTCAGAAGCAGTTCCATGAAGTACTGAAAGCTATTAAGAATTTACCGGGAATAATTTATGATATGATGCTACAATTAACAGATCAAATAAAGTCATCAAAGAAAAATTCTGTGAAATTATACTGAAAACACGGCAGATAATAATGCTATTTATTTTGCAGTTAACATTTTCAAAAAAATTCTAAAAGCTTCAATTTAGCGTTCTCGTAAACTCTAGCTCTTAAAATTGCGAGATTGGAAATATGGAGCGCGTGATGAATGTAATAAATGCATTATTGTGAACGTTTCGTCTCTTTGCGGAATCGGTGTTGAGTTTTTCGTTGGGAATTTATGAAAATATGTGCTCTGGACACGCGTTCTTAGAAACTGCATCCATCAGCGTCTCTGCGGTGTTCAGCGTCTCTGCGTCCATTAACTAGTTTAGTACAGCAGGGCCAAAGCCGGAGCTGTGATTAATAAAAAATATCTTCTGTGAAAGGATCATCACAGAATGGCCTGAAAATAATCCTTGGTTGATGCGATCTGCGGAGTATCAACGCTGAGGACATTAAAATGTAATGTAGAATACTGTACCATTGTAACGTATCAGTGGAAGAGATCGAATCCATTAATTGGAGACTGTTGCATTTCATAATCATATTTTCAAAATCTACTTTTTTTTATTTTCAATGTAGTCAATTCTTGACTATAGTGACTCTATTGACCGTCACACACCGTCGGGAAATATTTTGTTTATATTTTATACAAAATGTTGACTTACAGATCTACCATTAATCTTTAAACGAAATAATAAGCCGATCTGAGCAACTTGTGAATGGTTCAGAAACTGTCTTCCTTTATAGTTACTTTACGTACCTTTAAAACATATCCCGATAATAATATTTTAAACTCATTTGAGATAAATTTAATTAAGGTACATAAAAATGGGCAAAATGTAAAATTTAAAATTTTTGGAAAATTTGCATTTAATTAGCTAGGTATCTCCGTTTACGTACAAGTCTACATACATAAATGCTTAGGGATACAAATTTTAAAGCGTTTCAAACTCTGATTTTACTTTCACTGAAAAACGAAGATTTCTGATGACGAGATAACGTATAATTTGCGAGTTATATTCTCTTACATACCAGTCGCGAACATGAACCTATGAACAAACGTTTAGGGAAACAAACTTTTGTAACCTCGGATCTTGCGCTGAAGAACGACGATTTCTGAAGACGTCATAGTATTTGATTAGTGTGGTATCTCCGCTTACATACATTTCAGCGTACATCAGCGTATCACTGCGTACATAGACATAAAATGACTAGGGAAACGAATCGTAAGGCGTTTGAGAACCTCGGATCTAACCTCGAGATTTACTAACAGACTGCGTCTTCTGCTGACGATACAGCTTTTAATTAGCGAAGCATCATCGCTTCTATCTTCCACGACCAGCGCTTCTCGACCCATTAACCGCACGTTCGCCGACGCCGACAGCTCGCAGCCCCTTCGGAGTCGCCCCGGTTCCTCCAACGCCTCCGCGCCCCAACGCCGCCCCCAACGCCGCCCCCAACGCCGCCCCCAACGCCGCCCCCAACGCCGCCCCCAACGCCGCCCCCAACGCCGCCCCCAACGCCGCCCCCAACGCCGCCCCCAACGCCGCCCCCAACGCCGCCCCCAACGCCGCCCCCAACGCCGCCCTAACGCCGCCCCAACGCCGCCCCAACGCCGCCCCAACGCCCCCAACGCCGCCCCCAACGCCGCCCCAACGCCGCCCAACGCCGCCCCAACGCCGGAGCCCCAACGCCGCCCCCAACGCCGCCCCCAACGCCGCCCCCAACGCCGCCCCCAACGCCGCCCCCAACGCCGCCCCCAACGCCGCCCCCAACGCCGCCCCCAACGCCGCCCCCAACGCCGCCCCCAACGCCGCCCCCAACGCCGCCCCCAACGCCGCCCCCAACGCCGCCCCCAACGCCGCCCCAACGCCGCCCCAACGCCGCCCCCAACGCCGCCCCAACGCCGCCCCAACGCCGCCCCCAACGCCGCCCCAACGCCGCCCCAACGCCGCCCCAACGCCGCCCCAACGCCGCCCAACGCCGCCCCCAACGCCGCCCCCAACGCCGCTCTCTACGCCGCTCTTGCGCCCCTTCGCCCGATCCCTCACGGCGGCTTCCCACGTCTCCGCCCTCATTTAATTTAGGCCGGTTGGAAAATTCATAGCGTGTTGACGCCGCCGCCTCCGCCGCAGCGACGGGAGCGCCCCCTCTCCGGGAAGCCCCTGCGTCCCCAGGGAACGTCGGGGGGGGGAGGTTGCGGAGCTGGAGGTTTGGGGGTGGTACGGGGGAACGGGATGGCTCGGGGGTGGGGGGGGACCCGGTTGTGGTCGGGGGTGGGCATCGACACGGGGGGAGGGAATGATGTGGGGGAGGAGGAGAAGGGAGCGAGACGCGGCTGCTCCGCATGGCCAACCACGGGTCAGGGAGATGGGGTGGGGTTGGGTTGACGGTGGCGGCGCGTCATTGCTTGGTTCTCTCTCGAGATTGACATTAGTCGGGTGTGCTTCGATGTCCCCGGAATTCCCCTGAAACGTCATAAAATATGCAGTGATGCTGTGAGATCCATGCGCTGTGGCAAAGGGCGAAGGGGGATATCAAATCAGGTAACAGGAAGAACAAGAATATGAGCTGCTAATGTGCTAATCGTGAGTTTAATGGATCTAGCCCAGTAATCCCGCATGCGAATATTTTTTTTAATGGAATTTAATTTATTTTTCAGTAAATGTGTAAGTGTGTAATAAGATTTTATTTTCAAGATTTTGTAATATTTGTATAATTAACTAGTGGACCAGACAATGCTACGCTATTGAAATGTATTACATTGCAGACATTACTGGCCACGTGATTGTTAATCACGCTACGCTCTCCAAAAATTTTAGTAGATGAAAGACTTTCTCCCAAGAATGGGTTTGTTCTATGTCCTGGTTTGAATACGGTTCTCAAGCGTCTATTGTTAAAATGTCCACGTGTCCTGCATTTGCTACGACACGGTCTTGGAGAAATTCTATTTAATTGCCCGAGATAACGTTCAAGTTATAATTCTGGACGATATTTCACAATCGCAGGGGCAGCATGTGCAGCGAAGAAGCGCTCAATACTTGTGGGTGCTGCGGGTTGCGTTGAAGTCTGTTCCGGGGCGCTCGAGTCAGCATCAAGGAATAAAATTATCATGAACGCCCGTCTATGTGCAAAAGACGTACGCACATTGCCATTGTATTATGCCTATATTCTTCATGCAAGTGCAAGCAATAAGTTAATAAAGGTTTTGTTGCAATTGGATGAACGGTACGGCAGCATACTAAATGCGAATAAACAAACTGATTCATATATATTTAGGTATCTTACACTCCTGTATGATTTATTGGTGCAAACACGAAGATATTCCTGGTATTATCTTTACATTCTGCGGTCATCATATAAGGAAATCACGTGAACATTGGATCGTTTCACTGAACTGCCTTACATCACGAAACGCGATCAGTTTACAGGTGGCTGAAACGATTCCTGTCGTGTCTCGACTCATAAGATCAGCATTTCCTGCTTTCCAGCTATCATTACGAGTTGTTTTGCGTCCGCTCTCTTTTATTATGGTAATTTGATGACGAGCTTTCTGAGACGTTTCGTTGGTAGTATCTCCAAGGAACGGACAGAAAAAAACGTTTAGTGGCGTCGAGGAAAATGTAATGATAAATATTAATGTATCTCGCTTTTTGTGCTTTCTTTAGGAAATGGAAGCTCTTCCATTAGTTCATCCATTGCCACCGCTCAATTCTGTAAATGAATGAAACGTACTTATCGGTTTTGAACATTGTTTCCTTATTTCTCCAGATGCAAACAGGCACACAGGTCCGGCATACAGCGGCTGTTAATTATACATAATTATTCAATGTATGCACTACATTTTACACTTCATTCCTACTAACAAGAACTTGGAATCGATCCAACATGTATGTCTGAAATTATTGCATCCCTGCATACTTCTGAATTTCCTGCTGAGTGCCGCTATTGTGCAAATGTTAGCAAACGTTCACTAGATAAAATTCCACTGGTCATGCTATAGGCTAATTGCAAAGCATATACTTTTTCTCTAATTTCTGTGGTGAACGCCACAAGGGTGACTCTTTTAAGTTTTATTCACGTGTTCTCCAATACCGTTGCTAGCGTTCTCACAAAAATTGGTCTATATACTTTCAGTATATAGTACGTACAATTGGTGGTTTTGATTCAACTCAATGTTTCGACCGTATTAATTCACTCTTTCATAAATTGTCCACGATAAAAATACAAAAGTATGTCAATTGAATTAGAAATATTAATATACAGACAGTATTGGTTCGTAAGTCCTTCGCGTGACATTATACCAAACGGGTACATTCAGGTTGGCTGATACAATATTCTCTGCGTTGATATAAAGTGAATATTCGCGCTGAAAAATGACACTGACTATCACATTGAGGTATAGAATAAATGGCATTTCAGAATACCCGTATGTTTCATCCATCCCAAATACTTGTATGTTATATACAAGAAAATAACATGTTGATACAGAATAATGTGCTTGCAGTGTCGCTGACCGGTAGTCCTCAGGTTACATTCACGACGGCAGAGGATTTTCCACTCGAGCAATAACACTGGATCAAATTCAACCACAAATCACGTATCTATGTCGAATTATATTAACACCTGGAGGCGATTTCTAGCGACCGACTGTATTGGTTCTTCTCAGCAGTTTGTCCGTACCAGATGAATGCCGAAGAAGTTCCTTCACAAACCGGCCAGGGACGTACAGGGTAATTCTTTGTTCATCCATGTCCCATCCTCTCCTCTCATGGACTAACACATTAATGCACTACAATACCCATATTTGAGGGGCAAACATTCAAAACGTGACATGTCCAGTTCATTCTTTTTCAATACAAATGAAAAATGTAACACAAATTGTACCCTTTTCAACACCGCCTTTAACTCAACGAATAAAGTATTACTTAATGTATTGTAGGACATCTCACGGTTTTTATGGAAATAAAATTGTTTGTAAAAACAACAGAAGACCTTAATGTGTGTCAAATGGCCATGTAATCTTTTCAATGTTTGTTCATTTCGGCATTTCGGGAGATCTGACGGATGTTTAGAGCTTATCTCGGCTGGGGGCGTTGCCATTTTGTGTGGTGATACTTAGAGGGAGAAACTTTGTTAGCAATATGTAGGTCGGCGATGGATCTCACGTTTCAGCAGGGTGGAACACCGCCGCCTTCCGGGGTATAACATACACTACTTATACGGGCTTAATGACCATAACAGTTGACACGCTCAGAAACGCTAGATAATCAAGAGTCATCACATTAGAATAGAAATATAATAGTAATAATAAAATAGAATATAAAAATACGTATTGTGTCATTTGAAAAAAAAACCTCAATATCTCGTAAAATACAAGTGAAACAATGAAAACGAATACATACATTAATTAGCCCAATTCCCTTATACCTTTCCGCGAAAACTACATTGCAATAACTTTAACCGTTCACAAATTAAAAGAGGTGGTGAAGTTACGTGACTCACCAGTGTATAATAGTTTGCCATTTCAAAAAGAAAAGTCATTCTTCCCACGTCGTATCGGTTGACCTCATGTTTATATTCTGCTCTTTATCGTTTTCCCAATCAAGGGTCTATTCATAAAAATTTCAGGGGCGTTCTGATTTGCAACGTTTACGTACTTATAAATATATCACTGTTTACATACGTCATTCAGCATTTGAGTGTGTTAAATTTCACTGCATAACTTGATGTTAGAATGAATTTAATATTTACTATGTTAAAATACGTACTGTTTATGTATTAAGTCTTCTCTAAATGTGATGAAAACCAGTTCTAAGATGAAGACAGATGCAATTACGGAGATTTCTAAAACAAAGCCTTAATTTATTTATGACCACATTTCTTTATTATGATGGTGAAGAAACTAATTTTTTCATACTGAAAATTGGGGAGTTAGGTTTATTTTATTTTAACATTTTAATTACTATATTTTTTATATATTTTCATAGATGGTTCATTGAACTACACATATGTAGTGATGGCTTAATAATTAATATATCTTAACCTAACTTAATACGTATACAAAGGCTTAGGAAACCATGATGCTCCCTCACAGATTATATTCTAGAACTGAAAACAATTTACAAAATATATGAAATGGGTATTTGTTTTTGATGCGAGTAGAGTAAGTGGGGTTTTAATAGGTTTGTATATAATTGTATGTTATTTTTAGTGATGTTTAGCGAGTTGTTGGATGCAGGTATAAGTGTATCATGTGCAAACTGTGCGATTTTAACTGTTGGATGCTTGGGGATGTCTGCTACATACAGATTGAATAGTGTGTGTGAAAGGGGGGATCCTTGTGGTAAGCCTGTTTCAATTAACCTGGGGTTTGAGTGATGATTATAGATGATTGCTGCAAAGGTTCTGATGGATAAGTAGTTTTGGATTATTGAGGTGATGTATTGAGGAGTGCCGATTTTCTTTAGTTTGTATAATAGTGCCTGGTTCCATAATCTATCTAATGCCTGAGAAATATCGAGTGATATGAGTATGGAATGTTGTTTCTTCCGAAATGCTGCGTGGAGATGTTCTGTTATTCTGAGGAGATGGTGTTGTGTGAACATATGTTCAGAAAAAACAAATTGCTTTCTTGGGATTTCTTTTGTTAATTGTAGGAGTTTTTTTGAGTCGTTGAAGTATTATTCTTTCGAATATTTTGGACACGGATGGCAGCAGATTTTGCTTGGGCGGTAGTAGTCAAAAACTGCGTATGACGTGCTATGGGGAAAAGTGAATTGTGTGCACATTTTCAAAATTCTGTGATCCCTACAATAAGTCATATATTACTTAAATTTTGAAAAAAACCTCCCATGTAATAAAATATATTTCCAAGGATAAAAAGGTAATACATTTTGGCTCTTATCCATGTTGTCCTTCGGAATAATACTTCCTGCCGCGACAACATGGGATGATAATTTTAATAATAATATTTCCCACTGAATTCTAGAAGACGTGCACAGAAAATGAAGTTACATTTATGTCCAGACGCAAAACAAGGGGCCATCTCAGCATTGTTAAAATTAATGTATCATTGTTAAAATTAATGTAACTTTCCTTGTGATGCTCGGTATAGTCTCTAATTGTATAGAAACATTTATGCAGCAGAAACGATTTCACTTAGGATTTAAACTTTTCTATCGAATTTAATCGTTTAATGTCATCTGGCTATACTAACTATATTAGTTAATATGTTTAGTTCTGTTTTTATTGCGGATTTTAGTTAAGTTCCATAGCTTCGGTCTTGTCTTTTGTGTTTATTATATTTCTGATTTCTGCTGGAGAGTGAATGTCCAATAGTGTTAAGAGTTTGTGTATTTGTAGGTTGCGCGTCTTCTACTGCTGTGTGTATTATGGAATTTAGCAATACTATGGCATTCTCAAATTCTATACAATTGTTAAAGGTTTTATTTTTTGTATTGAATTTCTTATTATGCTTTGAAATGTAATCCATTTTGATTTAAAAGTGTTTATTTTGGGGATTCGAGATCGTGAGGGTGGGATTTGATGTAATATATTTACCGGATGGTCAGAGTCGAGTTCTGGTATGGCGTCGAGTAAAAATTTATGTTTCCGTCAGTCAGTCCAATATCCAGTATGTCTGGTTTTTTAGTTACGTCTCAGGGTAGTAAATTGGTTCTGGAGGAATAGAATATCAATGGTGTTTTTTAAGATTTGTGATAATATTTTACCTGCTTGGTTACATGTGCGACATCCCCAGTTAGGATGTTCGCCTAGTATTAGTGTTTTTATTTGGGGTGAATAGATTAAGTATGTGATGGGGTTGATTTTTTTGTGGGGGTGTTATACGCAGCTATTATATTCCATGATTGATTGTTCATTGTTAGGTTTATTGCTTATTCCAGAGTACTTGAAAAAGTCGTCCGTATGCAAACTGAACTCTATCTAAAAAGAAAAAAACTTTTAAACGATCAGCAATCAGGTTTTCGTTCTGGCAGGAATACTGGTACTACGCTACTGAATGTTATTGAAGATGCGAGAAGAGCTATAGATCACAGTAATATAACTATCTTAATTCTTCTGGATTTCAGCAAAGCGTTCGACTCAGTAGATCACGATATCTTACTCGCAAAACTAAATATCATGGGATTTGCACAGCCTACGCGTACATGGTTTCTTAACTATTTAACTTCCAGAACTCAAAGTGTGCTGTCCGGTAGTTGCAGCTCCAGGTCCTTGAAACTTAACCGCGGAGTTGCTCAAGGCACTGTATTAGGGCCACTAGTATTCTTAATGTATGTAAACGATGTGGGAAATGCACTTAATCTCCAGATATATCTAAGTGGCCACCCGTCTGAACTCTTCTCACTCGCACATAAAATTAACGAAGATTTGATAACATTAAACAAATGGGCAGCATTATTAGGCCTGCAATTAAACCCATATATATATATATATATATATATATATATATATATATATATATATATATCACAGTGCGCGATTATCAGTTCGAAAAGTATCGTGAATAAAATATCCTCTTCTACTCTGCCTAAAATGTATATAAATTACACCGTTCTACCATGGTGTTCCGAAGTCAAGAACCTAAGTGTGTTTATTGACTACACCCTCAGCTGGAACTCGCAAGTATATTCAACCTGGCGTAAAGTTTTCGCCGCAATGCATTTGCTGAAACGCCTGCGAACGTTTTTACCAACTAGTACACGTGAGACACTCATTAAATTACTTATTATGCCGCATTTTGACTATTGCGACTTTCCTCTGACAAACATGACATCTAAATTACAACGTTAACTTCATGTAGCACAGAACGCATGCGTACGGTTTATTTTTGATGTAAGAAAATACGACCATGTATCGCACTTTGACTCACTTCATGTGCTTACTCTCGAAAAGAAAACGATTACTTCACTCTCTACTTCTTCTCTATAAAATTTTACACGGTTCTCATGTAACACGCCTAATAAGTAATTTCAATCCTCTGAAATTAAACCGAGCTCGTAGTTCAGCTCTGCTCTGTGTACCACGCCATAGCACGACTTCTTTCAGTAAATCTTTCACAATTACAGCCATCCGAGCCTGGAGTAAACTACCAGGGAGTCTAAAACATTCAAATACTCTCTGTAAATTCAAAAACGAATTAAATACTTGGGTATGCTTAAGGTATAACGATATATAGAATGGCATTAATGTCCTCTGCATCCTCCAGACTTTTCCCACTACCAAGTACCCGGTCACCGCCCCCCTAAACGCCGCACTTTCCTCACTCTTTAAATTCAAAATTCCACCCCGTACCTCATTATTTTATTCTCATTTGTCATTCTCTCTCACACTATCTAAATTATTAACAACCACATATTTTCTGTGTATCCTAATGAAATTGTTCAAATAAAATATTTAAAAGTGATTAGTCACGCTGCAAATAAATGCTAAAACACTTACAGCTATCTTTGTACTGTCATCATTGTTTCATTTCTACAATATATTGGCCTCCATTTATGTCTTTACGACCCTTTCCTCTAAACGCCTCATCTCTTCACCTTCACTACTGTCCATACCATATTCTTCTATATTAATGTTCGGCCATAAGCCGCCATCCTGATTGAGGTTTTTCTGGGTTTACTCAATGGCTTAAGGCGTACGCTGGGATGACCCCTTGCTTTGCACTCCCAGTCATAAATGTACAGTTTGTCCCCCCTTTCGTCTCCTCCTTTCTTCTTTCTCGTTCGTATTTTCTACTTCATTTTCATTTATGATTCCCTTCTCTCATTTTTTCTTCTCTTCCATTTCTATACATTGATGCTGTTCGGCCCTAAGCCGCCATCCTGATTGAGGTTTTCTGGGTTTCCTCAATCGCTTAAGGCGTATGCCGGGATGATCCGTAGTTTTGCACTCCCAGACGTAAATGTACAGATTTCCCTCTCCTCTTCTGTTACTGCCCTGTATCAATGTAGTCTCAGTGGTTAGGCGGAAGAGCAGGCCCTATGGCGTGTGCCTCGCCATTAATACAGACATTATTGTTGTTGTTGTTATTGTTATTATTATTATTATTATTATTATTATTATTATTATTATTATTATTATTGCTACCGTTTCAATTCCTATTTTGGTTTTTTAAAGCTATTACTACCCGAACTCTTTTATTTTCGATTGTCATTTCTATAAATTTTGTATTCTGGTATGTAAAACTTGTTTCTATTGTTTAAGTGAGTCTTTTTTATGCATGCATTGAAAGGTAGGTATTGAAATGACTTCTACAACTAAAAGAATTGTCACTCTAAATAATTAAGTGACCCAGTTTCTCACGGAAAAGCTTTTTTAATAATTTTACTTGATTTATTCAAGAAACTCAGCATGATTTATTCAAGAAACTCAGCATGTTCCAAGTTATAATGAAATATAACAGTTATACTACATTTCAGTATTACGTTATTTCTAAACTTTGTAACCATTGTAACGTTTTTTTTGTCATTATAACGGTAAATATGTACGAACTACTCTTTTGCTCCTAACGGACGCAAACTAAAGTTCTACTCTTTTCTTAAGCGAATGAGAAGGAAATATTACACTCTCTTAGCAATATTTTAATAATTTAATATTTATAAACAAGTCTGAGGATACGAGGTGGACGTTCTGCGATATCTGAGTGGATATCTACAATTGTTGTTTTTATCCATTGCGAATATCCAATACAGGCTCCCTCAGCGCCAAGGTCGTGTATTTCGCACGCCCGCCGCTCCCGGCCTCGTATCTGCCCATCATCAATATCTGCCCCCGGCGCGGGGCGGCGAGAGGCTATAACCGCACTGCCGCAAGTAGCCTCCCCGCGTCTCCCCGCCGCCTCGGGAGGGTTCCTGTGGTACGAGGGGGGCCGGGGGCTCGAGGGGGCGGGGACCCGGGTCCTGGAGCGTCACGCCCGCCGGCGCGCCGCCAGCATCCCACTTCCTCACTATGCAACCTCTCTATCCATCGACCGAGCGCCGATATCGAGCCCCGGCCACGGTGCAGCTGCGATGGGCTTATTCTGAGCGATGATGTCCTGATTACCCTGATTACCCGTCGAGTGATTGATAGGCTCCATTCGCCGCCCCCCCCGTCCGTCTCCCAGGGGAGGCACCCTGGACCGCCTCCTTCCGCCCTCGTCTGTCGGGCCCCGCCCACGTGGCTCCCCCTCCCCTCCGCCCGGTTCTACCCCCGCTGCCGCGCCCCCGTCTCCTTCCCCGCAGCCGCGTGCTACGTTCGCACGGTAAACGCATGCAGATGGGCGGTTGCCGCGCTCCGGTCCATTTGTCTTCATAATCGATCTCGACAATCGCTTAATGGATTTTGATGAATCCGGAGCGGATTTTTTTCGGCGTGTTTTATTTTCACGGGAATTGGCCGGTGTAGCGGGAACGTTCCCGTGCGATTTTGCGAGGGAAGAAAATGTGGAAATTTGATATAGGTGCGTTATTACGGGAGATCAAAAAATGTCGCTCTATTGGTTTGTACTCTTGCGTGAGTATCGGAACATTTGTGCGTGTTGGTGTGTACGTGCGTAGTTGGGATGAGTTAACGGTATAGGCAAGCGCAACCTAAAACAAGAGGGAGCCTGGTACATTTCTGCCCCTTTCTGTTAAACAGCTTTTCTTACATTTGGTATTTTTCTAGGAAATAAATAAAACGTGCAAGGAGTGCCCCTTCCTAAAATATCATAACAATTTTCCAAATTGTCTGGTTAAAAAAGGGAAATCAGAAACGGAATACGTTTAAGAAAATAAAATGTTTTATTTACGGGAGGCTACGAGGCCCTTTTCATAATATCCAGGGACAGAAACCATCTCCTCCTCCTCTGCCCCACCTGTGCGCCTCTGATTAACGGTGAGGTGATTGTGCGAGGTGTATTTTGTACACTTTTCGTGTCTCGTAGTTCATGTGATGATGCAAACAGTACATAGCGTCGATGCCAAGAAAAAGTAACTTATGAGTTAAGTTTAAAAATCAATGAGGATGCTTTTAAGATATTATGATTACATCAAAATTTTGTGCTTCTAAATTCTTTAATTGCGGGAGTTTCTTACTTCTTCTAGGTTGTTTATTTTTCGAGATTTATAAGATTAAAGAGAAGAACACATGCAGTCTTTACCGTCACACATAGTTTTTACTTGTTTATGGAAAGAAAGAAAGAACAAGAAAGAAAGATATCTTTCAAACATATCTTTCTATTATTATAGTTATAAGGCAACCCAATTCATACGAAAAAGATAATGAACTTGGTTATGTGTACATCAACGATAAATACATTTAAAAAACGTAGTTCAAAACAGATTCAACTCCCGATTTCATTCTATATTTTAACCATGTTTTGCTAATTAATAACAAGTCTGATGTCTATTCAATTTAATATTTAAAATTTCCGAGATTTGTTGCACAAATGATTAAGTAGTTACGTGTTAAACAATTATGCCAGAGAATTAGAAAAAAAAAGTGTAATGAAGTCAACAACAGATTATTGAAAACATAAGTTATTTTCTTTAATAAATTACTGAATATGAACTCATTGAATTACTTGAGGAATAAAGTTAATTAATAATTTACTTAAAAGAAAACAAATACTGATGTTTATGTATAAGTTAGTGTTTATCCATTGTTTTCTCTAGTTGCGAACCAATAGGAGATATTTTCCTTAAAGTGATTTAAATTGCAATACAATTTAATGCATGGATGTTCACCAATGAAGTGATCATCTATCAATGTTTTTAATTTTTTACAGATGCAATTGACTCCCTGAGGCGTAAAGACTCAAACACTTCCCTTCTTGCATATTCAATAAAGAAATCAATTAATTTATGGAAAACGAGATTCCTTTATTAATTTTTTGAGGCACAGCTGATGATGGTGACGTTTGGTTAACATCGTTTTGATATTTCAAAGTTATTGGGAAATGTGTTTTATTAAAACCAGTGATTGATTAAATTTGCATGTATTTAAAGTAGAATATGCATAAAAGTCTTGAAGACAAGGAGAAGAATTTTAAATCTATGCAATCTCAATTCACCTTCTTCCCTCTATCGCATTGAAACGTTTAACTATTAAAACTGGCCTTGTTTTCAATCATTGTCTATTTACTATACCTCGAGGAGATAATAAGACAAGATTGGTGTAAGTGCCAAGAGATGGGGAAGTTATTATGCGTGTTATTAAATGTGCGTAAGTTATTATTTACATTTAACTACTTGCAATAAGTGTTTTTTGTCTTGAGTATTTCCAAGAGTCGGAGTGAAAATCTGAGCGAAGGTAATACGAAAATGAATGTCAAACCTGTTTACACCTGCAGGATATGAAAATTCGTATCAGCTCCTTTGGTGTAAATGTAATTAAAAGGTTAATATAATACAGAAGTTGATGTTCTAATTTACAAATGCTTTTGGTATAAATTTGAGCGAAATTAAATTATTGCGAAAACTTTTACTCTTGTAGGAAGCAGTTAAATAGACATGTATGTGGTAATTGACTTACGTAAATATACCATAATTATCACTCCAACAAATGACTTATCCTTTTTAAAAAACGTCTGGAAAAGTCATTGATTCTATTTTTGAACACATATTTTTAAAATGCATTTATTTCAAATGCAGCATTTCAAAACTTACAGTGAGTTCACCACATCCGTTTACATGTTACATCTTATGAACATTTAAAATGATACTAGAAATAAATTTTAGCTAGTCGGGAGGTATTTGCAAGATTTATAATTATAAGTTTGTCCTTAGCTGTAATTGCGATTACTTATAGTTTTTTTTTTTCGTGCTTCGGGCGTTATAAATGCAGCATTCAACCTCTGGCGGTTTTTGTGAAAAATGTAAAAAACATTTATCGTCAGGAAATGGAATCACGTGGGTGGCATCCGGGAATTCATAATGATGACCATTGATTATTCAGCTTTCATACATTATTTGTTTTTTAAGAGCAACTTGTATTCCAATCTGGCCAAAGGTGTTTAGAGGAACTGTTTAAATTATTTTAGTGCTTTATCCAACCTACCTCAATAACCTTGACGAAACAGAAGTTCGTAAATAAGTAATAGTAGTAATAGTAAAAAAAACTTTTGGATCAGAATCATTGTACAACTGTTTAGCTTTATTTGGCATTTTAACCATCTTATCCAGATGGACCCTTTTTGTAAGATCAACAATACTTTAATACCGAATAAAATTTGTATGGTTTTAAACGCAAATTGCTTTGCAGATTGCTTTTCTACATACACAACTCAACAATATAATTTGTTTTTGACGTGAAATAAATAAATAGATAATAGTACGTTCTTCCAATTTAATAAATGTCTCTTAATGAAATCGCAACGTTTTTATTCAGTTGCTAACCCCTGCTTCCGGCGTGAGAACTCGTCAGCGGAAATTCGAGATCTCTTGAGGGACACTGTCTTAGGGGTATAGAGCGATTTTCCTAAGGATGAGCCAAAGTGATAGCTAGTGCTGGCAAGATAACTGAAAGTTCTGTGGTCGTCGTGCCCTCGAGCCCAATGGACTCCCTTTCTGCATTTGTTCGTTTGCAGTTGGCTATCTTGTAAATGGCTTCGACGCTTCCTTTCGGGACGTTGCGGTCCCACAAATATATAGTGCGCCGCGAGCAATAATTGAAATTAGGAAGTGCAGTGTTATGTGCTCTTCTGTAAAAATTCTTTTTTCCTTTATATATTACATTGAATTTACTTTTTGTGTGATAAATATTGTTTTTTAATCGAGACTTGAATGCGAGATGCGTACCGATGCACGTGGTTCCGACCTTTTTGCTGTTGTGTGGCGAGCTGTGATTGAGAGCTTAATATTTACATTCGTGGCAGTTTTCTTTTACTGGTTGTGAGAGCATGTTAAAAGATTTTCCACATATGTAATTAAATTTAATTATTTCCCGGACTCGCGAACGTGCATATACATCAGCAAAACTCTTAGACTTCTGGATAGTGATGTCTTCTCAGAAGCCATAACCAAACACTTTACGAAGGGGTTGAACAGCTGTCGCGGCGGAGGGATACTTCCCTAAAATACATGTGATGTTCACTTGTTTTCGCGAACCGTCACTTTGGCTCATCCTTACGAAAATCGTTCTATACTTCGCGGTCCATACACTAGACACCATTGACTTGCGCTCACCTGGGTTCTACGGTCACCAGAACGCCGTATCTCGCAGAACATGGTACGTACCAATGACAAAGGATGTTCATCTACGCCTACAACCAGATTGAAGGTGCGGTCGTTGGTAACTAGTCGCGAAGTGCATACACGTTAAAAACGTAACGGCCATTGAAGTATATTTATCTAGTATTATGCCATTTCTATGAATATGTGCTAGTTCAATTTTTCCATGAATACATGTTCAAAAAGTGAATCATATTGTATATGAAGTTGCAAAGACAATATTGTACTTGTGAAGTTTATTTTCAATTATACTGCCAATGAGAAATGGTTGAGAGTAGTTAAGTCTATTTTCGAGACAATCGTGAAGTTAATTGTGTTGAGTGTGTAGTAGTTATTGCATAAAAGTGAATGATACATGCGAGGAAAGATACTTAAAAATATACTATTCATGATGATTTACAATAATGTGAAACTGAATCGTTGCCTAAACAAGTGTGTTTAAAAACTCTGCACGTATTCCTATTAACTGATTCCGATTCCGGTATTATTGTTAGTGAATCATTCAACTTGCCAGATCACAGCAACTATCGGGTTTGGGTTGAAATAGAAAACTAAAATTCGTTTGGAGATTTTCAGTTTCTCATGGCATGTAATTGCAATGTAAATTCTCCCATTTCATGCAATTCCTCGTTCCCACAAGAACACTGCTTTCAGTTCGTTTCTTCTCGTGAAGTCCAGCCCGACAGGTTTTGGTTTCACACTACTCAGAGTATGTCCACCGCAACAGATGTCACTCTTGTCATCTTCACATCAGCTGAACAAACCCAGAGTGCATATTCGACACGAATATTACATCTAAGCGCTTCTGCCCGCACAGTCTGTTCTGCAGCACACATACAAGCGAGACAAATGTATTCCATTTTCATTTTCCGTTGTTATCGATTCCAAATGCACTTTGCCTGCGGCCCGATTGATTGGGAGGCACTTTTGTCCATTACGAAATGAACGCGAGCTTCCCTCGTGGTGCATTGTGGCGAGCAGGACTTCCCGCGCTTTCCGGCTTCGTTTGCACGCTGTGCCTTTGTGGGCCGGTTACACGCGGCCTCGAGGTCTCCTCGGAGAGAACAATGGACATTATGCGCTATTTCAGGAATTAATATGGTACGTTAGCACAGAGGCAGCGGCGGCGGCGGCGGTGGTGGCGGCGGCGGTGGCGGCGGGGGGGGCGGGGCGGTGGCGGGGCGGTGGCGGCGGCGGGGCGGCGGGGCGGGGGCGGTGGCGGCGGCGGCGGTGGCGGTGGGGCGGCGGCGGTGGTGGCGGCGGCGGTGGCGGCGGTGGCGGCGGTGGCGGTGGCGGTGGCGTCGGGGCGGTGGAGGGCGGGGGTGACGAAAGCGGCGGGGGCGGCGGTCAGCGTGTGAATGAAGAGGACTGTATGCACGGGGAAATGGCGAGTCGCCTTTGGATGAGCCTCCCAGGTTCACGCAGGTCAATGCAACACAGCCTACTCCGAGGGGAAGGTAGTTACAGCGCTTCATCCGCGTAGCCCTTTGAGTGAAGTGTGATCTCTTAAAGAATACACCAATATGGCACTGAAATCCGCCTATCAGCCAGCACGTTTCGTACTGGAGAATTAGTAAGGCCTGATTAGCCCGTCGAAAATCGTTCTGGGCTGAGGAAGGTTTCAACGCGCGGTACAGTGTTCTCCTTTTCTCTTTATCCCACTGCTATCCCTCTCTCTAGGTTTCATTTATCATTCTTCAGTTTTCTCCTTCGCTCCATATTCAAGACCCCACGCATGAAACAGCCATATCTAATATCTCATTACAAAATAAAACTATTGGTGCTCTAACAACATTTATTTTATCGCATTATTTGTAACAATGATTTCGCGTAAAATAATTAAGAAAAACATTTGTTGATTTGAGAAAATATTGTTTATTAATTTTTTAGATGTCACTAAGAATTACGAAGAACTACTTATATTTTTAAAACGATTTATTCTTTTTAAATATTTACAATTTTTTGGGTTATTGAAAAACGTAATTTCCCAAGAACCGATTTCTTTAGGAAAAACATATTCGATATTCTGTTTGTAACACGACGACGGCAAAATGTTTTTTTACACTTTACACTTTTCATGTACCTTTTTAATAAGCATACTTTTCCACATTCGAGAGAAAATCCAAAAATTTTGAACCGATTGTGAGAAAATTTTCAAAGTGTCATTAAAGGTTCATGTAAAGCATCTAAAAAAATGCATATCAGATTCAAGGGGCCGCGACATCAGCTAGATTGATAGAGAAATATCGCATTTAGTGATAAACCTGTGTACGGTTGAGGCGCTAGCGTTGTTCGCTGATACAAATGAAGTTTTGCCGTACACCGTGAGTTCGGTATCAGAGACACAAAATGAGCTTTTCTGTCGAAAAATCACCTTTTTTCGCTGCAGCATTACATAATTTTCTCTACACTTCGTAGTACTCTCCGAGGAAGGAAAATCCTTCAGGTGTGGGAATAAATGAATATATAATGTAACTACTAATGGAAATAGGTACTTGCACAGGTGAATATCAGTTCATTGATCGATTGCGCAAACTCTCATTTGCGAAGAAGTTTACAACTCTTTAATTAACTTGAACATAAGAGAAATTTGTTTAACCTTCGAACTATCACGTGGGCGGTATAAATGCCGCCTTTGGAAATAAAACCGCGCTGCTCCTTGATGTTTGAACTCAGCATGGTGGGAAACCAGATATTCTCTAGTAATCTATTGAGACACAAAATGGCGGTAGCGTCTTCTCCAAGACTCATTCACATTTACGCCAAATTCGCGCTAAACGACCAACGTCATCAGTCTTCACTATATGCGGCATAAGCACCGCCACGCGATCACGCCTGTTCAGTTTTTTTCGCGATTGTAATGAGCATATACGTATATTTTTCATATACTTTTGTAATAAAAATTTTATAATGACCCTCGTATTCCATATATTGAGTAAATTAAATGAGTTGGTTATTCATTACATGTAATTTGTAGGTGATTTTAGTGAATGTTTATAATCTAGATTCCTAATACGTACTATTGTTGTTTTATTATAACATATTTAGCTCCTACACATTCTCTATTCCCCTCTTTGCCATTTTCATCTTTCTTTTTATATTTACCTTCCTACTTCATTAGACTGTAATTTAGATTTTTATTATGTCATTATTATATGGTATGTATTTGTCATCAGTGTTTTGTGAAGCCAAAGAGGAAGACTGTCTTTGCGGATTATCTCCTTCAGAAATTTCTTTTCTGGAGAAGAATTAAAATTGTTTCAATACATTTTTAATCTATTCCAACTTAATGTTATGGAATAAATTACCT
The DNA here is from genome assembly GCA_964035755.1 of Teleogryllus oceanicus. Taxonomy (NCBI): domain Eukaryota; kingdom Metazoa; phylum Arthropoda; class Insecta; order Orthoptera; family Gryllidae; genus Teleogryllus; species Teleogryllus oceanicus. The sequence continues at coordinate 276,473,216 of CAXIVR010000001.1, read as the reverse complement.
ATGACTGACGGTGAAGAGAAGCTGTAAAATTGAGAAAAGGGAAGGATGATCGTCGACGGCAGAAATGCTGTCCCGCGATCGCGCATGTAACACGAAATCGCCTGAGCATCCGCAGGTTAAAATATTAATTTTTGCAATTATAGTGAACGATGTTAATATAATCGTGTCAGTGCATCGATATTATAATAAAGTAAATTTGCGTCATTTGGAACTCATTTTTCAAATTGTTTGTGTACATCAAAATATATTTCCCAGCCTGAATACATCGTGGAGCCTGTAGCAAGTGGTAGACTTTTTTGTGTCTTATTAAACTGATGAGACACATATTTTTAATATGTTTGCGATTAAATCAAGTATAGATATTTTTTTGGCAAATTACATCACATTTGTTTTTGTTCAGACTACCCGTGTTAGCCTTCTACGTTCAAATTTAACTTGCAGATTACACATCACACTTTTCTAATGGTAAATGATGTTTGAAAAGTATAATATATTGGGAAATTCTTCTCTCTCAGTGGGAGATAGACATAAGCCACACAAAGCAGTTTTCAGATACAGTTCGGTAGTGACTGGTTAACAGACCCAAATCTATGAAGAGCCACGCCAATCAATCAAGTGCTATCTTACCATGTGGCTATAAAATGGATACTGTAATACAGATCGGGGTTTGTCAGCATGAATCCTCGTATGGTTAACTTGAAAAACTCAAAAGAGTGACATATCATTATCACTGGCCCTTCCTTACGTTCCTTTGTGTCTCTAACTTCAAACCCTGGAAAAAGTTTGCGTTTCTATTTGTGCTGTTGATGACTTTGATTGGAAGCACTGATATTATACCTCTCATCAAAATCATTGACGCCCAAAGCTTTGACAAGTTTCGATTTTGATATTGAGAGAAGCTAACAAAATCTTCTATCCCAACTTCCAGGTGTTCAATCTTATAGTATGTGTTCTTGGAATGAATTATTTTCTTGTTGGCCATTTCTTTCCTCTACAATGACGATACTCTTTACTGCTATTCTGTAGGTAGAGAAAGTGAAGTGATAAACAGTCAGCTCGAGGGTTCAATCTAATGTAGATTGACAGGTACCTAAGGACTATTGAGGACTCCAAAAACATTTTGGTCTCCAATCGCTGCACCGAAGTAAATCTGGTATGCACCAACCAACTTCGTTCCGAAAACAATTTTGTTTCATTCGTTTGTACCCGATATAATATTCACAAAGATAACAAATTGTTTCTGCTCTCAATTTATCAACCTGGTTATAGCCATTGATTAAAGTTCAAAGAAAATTCAATCTCATTTATGGTCTCAGAACTCTGCCTGAGGTTTTAGACAACCGGAAAATAATTTTTTAAAGTAACTAGATATTTTTCAATGGTCCTTTAATTATTAATATGTGTAATTATGATGATGGTGCCTTCCAGCTCGAAAATAATGTCCCGTTTATTTTTATTCCTAGATATAGGAATTAAATATTTTTATTTATTATTATCATTGTATTTTATTAATTTTTTATGTTGTGACACTCTTCAACCAGATTTCAAAACCTGCCGTTCCAATGTTATAAATAAGAACCGAATTGTTAGGTGATGCACCTACAGACAGAACTGCATTGGGAGCTTTTATTTTTTTATTTAGAACATGTTATGTAACCCAATTGGAAGCATTTCAGTAAAATTTCTAGCACCTAAATCACACCACTGCACCTAATAGACTCTCTGACCCTATTCCCACCTATATCCCAATAAACGCTTATTATGAATGTATACATTACAGTGTTTAAAGTTAAATCAGACAATGTGTGTGCAAGTCATGCACTTTGTTTTGCAATACTTTGCTCTTAAATAACTTGTATCTATTTTTAATCTCACAAGAACAATAGTAAAGGAGATCCATTGTTGTTCTTTATCAATTTTCGCGACAGAGCTGCCTTTTTTACCAGATATCTTGCCGATACCAAAGGTACTTTGATGCCAACACAGGCACGACTCAGGCCCTTCGCAAAAGGCTGCAAAACACGTTAGAACCGGACGGACGCTTGCACTGGGGGCAGTGTTCATTGCTGTTGTTAAATTCATGGAAAAGTATTTTGAAAAACATTTGTCTATGTAGTACATATTTTACATTTTTATTGCAAGAAATTACTTTCACTAGTAATATCATTAATGATGCCAATCTGTATTAATAAAATGTAGTTGTATGTATTTTACCTGTTTTCCCTCAACATGTCTTGTGGATTTGTCATGTTATAATATATTTTATACTATAAAATCATGTAAGATATTTGTACGTAGTAAACGTACACCTATTTCGGCCCCTAAATTAGGAAACGTTTCCCCCTAAAAGTCCAGCCTCTAGTTATAAATAACTTTTAATGTAATTGTAACACACCATAACTCAAAGTTAGGCAAAACTACTAATATTTAAAGCAACGTGAAAAAAATGATGTAATTTGAAGACCTAATTTTGACTAATACTTGGGGTTACAAAACGAGTATGCCGAGTAAACGCTGAATGTGTAAGATCGGTTCGAATGAATTTTGCAATTTCCTAAATCCCTAAGGGTTTAATGAAAATCGGAATAAATGACATATAATTAAGCAGATCTTGCCCTATGCGAGCAAAACTTTTAACCCAAAAATTTGGAGTGTTTTTAAGAAAATCTTATTGCGTTTTTTTAATTGCCGTGTTTTCACTGAAACTGCTCGAAATTACTCGTCTTCAAAAAATTCTACGTAAAATTATTTTAAATTCTAAATTCGAATAACGCATTTTCTTATATATATTTTATATATTTTTCTCAAATATATTTTATTTTCAATAATGTATTGTCAGAGGAGTGCAAAAACGATTGATTTTTTTTATATTTATAGTTTCAGAATGTTTACTAAGAATCGGAAGTCGCCGTTGTTTGAGCGTACAAAATTGCATTTGTTCAAAAACTCTTAAGAACTAGAGGTGCAACGGAATGGCACAGACTTTCTCGTAGAACAGTTTTCTAATTTCCGTGGTGTGGTCTGGGTTTAAAGTCTTGCTCCATTCTCTGGCCAGCTGCCATCTAATGTTGCACAAAGTACATTTTGTTTGACATTTTCTCAACTTCTTACTTTCCTAGTAGTGCAAACGAATTATTACTTCAACAATATTAAAGAAGATTAAAAACTCGTCCTAAATAGAAATTTTCATTGAAAACTTTGATGCCATATTCAAGAAAATTGCACGCACTATTGCACGAAAACTACTAAACATTTCTGTAAAATCTACATGACCTTAATGAAAGCACTATTTATGGACAACACATTTTATTTGAAGGAATAGTCTGTCTTCAATTTTATAGTTGTAGGAAGACGTCGAAAAAATGTTATTTTTTGCAATTTTCGAAAATTCAGTTTACTGTAGAAATCAGACCTATGCCATCTTTATAAGCGTATTTTATTCTATTCTTACAACAAATTTAAAGATAAAATTTGGAGTCGTGCTTGAAAAAGAATTGAAAATGTCCGTTGGTTTTCATGTAAAGTACTCAAAAATTTAAAAAAAAATGTTTTTCAAAATTTCCAAGCTTCAACTAGATCGAGATAGACCGCTGATTCTTCAATTTGGAAATAATCTTACTAGTGGTTGAGGCCCTAGGAGTGTTCACAGACGGACGGACGCTTTGCTTTCAATTGGGTTTTCAGCATCAAGGACCCACAAAACAGGGATTCTTGCTACATTACGTGTTAGAGGATTTTTTCTCTTAATTTAGCAACTGGTGTTATGCACTTTTTCGTCTTCGCATCACGGCAATGAATTCTTTCCGCCGAAAACCCGCCGTTTTTTCGCGCAGCATTACATAAATTTCTCTATACTGCGTATATTACTCCGTATATACATGCGTATACGAAAAAGTAAAAAGTCTGTAACTATTGTAAAAGGAAGTTAGAAAATGTTCTATAGGCATCCTTCAAGGTAATATTATCGAACCAGTTGTCAGTCTGACGCTCAACCATTTAATACATCTATAAATTAAAAATAAGGACTTTGGAAGAAAGCCGAAGAAGTGCCTACATAACTCAAGATTGCAGGTTCAACGAGTTGCAGGAAGACCAACGGGCTCATGGAGAAGAACGGCCTACACCGAGAGGGAGAAGGCTGGAAAATCGTGGAAGGAAATTGAAGGAATACGGCTAATCGATTAGATGGAAGTGTCTCATCGAGATCTGCTCCCCGGAGGAGCGGTAGCGAAGAATGATAAATTAAAAATAGCTGCTAGTAAATGAGCATGAAGCATTTAAATAATTATTTGTAAATAGGTTAAAAAGAAGTACTGAATTGTTGCTCTAGTAAAACAATATTTCATATGAAATATTGCTTTATATGAAATTTGGTAACTCGTATGATTTTTCATTATCATATGTTGGCAATGTAATTGTAAGTTAGACTGACTTTGGCGCCAACACTTTTCTTTGTGCGTTGAACATTAGTGCGCATTAATTGCATCGAAAGTGATTTATCGTCAAATAGTTTGTGGTTGTATGTGAAAAAAATGAAGATGATGCGGTTTTACTTCGTACTCGTAGAGAAACAGTTCTCACAACGTCATATTTGTACAACATAGTTTCTAGGCCGATGGTCAGACCATCCAGTTGCGATGAATTTCTTCCCAGTTTTTGATTAATTACTCCTCAGAATAGTCAGAGAGGTATTTTACATTTAATGCCATCTTATACCTCAGAACATTACTACGTATGGAGTAAGATAAAAATGTATTTTACTGTATAATGTAGTTCAATATCTTAGAAAAATATCACTTGCCAAAATGTTTCCAAAATAACCAATTTAAATCAATACCTATTTCCAAACCAACTTGAACTTACTTGAATAAAAAATAGGTAAGAGAGGGTCAATTTTTTTCTTACCGTCTAGAAGAACAGCTTTTATTTTCATTTAAAGTATTCTCTTTTGGGACGGAGGGGGCAACTTCACCACCGTCGATCAAGTGTACATACTACTTTATTACAACTACATCCAAAAAATAAATGATCCGTTTCAAATTCGAGGGTCCTGGATATCATCCAATTCGATGTGCTAATCTTCATTTTTCATCTTCAATCCTGTGTAACGTTTAGACACCAGTGATGAACGAAATGATGTTTGGATAAAAGAACGGTTTTTCAAAATCAAGTAAAAACACTCTTTCGGTGTCAACTGAAACATAACTTTTTACCACAAAAATAAATCGTTTTACATAAAGGCAAAGAAATTATTTTTGGTGTCAGGGATCCACTGTAGAAAACTCCGTACTCTTTTCCGCAGCATTTGCATCACTTTCTCCTACTTCTTAGTAAGAGAAATCGAGAAATAAATACCAGTAGAATATTCGTATCAGTTTAAAAACGAACAATACACGCTACGAAAAGAACATAACTGTAATAAATGTAAATAAAAGAACATAAACGTAACTTCATTTTCTGTGCACGTCTTCTAGAATTCAGTGGGAAATACAATTTTTTTCTCCCTTTCAAAATTCAAAATTTTAGTAGTATATGACTTAGTGTAGGGATCACAGAATTTTGAAAATGTGCACACAATTCACTTTTCCCCATAGCACGTCATACGCAGTTTTTAACTGTTTTTGACGTAAAATAAATAAATAAATAAATAAATAAATAAACATAACTACTGTTTGTTAGGTAATGTTATTCGCCCGTCGGACGCCCTGGACAATTCCCGTCATTGAAGAGACCGACGCTTGCACCGTCGCTTAACTTTGGAGATCTAATTGGGCTACAGCACGTGCACCGCGTTCAACTCGCTCAATGCCCGGCCGTTGTGAAAGGCCACGCTCGTGCTCGCAGTCTAAACAAGTACTCGCCTGCACGAGTATATCTGTTTCAAAGTAACTACAGTATTAACACAGGTTGTGCCTGGTTGTGCGCCACAATCTCACACATAATTATTGCGCGAAAGGCATATTTTGATACAATGTAATATGGTGTGGCGCTTTCACAGTTCACCAGGCTCGTTAACAACTGCGAGTACAGTTGCATAATGGCGAGATGCTCGTTGGTGAAGTTTTATTGAACGCGGTGATTTGCCATGTGATTTTCTACCGGGACTAATTTGAATATACATCCGAAAATGAAATTGTGAATGTTTGTACCCCAACTCCCAGTTTGCTTTATCCCGCCCGCATTGAAGTAATGTGGTGGGGGATCTCCAATGAAACACCAATGCAGGGTACATTAAATCAATAACATATCATAAATGGATTTTAGAGGGTATAATGTATTTAAATTCATGCGTAATTTAATTTTAACAAACTCTTTGCGGCATTTCAATGTTAATGATGTCAAGTTTCATAAACCTCCTGCTTATTAAGAATCATGTCAGTATATTTTATTTGATACGTTAAAGAGATGGAACTGTTATTTTTTCCTTGTTAGAAGTTAAAATAGGTTCAAAATTAACTGTTAAAATGTAAGAATTTATTTGGCAATCACAAAACCTATTACAACACATGTGAGGAAATGAAATTTAATGAAGTTCACCGTATCGTATAAGGCTTTACTCTATATTCCTCGGACACGATAAAACAACTCATGACCTTGGTGGAAAAAAGAAATGTATTTGTAACTAGGGGGAAAAGGATACATTAGGGTGTCCGTTATATTGCAAAACAATTTGTCTTGCAAATTTTTCTGGGCTCACCCCCTAAATATTTTCCATAGGGTTAAATTTATTCGAAAATAAAATTTAATCTCAATAGACCTATATTAATCCGTACCGACTTGAGCGCGAAGTTTGAATGTTAGGGATAAATGGTTTTGTTGTGTTAAGGAGTGGAAATACTTGTTTAATAAATATTTTTATATTACAATTGAATTAATATTTACTTCCTAGACTGCATTATGGTATTTCCTTTCCTTTTTGGTACTTTTTTCAGTGTTTTTTTCTTGCAATGTGGGTACTTGAAGGGTAAAATATGGGTACTTTCTTGAACAACACAACACAGATTGCTTTCGCTTCTCATCTAGTCAGTAGTAACCATTTCAGTCCAGTCATTCCCAGCTCTCAACTTTACAAATAGCATTTAGACTAAATATGAAGAGTTGCTTTTCTAGATCGAAGGAAATTCTTGAATAGAACTAGAATCCTTCTTCAGGCAAGAGAAAAAATATCTGCTTTTTGTGGACACAAAGATGGCTATTGTTTTCAATAAAATGATTAAATTGAAATAGATGTATTGTATATTAACGAATTCATAATTCAGGAACCGTCATCAGGTATATCATATTACATTATACAATTGCGCTTATCATTTTTTTCTCCATCCAACTATCAACACATAGAAATATATCACTCTTCTATGTGAAGATTCTCTTTGGCTATATTTGCTACCATTTTTATTTTTATTTGTACGGCTACTTCATCATCAATAAGTGATACGATAGACAATTCTAATAAATACCACATACAGTGTCTACATTTTTTTAGAGCTGCATTTGAAATTGTGGACTCTAACATTTCATGTTTTTTAGGACTTTTTAAAAGCAGATATCTTGAAAAGGAGCTTTTACAGCTTCACTGCACTGAAGACACGTATTGACATAAACAATTACTATCAACAGAAAAACCGTTTTAAGGTTTGCATAACGTATTTTACATTCACACACACACATTGTAAAATATAAAATATAAATAAGTTCGTACATGTGATGGCGGCACGGAAAGAACAATCCCCTGTTGAAATTTTCTTCAAGAAAGACACATGCTCCTTTAAAACGGCAAGTGTTTGATGCAGTTAAGTCACAGCAAAGAATTTGCACATTGCCTTCGATACCCCAGTGCGTTAACACATTCCGAACAGTGTTAATGTGCTCTGTTCCTGAAGAATTCTGCTGTTTTGGAAACTCGATAAGCTGCTGACTGCCCCCGGACGCAACAACAATTGGAAGTCATTATTCTTTTAGGTCCTTGATATTTCATGCAGACAAAAGTTTACCACTCCAATAAAGAGTACGAATTTCAGATAAATTAATCTTAAAAGTCGATTTAATTGTTTATTGACGTTCTCATCTTGTGTTTGATTCGATAGTGTGTTCGGGTATTATAATCAAGTGTCTGCTGAAGGATGTATGCAGATTCTCTTATCAGCTAATATCTCTCTAACCCATTCGTTTGGGGGTAATGAAAGTTTTGTTGACACACCCTTCAGCTTTCTGTATTGATGTACTTTTAAAACTTCACCAATGTTGATTTCATCTGAACTGAAAAGTTCGTTATCTGAATCTTCAGTGGATGGAAAAGGTACAGCAGAAGATGTAGACGCTTTACACTATTGTTTCTCTTTTTTCTTCTTCTAATGCTCTTTTTCTCGTCTTTATACGCGAGATTTTGGTCTACTCGTATATGGTAAGCTTTTACATCCTGGCGCTCTCGGCCGAAGGAAAAGCATCCTGTCTTCTTTCAACGAACTCGTTTGTAAACTATTCGGATGTGCAATATCAAACAGATTGTTCAAATTATTTATAAACTCCTCTTCACGATGCTAAAAAATATTGTTTGCGTTTTTATTGTAATTTTCTTCACTCCAAATACACGCTAATAGTTTTTTTGCCAACAACGCTGATTAGCTCTTGTTGGAATTCTTGCTTTCTTCCAAAATATCAGGCACTCACGGACCACAAGTTTAGCACTTGCACTAACTTAATTTTACTTCACGAATGTTATAAAGAAAAACTTCTAGCACTTATTAATTTGATGGTAAATTGTGTCCTGTGATTTAGTGTTTTACATTAATAATTCATATTATCTCCTATTGAAAACACACGTTACTCGGCACTGCTTATGACACTAACATATGACATTGTTAGATTATCGACCTTGAAACAGATCTGACACGGCCAATTACAATTGTTGTACTGTTAGCCTCGGGGCTGACTCAGTGGTGGGTGGTAGGCTTGGACTTGTCCGTCATGCCAGTTCGCGCTCAAGTCGGCACGGGTTAGAATGCTGAGATCTCAACAACATTTTGTATAGTCGTGTTTTATGATCATTGAAACAAAATTGGAGGGTGAGCGTTCAAAAAATTTTAAGTCGGAAAATAAGTGACACCCTAGAGTACATGATAATTTTTCTAATATAATACATTTTCATTTCTCTTCCTGGAGATATTGTGAACTACGTCCAATACATTAATACATTAACGGCAGAGTTGGTAGTCAGAACGATATCATATCTACTTTCAGTCGGAGAACTAAACATCCTTAAATTTTTTATCTGTAAAATGAGGCAAAGGTTCTGCCCTTTACTTTCGAAGTATTGATAGGTTTAATGAAAGAAGCTTCAATAATTTGAAGAATGTGAGTAATAACTTAAAGCATTGTAAAATATAGGTTACCAGTAGCATTATGTATGTATGTTAATACATACTACGTACGAAACATTTCACATCGTTTATTAGTAAATCACTGAACTCCTAGCGACGAATTATACTGCTGTGGATTGTGGACTGCAAAGTTTGTTATTTATCAGATAATTTTGTCCAAATCATTTTGATGCGAAATGTTGTTGTTTCCACCCAACCCTCCATTACATTTCCAATGACATTTTACTTATGCATTGCGTCAGTTTTCTACATTCTTCGTCACTGGAATATCTTATGTTCGCGATGCAATATATCCATATCATTAACTCTGACAAAGAAAAAACTGAATCTGAGTTTTAAAACAACACACGTTTGTGTTTTGTTTATTTCTATTGAAACATTTTACTACAAGCTACTTTTAATAATACCATAGACCGGTTTTTGCCTTCAACTGAATTATGATATATTCAACTTGATTTGATTGTCTTTTCATTAGAATATATTTATTTCTTGTTGTCTGTTCAACTGGGTTAACAATTGAACATACCATTGATGATTATGCAGACACCAAAAGGTCTTTCCTAGAGGCATATAAATTTTGTCATGAATGTTTTATTATTAATTTGGGAGAGCTGGAATGAACGCCATTTTCATTTATTTTCCTTCTCTTTATCTCAAAAATCGTGGCATTTGCTTAGTCTGAACTTCATTAAAAAATGTTCACTACGAAATATTCCTCTCTGAAATTTAAATTAAGTCTCTTTCTGTCTGCCTAACGCTATTGAATGTATTTCCATTACTATACAGAATTTGATATATATTTTCCTTTGATTTGTTAAGGATATATAGATCCCCGTCAAAGCGAAGTGAGAGGCGCTCGGGCTGTCTTTGATCAGCTGTTCTGTTCGCCACCCTCAATTTGGCCCGAGGGAAGCGTGAGGGAAGGGTGGTGGCGAGGGGGCACGCGGGAAGATGTAGGGAGGTGGTCGAGGGTCTTCAGCGTTTCCTTTTGGTGCCCCTCCCTCCCTCCCTGTCCACAAAGAAAGACGAGGGACGGAGAGCAATCCTTGATAGAAGGACCCATAAAATTTCCACTCCGGTAGACATGACATATCAAGAAAAAAAGAACGATTAAATAATACTTAATAGGGAGAAACGCTAAAAATACATATCAAGTTATTGTTGTTGCCGCCTTGGCGGGGAAAATGTCTATTTAAACTTGTAGTGGTAATGAGACGTTGGGAGTACTTTATTTAATGTATTGTCAGATGGAAGAGCAGACTTGTATCGTCAACCTCGCTATTGTATCACGGCGTTTTTCTATTATTTTTATTCGCTTCGATCAAATAAGATTTGCATTATTGTTATCATTGTTGTTATTATTATTATTATTATTATTATTATTATATTTAATAATATATTAATATTGTTTTTAATACTGATTATTTGAAATTTCGCTACTATTAATCATTAACAAACACAAATATTGATTTATTAATCTTTAAATTCTAAAATACATATTTTTTACATGCCACGCAATCTTCAATTTTTATAGTGACCAGCACTTAAGTGACAGCTTTTGTGTATATATTGGTCAGAAGTAATCGTCGAGACGTTTATCACATTGTTCAACTAAGTGTTTATGTTATGGTAAATGCTTTCACTTTTCGTGTAGAAATATATTATCGTCGAGTTTATGAGATTCTTAATAGGTGACGCGTGAGGGGAATCCGGGAGAAGAAGACGTGTGAGTGATGGAAAGTCTCGTCATAAGTGGAAAATTGGGGTCGAAGGGGAAGAATAAAGATGGGAAAAGAAATTATCCGTTTTGTGAATTGTATGCTTGTTAAAGTGTTTATGTGAGAGTCTACTTGTGTTGGGAGTTTTGGACATACCATGGGTCACCTACTGCTAATAGAAGATATGGTTTTTGCAGATTTTGAAGTTTAGAAATTTTCGTGATGCTTCTCCCCACGCTGAGCTTAGATGATGGTTTGCGTTAGATGTAATCAGTCTTCCGTAAATGCAGTTTGAAGGGAGTGCTGCTATGTAAGTGGTCGATGAATGACAACTCGTAATTTTCGATGTTTACTCCAGGTTATTGACTGTTTTTCTGGAGGACAGGTAGGGCGTAGTAATTGACGAAAATTGAGAATCTAGAGGTTAGGGTCATAAAGCAAAACATTTGTAATAACATTTGTCGATATTGACATTACAGTTCCCTATTTCGATTTATTTAAAGGTATTTTGTATGGTTTTGAAAAACATCACAACTGTCATGTGAATGAAATAAGACCGCGTCGTCTACATATACAGCTGCAGGAAGAATGAACAATGAAAGGAGATTATCTACGTAAACAGTGAAAAGGAAAGGAAATCCTTGAGGTATTCCGGGCATTATTAGATGAAGCTACAGTTTCTGATCAGTCGTATTTGATATTTTTATTTGTGTGTATTTTACATTTTCCTTCTTTCAGCCTACTGGCCTTGTGAACTAAGCACAGGTCCTTGAGCGTTACTCCTACCCCAGTACTTAGTTCCTTACAATTAATATATTTCACATCACGTAACTATATTTTTCATAATTGTTTCGGATTTTTTCTATCACACTGCGTGATTTTCTTAATCACCGTGTTCGCAATATTCCTTCAGTAGGAATGCTCCTTTCATTTTACTACATTCCCACCACTGATCCGCCGCGGCCTTTTTAGAGTCTCGGCTGCGATGTAGCACGTGGAACCGAGTATGATAACTATGTTTGCAAAGCCTTTTTAACAATAATGAAACAAGATTAAAGCTTTGATAGAAGTAGCAAAAATTGTTGACCTATTTGAATTGAGGAATAACTTGATTGCTTTAATTTAAATAGTAACCCGTAATAGTAACGAAGTCGAACGCCAGAGTTAAGTCTAGAAAAACCGACAGTGTGCATTGACGTAGTTCGAAAGAATCATACACTGTCTCTGATAAGCGAAGTAGTTCATGCGTAGTATCATGATGTGATTTAAAACCAAATTGCGAAGGATTTTTGCACTGAGTGAACGTTGCAAATTTTATATGTCTAATGGATATTTCAATTTTTTCTTCAAATGAGGAAGTTACTAATTTGTGTAGCTGCAGTACCTTTTGAAGAGTTCAGTATTGGTACTGCTATTGACATTTTCCATGTTGTGGGGAAGTATGAGCAGAAAAGAGAAACGTTATAGATAGATATTAAAAATGTAAACGCTCTCCGAGCCCACTTTTCGGCAGGCAACGGTGGAATTTCATGGATCCCGTAGGATTTATTAGTCCTGGTGTTTTTTGTTAACTGGAATATTTCTGTTGGTTTTATGAAATCTATTGGATTTGGAACTTATATAATAGGAAAAATAGCATATTCGTTAATCCGTTAGTATTATTGTGATAGCGGGTATGCTATCTGCAAAAATAGTCTGAAAGTGAAATGCGAGAACATCCGCTTTCGAGGTTGATATATTAAATCACTGTTTTCCTGTATAGTTGGAATGGGGAAGGGAATACGAAGAAATAGGTGGGTAGCCTGCCTTTAATGAACAATCTGAGGGGTATAGCGAGGGAAGATATGCACTATATGAATCCTGTTGGTATTCGGCAATGAGATAAAAAATTACGTCTTCTGTGAACGTTTAATTCTCCTTTGTTGTGAAAGTTTCGGCAGGTCTAACAACGACAATTTTCCATTCTGATTAGTTGGAAGAATTTAGAATTTTAAGGTATGTTTCAGGTGTGTTCGTAACTTATCAGCATAAGTAGTTCTGATTGTAAAATATTGGTTTTAGCTGATTGAAGGGTATTGAAAATTAATTTAATGGCTTTGTTAAAAATATTAGAAATTGTTGTACATACGATCGATAACTCTGTGGAGGGGGAACGTGACTGGGGATTCCAGTATATTGATCGCGTTGTAGAGGCAGTAATGTTTAGTTATAGTTCTAGTATAATAATTTATATTTTGTGGAAACTCACAGGTCTGATGCTTGTTAGAATTCGGTATGGTTGCAGAAGATCAATATTAGTTTTGTGATTTGATATATTTGGAGGGCGTGTTGAAATTTGTCTTTCAATAATAGGTTCATTCTGAAAATTAGCTGTATGTTCACCGTTATAATTTGTGAATTGTGGGATAAAATAACGAGTGTTAGTACATTTATTTAATAAATGCTCTTCAAGCGAAAACATGGTGTCGGACGATACCTGTAGTTTTTAGTATGGAGATAACAGTTTCTGCACTGGAGAGCTCCTTGACCGTGCCACCTGAATTCAACTGTGATTACGTAATGCAGAGGTTTTATTAGTTTTAATAATTTATATATTAATAAGAATTATTTATTTATTATAAAGATAAAGTGCTACATGGGATGGGTTCTTTATATTTATAGTGAAACGACTTTTTGTATTCCAAAGTTTTTGTTTTTAAGTGTGTCTGTTCGTTTTTGTTCCGTTAAACTAATGAGTAGATTTCTTATTACCACTGAAATTTATTTTTACCGCTGGATGACCATACGTGTGAAATTTTTCATTTTTGAATTACATTAAACGAAATTTAAACTTATTCTACTAACTACCATTACATCATTGATGTAGGTATCTTTAGTGCGAACCTGCCGTTAACAATCATTTGAAAAATATTGACAGGATATCTCTTATTAATTCTGGTCGATGAATAGCTTTTTGAAGCTTCGTTGTACTGTTTTAATTGATCTAATGTTTATATTTAATTAGAAATTAATGGAAAATTGTGTTACGATTAATAATAGGGGGTTTATTTAGTTCTCTAAAACGTTCTTGGTTTGAAATAAACAAGGGGCGTTTTTGATTAATCTGAGGATCTTTTTTAGAGTATTTGGATTTTATTTACGTAGCATGGAGCGGCATTTATCCGAATGGGGTACGCTTATAAAATTACGGGTCTGATTGTGGCTTTGTAGAGGTTATTGCGTTGGATATTGATGGGTTAGATTTTATATATAATATAGGTTTGATTTGAATTAGTTTGGTTTTGGCCTGCTATATTTAAATGTTTATGTGATTTTCCAATCAAGTCTTGTATCTAGATTTGTATTTAATGGGCTATTAAGTACTGCTGGATTGTCATTGTTGTGTCCGGTTAATTGTGTTATTGTTTATTTGGAGAGGGTTGGAGGCAGAGAATGGTCTTAGTAAAAATATTTTGTGTTCAATTTGGTGGGATTTATTTTTATCTCTCATGTGGTTACCTAAATATCAATTCAAGTTGAGAATTCCTGGAACTTTGTACTGCTGTATTGCGACCCACCCCTCCGCCGGCTAGCTCAGAATGGGTTTTCAAGGTGGGCGCAAAATAAAAAAATACAATTAGAATAGCGGGGATCAGGGTCATGTGGGCCGTTGTGGATTGAATGCATTTACACAGAAACTCAAGTCGAATCACTTTCCACTTACTTAAGTATATTCTAATTAAATTGCTGTTACAGTCAATGAACATAAAACACTTTACATATACAAGAATTTTGTCTTGCTGAAAAAAAGAAAACAACTTACACTCTCAATAATTAACTACACTGTTTCCTTTCTCTCATTTAAATCAATTTCAAAGAATACTTAAAACTTTGCCTAATCATTCCAGTCGTAAATTCCCTAGTTGCAACTTTACAATTAGCTAAATTTTTCTTGAAAGAAAAGATTGATTCTATTGTTTACAGAATATCGGTATAAAGAACCTGTACTAATACTTTCTTTCCGAAACAAATTATTCCTTCTAATATCTACAAATTGTTCAAGTTGGCACGAACTTACTGTGTCTTTTCACGGCGTAGAGAAATCTACGGCGTCGACTCTTCCACTCGCTCGGTGTCCTTGTCCTTGCAGCTCGGTCGGGAGCAAAGCCGCCCTCTGCAGAACCGCACGGTCGCCCTTTCCAGTACCGTTGTTCAACTCACGATGTGGCCTCCGTCTCGTTTTCCGTTGATACTCTTTTCGTATTCTTTTATAGAATGTAACTAGCTTTTAATTCCATATTTAAAAGAATCTACAATACGACAACTGAGTCTATCGTATAAGAAGAATAAATATAAAAATAAAAAAAAACTGCAAAGAAAAGAAATGAATGGCCTCGTTAGTTTCATGCTATTC
The DNA here is from genome assembly GCA_964035755.1 of Teleogryllus oceanicus. Taxonomy (NCBI): domain Eukaryota; kingdom Metazoa; phylum Arthropoda; class Insecta; order Orthoptera; family Gryllidae; genus Teleogryllus; species Teleogryllus oceanicus. The sequence goes on along the minus strand of CAXIVR010000001.1, from coordinate 276,457,728 downwards.
ACACTCCTCTCTCTTACAAAGATTTTAAATGCGTCACTTATACTTTCATCCTTTTCCTGATGAATTGTTTTAATGCCTTGTAATATGATAATTACCTCCTCGAATGTCTTGAAGAGTTTTTATCGTAGATGCAGTCCTGAAGTCCGTAGCAGTACGAGGTGCCGCCTTCTCGTGATCGGTAGGTCCTGACTCTCCAGCTGTTACTTCAGAAAAGAAAGCTTTCTTTCTCCCGACTCTCGGTGTCGCATACTCTACCGAGACGCTCCCTTACGGATATAGTTCGTAGTTTTCATTTTCGGACTATATTCATGCGCGTTGGCGCGCGTTCAAACAGCTCATCTTATTCTTGAATATTGATGTGCTCCGTTTTCCGAGACCTCGGCAAACGGATGGTCACAGTATACCTCGGCAAACTGCGCAAGGGGTGTGTGGAGTGTGGTAGGAATATCTCTTGTATAGAGATAAAATAGTTTTGCAGATAATTATGAGACTTGTGACATCTCTGCTTCTATTTTATATGGGTTGAAACTACAGTTACCTATTGTTAACCATGACTGATATGAAATATACCGTATGAATTGAGAGGCGGATGCCAAAGTCTATCAAAAGGTTTGGATACAACGAAAAATATTGTTATTATATGTTTCATTAAGGGATGGAGTTCATTTCAAGTTTGGTTTCTAAATCCGAATAATTGATTTCGAATAGCTTTGTCTTAGATAGTGTTTTTACTATTATTTTTTCGAATATTTTGATGGGTTGGCCAAAGGGTTATTAGTATCTTTTTTTCCGTTGATAAATGATATTTGTTCGATTTAGGAACTAGAATGATTTTTTCACATTACAGGAAATAATCTGAGTCAATAAAATAATAAAATAAATTAATGAAAGTGAAGAGCTCTAATTTATCACTTTACTCATCTCTATTTTTTCTTCCTCCTATTCTATCTTTGCCTGTCTTGTTTTCTTTCTATCATTACCTCTTGTTTTGTAACTCTCTCTCTCTCTCTCTCTCTCTCTCTCTCTCTCTCTCTCTCTCTCCCTCCCTCTCTCTCTGACTCTGTTTTCTTCTCTGTGTCCCTATCCATATCTGCCTCTTGGCGTTCCCGTTCATTGTCGCGATGGTCGTGTCGCACGTTCTACTGCGCCTGTCTAAGCGCAGCCGCCGCGCGGGCGCTCCTCGCACCTTCCACACTCCCCCGCTCCTATCCATCGCCACCCTCTCGCCAACCTGTCGCCACTCTCCCGCTACTCTCTAGCCACCTATTTCTGAGCTCTCATCATCCTCTCGTCATTCTCTCGTTCATCTTCTAATCACCCTCTCGCTGCTCTTTCGTCGTACTGTCGCCGCCCACTCACCACCCTTTCGCCGCCGTCACCCCTTCGCGTTGCCCTTACCCTCCCTCGCTGTGCTCACCACCGTCGCTCCCGCCCTCGCGTTGCCCTTACCCTCCCTCGCTGTCCTCGCCACCGTCACTCCCGCCTCGCGTTGCCCTTACCCTCCCTCGCTGTCCTCGCCACTGTAGCTCCCGTCCACGCGTTGCCCTTACCCTCCCTTGCTGTCCTCGCTACCGTCGCTCACGTCCTCGCCTTGCCCTTACCATACTTCGCTGTCCCCGCCACCGTCGCTCCCGCCCTCGCGTTGCCCTTACCCTCCCTCGCTGTCCTCGCCACCGTCGCTCACGTCCTCGCGTTGCCCATACCCTCCCTGCTGTCCTCGCCCCGTCGCTCCCGCCCTCGCGTTGCCCTTACCCTCCCTCGCTGTCCTCGCCCCGTCGATCCCGCCCTCGCGTTGCCCTTACCCTCCCTCACTCTTCTCGCCCCGTCGATCCCGCCCTCGCGTTGCCCTTACCCTCCCTGTCAGTCCTCGCCACCGTCGCTCACGTCTTCGCGTTGCCCTTACCTTCCCTCTCTGTCCTCGCCACCATGGCTCACACCCTCGCGTTGCCTTTACCCTCCCTCGCTGTCCTCGCCCCGTCGATCCGCCCTCGCGTTGCCCTTACCCTCCCTCGCTGTCCTCGTCACTGTCGCTCCCGCCCTCGCGTTGCCCTTACCCTCCCTCGCTGTCCTCGCCCCCGTCGCTACCGCCCTCGCGTTGCCCTTACCCTCCCTCGCTGTCCTCGCCACCGTCGCTCCCGCTCTCGCGTTGCTCTTACCCTCCCTCGCTGTCCTCGCCACCGTCGCTCCCGCCCTCGCGTTGCCCTTACCCTCTCTCGGTGTCCTCGCCACCGTCGCTCCCGCCCTCGCGTTGCCCTTACCCTCCCTCGCCGCCTGACGCGTCATCTCCCGCACAACAGTTTTGCGCTGATGGCGATTCTGTGTGCGATTTGCCCGCAATTCAATTGACGGCCTCATTTCATCGTCTGTTAAATGAGCGCGCGCGGCCTCGAGGCCCATTGCCGCGGGCGCTATTCAGCCGAAGGGCCTCGCGCGAACACAGGGGCTTCAATCCCTCCCCCACTCCACCCCTACACCATCCCGTTACCGCGAACGTGCTGAAAACCCGCATGTGCAATGCGTGGATGAAATAAATTATGAGCTAGAGAAATGAATTATAATATCAATATACTATTCGAAAATTGTATTATCTAGAGCGTGCTGGGTGCCGACAGGAAGCTAGGATTAAACACGTTTTTGAACACTACAGGTATTCCATGTATTATATCACATTTTTATTCTATCCGATAGGGACTGTTGGTTCATTCACTTTACCGGCAGAAACTATCCAGAAATGTGTGTGTACTTGATAATGAACAAAATTTCCATTCATTTTTTCTAGGATGAACAGTTACTTCTAAAAAATATTGTTTGCATTTAATTTGTATTATCAGTATCCTTGCCAATCCGAGTCCGCTTACTGGGATTCCGGTAATCCGAAAGTCGGTTTACGGAAATAGTTTATTTTTTCGGGAAGGGAGAAATGAGAACGTTTGTTACATTATAAACTATTGTTGTACTGCTGCAGATACGACACACATTCAGAAAGTAAGATTTCTTGGGTCGTGAACAAACAGGAAACGAAATTTCATGGAATATTTTTTATTCAAGCAGCTATGGCACATAAAACACTATTTTCCTATATCATTACTGCCAGATTTGAACACTTGTCACACTGGTTTCAACATTTCCATTCCTGTGTCGTAGAAGTCTGCCGATTGGGGTACGTACCAGTGTTTGACAGCAACCTGCAGCCCTGCGTCACTTTGATATGCGTAATGATGTCTTGACAGGAACTCTTGAAGTGTAGGTGAATATGGAAATTTCTGGAGGGGGGCGAGATCCGGACTATACGGTGGATGGTCATACTGTCGGCCACATACAGTTTAGCTCACGGGAGATTTTCTGCAGAAGTTCCGGTCAGGTTTTGACCTTCCAGAAGCTTGCTGATCGTGTCCACGTTTTGCTGACTTATCAAGATCTTTTGGATTGATTTGTTGATCTCTTTTGTATTTTCACTAACAAACGTTTCTTTTGATAACCCGAACAGAATCGATTATTTAACTGCCCTATCGAAAGTCAGTAGCCACTGCAATTGACTGTTACAATGTGTGTTTCAATAAATGACACGCTGTTTTCTAATTTTTAAGATAACTTTATTTATTTTTATTTCATGCAAGTCACAAAAACTTCGTAAGACAGTTTGATCGAATTACCAATCCTCTGGAGACATTATTCGGAATAAATCGTAATTTGTAAATTAATGTTGCATTATGTAATTGAAAAGTGTGAATAAGTATGGAGGCAGAGGTTTCAACACAAACAGTTTATTCTGCTTTACAGGCGTTACAATGAAAAATCCTTTTTTTATTTATTCAGAAATACACCAGGTGTGTCAATTGTCAGTACGAAAGTACCAAGTCCGTATCTTTATTCCGTACCTCCAGGAGATGTACCAGTTCGTTGCAGTATCCTCAATTATCCGATGGGAATAACCAAGAACTCGGCACGTTTGACGTAGCTGTCAAAATAACGGTCACTTAGGGACTCACAACTCAGTTTCAAACTCTTCTGCTTTTTCGGGTGCCGGGCCGCCCATTCTGCAGAATGAGTCACGTAACATTAGCACCTCCTGTAACTTTTGAACGGTTGAAGTTATTGCAATGCAGTTTACACGAAAGTGCATGAGGTAATGAGGCTAATTGACATGTATATTTATTTATATTTTATCAGTTGTATTTCACAAGATATTTGAGATAACTTTGTTTTTTCAAATGGAATTATACTTACTTTCTAGTCTCTCATAACGAGCATAAAAAGACAAATTCAGTGATACATATTGTCATATGTTAGATAAGCATCCTTTTTAACTAATTTTGATTTTTTGCGACGCGTATTTCAGGGATATTTTTATTGTAAAAGTCCGCCACAAAAGGTCACGCAGCGTTCCACCAGCAAAAGCGCGAAATCGACTGTGCACACCAGCGAAGTTGGCTGCGCACACAGCAGTAATGTAATTTGATTCATAACATTATTGAGAGCAACCTGAGTGCAAAGAACCACCATCAATTATTAGCATTTTATATAGTTACTATGCAAATATTTCGCATTCCATTCTATTAAGACGCGTCATGTTTACTTGGTTTCCCCCCACCGGGGTGGTTTCCTCCAGAGTCGATCGACCGGTAAGGTGGTGTGAATGGTGTGCTTATGCATTACAATCACTGGGGGAGAATTGTGACACTCTGCCACTAATTCCTAATTTTATTTTAAATTCCATTTTTACTTTCTATCACTTACTTCTTAAGAAGAGAAAATTCGATCTAATCGTGCGCCAAAAAACTGCGAATTTTAAGAAGAAAATTCTTAACGCCGGACACTGGTAACGAAAAAGTGAATAAATACTGTTGTTATATATAGTAAATTACTTCCTCTAGTACGTTTTGTAGCCAGAATCCATCCTTTGTGGGTACACCGAAAAACCGACTGACGGCAAAACGACTGTCTGCCTGTCTGTCCGTCCTAAACTGTTTACCCGATTTTTCCAAAATTGATATTCTCTGATCGATCTGAACAAACTTAAGGATTTGGGAGTTTCAACCTGGTATTTTAATTTTTGAGTCTCCATATAAGCATCAAAAACTTTTTTGAACTTTTCTCAAAAATGGCACCAAATTTTTGGATCGCACTTGCCCTTAGGATAACGTAAAGAACGCTTAAGAGATTGGTGAATGTTCCGTGTTCGTTAATATGCCAGATTTTTTGAAAATTGCAACAAAAAAAAGTTTTGCTACAACTATAATATTAAAGATCGATATTTTTTCTTAATAAAATCTTTTTCGTAAAGACGGGTGCGAAATTTGAGCAATTAAAAAAAGTTAACATTTTTCTCTAAAACCGCTCTAAAGTTTCTTAAATTTTTCCAAGAAAATGAGAAGAGATATCTAAAAGAATGGAGTGGGTCTCATTTTCATTGAACTCTCTGAATTTTCGAAATTTGAAAATTTAGAAATATTGCGAGAAAGTACGTCGTATGTGTTGTAGTAACATAAGTTTTAAAATGCAAAATATTATCTGCCAATATGAGTCTTTTTATTTCTCTCATTACTCGCCTTACTATGTCGGCCATCAGTGATTTTTCGACAGAAAACCTTTATCGGGCCGTAGTAACGAAAAACAGATAAACCTTGTTCTTATAGTAGTAAATGACTTCCTCTAAGGCCTATAGCCACAATCCACGTTGGTTTGGAGTCTTGATACCGAGAAATCTTTGACGGCAAAACGTCTGGCCGTTTACGGTGATCGCCAAAGCCTAAACCGTTTAGTGGATTTTCTCTTAAATTCATGAACTCGCGGTTCTGTGAGTTTGAAACAGATATTTTGATTTTGGGGGATACTTTACTTGAAGCCACAACCACATTTTAAAAATTTTGTCAAAAATGTTTCCAAATATTTTGATTAAACTTTGTCCTGTGATAGGGTAAATGACTTAAATAATGGCACAGGTCTGATTTTCAATTAGATGCTCACAAAACGGCACAGATTTTTTCTTTAATTTTTTTTCTCGGATATAGCAATACACGGTAAAAAAAATTATGCTGTACTCATTTTTGGCTAACACCCTGTTTTTTTAAAATAAGTTTTTTTGCATAGGTACAATATTTATTATAGAGATGTTCCTTAAAATTTGTTCTAAACAATACATCTTTAATTAAGGTCTTTTTTAAAAACTTGATTTTAATGCAATTTATAAAAATACTTCTAAAATATTACGTCAAATTATTTCATTAAATTTACCCTTCCCACAAAGTAAAGGACTTTTAAAGAATAGCTGGTTGCATTTTCCTGTAACGTTGTGAATTTTCGGAAAGTTAGATATAATGCGCAAACATATCGTGGATGAAGGGACATTTTTCACTACGAAAGAAGTTCATATATTACTGTATATATATGATATATATAATAATAATAATAATAATAATAATAATAATAATAATGATGATGATGATGATGATGATGATGATGATGATGATGATGATGATGATAATAGTAGTAGTATACATAATAAATCTCCAAAATAATACAAAGAAAACAAATTAGAACAATTTGTGAAATTGCAAGGAAAATGAACAAACGATCAATCTACATTTCGCCCTCTGTGATTATACAAATTTACATAGAAAAATATAAATATGGAAAAAGACTAGAGTTATACATAAATGAAAGTGTTTAGACCGTTTTAAAACTTCTCATTCTGAACTCTACAAACATTATTAAAAATTCCTCCAATCCGACACACAAAAAATAGGAATCGCACAAAAACAAAGCAAATATAGCATTCTTACCGAAGTTAATCCAATTACTGTAATCCTACCAGCGAAACGTCTTAGTTATGAAAATAATAATGATAATAAAGTAAATTCAGTAAAAGGTGTGTAGATTATGTTTGAGAGCAATAAACATTTTTTTTTTATCTCATCCCTAACGAACAGAAAATAATTTACATACTACTTCCGGAGTAGCCTGTCAAATAGATCTACAGCTACATCTAGCTCTCTGTAATCGTCCACTTAACACTTGCTCGACATGAATATCACGCAACCCTTTTCATCCATTCCCTGAAATTATGTAGCTTTAACTACTGAGTTATAAAGAGGACTTATATACGCACAAATGATGCATCTGCGCTTACACAATACATCAGTGGCAAACAACTAATACAATGAATGTTGCGTAACGGATAATTGTCTAGAATATAGTTAGTGTTATTTTAGCGGTAAAAACAAAAAACCTTGCATGATTGCGAAAGTTGTTAAACACGTGGCCAATCTGAATACTATTTTTTTATAGATAGGGAATATTGCATTGAATTTCAGAAGAATATAGGATGTCAGAGAACCTTTTTCATTTAATATTTCGAATTTCCAAAAAATATAGATATGTCCTTTTTAAACCTATTATGGTCATTTTGTTAGGAGTTTTGCAAATGAAGTCGTAAGTGTTAGAAGGATCGAAGTTGCAATATTATAATATTACGTAACCATGACGTAGTAATAAGAGGAATTCAAATATGCTATTGCAGTACAACTTGTTTTCAATAGTTAGCTTCCTAAATATTCATAAAATGAATACACTTTTGAATGTAATGTGACATATATGTAACATATATGTAAATATATGTGACGTATATTTTTAATAAATTTAATAAAATTACAAAAAACATTGGGTTTGGGGCCGGGAGCGAGCGTTTCCCTGATGAACCCCTTTTTTAACTCAATGCGACACTGCCGTTCGTTAAAAATATTTTGCGTTAGTGGGATACACTCAAATCATGACATGAAGCAAAATGAGATTGTCGTAACGTTAACATGTATAAAAATAAACGAAAAAAGGCTCGCTATCAGTACATTTAATATCAGGAAAACCTCTTTGGCCTCATAACGGCTATCCAAGAGGCCCTACATTCAAGCGAGAAGCATTGTTCCCCAAGCTTGGCCAATTTACAGGCCCCGCGGACGGTCGCTCTGCGGGCGCAAAGGCTTTCTGCGAATTAAAAGAACTGATAACAAGATAACGTCTTCCATTTAACTTCGTATCTTCTTTTTATTAATCTTAATATTCAGCCCTTTTAACATCACAACGAGGAACTAGTCCACGTGAATGCGGACCTTCTGCGCTCGAAGGAAGCTGGAGGCGCTTTACGCACAGTGAAACACATTACTTTAAAGCCCGGCATAAAGTAAAAAATAATTATGTTTATTTTTTACTGATACGTTATTGTTTGTTATTTCCTTCGATATACATTGCATAACAAACCTGCAATAAGAGGATCGTGGTTACGAGGAAAATATGAAAACAGTTGTATGGTGCTGCATGTTCTCTTATAGAGGGAATTAGTAAACAAGCCAATATAAATCATTAAAATTAAATAAAAAACTGAATTATGTGTGCACCACTAGCGTTAACTATTTCTAATGATCGAGCGGTGGCAGAAAGCCCTCGGGCCAAAGTCACTTATTGTATATTGTCACTTGGTGTATAAAGAACTATTTACTCATCTAAGCAAACTTTGCGGCTATAAGACAAAAATATATAGTTTTCTGTTCATTTCGCGGTCTTTAAAGATTTGCTGATAATTCCTACGAATAAATTTGTCTAAAAGAAACAAAGAATTTGAAAGTTAATAGCCCCTCGGGTGGCTCATGGAGAGTGTACTGGCTTTCCGTGGTGGGATCCCGGGTGCAATTACTGGTCGTGGCAAGAAAAGAGCTGTAGCTTTCCATTGCAATTGTCTCAGTTTCTACAGCTGTGTTATAAAAGGAAAAGCTTACGTAGGCGAAGTACGCTGAAAGATACTTTGAAGAGAATACGTCATGCTCGTCACATCATTTATTCCCCATCATTTATCCCCAGGAGTGGATATCAAGTAAAAGCAGGTCCCACGGCCGGGAATACAGCTGGCTGGCAAAAGTCGCGTTACTACGGCTCTAAAATGCGAAATACATACACACAAACATATTTGGAAGTCATTTATTTGTAGATTCAACAGAATGTAATTGATGGAATCGGTTGTATCTGAAGAATCTAGCATACAAACACGAATAGATATGGCAAAAGAAAGCTGATAACCCGTAGGTTTATGATTTCTTTTATTTTCAATTTCATGCTGCTAGGCTAAAGTGAATTAAGAACTAAGCAGCTTTCAAAAAGTTCAGTCAGTACATAAAATACGAAGATATTGATAACTCATGTCACAACTGCCACTTACATGAGTTAATAACGCCTCTTTTAAAATGTATTTTTTCTGTTCAATACATGTAATTATGGTTTCGGTTGTCAAGGAGGATTACCATTGGGTCATTTCTCACCTTTATGTTTTTCAAATTTGTGAACAAATTTGTCTACAATTCTTTAAATTGTACTTATGTATTTGGCATTTTGAGTTCGACAGTCCGAATTTGCCGGCCAGCTAACGGGTCTCCCATGCCTGGGATTCGTTAAATTCCTATTTTGGGGGGCAAGAGCGACATCTGGCGAACATGACGTATTCCCTTCACCACAACCAGCAAGATCCTCCTGCATGAGCTTTTCTTCCTCACACATCTGTAGAAACTGAGACGATTTTAAGGGAAAGCTATAACTCTATTTTTGCCCCGATCGGGAATCGAACCCGGTGCCACATGAACCATCCTAAAGACTTTTTCGTTGAATTGTACGATTTTCAAATAAATGCTTTACAAAAACCTTCGTTTTTGTAAAAGTAGAGTTTTCCTAAATTCCGACAAATCAATGTATAATTATCTAATTGTTGACTTCCCGTTATTTATTAATTGAGTTCCCTAACATTACAAACTTAGTGTAAAGAAATTACTTAACAATTTCAAGCTTTTTATATCGTTTTCAGTTTTAATGTTTCTTTCACAAATCATATCGAAGGTTGTAATCAGAATCTACTTTTTGCATTTATGTACGACGAACATGTGGAATAAGCGATTAGATGAATCTTCAAATATGATGGTAAAAAGCAAGATCCATGTAATAGAAAACAATTTGCCACTTCCCATTTTGTTTAATTCTTAGTTTCCAGTATGAAAGCCGTGATCCGAGAAGCATTCAATTCTGAGACCTATTCCAAATGTCACTCTCAGATGTAGTTGAGACTGATGAATACTAAATTAACGATGGAACTATGGTGGAAAAAGACAGGACCAACTCGAGAAATTCTGCCACACACCCTCAGGGTTCTTCAGAAATTCTACACGATTAGATAGAGATTAAAAAACCCAGTGTTCAGAGATGGAACGCTACAGCATAGGGAGATACGTCGTAGTCGTGTCTGGAACAAACCGAAGTAAATCATCGTCCGATTCTCGTCATTTTTTCTCTGCGTTCGACCCACTGTATGGTGAGGGAGATGTTCATTCCGCTTCCCTCCCCCTTCCCCTCCTCCTCCGTCCCCGAAACGGCGGTGAAAATCGACTGCGCGCATTCCCTCTAATATCGGTAAGGAGTGGCGCGGCCAAATTAATCGTACCTAGAACTTTGCGAGGGAAACATAGCTTTTGCGGCCGCTGGTAATATCTAGAACTTTGCAGGCACGTAACCGCTGTTCTAAGGGAGGGCGGCTAAATTGTGTTTAAATCGATAAACTGGAGGCTGCCGACAGCAGTGCGTGCAGCGGAAGCGCCGGCGAATCGTATATTAATATCGGATTTGAAAATATTATTGGGAAGCTGGCCGGAAAGAGAGCAAATGATGAAAAATTGGATTTGCATAAACCTTTAAACAGGGGTTCTCAAACTATGGTCTAACCAGACATCAGAAAATTGTGTTGAGTCAAGCTGACGCACCCATCTCGTTGAAAATTTGGATGATTCGTAATCTCTAAAATCTTAATTTAAAATTGTTCAAACCATCTTTGTCCTGTTACGTATTAGTCAGATAACGATATTTGAAACTGTAATTTTAGGAAGACTTAATCGTGGTTATCTGAACATTTTTCGTATACGAAAGGTACAATTTTTAAAAGGTTTAGGAATATTTTCCTTACAATGTAGCTTCTTAGCAGGTAGTAATCATTATTATAAATAAGAAATAAAGCAATGGAAAGGATGAGCGTAGAAAGATTGAAGCGTTTGAAGAAATGGATGACATAGTTTTATATGGCGTAAACCTCTTGCAAAAACAATGAGCGAGTTATGAATTTATGCGTCATTAAAGATGCACAAGATTGATTAATTTTTGGTAATATTCGGTGGATTATTTATCATTTTTGAAAACTTTATTTTTCATTTAGTTTGATCGATTTGAAATGTGCATTTTATGATTCTAGTTACTTTTGTGGAACGGAACGCTGATCAGACTCTGTGATTCCGTGCAGTTGTTTTCATGCAATAATTTTGCTTCGTTATTCACATGAGTGTGTGTAAAAATTGAAACCACAATTATGTTTTATGAATAGTTTGATATTTTTGTTGTTGTATTTGTTGTTGTTGTTGCTCTTGTTGTTGTCGTTGTCGTCGTCGACGCTGATGCTGTAGGTGTCTGTGACAAAACTTTGGAAACGAAGTAAGAATCTTTTCCTCTTTTGTGCACGAATTTTTGTGTAATTTTTTTCCTGGGTTAGTGAAGTTGAGAAATGCTAAATACTTATTTCCCTATTAGGCAATGAATTCAGTAGAAATTTAAAAAAATCTTTTGGTTCATGCCCTACTGGAGAAAAACTAGATATTAAAAATGCATAGACAGCAAACTCCAAATCTTCAAAATTTTCAAAAATGTAAAATCATAAAAAGAGAAGCATTAGATAGAAAATTAAAAATAAATTATTCATAGTAAATATCAGTGGTTATGTACTTTGTAAGGCAGCTCTGTTTTGTTTTCCCAGTAAATTATTTGGAGGTATGGATACATGACTGGAGACTGGGTTTAAAACATAACTAATAGCAAAACAAATCTTTTCTATTCGTTATATTTAAAAATTTAAACCACTTAAAGGGAAGTTCGAAAAAACATGACGCTACTGGAAACTACAGAAAAACATTTTACAGATTTACGCAATTCCAGTATCGTAGATCAATTAGATGTATGCATTTAGCATGTTAGGGTGTGTTTATTTCCGACGTGTGTCAGCTAGCGGTATTCCAAGGCCTGGATACCTTTTTTTTCTGTTATCCAAGCCTAGGGTGAAAGACACGTAGAGCATGACGTATCCCATTACCGTATCTCTCATACTTGGCCTGTATGTTTCTTTCTTTCGTCATATACGAATTGAAACTGAGATGATTAGAATGGAAAGCTACAGCTATCTTTTTGCCGCGACCGGGAATCAAACCTGGGATCCCATAATAGAAATCTAGCAACTAATTAATGCACTTATCTATAATATATTTCCATCATTCGATTGAGCTTAAACCCTCATTTGAGGGCGGAGAACTAGCTGCCACTGTTAGTTCGTTGTGACTGGGTACTTACCCTCACGTACCAGAATTTTAACTACTTTGTGTTTCAAAACAAAAAAAGGGCTGAGAAAGATCAGAATTTATAACTTGACATCACTAAAGCGAACACTTTAGAGTCTTCTGTCTGAGGACCTGGTGGGCATTACTTTCATGAGTGAGGGAAGCAATTGCGAGTAAATATTGTCCGGGAAATGATTTGATATTTTCGCTGTGGAAGCGATATTACTTGCGACACGCTGGCTAGTAGCTGCAATACTATCCATCTTGCTCAGGCCTACGAATTTATTACCACTCCGAACCGAGTTATTGCCGGAAATGTTTCTGAAGTTTCAGGAATACTGCTTGGCCATCATTTGCCGGTCACATGTCTCCGTAATATATTGCTCGTTCCGAAGACTTTTAATAAACGGAAACTGTACTCAACAGCAAACAAGTACGCATACGCTTTCAGGTCAAAGAAGAAACTGTGGAGTGAACTTTTCCACAAAGAGACGAAGGTCGAGAACTAGTGAAAAAAGACACGGTGAAACGATGAATACTTCATCGCTGCCTGCCATGCACTCTACGAAGAGTCAGATATGAGGACGATCGTGTGTGTATTTATCAATACTTCTATGAGGGCGGTGGTTCCATACGAAATTGCGACAACAAATACGCATTTCGAGAGACCTATTCACTCAAAAGTGAATTCGAAGGAAATTTCGACACATCGAATAATAAGCGGGACGTCCCATTCTAAACAGACAAATGAATCATGAAAACGATGTCTCTGGAAAAGGTCTATTAGAATTCTAGAAACTCTCAATGTAAAATTGCTTCACAGAAAATTGTACAGTACATATCATGAGAGCTTGTTTTTGAAGAGGGTCAGTAAGACATCGACTTGTTAAGTGACCTATGTGCCTTACGCTTCACTATGGCGTTCATGGGCAAACAATCTGGAAATAGTACGTGAACACATAGATCGCTTGTGTGTATTGAATACTTGAGTATTGTAATGGTCAGTTAATTTCGGACTGAGTCGTGAGTTTAACATTTCTATATACTTTTAAAAAGTGTAGAAGTAAGCTGATTGATTACCGCTTTCTTTACCTTTTTGTCCCATAGTCGTCATGTAACAGGGGCGACCGAATATCGAAGTAAATGAACTCTTCTTCACCAAGGAATTATATTGAACTAGTGGCTTTAAGCATCGAAAACTGTCACCCAGATTGTCGCCTTCATTATGATACCGAAGTGCTCAATTTCCTGGCTTCTGGAATCATAAAACGCTCGTTTAGACTTTAGTACGATCTTGAATCAAATGGCAGTTATTGGAAATTCCAAATATTGTATCAATGCAAGATTCCGGGTAAAGACGTAGTGTACCTTATATATCCACCGAAAAATATTACTATCCATCCACTGAAATGTTAAACTTTGGATCTTTACATCTCATAAAATATCTCAGTAAATGGTCTATACAATCAGGTGCTGCATCTGAGAATATTGATACTTCATTAGGCACAATATATGATATTCTCCATATTAATGCTCAGGTCCATTGAAGTTAGGTAAGAAGTTAGGTTATTTCATGCTGTTTTAGTAAGATGAATTTTCTTACTAAAACAGCATGATATGTCAAAACACATTGCACATAATTCTCTTTCAGCCATTGATTTATGGATTACTTTAGGAGATACTTTCTTCATGGATATTTACGTTCTTCTATTACGTTAATTCATGTTAATCTAGATGAAAAATACAAGCAATTCCGATATGAATTTGCTGAAAAGGCAGACTGTGTGACAGGATATCATCCCACGGCGACGACCGAGAAGACCATTAAAAACCCCTTTTTTGTGAAATATTGTCACTTCATTGCAAGTTCGGTTGAGACTGGCTATCTGTTGAAACAGTTGAATACCGAAATGAAGTAGTGTCGTTACATCAGCACACATTCTCCCGCATTCTTTATAACTTTTGACCGGCAGCGGTAGTTCAGTGCATCGACTGATGTCAGTGCAACGCCTCTGACCGGGATGTCCTAGGTTCGAGTCCTGACGGTGGCAGGATTTTCGACACTACCTTTTCAGCTAGGTCGAATTCAGTCGCTGTCTGGAGGAGACTTCCGACCGCTCTGACGGCCGACTGCTCTGATCGGTAGTTTTCCGTGGTTTCTCCGATCAACACCAGGCGACTGCCGGAGCAGTACCCTACCTAACGGGCCACGGACCGCGCGCGATCTGTCCTTCCTCTTCCTTGTCTTATCCTCTCTCCTTACACACACACACACACACACACACACACACACACACACACTAACATGCACTACATTTCTACATATTCCGGGAGACCGGTCGGGAGCTTAGAGCTTGTCCCGGCTGGGGCGACGCCCCACTGGTTGGAGAGTCCTGGTTAGAGGGAAATCCCCACTAGCTGACGGTAGGATCTCGCCATCCAGCGGGGGAAGATCACTACCATCTCCCGCGAAAAAACATGCACTACACTAACGGGACTAGTGACCAAAGCAGTTAACGCGCCCGGAAACACGAAAAAATCAATCAATATAACTTTTGATGTACCCCAAAATTCAGTGTTCGACAAAAGTGAGACCCTCCCAATTCTTTAAGCGTCTTTTGCTCTGTCCATAGAAAAATAAAAAAAATTAAATTTACAGATAATGTTTTTTATAAATAGTATTAACATTCGAAAGAAATTTTGCCAGAACTTGTTGGGTTTGCAGAAAATGCACATCACCCCATAAAGATCAATTTTTTAAATAGATCTCAATTAAAGCAAACATATGTATTTCAAATATTGTACTATTGGGATGTTAAATATTTATATTTTTCGAAAATCGAATGATCCCTCAGAATGCAACCAGACCCACATTTTAACGTTAATTGATCGTTTCTAACGTTAATTGATTACGTACCTGAAGAAAATTGTAAGAAAAAAATAGAAACTGGTTTTGAAATTTTTTAATTTGCCATAATTGAAACAAATTACGCTACAACGGCTCGCAATCAAATTTAAACGCACTAGTGTTTCTAGAATGTCACTTTCTCACACACTAAATATACATATTTTGAAATTTCAACAAAAATGAGATCAGCGCCATTCTATTAAACATTTCTTCAATAAGTGGAAAAATTAAAGAAACATTTGGAGCGGATTTTCATATTTTTAACAATTGCATTACTTTCAAGCACAAAATACAAGAAAACTACTAGTTTCTTCAAAAAAGTTTCCATATACTTTTTGAAAGAACTGATTCGAACAGACTTTGCTTAAGACAAAAATCTCTGTATTCAATAGTTTTGAAATTTTAACCTTTTCGAAATTTTCGAAAATAGGGAGAGTTCTCAGAAAATGGTACTAACACCATATTTTTTACCATCCTTTGATACTTTGGAGGAGAAAATTTAAAGAAAAAATTTGGAGCATTTTTTGTGAAAACTACTGTTCTGAAAGTTAAAAATTCTTATTTACTGCGCAATTACTGAACATTTCCCACATTTTCAAAAAGTTGAACATTCCCTTATTTCAAGATGTCATTAAAGAATAGATTTTATTAAGGGGAAAACGTCTATTTTCAATATTGTAGTTGTAGAAAAAGCACTGAAAAAATTGCTGTTTTTAAATTTTCAAAAATTCAGTGATAGCAATGAACATGAGACCTGCACTAATATCTTAAGCGTCCTTTTCGCTATTCTAATATAAAATAAAATAAAAATTAAGTCATTTTTTGATTTTTTGAAAAATTTAGAATATTCACGTTAATAAGACTTCCACCCATTTCATATGCTTAATTTTCTGTATCTGGGAAAGCAATTTAATGTAATAATTGGAGTCAAATTTGAGAAAAATATCATCGAGGATTTATAAGGTACATCAGAAATCAAAATAACGGTTACAATTTGAATGGGCCGCAACATCAACCAGATAAATTTGGAATCTTAATTTTGGTGAAAGTCCAAAATGCGGTTTAGTCGCTAGCGTTTCTCGTCAACGGACACACCGAAATTTTGAATTAAAACGATTTTTCGGTATGAAGAACAGACAACCTAACATAACTTGTGAGAGGAAGTAATTAACCTCGTATAAGATTTTTTTCCTATATGATTATCCGCTTTTTCGGTTTCTATGCGGAAGTAGGCATACCAGCGACGCATCCACGATAATCAAAGATTTGTATTTTGCCTCACAGTTGAACAGAAGTGCAGACATATCCCAAACACTCGAGCTTTATTCTCTTCCCTCTCTGTATTGAATACGACCCTTGACACTATTGTTGGAAAAATAAAATGGCAAGGACACGAAAACGACCGGAGCCGAAGACGTCGCTGCGCAGCACGTCGCCGAAGTTTGAGAGCGCAAGCAACCCGCAACGGAATTCTTTCGTAACATGGTAAGAAGAACTGCATTCGAATGTTGCGAAACTAGGAATGCCAAGTAGAATTTCGTTTGTCATGTTCCCAAAACTTACAGACCGTCAGCAATGAAGAGAAAGAAAATAACAGTCAAGAAATGCTTGTTCAAATATTTAAAAGCGAAGTAACTTCTTGCATACTGCATGTACTCATAAGAAGTATTTACATGTTTCAATAATTAGAGCAAGGATGGCGTCTCAGTCTACTATTCTATTTTTTAAATAAAACTATAGGTTACAGTCCAGACATTGAAATTTGAGGTTTAATTGTAATAATATTAATACACATTTGATGTATAACCGTGTATTTTAACATTGAGGTATTCTTAGCATTAATATTTGATGTGCGATTTTCAACCTATTTTTGGAATAGAAACTTCCATTTCATTTTTTCTCTTTATTTTATTAACAATTATTTTTGCGTACTCGTACTGCAAAGGTAAAAGGTAAAAATAACTCCGTGGATACACGCCGATGTGGTCAAGAGGGAGGTGAAGGTAGGATCCCACCCATTTGTCGCTGTCGGCAAAAGGAGAAGACTGTGTGGCAAGCACAACGCTGTGGCCGCCTTTATCCCAAGGAGAAATTCTGGTATTAACTTAAAAAGGAGTCTGAGTCGACTTCAGTGCCCCCTTAAATGGAAATCACCAGATAATAATCCCAATTTACGTCGGGTTTCAACCTGTGACCTTCATAGCAGGAAACTAGCGCCCTACCACTGAGACACCGCGGCTCAGTTGTGCTTATTGTACTAAAATATGTTTCCTAGTACAGTATTTTAAGTATTACGTCATTCGAGGAAGCTGTTAATAATATTTATAAGAAAATATCAAAATGTTATTGAATTGATGATACTTTTCTCTGGAACTTGTTTACTGAAATTGAGAGGGCGTTCCTCTCCTATTTCCATATTATGTCATGACTAGCTGGTTCACGAGAAGTTCGCATGAAGTACAGTATATCTATTTTAGAAATTGTTTTCAGGAATTTCGTTTACTTAGAAATACAGTATTCACACCAAACACTCCACATCATAATCCCCGTTATTCTCACCCGTTGCACAAACCACCGCAATAACTCTGAAACAATCTAACCTGATTTCCTGTTGAGGATTCCAGTGAGATCATCTTCCTTATTTTTTCTGTATAATATTGTGTAAATTGTATATACAAAACAGTTCAGTAAAATGGCTATGTACGCTGTATCAGAAAAAAATTGCATAAAAAACCACCAACGAAAAAAAAAATTAGTATTATGATGTAGCAGTAAAGTAAGGAAGTAAAAATTAATTTTTAAAATAATATGAAAATATCAAAAATACTAAATATACGGACATCTTTAGCATAGTTGGAAGTTGCGCTCAGTAGGCAAAACATTTTGTAGTTACGACGTGCAAGTAAAGATTAATAAAGAGATTTTTCAAGAATTGAAGCCCAAAAGTAAAAGATTTAGGAAGATTTAGAGTATGATGAAAAGCGCTTAATAGATGAAAAACGTTTAATATTTTTTGAATTAGTTATTTTTCTTTATCGCCTACCACGACTTGCGTAGCAACGAGAGAGTATTAAAGAAATGTTGCAGCGAAGAGTTGCGAAACAAAAAGGTAAAAAAGTCTTGCCTCATTCTGCACCTACAACTTTCAAGGTAGAGACATAGCTCAGGGCTTCAGCTGATGCCACCCCGCAGTACCTCTGACCGAGAGGCTGGAGGGTTCGAGACTCGACGGGGGCAGTGTGATGTTAAGAGATTCCTCGTTGGTGAAAGCCCCGCAAACTGACGTGTATAGTCGGTACCGTATCTTAACATTCAGTGGAGGAAGACCGCCGTCCCTTCTTAGAGAAAAAATGCACTACACTTACGGAACTAATGACTATAGGGTATTATGTGGCCGATAAGGAAAATGTAGCTACGTGGTGTATGTATACATGTATGTATACATTGTATACATTGTCGTATATACATTGTATACATGTGTATACATTGTATACATACTATGTATACATTGTCGATTCTAGAACCGAAGCTTGGTTGTTCGGGAGGTTCTAGATGCGATTACTGTAGGAGGTGGATTTTTGACGTTAGTGTAATGTATAGGTGGAACCTAGAAATGGGCCGAAAGCGCGGCAAGGTGGCTCACGTTCTCGGGGCAGGATAGCCCCGAGAATGCAGCCATCAGAAAGGGGAGATTCAGGGAAATGTGGAGCGTATACGAGTATATGAGTCTGCGGGCACCAGAATCAGGAGAGAGAGTTATTTCAAGAATGAAGCCTAGACGTAAATGTAAAATACCCCCCCCCCTTTTTGTGTATTGTTCACAGTTGAGGCATGTCGGGTAATGACAACTGACATTTCGGGCGAATTTTGAATGATTGATTCTAAGTGGAATAATTGGGAGCTTTTTTTTATCTTATTTTTTAAGAATTTTCCTTATATAATGTCTTTCCATTTTGCAAAATTTCAAGAATAAACAAAAAATGACAATAAATTCATTTGGCTCATACTGATAATCAATTTGTGACTACCATCTACATAAATTTGTTTTCTTTGTGCGACATGAAAAGTCAGTTAATATTAATTTCATCCAAACGCCTCAACTGTAATTTTTAAAATTGTAAATTAATTAAAGTGGTTAGGCGGAAGAGCAGGCCTTAAGGCCTGAGCCTCGCCACAAATAAAGACAACTTATTATTATTACTATTATTACTACTACTATTATTATTATTATTATTATTATTATTACTATTATTATTAATATTATTATGCGCAGTGCTAGTGAGTTACAAGTGGTTATTTCACAGAACTGGATAGTTCCCTAGCCGTTCCTCGGAAGAAATTGTAACTTTCACGTCGTATTTGGACTTCTCCCTCTATTATGGTATCTGGTTTGGGGCATAGAATGAATAGAACTGGATTTCGATACTCTTTTCTCGACGGAATAATATCAAAGTGTATGGTCTTCATTTGGATACTCAACATTGTAAATTTTTGTCATAAATACATTATTTAATTTTTTGCTATTTCTGACTACTTATTTGGATCAGTTCAATTCTCCATTGGCTTAGCTACCTCAGAACGAATTTTGTAACTGCATCTGCAGCGACTATAACCGGGAGATCCTAGGATTTGAGTCTCGAAGGAGATGGATTTTCGGCACCAGCTAGATAGCCAGGTCGAATTCAGTAGCTAACAGAACAACTCTAGCAACCGATTGCTCTTGTTGGTTGTTTTCTGTGGTTTCTCTGATCAACACTAAGCGAATGCCGACGAGAACAAATGGGCGATGAACCGCGCGCAATTTTTCTCTTTTTCCTTGTTCATCCTGTCTCCTTATTCATACTCACGTTTCACGCAATACACTAGAGAGAGGCCGGTCGGGAACCTTGAGCTTGTCCGGGCTGCGGCGGTTTCCCGCTTGCGGGAGATATTATAAGGAGAAATTACCCGCACGCCGACATGAATGTTGGCGCCTGATCTCACAATCTAGCGGGGGCGAATGCTGCTTCCTCCCGGGTTAAAACATTCATTACACCCACGGAACTAATATCCACAGCTGTTGGCGTTCCCTGCAAACAGCCAGTCAATCAATCAATCGATTTATTGGCGAAGTGCTGTGTATGTGCCGAAAGATGCCACTGTTTGGATGATAATACTTTAATCGATTTTGATCAGGCGCTTCCATTATTATCTTCCATGAATTTAAGAATCGGTGCCGGTGTATGACCTTGTGAAGTACCAACCTTTGCTTGCTACGATATTTCTCATGTAACGGGAAAATTGTGAACGTGAAACCGCGTTCTCTGCGAGATTAGCGACGCAACTTATCTACAGAATCAGAAAATATTACCTTTGAGATATATAAACTATATCAAACGATTGTTATATTTCTTCTCACTCAAAAACAATTTTTATTTTCCAATCACCCTGGCAATAAGACATATAAAATAAAAAAAATTGGTTGGCGTTCGGCGCGAAAATGGAACGCAAATAAAAAATGCCCAACAATTAAACTTATGTTGGACTGAGTAATCGACATGTATCCAAAAACCGGGTATTAGATCATTTGATTTGATTTGATTTGATTTATTTATTTGATTTGATTTGATCATTTTATTTGATAAAAAAGTAACTGTGGCGTATGGAAGTGTATGCTCTGAGGTTTTCTTGACATTGAAAATCGCCTCACCGATTGACTGCACAAAATTGAATGACGAATAAGAGGACTAACGAAGCGAGGTAATAAACATTTGAGAAACTAGACATTTTTACTCCCGAGGTACAGAAACTCATATTCATCAGTAAACGAACTACAGATTGATTTTATTGCGCTGCTGAGAAAATAGCAACCTACACCTCCAACTCTACTAGCACCGCAAGCCGCGAAAACAGAACTAAAAAAACCGCAAGCGTATTGAAAGTATATGTATGTCCAGAAACAAAACAAGTGAACATATCAGAATTTGTTCAATATTTCCAGAGCTACTCGTATTTTCTAAAGATGAAGTTCTTCTAGAAACTGGGTCGGACGATGCCATTCTGGATGAGAATGCTGGATGTGGACGGCTCTGGCTGGCCGTGTCCATGGATTTTTCCGATCAGTTCTAGGCGGGTGCCGGAGAAAGTTATGTTTTAAACGAACCACGGATCACGGGACCATTTTCTATAGATACACAAAGTAATTTAAAGTTGACGCGCGCACAGCTGAGGCTCGCTCGGCATCAGAAGCAGCCAATGTATTGCGAAGTTGAAGCGAGTCATTGATGGTGCCGTCGCGTGGAATGATGCAGGCAGTCTGTTTTTGTGAGTACGATCCAAAGTGTTATTGTAATTCTTCTTATGCCGACTATACTCTCTAATTGGATTTTATTTGGTCTCTGATGACTTCGGCTAAGATCGTATCATTTTCCTGATAACTACAGCAGTGCTTTGATTGATGTATATCTTCTGGTTATATGGGACGAAGCACTGTAATCGGTAGAAGATGGAACACTGAATTGTATCAAGTGGGCAATAAACATGTATTAACTATATATTTCTTTGTGTATGTTTTGTGGACATAGCACACTTCCTTTCCTATCCTGCTCCACCCCCATTCGTAGGGTCCGGTGAAGTACTGATTCCTCATCGCCCCAATCACCATCCCTCTCATATAGAAAATATGCCGACGCAATTGAGAAAACGCGAATATTGGTCCAAGGCTCTTATGGAATTGTCGATACTGATATAAAAATAATAAGATTTATTGTAAAAATGTAAATTGTTTCGTAGACTTTAGTAAATAGAAGATATAGTCTTTACAATGTTGAATTTGAGATCTAGTCCTCTTTAATGCAGAGATTTTAACGATATAACGGAAGATGTTGTCTGAGTATAAGTGCTAATAAAAACAATCGACGATCTTCGACATTTCAAAACAGCTAACGTTATAGGAAGTAATGTTTTTGAGTGTAGGCCTTTCCACTACACCTATTCGGTTTAAGCCAGTTAGTGCTTAGAAAATTTTAATTGAATAGTCTATGTAACTGACAAACATTATGTGAATTAATTAATTCGAATAAATTTGTTAATGACATACTACAAATTAATGTTGCTATTGAAATACTGGATAAAAAATATGGTACATAATAAAACTTATTTCAGCTTGTACGTAGGATTGCGCTTTCAGTCTGTAAATGTTGAAAAAGTAATTTTAAAGAGATTAGTCCTATTTAATTCAATGAATTTAATTGAATATCCCTTCTATAGTATGTAATGCACTGACCAAAGATATTTGTACCTTTAATAAGGAACCATAAAACTCCACTTTCCGTGAATAGGGAATTAATTATATTCCGACCCAACAGATTTATGACGAAAACAATATAATCTATATATTTTGATAAATGATACATGTAACCTGCAACGCACGTTGCTATCGTGCAAAACTTGGAAAGAATACGTCCTATGCTCTTAATATAAGCTGTTTTTAGCTTGGGACACGAGTTATGTTCCTGGCGTTGGAATTTAGAAATGAGGCATTTGTATCTTTTGAGGGGTACCGAGGAGTACCGGTATGACGTTTCGAGGGGTACCCCTACTCCGAAGAACGGGTTGTCAGAAATATTGAGATTTCAGTTTCAGTACGATGATATTTTATCTTTTAAAACAATAATTTAAAAAATACGGAATTGTGCACGGAGGTAACTCGTTGCAGTATATTAGAAAGCCTAAACTGATACATTGAGTAAAGAGTATAAATATGGCAATAATTCGATATAACGATTTTTTTCAAGACTGAATCAGGAGACAAAAGCTGAGAACATTCTGGATTAGCCGACTTAATCTAAATTCACTGCTTCGGATCAGACGATAAAATGCATTACTTACAATTTACGTGCTTCTCATACATTCTGCGTTATAATGCCTTTATTTGAAATCATAGTAGCTAATAATCCTTATTTTTACGCAGCCACACTGGAAACTTCAACCTTTATCCATTCAAGATAATAGGTTTGATTCAAGTTATGACGTCACAATTATTTCTCGTAGGCACTCTTCATTAGCGGTTGCCTCCGTCTATTATTGAACTTTCGCTTATACTAGATAAATAGCTATGTGAAATGTATCCGCACTCTGAGGGAAAATTCTAGCAGCCGGCTATTCTGATCGGTATTTTGCCCAGGTATCTCCGAACAATACCAGGTAAATGCTGGAGCTGTATATTAACAAACGGGACACGCTCCGCGCGATCTTTCCTTTTACATCCTTGCCCCGATTTCTCCCCTTACTCGCTGCCCTTGCTCACATACACTTCACTATCAAACATTCGCAAAGAAGACCAATCGCGGGCTTTGATCTTGTTCCGGCCCCGCTGGCGGAAATACCACGAGTCGAAACCATGCAAACTGACGTGCAGATCGGTTCTAGATCTTACATTTCCGGGAGGGAAGAAATCCGCTGCTTCCTGGTATATTACAAACTAACTACTTTTCTTATATTAACTAGTCTTAGGATGCTGATTTCAGATCTGTTACCAAATGCTTTCTTGAAGCGTCTACAAGCGTCTACCGGGAGAGGTGTCTCAGGGCATTATCTGATGTCAGTGCAGTGACTCTGACGAGGAGATCCTAGCTTCTAGGCCCAACGGTGGCAGGAGTTTCGTCACTACTTAGATAGCTAGGTCCAATTCAGTCGCACCCAGGAGGCGAATTCTAACGGCCGAATGCTCGGTAGTTTTCCATGGTGTCTCCGATCAGTACCAGGCGAATGCCGGAACAGTATCCTAACACACAGGCCACGTACCGCGCACGATCTTTCCTTTCTCTTCCTTGTCCTATACTCACCCCTTACCTTACTGCTTATTCATTCTTACACTTACTGCCCTACCTACCACATATGCCGGGAGACCGGTCGGGAGCTTAGAGCGTGTCCTCCCTGGGGCAGGGCTTTGCTGGTGTATCCTGCTAGCCACCGGTTGGTTGCCACCGGTTTTCACAATCTAGCGGGGCAAGTTCACCGCCACGTGCCGAGGAAAAAATCGTGCACTGAACGTACGGAACTAATGGCCTTGACAATTGACGCGCCCGGAATCACTAATCAATCAATCGCTCCCTTCATTTCAAATCTCTTTTCGTCGATTCCTCTGTGTGGTGGCCCGAAACTTGTCGACAGCTGAAGCCGCAGCTGAAAAGCCGCGGAAGTCTCAACGCACGTGTTTGGGGCGTTCGGAGCGCGCCTTTTGGCTGCGAAGGAAGCGGGGAGGCGGCGGCGAGGGGCAAGCCAAGCGCTGAGCTTATCAGCGCGCCTTCTCATGAGGGATTAGCCAGATTGCAGGCGCAGCGCCAGGAAATATTTCAAGTTGGGTGAGCTGCTAATTTAAATTTTGCGCATTTACAGACCAGGCATCTTATACCAGACGTTGATTTCGATTTTTTCTGAAGAGAGTGCAACTGCCCTAAATATACGGCGAAGAAATACTCCAGAAATACATCAATTGTGTACTTCGCCCGTTTACATTCCGTACTTACATTCGCCCGTTTTTTTGTTTTTTTTTTAAAAGAAAGGCTTTAAAATATCTCCACTTGTGAGTGTCAGTTTGTAACCCAAAATACAAAAGACTGTCGATATTTTCTCTTATTTTTTTGCAACAATAAAAGCTTCCCGCCTCATTTGGGTGTCGTATTGCAAGTGAACGGAGTCCTTAGTCGGTTATAAATTTAAGGAGCTCGTGAATAGCGCCACAGGAACGACGTAATAGGAGATAAATGTAATAGAAGATAAATGTAGACTGGCATAAAAGATAAATGTAGTAATAGGACATAAATGTAAGTTGTAATAGGCGTAATAGGAGATAAATGTAGATCTACGATGCGTTTGTAGATACAAGCAGGAATGCTCATGTGTGCCAATTCCATACTATCCTTTTCGACATCTTTTATTTTGTAACTTTTGTATCTTTGTCGAAACTCCTTTTATTTTGTAATAAATTGCTTATGAAAACAGCATTTAACAACAATTAAGGAAAACAAATATTCTAATAGAAAAAAATGTATAATTCAGTTATGTAGGTTAAAGACCAAAAATAGTTGGACAAATCAGAACAATTTAGCATTTTATTGTAATTCAATTAACGTTTCTTCCTACACCAAATTTATGGAGCTCTTCAAGAAAATATACATAAACACTTTGCAAATATATTGATAATACAATAATGGATAAATAATGATGCCTGTGAATTTCATTGTCCGGAGGCAGGGTATTTTAAATTTAGACATATATCAATAAATATGGGGAAAAAGCTGCAAATTTAAACTGTGTTCATTCGAAGACTTCTTTCGGATTCGTAATTTGAATTCCTTTGGTGCTTGGTTCGTGGCAAAGCCTTTTGATTCTTTCGCTTTCTCCATAACAAGGGCTCCTCTCGTAACTCGAAGCTAAATATGTTTGTCAGCTAATATTTGAAAATGTATCTTACGATGCCACAGATTCATAAATTTATTTTTGTTTACATAGTATATAATATTTTATACTGGATTAATGTTCCATCGCTGAAGCAATATGTTTTATTAATATCAAAAACTTTGTACGGGAGTTAACAATTTATTTAATGATTGATTGTTAGTCATTCAGGGCGCCACAACTGCTAGGGTCATTAGTCTCGTAAGTGCAGTGTACGTTTTTTCTCGAGAAGTGGTGTTCTTCTGGACGGCGAGATCCGGCACCAAACTACCGTTAGCTAGCGGGGGTTTCCTCAACCAAGTATTTCCTAGCAGTGGGGCACCGTCCCAGAGGGGCACTGCTCCAGCTGGGACAAGCTCTAAGCACCCGAACGGTCTCCCGCCATGTGAGGTAGTGTAGTGCATGTTAGTGTAAGCGTGTGTAAGTGAGGGGTGTGGATAGGACAAGAAGAAACAAGGAATGATCGCGCGCGATACGTGGCCTGTTTGTTAGGGTATTGCTCCGACATTCGCGAGGTGTCAGAAAATCACGGAAAACAACCGATAAGAGCAGCAAACCGCCAGAATTCTCAGGCAGCGACTGAATTTGACCTCGCTGTCAAACTAGTGTCGAAAATTCTGCCAGAGTCTGGTCTCGAACCTAGGACCTCTCTGTCACGGGCACTGCAGCAACTTCAGTTGGTGCTTCGAGCCACCTCCCCGTACACTTTTTTAAACTAGTGACTGTGTCCTCTTTTTCAGTTCCTAGGGCACATACTACGCTTCCGTGGTTGATTTTCTTTTCTATTTTCTGTCCCTGTCTCAAGAGTATGATCCGTGTCAGTTATATTCAAAATGTTAAACGAGCACAGAGAGAATATGAAATCACCCACTCGTAAATTCTGCAGTTTGTTACGTCTCTCTTGTCACATTCCTTTATAACTTTACTAGTTTTTTGTAGTTTAAACGGATTACAACACCACAGACTATTAAATATATTCACACATTTACAAATGATGAAGCAGTTGTATCACTGAATTCAGGTATATATCACCTCTCAACTACTCTACTCAAATGGGAACCGGTTGTGACAACAAGACTGCTCTGTTAGGAAGCCAAGAATCCACGGGATTCCTCTAATTCTTTTTACAGTTCGCGATGTCACAATGCGTAACGTTGAGCAACAGATTTTACCCCTCAACATCCTGTGCGATTATCAACCTTAAGCGAAAAATTAACATTTGAATATTTCTGAAGTTTTGTAAGTCTCCATCATAACATTTGTAATACAGCGTCTTAATGAATTATTTCTGCCGATAAAAATATCATTAAAATAATAAGTTTGTGTTTGAATTATAAATATTTCTTTAATTTATTGTTTATATTTATGTTTACTTGCGTAAAAAATTCTTAACGTTTTCAAAATAGGTCAATTTAGATTTACAGTGTGATATCTCTTATGTTCCTGCTACGGATCATTTGCTTTTGGAAAAAAAAATCATTTAACCGTATCCCTCAATGTTGGCGTTACATTATTCATTGTTGAAGCAAATGTGTGAATCCAGTGTTTGACATTTGAGCGTTTCTTTATTAATGTATTAATATATTAAAAAACAAAAATAATACCGGGAGCGGTAGCTCAGTGCATCAACTAATGTCACCGTGACCGGGAGGTCGTGGGTACGAGTCCAGGATTTCCGACACTAGCTTTTTAGCTAGGTGGAATTCATTCGCTGTCTGGAGGAGAATTCTAGCGGCCGGCTGCTCTGATCGGTAGTTTTCTATGGTTTCTCCGATCAATACAAGGCGAATGCCGGAGCAATACCCTAACAAACGGGCCACGGACCGCGCGCGATCTGTCCTTCCTCTTCCTTGTCTATCCTCCCCCCTTAAACATACACTTACAATAACATGCACTAAACTACCACATATTCCGGGAGAAACGACCACATATTCATAGGTCGGGAGCTTAGAGCTTGTCCCGGCTGGGGCGGTGCCCCGCTGGTGGGAGAGTCCAGGTTAGGGGGAAACCCCACTAGCCGACGGTAGGTCGGCGCCGGATCTCGCCATCCAGCGGGGGAAGATCACTGCCATCTCCCGAGAGATAAACATGCACTACACTAACCGCACAAATGAAGAAAGCAGTTGACGCGACCGGAATATAATACAAATGAGTACATAAAAAATCGCGACTTCTCTACAAAGAAGCAATGGAAGCACTGCCGCTTCGTGACCGCTTCCCGTATTACGCAACAATGAACAGCAAACATTCCCATTACAACAGGAGTGAAAATGACACCTGGTTTTGAATCTAGGGCAAAAGCTGCTGAGTACGTGCGTGTTGTTGTTTGCGTGGCATCGCTCAGGAGTTCCGGCGTGGCACCTCCCACGCCGTTTGATCCTGTTTTGATGAAGGAGTCCTCCGAGGGCACGAACGGGGGTGTATCAGCGCAACAAGGAGCTTCCCGTGCAGACTAACGTGTATGTGTGCACACCACCGTTATCGCGGCGCGTGCTCCTGCGGGATTAGAGAGGCTCCAGGCGCCAAGCGTCGGAGGCCGGGAATCGCGCGCGGGGAGTTTAGAGTGGGATATGAGAGCAGCCGAATGGAAGCGAAATGGTGGGGTCGAGGTGCTACTTGTCGGGGTGGGTGTGTCGCAGTCTCGGATCACTAGAACGAGGTGCTGGGGTGAGGTGTCGGCATGAGGTGTGTCGGGGTGAGTGTTTGGTGTGGGAGGGGTTTGGGGTGGTGAGTGTTTGGGATGGAGAGTGTTTGGGGGATTTTGAGTTGTGATGAGGTGTATATCGGAAAGAAGGGTGGCTGGGGGGCTCCGGCAGCTAGGGGGGTGGGCGGTTTCGGTGCGAGATGTAGTTCGTCGAGAAGTGATGGAATGCTTTGGGATGAGGTGCTACAAGCTGCGCGGTATCTAGGAGCGCAATGTCTGGGTGTTCGTTGTCGAGCTGTTCGTTGTCGAGGTGGTCGTTGTCGGGATGGTCGTTGCCGGCGTGGTCAGGGTGCGCGGAGTCGGTTTGATTGATTTTTTCGTCTTTCCAGGCGCGTCAACTTCTTTGGTCATTATTCCCGTCAGTGCAGTGCATGTTTTGTTCTTGGGAGATAGCGATGATGTTCCCCCACTGGGTGGCGAGATCCGGCGCCGACCTACCGTTGGCTGGTGGGGTTTCCCCCTAACCAGGACTCTCCCACCAGCAGGGCACCACCCCAGCCGGGACAAGCTCTAAGCTCCGGAACGGTCTCCCGGAACATGTGGTAGTGTAGTGCATGTTAGTGTGTGTGTGTGTGTGTGTGTGTAAGGAGAGAAGATAAGAAAAGGAAGAGGAAGGACAGATCGCGCGCGGTCCTTGGCCCGTTTGGTAGGGTATTGCTCCGGCATTCGCCTGGTGTTGATCGCAGAAACCACGGAAAAGGACCGATCAGAGCAGCCGGCTGCTAGAAATCTCCTGCAGATAACGAATGAATTCGACCTAGCTGAAAAGCTAGTGTCGAAAATCCTGCCGCCGTCAGGACTCGAACCTAGGACCTCCCGATCAGAGGCGCTGCAGCGACATCAGTTGATACACTGAGCTACCGGTCCCGGTGCGGTGGCAGTCTGCGCTGTGCCGGGGTGCGCTGTGTCGGAGTGCGCTGTGTCGGAGTGCGCGGTGACGGGGTGCGTGGTGTCGGAATGCGCGGTGACGGGGGGCGCGGTGTCGGGGTGAGAGAGGTCGGGGTGAAGGGTGTCATGGTGTTGGAGCGAAGGGCGAGTGGGGCGTGGAGCGCGATGGAGTGCAGGATATCAGGCGTGAAACGTCAGACCAAACCGGAAACTGTTTGCAACGCTTCTCCGGCAGGGTCTTCACTCCCTCTCCTTCTTGCTCCTTGTTGGCTGCGGCGACGCCATTGCGCGCAACGTGCCGCGACGCTCGTCACGTCTTCTATCCCCCCTTCCCTTCGTATTCCACGAAGCCTCGCCCCCGACAGCCCTTCCTGCGTCACCGTCACAGCAACGACGCCAAGGCAAGCAATGCAAACGTCGTATCAACAGGTAACAACGCGCGCTCCCGTAATCTGCTGTTCGCGCGCTCCGCAAGGGCCGCCTGCGCGGTGGCGTTTAGAAGGCGCTAAACAGCGAGTTGATGTTTTCCGGGCGGGGTTCGTCATTACGGCAGGCGAGTAAACGCCGCGTCGTATGCGCCGGAACGGAGCCCTCGTAAGCGGTGTTAGCTTTCTGGGCGGTGCGTGCCTCGCTGCGCGGGACCGAATGCTGTTAAATTTTGCTCGGAAGTTGTAATTAGATATTGCGATTATTTTGTTAAAGTTTCTCTACGAGATTATGGTGGTTTTCTCTCGTTCTTTTTTTATTTCCCTTCTACATCCATTATAACGCCTTTACGTCACTGCTGCCAATTTTGGGAGAATCATTCTAGAAAGAAACTTTCTGAATTGGAGAATGTACGAACACTTATTGCGGTAAACTTCACTTGTAGACTTGCACCACAAGAATATTATTTTATGAATAGCAATTTCCAAATAATAATAATAAACACAAATTCTCGCGTACATGAAGCAGATATATTACGTTATTATTGTGTTTGGGGTTATAATTATTATGCATAACCGGAATTTCTCGTAACTTAGTGTAGAACACATTTTTTTATTCTCCCTTTCGTTTGGATCGTTTCGTTTTACCTTTTCAATTTCTTTTTTAAATATTTAGATATTAAATTAGTTTTAAATTGAATGTGAAAGAAACTGAGATTGTTGCCAAGAAAGTTTGTAACAAAATTAAAACCTTATCTCAAAGTCGAAAATTTCTAAGGATATTTTTGGCTCCAATAATTCTTATGATCTTTAATAATGGTATGAATATCTTTTCATTTAGACCCATCTCATGAATTTCCTTTATTGCATTGTAAGATACAAGTAATTTACCATATTCAGTGTACAAAAGTAATTTATAACACAGGCACACACGAAAACGTCAGGGCCTAAGACTTGCCACATGTTTCTCTATGTATGTCGACGCGCTGAATCCCAATGCGAAGCAAGAATTGCGCCACCACCCACCATATTTTTAAATCGCAAGCATAGTTTTCTTTCAATTTCTGCACGCATTAAAAAATAATAATGCAGATAAGATTAAATATGTTCCGTGTGTACTGTGAAGAGCAGTAGAATAATTATCCTAAAACTTTATGCCTTTTTAGATGGGTATGTTTTGCTTCATTATCTAATCTCGGAAAACCATTGGACTTACCTTTCATTCTAAACTTTCCATGTAACAAAATCATGTAATTGCTGTATGTTATTTTTAAACAAATTAATTTACAAACTCGTATTTCTTTAAAAAATTGAAAATGCTGCAAAATTTATTTTTCGTTCAGTTTTTAAAACGCTTCGAGTGTTCCTTACTGCCTGCCACGGTGCTATATATCAAGTTTTTGCACCAGGATCGGTAGCTCAGTGCCTCAACTGATGTCACTGCAGCGCCTCTGACCGGGAGGTCCTAGGTTCGAGTCCTGACGGTGACAGGATTTTCGACTCTAGCTTTTCAGCTAGATCGAATTCAGTCAAGAGGAGAATTCTAGCGACCGGCTGCTCTGATCGGTAGTTTTCCTTGGTTTCTCCGATCAACACCAGGCGAATGGCGGAGCAGTACCCTACCAAATGGGCCAAGGATCGTGCGCGATCTGTCCTTCCTCTTTCTTGTCCTATCCTCTCCCCGTACACGCACTCACTCACTCACACACACACACACACCACACACACACACACACACACACTAACATGCACTATACAACCACATATTCCGGGAGAACGGTCGGGAGCTTAGAGCTTGTCCCGGCTGGTGCGGTGCTCCGCTGGTGGGAGAGTCATGGTTTGGGGGAAACTCCACTAGCCGATGGTAGGTCGGCGCCGGATCTCGCCATCCAGCGGGGGAAGATCACCGCCATCATAAACGATACAAGATTTTAACTCAGAGAAACAAAATCAAAAAAACTTTCCATTAACTTAAAATTGATTATTTTATTTCCTGATTGGTGTTACCGGATAAATTCTTCAATAGGTTACAAAAAGCTGTGCCTTCGAGACTTTTTCTATAAGTGCCTGAACTAATTTGAACTTCTTTTACTCAAAACTTTTGCCAGAAAGGGCCAATTTTTTTCGTGTCATCTTGAAAAACAGAGGTTTTCAATTCATTTTAATTATTTTTGGAGATAATTCACCGTGATTAATCTAACGAACATACTACCTTAACATGCAATGACTTTTGCCACTTTCGAAATAGGTTCCTCAACTCATGTAACTTCATTTTCTGTGTACGTCTTCTAGAATTCAGTGGGAAATACTATTATTCAAATTATCGTTTCCATGTTGTCGCGGTAGGAAGTATTATTCCGAAGGCAAACATGGATAAGAACCAAAATTTATTGCTTATTTATCCTTGAAAATAAATTTTATTACATGGGAGTTTTTTTTTTTATTTCGTAGTATATGACTTAGTGTACGGGTCACAGAATTTTGAAAATGTGCACAGAATTCACTTTTCCCCATAGCACGTCATAGACAGTTTGAACTGTTTTTTGACGTAAAATAAATAAATAAATAAATCACCACTGTCGCTCCCACCGCATTGTTTTTATCGAAGTGAGTATTGATCTCGGGCGCTACTCAGTTCATATTCCGTAAGGGTAGGACTTGTTATGGTCCGAGAGATGGTGATGTTTCTTCTCTGCTGGAACGTGAGATCAGGCTACACTATACGGGGTTTTCACATCCAGGTATCACCTCGATCTTGACACCACCCCAAATTTTTGCAAAATAAAATGTATAATTAAATGAAGAAATGTAGTACCTTCGCTCAGTTCTTACTCTTTGTGTACAAAATGTAATTTTTCGGAAGGAAAGTGCGTTAACTGTAATTGAAAATACACGATATAGTAATTCTATTATTCACTTATTATTTCGTGTTCTCCCAAATGTTTTTGCATGACAATGTTTGGTGAGAAATACGTATGCAATGGAAATATTAATTGAACAATTTACACACTCTTATTTAAAAGACAACTGCTGTCACAAAGGAGTGGAGAAAGCAATATAAATATATATTTTCCCGGAATATAATTCGACTTCCTTGAAATTTTCACCATGTGCCGTGTCCATTTGTGTTCATGACACACAGCTATATAACTCCATTTTGTGAGAAATGAGAACTGCGTGTGCTTTGCATACTTCTAGGTATAAACTGTTTCCTCTTCAGTATTTTTGTGGATAACTGCAGTACAATTTAAAGAACACTCCATATGCATATTCGTGTAGTATTTCAACTTCACATATTTCTCACTTTTGCGGGCGTGATCAGCGGAAACTTGTTAGAAAGCTACAGCTTCAGTTTTTGCCCCAGCCAGGAATAGGACCAGCAACATCCTCACATAAAGCTAGAGGGCTGTCCATGAGGCACCCGAAGGGCTAATATTATATTTGTAATTGGTTCAGTATAAATGATTTAACGTTATTTATGCAATTTATTTCCTCAAGTTAACAGCAGGGAACATACAAAGAACATTACTAAAAAATCATTTGGACAACTTAATTTAATTTAAATCGATTTTTATTTAGCTCTGTTCCTTCTTTCAGTAAATAAACAGTAAATTTTATTAAAACAAATGAGTGAAAAGTATTTAGATTGTATTGAACTCTGAATAATGTTATCACGTAAACGTGATACCAATTTGACTTGACGTTGACTATATTATGTTCGGAAACTTAATACTATAATTTCGAATTAAAATGACTCTTTTTACTCCTATTTTCAACAATAAAAAAATATGAGACATATGACTTCCTGGTTTAATAGCTCTTCATTATTGAAAAACATGCTTCGATGAAGAAAATTGTCTGTTGAAATGTACGACATTACCATTTTACCAAACGTTTGCCTTTTTGTCATGCATGTTGCCGTTTGTGGTACCAACCCAAAATTTAATATTGGTTCTTACTGAACGTGGTGTTCTGTTCATGATGAAGCAAAATGTCTGATAATAATTGGGTAACTCGTAATATTCACAGTAATATTAGTTGTT
This sequence comes from Teleogryllus oceanicus, assembly GCA_964035755.1. Lineage (NCBI taxonomy): Eukaryota > Metazoa > Arthropoda > Insecta > Orthoptera > Gryllidae > Teleogryllus > Teleogryllus oceanicus. Next base: position 276,423,922 of record CAXIVR010000001.1, on the reverse strand, counting down.
AAATGAAAGTTGTTTAGGTAGTTCAATTAAATGTTAAGTTGTTGGGGACCTTCTCGTAGCACGAAGCTTCCGTGACTAATTCCGAATGAAATCCCCCTGGGATTTGGATCTCGATGCGCACAGTTGAAACGCCGAGTACTTCACTCACCGCATTACCGCTTGTTCGCCGTGACAGCTTCCATGTAACATGCCCAGCGGCGCCGCCGCAAAGACGAATAACGAGAGCGATAATCTGCGCGTGGAAACGTCTATCGCTGCAGTTCCACCAACACCTTCCACCGAAACGAAGCGCGGGGACTCGACGAGTGTTAATAGAAGAATCCCACTTTTTTTCCATCGACGCAGCGGGCTTCCCACAGCATGCTCCACTCCCACTCCCACCTCCTTCCGTCACTTCCCCACTGCCGCTCTCTCCCCGCTCCGCCCCTGCCTCCGGGGGAACCGCAGACAGGCCACGCTGCCGTTTTCATGCACCACGGGCGAAAATGGCAATTACCCTCCCGACAAAGGCACAGGCTAATAGCTCATCATCCGTTTTTTTTGGCCGCGCCGCGTAGTGCCGGTCGGTCCGCGGGCGGCGGCGCCGAGGCCGGAAGGGAGGGAGGGCGTCCGTTCGTCCCCACTCGCCGTCCACTGCTACCGCCGCACTTCCACCGCTAGCCTCCCTGCCGGCTGCCCTCGTCTCCCGAGCCCGTTCCTAGAACTGGACCCACCGCCCGGTCTCGTTCCTGATACCCACTCTTGTGTTTGTCACTCGCTCCCGTTCTCCTATGCCGTCAGCCTCATCCATTCTCGTTCCCCACCCACCATTATCTACTCACCCACGCTCATCCCCCAACTACCTTTGTTCCTGACACCTGCTGTTGGTTTAGCCACCCGCTCCCCCCCACCTCCCCCACCTCTCCCCCCCCCCATCCCCTACCCTTCCTGTTCCCATTATCGCCCCATCTCCCCCCCCCCCGTTCCCTCCCGCTACCCACCCTCTCTCCCGCTACCCTCTCTCGTCCCCTCAACCATCCTCGTCTCCGCTTCCCACTCGTTTACCAACCTTCGTTCCCGCTACCCACCCTCGCTTTCGTTACCCACCATAGGCTCCACTACCCACTTTCGTCCCCGCTACACACACTCGTCTATCAGCCTTCATCCCCGCTACACACATTCGTCCCCGCTGCCCACACTCGTCCTCTCTACTCCATTCCCCCCTAGCTGCCCCCTCTTCCCCCCTCCCCCCTCGCCCCAGCTATCAACCCCCACTCCCATCCTAGTCACCACTACCCACTCTCGTTCAGTGCCCACACTCGCCTACCAACCTTCATGCCCGCTACCCACCTCGTCGTGCCCCCCCCCCCCCCCCCCCCCCCCCCCCCCCCCCCCGGCCGTCGCCCGTCCACGCTCTCTTTGTGCGCGCCTCGCCGATCCGGCGCCGGCCGCCGGCCGCCGCCCGCATTCACGGCAGGCCTGTGCACGTCCGCGCGGCGGCACTTTCGCTCTTCAAAGAAAAACGCTCTGTCAAAACGTTGATACTTTCGGGTGATTAAACGATCAAAGTTTTGCATGCTGGAGACAGACAAGCCAAGGTAATGAAATTTATTTCGTTCACGGCTTTTTTTTTCTCGTTGAGCTATTTATAACTAAACGTTAATGAGTAGAGACATTCTTTTCCCAGTTTTTTTTCCCTACAATATAAAAGTTGTCCACGACGCTTACTATTCTGCAAAGTTCACATTCTTTGCCATATGCTGATGCATCAAGTTTACATGAAACGCTTTCGCATGGCAGACGGGTTTATTCTATTGATGTATCACTTGAAAACATTGATAATAGAACCAATTGTGGTGAAACTGTGGTGAAAGGGAAGGAGTTAAAGTTAAAATTGAAGGACTGACGCAGATTTTTGTGCAACGTAACCATATATTCATGAATTCGAAATTATCAAAGGATAGCTATTAATTTAAATATGGATAGATCCTCTAACCAGGCATTTACGGTCATCTGATGAGAGAAAATAATGAAATATACAGAAAAATGATCCATTGTAAATGAATTGCCTGTCCGCATTGTGAGAACGATACGTGCGAAATTTGTGCAGAACATAGTCTATTTTGACCTTTGGTTGTGACATTTGAAGCTGAGCGAAAGCGGAAATATACTCGTGTGTATTGAGCGCACACGATGGTATATTTTATAATATCCTGCAAAACGAAATACTTAATGCACTAAAAGGTAAAAACGTACAGTACGGCACTGCTATGACAAAGCAATTTATGAAACATTAGTTTGCGTATATTGCGGAATGATCAGATTTCGTAGCGTTGCCACAGGACTCCAGAGTGCGGCCACAGGAAATAAAAACAGCGAATTGTAGAGCGCTGAGGAAATACGGCGAGCGATTGTGCATGGAAGCAATCTGGATCCGCCGTGCTGTGTGGTGGCGTCACTGAACAGGGACGGATCTCGACATTCAGTTGGTTTTTGAGGGAGGGCATCACGTTCTTGCGTTCAATATCACTATATTATGTGGTTACCTTACAAGGGGGTCTGTTAGCTAGAAGGTAAAGCAACACTCTTTCGGACAACAAATTTTGATTATATTAGCCACCTAACTTTCCTAATGGAATAATGCCAGTACACGTTACGAGTGTTGTATGCCGTCACTTTGTATTATTGATGGTGCAATTTCGTAACTCGATTGCTTTGTATATTTTGAATTTATTCTTGTAAATTTTCAGATACTAGTTGGACCCATACGAACAGTTGACACTTTGAAAAACATTGCTTCAAAGATGAAGTTCGCCTCAGTCGAAACTTAGCGCAAAATAGGTCCAGCAATGCGTTACATCAAATAGCCCCGGTAACGTGCGTCGGTAAACATTGTAACATTGTTTTGCGTTTATTAACAAATAGAAAGACATGCCTGTGCTGTTAAATGACACAGAACAAAAAGTTACCTGCTTTATTTTTTATTGATTTCCAGCTTCTGAGCGTCTCACACATCCCTCTTGTTACAAAGAGATGTTAAGGCTAAATTATCCAACACCAGTTCAATTTGTCGCCACACGTGGCAGCACCAAAATAGGCAAAATTTACTAGACCGATAACGTCTGAAGAAATGGTCCGATTTTCGATCTGTAAACGGTATTGGACGCCTTTTTAAAATAGCATTTACGCTACGAAGCCGTTTTCTAAAAAAAGATTTCCATAATTTTCATCCATAATTGTATTAGATTCGCCATGATTTCTTCCCCTATGTCTTTGAGTAGTTCGATTAGGATGTTATTTACACCCGAGGACCTCCAATTTTTCAGTTGTTTTGTCGCCCAATGCATTTTCTCTACACAAATCTCTGGTTGATCTTCGTAATCATCAATGCTTATCCACTCCTGTACTTGAAAGTCCTCATATTGTGTGAAAACTTTGTGTATTCTTCCCATCTTTTCATGTGTCTTCTTTTTTTGTAATTATTTTGCCGTTCTCATCCTATTCCCAGGGACCGAGTAGCAAAATAATAGCGGTAAAGGTATTTATACCGGTATAAAAACACCTTTACCTCTATTATACCTTTATTCAAAATACCTTTAAAACTACCGGTATTTTTAGAGGTATTTTACCTTTATCTGAAGTCTATACCGGTAAACTACTTTTATTTAAAGGTATTATGTCGGTATTCTCTCATCAAAATACTTGTATTTTTACAAGAAAATGCCGGTATTTCAGTAGAAACATACAGGTTGGGGGAAATTCATTGTGTTTTTTTCGCTGAGATGGCTCAGAGGAACAACTATTGACACGGCAAAGTTTCTGACCGAGAGGTCCTAGGGTTCGAGTTCCCAGGGTGGCGGATTTTCGACATTAGGCATATTCTAGCTAGGTCGAATTCCGCCGTTGACTGGGGAAGAATTCCAGTGGTCGGGTTTCCTCAACGGTAGTTTTCTATGGTTTCTCCAATCATTACCTGAACGTAGAGAGTAGTTTTGGATAACTGGGTTCCTCACTCATATGCAAAGCTCCCAATACTTTAAAACTTTCCTCTTTCGCTCTAAAACTGTCCCGCGGCAGCGTTAGAACAGTTGCCCTGGCGGGCCCGCTAATTGAAGCGAAACTCCCTTCACCAAATACCTAAGGAATGTAGTTGCATCCGCTCGGCCCCCGCACCGAGGAGAGGATGGGCCACGCCGTCTCGGGACGTCATGTCGCACGCGGAAAAGGTGCGTAATGACGTGTCCAGATGGCATCCCGCAGGTAGAAGTAAAGGTCCAATAAGTAATTCTTATTCCTTGTGAACGGTCAGTACTTTGTCGTGTGTTTAGAAATTTTTTTCACGTGGTATTCCAAGGAAAATATGGGAATAAAAACTACAAATATTGTTTATAAATATTTTAAGTATGATCCTCCAAGGAACACCTCGCAGTGCTTGTTGCTCAATTGTATTCATGTTGTGAAGGTATGAACAAACTGTTCTTTTATATACGCGTACATGTGAAATTCCGTGTGAGATCAGCCAAAAATTTGCACTCTCTAATCTGACTCCCCTCCACTCCCTCCATAACTGTAGTGAAATTATCTTATAGAATCGTCTTTTGACTTTAAAATATTTATAAACTACACGTGACATTCAACAATCCTTCTCTTTATGATTTTATTGTTATTTATCATGTTTGAAGCAAATGAGTTATTTACCGTTTATTTAGAGGGTATTTAGAGGGTACATACACTTGATTTCTATTATTAAAAAAGTTGTATAAAAAGATAGGCATTTCCAAACCTTAGGTTTTATAAAGCATGGGCTCTGACTTCCTGTTATGAGTCCTGATGGGTTGGGGTTCCTTGGGCCTGCGGATTTTCCCCGGCCGCTCGAGAGAAACAATGAGCAGCTTTTCCAGGTACTTTGTCTAATCCTCACATGCAATATTTAAAGCAGTAACGGTTCAATTATATGAAATTTTTACAACTTCATAGTATAGAGAATCAGTCAGTTAGCTACTGACCACGAAATAGACATGAAATTGTTCTTTCTGTGAAACATGTGAAACATTTTGCTTTAATATAGCTAATTTACTGTTCAGTTAGAGGAACATATTATCCTACATCAAAGAATTCTGAGCCGTGGAAATGGAGGTGTCTGTTAGTGACATTACTGAGCGTTCGAGAAAACGAAAAGAAAGAAAAAAATAACATAATGAAAAAAAAAATCACGAAACATGAATCGTTCAAACCGTAAAGTCAGGATGCCTGACGTATTTTTTTAAAAATATGTCAAAAAATTGATTTTTGATAAAAGGAGGAAAAATGAAGGCGCTCTTTTTTCGCCAACCGTATCAATGGATTTGTATAAAATTTTTTAAGTTTGGATATTCTTACTTTAATAATAAATAAATTATAAACTTTTGCAATAATGGATTTGTGCAAAAAGCTGCGTAAATACAAAAAAGATGCAATTAAGAAGCAATGTTAATTTTCCCAATATATTTTTATGAATTTCAATAAAAGGAATTTATTTTCCATTCAAATCAAGACATGTCCAGCTGTCATTCAATCAAAGCATGCAATGTCCTTCGCATTCATTCAAAACAAGACATTTCCGACACGAAACTCGCTCCAAAATTCTACCAAACATAGAATATTTAAATTTTATATTAATAATATATTTATCTATACTTATTTCATAATTAAGAATTGAGTACAAATAAAATATTTGCATATTTTTGATGCTATAACCTTTTTTGCGTTTTTCTCGAAAAGGAGTAAAGTGGACATGTCACGTTTTGAATGTTTGCTCCTCATTTCGCGCTTCTTTCTTTCCAAGCCCAGCGCCGCGAGGGCACGTGCTCAAGTGTACAGTCACCCTTCTGATCTGGAAACAGGGTCGCACCTCTGGCACACAGCTGTTCTGATAGCGTGACTTTCCTGACCTCCGCAGACATCTCGCCGCGTTCTTCGACGAATTGCGTGCTACACTAGGGCAATTAGATATGTCCAAGGGTAGGAAAAGGACGGTGAGCAGTTTTCAGTGGGCGAGAACATTGTGCAATGACGATGTGGAGAATATATTTACTCTATAAGAATTAGTGGAATCACTCGCGTTTCCTTAATTATTAGTAGCCGAGTATTTTATATAATATATATATTGTGACATACCGATATGTCACGTTAAAATAAACTAACATTTATTTGTAGACAATATGGTGGAACATGCATTACGAAATATCACGAGAGCTAGAGCTTAGCAACGACCGTGAATAAACAATGTAGTTTTGTTTTTTCTAAATGCATTAAGAGATGGCTTGGTGCCGAAAGTAGAAAATTTGGGATTGGGCGAAGAAGTTTAGACGATCAAAAGGTCAGCTACACCAAAATATAACAAACGTATGGATTGGCTGGGTGAGAGAAGGACGGTCAAATGTTATGAAAAAATGAAGGTAGTTTAATACGAAGTCTTCGAGGGATGAATCATGCAGGAAGATTTCATTCTGCTCGGCAACGCGCTTCTGAACTGATCGTAGGTTCGTGAGAGGGAACGAGTACAATCTAGATAGAATTGGGTTATCAGTGAAATTTTAAGGACAGTGAATGATATTGCAGATATTTTCATGTGGAAGCAATATTGATGTATAAATTGGAACTTTGTCGGGAGTGGTAATCGAGTTCGGGACTATGTCATAGGACGTAATCGGGACTGATAATTTTGATAGTTTGAGACCAGCTTGATAGGGCAGAAGAGGATTCCTTGGGAACTTTGGGACTACGGCAAGCTCGCAAGATATTTCGACTGAGAAGTCTACGAGGGACATCAACGAAGAATAGATAAGTTAACCGCGGTGTAAAATTGTAAATTGAAAGAGATCTTGATCAAAGGCCTAACTTAAATTCATTAAATTGTTTGATAAAAAGGTAAAAATAAACTTTGTTAAATTTTGTTCTTTAGAAAAGAAAGTGATCTTTCATTTAGTCAATCCAAACAGAAATGAACTAGGAATAGAATCATTCTATTTCAGATTCCCAGCTGCGCTGTATAGTCGGCGGATCCTATAATCCATTATAGAGGTAATAAGGATTATAATATATCGTGACCCATTGACCCAGCAAGCCGGACGCTAAGATCTTTAGCAGGTATAAATGTAGAGAGAGGAAATGTTGTATATCTCAATACATATATATATATATATATATATATATATATATATATATATATATATATATATATATAATGTGTGTGTGTGAACGAAATAATAATTTATACAATAAATAACAATTATGAAAGTATATTTGATTAATAAACATTTTCTGAGATATTACTAAATAAAATAACTTATTTTGTCAACATGTGTGGATGGTAAACTATTGTTTTTTATTGAAAATACAGGTATAACCTTTATGGACGTCCATACTGGTATAGTTGGCATAGAGAGGTACTTTCCCGGTATAAAAGAATAAAGGTATTTGAAAAAGGTGTGAAAAAATACCGGTAGTTTTACCGGTATTCAATATTTTTTCGGTCCCTGTTCACTGGCAGAAACAAAAAAAAGTATCCTTGTCATCTTCTCTTTCATTTGTATTTACAGTATTTGAAGTATTTCTTTTTTAAATACATCTATTTTATGTATTTAAATATATCTCCAAAATACATTCTCAAAAAACTCAAAATTACTTTTTTTAAATACAAAAATACATATTTCAAATACAAGTTTTTAAATATTGCTCAACCCTGTCTATATACTATGTGCGATCAGCGATCTGTGTTCCCTGCTTGAGCGTAGTATTAATACTTTTGCCATGAGTAAGACCGGAAACTTTTGTAGAATGATTTTGAGGCTTAATGTAAAGTACCTTCAAAAATAAAAAAAAACGGTTTGGAACTCCCAAAGTCTCTAGTTCTTTCAGGTATATTGGGGAATATCAATTTTGGAAAAAATCGGCAGAACGGTTTAGGCGTTAGCGTTGACCACAAACGGACAGACACGTTTTGGCGTCAATCGATTTTTAGGTATCAAAGACCCACAAAAAATGTATTTTCGCTACACCAGTAGTTAGAAGAAGTAATTTATTAGCAACAGCATTTATCCACTTTTACGTCACCAGGGCCCGGCAATAAGTTTTCCGGTGCACGGTTACATAGCTTTCTCTTCTTAGATTGACAAGAGGTTTGAGAAGAGGAAGAAAGTAAAATGTTTATAATTTGCAATTCCATTAACAAAATATTCATTAAATCGAATTTAAAAATAAATACTTTCTCTACCTACTGTTTGTGTAAGAGAATGTATTTATCTCTGTCAGTAATGACAACAACAGTACATACGTAGAAAACTCAAGGACGAGCAGAAAATCCTTCAAACACTCTTCAATATCTTTACGTGAGGCATTTCTGAATTAGTATAAGACAAACTATGGTTATTGCTAAAAATAAATCACAACAAATTTAAAAGAAAACTTTTTTCAAAATTAACCCAATATGTTGCCCAGGGCGCGCCTAGGGCTGACGTGTTTACCCCGGCCGGTCCCGCGCTTTTCAGTTTTATCTCTGTTCATATCCAGGCGCGGGGAACGGGTCAGCCCTAACGCAGCCCACCTTGCCTCGTCCCCCCCCCATTGAGCGGTGATTCCAGCCGAGTAATGGCTAATAGCCCTGTTTAATAGTGCTGCCCGCGCCCCGGCCCCGCCCCCGCCCGCGCCCTCCACCCCACCTCGCCATGCCATCGCTCCCGCCCTCACTCCACTCCCCTCCACGCCATCCCACCCCGCTCAGTCGCCTCTGTGCTCTGGGTTACAATGTTCCGCGTGCGAGCGCCTGGTGATCGCTCCACTCGCGACTCTTTTACTACCGGACTTCCGGCACTCGCCGCTTGGAGGGGCCGACAGGGGAGGAGAGAGAGGGAGAGAGCAAGGACCACAACGAAGTTGCGAAATGGCTCAGGTGGAAATTATTGACGGGCCTCATTTAATGTGAAGAAGGAAAAGGAAGAATGAAGGTATACCGCACGTCGAAGCGATACAAGAAAAAATGTGACTTGTGATTAAAAGCAAAACTGCGAAATTGTAAATTTTAATGGAAGAGGCAAAGTGACGGACGTGAAAGATGTGAAAGGAAGAGACGAAGTAAAGATTATTACCATTAATTTTTTTTTATTTAAGTGTTGCTTTATGAAACTGCATCTTTTTTATCTTCTTGAAATGTAGTAGAGAAGTGTTGTACTGTACATTTGATCTACTACATTATTTTAGTATTCGTGAAGTCTGTTTTTGCTAAAATATTTGGTTTATTGCATTGTTATAAGAAGTAGTTTATTTAGTGTTGAGTAGTGTGCGTGCTTCTTTTTGAAAAACCATTTGGGTGGTTTGTTCAGCAGCATTGTGTCTTCTGTAGGCCACTATGAGAAAAATGTTTGCTTTGACAAACAAAACATCGACTTGTTATCATAAATATCATAGCCAAATTAATTCTTTATTTTTCTGACTAAGAGAATCTAGTATTAACTATGATTATGATACCGAAACATCATTTGTTTCTAGTTTCTGAGGAAGTGTACTTTTGACAAATACAAATTATGTGCACCCTAAATTAATATTGTTAAATTTAATATAAAAATATTATTACGAATATTTTTGTTCTAATTATAAACCATTATTAATGACATTAAAATAACTATTAATAACTAATAATGTATTGAAAATAAAACGTTTCTGCCGTTAATCGCTACACTAAATTACAAATAATTACTTCACAGTAATCTAAAATAACATTCAGTATGAATAAGTTATTTATTTCTGCCAACAAATCGTGTTTAGCAATGTTTTCATCATTATCAAATTAAAGATTTTTTCATCCGAAAAAAATTCCTTTAGGTTTTTTCATTTCTTGCAGATCAGAATTTCTAATGTAATTCTTTCACATATTTTCAAAAGTTCAAATTACTTTATCGGATATTTGTAATGGAATTTGGAAAAGTGCACTGAGAACTCGAGGTATTTTAGTTACGATCACAATTCCATCAATTCCACACAATAATTCAATGTCGTTTCCAACGTGATAATGTAGTCAGGTGCCATTTCTGTTATGTGGGGAATTGGTACGCACTGCCTGAATACTGCACGCGAAAATGAAATCCCCATCGCATTGAAGTTTGTAGAGCGTATGAGGTAGCAAATGATTTGGATATGTAAGTTGGGGATTAAGAAGAGAAAATAAAGAATGAATTAAAAGAAACGAACAGAGGATGTAGGAAGGTAGGATAAGAGACAAATATCCCCAAAACAGCGTTTTTGAGAAACAATAGAAGTTCTTTTCTACCCTCAAAATGAGAAAGAGTCGAAATTAAATGTTTAATAGGCATCCCATTACTTTCTGTCTTGAGAGAAAGTTTGTATAATCAACCCATATCTTGTGATGTCGCAATAAAATAAAACTGCCATTTTTTTGTGATATCTCTGCTGACGAAATTCGAGATTGACTGGATGTACAAAAAGCTTAATTCTTTATGTTTTTAGTTCAAGAGGTCACTCTGCTATAACCATGAACATTTGCATTAATCGACTTGTCCTCAATTTTATACGGATTGCTCACAAACTGTATGTGTGTTTATTAAATTTGATGATAATTTTATCATGCCATAGTAGTAGAGTTTTTCCTCGTTAATACAATGTTTAAAGAGGATGCACGGTAATTGGGTAACTAACGGAATTTAGAATTAAATCAACTCTTTGGAAGTCAGAGAATTTTGGTTTAAAATTGACGGAGTAATATAAATCCATAGTGAAAGCAGACTTCGGGACTTAAAATGAATCAAGGTCCTAAAACATCAGCCCGGAGAGGCATTTTCGGGCCAGTTTTCGTATACGGGAATTTGGGATTGAGTCAACGTAAGGTGATGTTTTTGAATAGAATTGGAGGTTGATGGTGGTTATTTTTTAGATTTTTCGTAGTAATGTTAGTATGAGATTTACATGTAGTAATTCATTGCAAAAATTGAAAAGCTCTTTATCATCATGCTTAATTTAATTACAAAAATAGTGTCGAATTAGGTGATTAAATTTTCTTTTCAGAAAAGACTGTAATTTGCGTGGGTAAATTAAAAACATTATCTTGTTACTGGTTTGCAAATTTTGTTGTAGACCTTACCGTATCACTCATGTGTAATCATTTGTTTTACATGTATTAATTTCTTCAACTTTAATGACTTCGAAAAATAAATCTGTTCTGTGAGTCCTGTAGCAGTTTATTACAAACTGCGTGCGCGGAAGGTTCGTGATAGCACATGGAGCATCACGCTTACTACAAGCCAAGTTTTCTATGAGCCAAGTCCTCTTACTTCTAAATGATACTCATCGAGTATAACACTTCCTCTTAATTACGTCGATTTCACATGAGCGTAAAAATGTCGACGTCTGCCCGCCATCCCCCCGCCTCCAACCAGTGCCAGAGACCGCGCCCGCGCCCCACCTCTGGTCGTCACGTCGACCTTTGTTTGCCTGCTCCCCTAATCTCCTCTCGTTAATTTTCCACCGCGCGCTGGCGGCCGCGCCCTGCCATCGGAGGGCGCGCGACCAGCCTGGCCCAGCAATTTGTCGGAAGTGGCGTCGTTGGGAGCCGTCGCGCGCGCTTCATCTTCCGCCTCCTCCCCCGCCTCCGCGCCCGCTTCGCCCACTTTCTCCGCAGTTCCCGATTCTATCCCAGCTTCCGTGCCCGCTTCTGTCCGCGATTCCTTCCCACTTCCATCCCCGCTTCCGCCTCCACTTCCCCCGCTTCCGTCCTCGCTTCTGTCCTCACTTCCGTTTCTACTCCCGTCCCCACTTCCGTCCCCACTTCCGTCCCCACTCCCGTGCCCACTCCGGTGCCCACTCCCGTGCCCACCCCGTGCCCACTCCCGTGCCCACTCCCGTGCCCACTCCCCGTGCCCACTCCCGTGCCCACCCCGTGCCCACCCCGTGCCCACCCCGTGCCCACTCCCGTGCCCACTCCCGTGCCCACTCCCGTGCCCACTCCCGTGCCCACCTCCGTGCCCACCCGTGCCCACCCCGTGCCCACTCCCGTGCCCACTCCCGTGCCCACTCCCGTGCCCACCCCGTGCCCACCCCGTGCCCACTCCCGTGCCCACTCCCGTGCCCACCCGTGCCCACTCCCGTGCCCACTCCCGTGCCCACTCCCGTGCCCACTCCCGTCCCCACTCCTGTCCCCACCCGTCCCCACTCCGTCCCCACTCCGTCCCCACTCCCGTCCCCACTCCCGTCCCCACTCCCGTCCCCACTCCCGTCCCCACTCCTGTCCCCACTCCCGTCCCCACTCCGTCCCCACTCCGTCCCCACTCCCGTCCCCACTCCGTCCCCACTCCGTCCCCACTCCCGTCCCCACTCCCATCCCCACTCCGTCCGTACCCGATTCTGCCCCCACTTTACTGTAATTGGATGATATGACGTCCGAGTTCCAACATGCTAACCTCAGATTCAGCCTCAGATTCGTTCTCGCCGCCCTGCATACCCGCATACCGCGCATGACCCTGTCAAAGTGGATCTCTCACGACCTGGCCATCCTGTTCTAATTGGCTACGCCTTTTAGAGACATAGTCCCAATCTGTCTTTCAATACATCTTCCCATTGTCTGGAATACTTCCCTAAGCACTAACCGTGTCACACGTTCCGTACTTTTCTTTGTAATGCGTCTTCTGAAATCATTCTTTACGCTATGTATTTCGTCGCTTTTGGTCTGTCTTTCGGTCTTGCCTGCTAATCATCGTTTCGTGCCCTTCACCTCTCTCTCTTCCTGATTTATCCCCATTTTCCTTCATGTCCTCTGTCGCCTTTCATCGTTATGTAGTTGAGGCTTCGTATTCAGCGTTCTGGTTCACAATTGTGCTCCAGCGCGACCGACGTGCGGGATGATAGCAGAGCGCTGGTTTTAATGGTAGTGCGCGTTAATGCCGGTCGTGTTGGCAGGAAACGCTGAAGTCGGTCATTTATATTTTGATCACTCTTTGCACCACCCCGTTCCGCTCTCTCTGCCTCCCTCTCGGCCACCGTCTCTTACAACGCCCACTTCTCGCTCTATTACGTCGTACACGCCATGTTTCTCTTCGTTCATTATTTGTTTTATATTCTTCAGGCAGGACTCTCGCGCAATCAACCTTGCACTGCCAGTCGTCCACCCCATTTTTTTTTGGTTTGCGATTGTTTCTTCTCGTTTCGATTCGGTCCAGCTCCGCTGTCTGTGACGCTTCTCCTGCAGTCCGCACTCCCTCCATGATTTGTCCCATGTTCTCTGGACGGTTCCTTCCTTCCCATTTCCTTCACCCACGACTCTGGCGAGGCATTGTTCTCTAAAGCTTCCCTCTTGCCCATTTGATGCTAATCTACTGGTAGCCCCCACCATTCCTCTTCTCTTCTTACTTTCTCGCCAAGGAGTTGAGAGAAAGTTATGTAAGGCTGCGCGAAAAATCGGCGAATTTTAGACAGAAAAACTCTCATTACAGAGTCCTTGTGTCGAAAAAGTGGATAAATCTAGTTGTCAAATTAAGGGAAAAATTCTCTAACGTGATGTTGCCAGAATCCACGTTTTGTGGGTTCTTGATACCGAAAAGTCGAATTGCGGCAAAACATCTGTCTATCTGCCCGTCCATCTGCCGATTTTTCCCAAAATTGATATTCCGCGACCGATCTGGCTGACGTCCAAGCCTCTTGAATTTAAAACCAATATTTTAATTTTAAGGGTTACTTTATATCAAGCCTCTGAGACAGTTTCGAAATGTTCATAAAAATGGCTCCATCGTTTTTTATTAAAGTTTGTTGCTGAATAGTGTGAAGGACGTTTAAGAGAATAGTGCAGGTCTCATGTTCGTTAAAAGCACTAGTTTTACGAAAATTGCAAAAGTTCAATTTTTTTTCGATGTCATCCTACAATTAAAATATTAAAGATACATTTTTTTCCTGTTAATGAAATCTGTTCCTTAATGATTTTTTAAAAAAGGACATGTACAATGTTTCAAAACTTTTAGTACTTTTGGCTTCATTTTGCGTGAAAATACAGGGGAAAATGTACGTGCCATTTTATCACTAGTTTACTTGAACATACCTGATATAATCCCATGGTCTTTTCCGAAATCTGTTTACTCATCTCCCCAAAAAAGGCATAAACTCATTGCATCCCCCTCGGTTTTCCTCTTGTAAACAAGGGAGAGCTAGGTCACAAATGGTATTTTTCAAGTCGTTTACTTCTTCCGGCTCTTCAACTATAGTCACGTAGAAAGAGTCAGGAAAGTTGTTATTTTGTAAATAAACTGTATTGAATATTATTAATTTATTGAATTTGATTTCTACTTACATTGTGGGCTGTTCCAAGGAGTAGGGTCAAGGGGGTCGTTGTGTTCCCTTAATATAATTACATTTTACAGTACCGGCAGCGTATAAGCGACTCTGACAGTTCAATGCGCTGTTGCCACACATTACTGCGCACATTGCACCACCTACATCACAGATAAATTAAATCTCAAAGCAATAATACGTACTGACAGGCTTTGACACGTCTTGATATGTTCATAACTTTCGCCAAAATCAAACCTTATCGGCTCCGCGACTTGTGTGAGTCAGATGAACGGCAACGCTGAACCGTCGCTGTAAGAAAGTAAAAAAATTCTCGCACGTTGCGAAAGAACTATCAGAGTCGTTTATACGCTGCTGGTAGTGTAGTTAATTGACGTACACAGATTCGACGATTCTGCCTGGTTCACCTGTGTGTTAGGTTCTTTCTCGATTCGTGCGAGAACATTTATTTCAGTTACTCATGAAATGAAACTTAACTAATGTTGTTTCTTCCTTCCCCTTCACAAAACACCGACTGAGATGCAAATAGACTAAGCCATGTCAGGTAAACCACATATTGAAGAGGATTATTTGGAAAGTTGATGTGAAATAACTGGCGTTGATTGCCGAATTGCTTATACTCGTCCGTGAAGTCTCGGACGTTAAGCAGCTCCAGACACCATGGCTTCCTGGATGGGTGATCGTCCGCAAACCCCGGGGATGTAACGGCGTCGATCCCCTGGCGTAAGGGATAAAACACAATGAATGACGATTACTAACTAGCTTAAACATTACTCCACGTTCCACACCAACACGTTTAGAGAACTTCTTTACGAAAAAACCTAACAATTAAAACAATTTACCGGGGGAAGCAATTGGGTAATTCATTTTCATCCGTCTCGCGATTTACCTCGACTCTTTTTGATCAGCGCCAGCCCCGCTCTTTGCGGTTTCCTTCCCTTCCTCCCGTCCCTTTTCTCTATTCCGTCCTTCCCGTACCTCCAGTCCCGTCCTTCTCGTACCTTCCTTCTAGTCCCTCCCGTCCTTCTCGACCCTCCCGTCCCTCCTGTCCTTCCCGTCCAGTTCCTACCGTCCCAACCGTCACTCTTCCGTCACTCCCCTCCCACCGGTAGCGGTAACTCAGTGCATCAACTGATGCCACTGCTGCGCCTCTGACCGGGAGGTCCTAGGTTCGAGTCCTGACGGCGGCATTTTCGACACTAGCTTCTCAGCTAGGTCGAATTCAGTCGCTATCTGGGGGAGATTTCTAGCGGCTGACTGCTCTGATCGGTAGTTTTCCGTGGTTTCTCCGATCAACACCAGGCGAATGCCGGAGCAGTACCCTACCAAAGGGGCCACGGACCGCGCGCGATCTGTCCTTCCTCTTCCTTGTCCTATCCTCTCCCCTTACACACACACACACACTTACACTAACATGCACTACACTACCACATATTCCGGGAGACCGGTCGGAAGCTTAGAGCTTGTCCCGGCTGGGGCGGTGCCCCGCTGGTGGAGAGTCCTGGTTTGGGGGAAGCCCCACTACCCGACGGTAGGTCGGCGCCGGATCTCGCCATCCAGCGGGGAAGATCACCGCCCCAGGTGCATGCGCGCGGGAGGGACGAGAGGCGCCCGCGCGGCGTAGGACAGTTCGGCGTTAATCGCGGTGGTCGCCGCAGCGCGCCGCGAGTTCAAGTTGGCCCTCGTTACGGGGTCGAGTGCGGCGGGCGGTGCGCGGAAGCGCGTGGTGAGCGGTCGGGGGCCCATCGCGGCGACCCCGCACCGGCGCGCCGGGCCAAATGAAGGCCTCGCTCGCCGAGGACGAGTCGCGCTGCGGCCGCGCGCTACTAAGGAAGAAAGAGCTGCCTTGCAGGAGCGGATCCAGACGCTGTGTATGAGGGGAAGGCTTTGATTTGATTGATCTTTTCCGTCACGTCAGTTGCTCCGGCCATTATTTAGGGGAAGGCTTTGATTTAATTTGATTTGATTTGATTGATCTTTCCCGTCACGTCAATTGCTCCGGCTATTAGTTCAGTTAGTGAAGAGTATATTTATATGCTTCGAGGTGACTGTGTTTCTCCTCACTGGTTGCTGAGATCTGGCGCCGACCAGCACGGCGACTTGTGAGGCAGTACCCTCTTCAAGTAACTTCCCCAACAGGGCCACCGCCCCAGCCGGAACAAGCTCTAAGTTTAAGATTCCGTCTGGTCTCCGAACATGTGTTCTAGTGTAGTACATGTATTGTATGTGTAAGTAAAGGGAGAGGATAGAAAAGGAGGGAAAGATCGCGCGCGGTCCGTGGTCCGTTTGTGAAGGTACTGACCCTGTATTTGCTTGATAGAAACCACGGAAAACTACCGATCAGAGCAGCGGGCCTTAGAATTATTGTCGTGACAATGAGTGAAATCAACCTAGCTTATCTACCAATATCAAAATTCACCACCGCCGGGACATCCACCCTTCGAAGTCCCGGCCAGAGTCGCTGCAGAGACATTGGCAATGCTGGCTCTGAGCTAAGCTCGGCAGGTAATTTGATTTGACTTATTTATCGCCAGAAAACAGTAAATATGTATGCGACGTATGGGAGAGAAATATACTTTGCGCACTTCAGTTCAGGAGGGTGACAATATCTACTTATACTCCTCCCCGTTGGAACTTTTTAACTTTTTTGAAATAATGAAAAGTGTATTCATAATGGAGTGGAATTCCTTTAGAATGCTATGTTATGAATGCGCGATAATTTTTTTGAATAAATGTAGTCGGAATACAAAAAATATTGAATTTTTAAGTTAACATGCTCCTCTGTTCCCCCTGATCATCCATATTGTACCGAAAGTTGTCGGCAAGTTTTACTAAAACTGTGACCCTTCCAGAGCCTCTCTATATTCTTTAGAATTATTCACATTAATTACTATTATTATTATTATTATTATTATTATTATTATTATTATTATTATTAATTCATTCATGCTTTTCAATTTGTATGCCTTTTCGTGATCATTCATTCATTCATTCATCTCACCATTTGTTTCATACCTTACTTCCATCGATTCATTTGTTTTCGTTCCAGTTGGAAGATTAAATCTGATCATATGACATCATAGCCATCTCTATCTACTGAGACATTATTCCTGCATGTGGTGACTAACTGGACGAAACCGTGAAAGAAAGAAAAAGAGAATATTGTAATTCAGTTAATATTTAACATCTGCTGTTCAATTAAATATAATTCCAAGAAATATTGTATACTGATGCATTTTCCGATATTTCGAAATTAAAAAAGGTTATAAATGAATATGAACGACACAATATAAGACGACTACATGCGAAACATAGTAGTGCTACTGGTAAATCGTACGGGACCTACGCGCAGTGGCGAACAACGTAGTGCGTCCTTTCATTTAAACTATTCAAGTTCCAATTACTTAACGTGGGATTCGATACGGAAAACCGATATGCCATCATGTTTCATAACGCATTTCCTCGCTGATCCTTTTTTCACAATTTTGATAATCTTTTTTATTTTTTATTTATTTTTACGTCAAAAACAGTTAAAAAGCTGTGTGTGACGTGCTATGGGGAGAAGTGAATTCTGTGCACGTATTCAAAATTCAGTGATCCCTACCCTAAGCTATATACTACTTGTATTTTGAATACAGAAAGAAAATGAGCGTTTTTTGCAAGGATTGTAAACAAAATATTCGCTCCGATGTAATAAAATCTATTTTCAAGGGTACTCATTATTTGCTTTTTCACCTTTGCTGGAATACACTTTCACACACGCCCGTTATAAATAATTGAGGATCAACGGCCCTTGAGTCCTCTTTCTGCTCATTACCCGTACATGATTATATAAAATCAATTGGTGGTTTGGCAAGCAGCTACAGTAACGTAGTGCAAGGTTCTGTTCTTCAGGTAATCTTATTTTGGCGACATGACAAAGAGGTATGTTTCACTAAATATTCAGCTAGGTACGCGACTTTGACATGGGGATTTGAAGGATAGGACTAGAAAGCTAAAGCCCCTTCTGAAAAAAAAAATATATTGCCCGTAATGCTCATTCCTAATATTTTCATAATTATGTATAGAAAAAGAAAACGGATAAGGTAATCCGTAAATAAACAAGACATCCCCTGATTGAACTTTTTGGGGTAATGGATCTTAACAATTTGTTTCGGATGACTTGCAATTTTGGTAAGTTATATTTGGCAGCATTTGTCCATATTGGACAGGCGTACAGGAGGAAGGGTCTGATGATGGATTCATAAATGACTGTGGCATTGTTTACTAGTTTTGTTTATGAGCGGTTTCAGCTGAAGAATTTTGATTTTGACTTGCTGAATTTCGTTATCCATGTGAGATTTCTAGTTGAGGGTGGTATCCAGAAACCCTAAGTATTTAACTGCCTTATTATTGAAGTCATGGAATGATATTATTTATTCTTAGTTGGATGGGAGGAGAGTATGGTTTGAATGTAAATATTTTAGCGGCTGATTTGGTGGGATTGATTTTTATCTTCCATTTTGAGGATCAACTGTCTAAGATATGAAAATGTATTTGAATTTCATTTGCAAAAACCTTTAATGATGGATGAGACATGTAGATTGCAGTGTCGTCCTTAAATTGGGCTATTTTTGGGTTAATTTGATGATAATAATGTCCGCTGATTAGAAGTTGAATAGCAGTGGGGAGAGGGGGGATCATTGTGGGAGTCCTGCTCTTATGGGGCGTGGGTTTGAGATGTGGTTATCTATTGCGACTGCAATAGACTGTTTAGTGATTCTTTTAACGATGTTTAAAGGTATTCAATCATCCGTAGGAGCTGGTGTGCTATGGATACTTTATTGGTAAAGCCAAACTCATAGGGAGGAATGAGATTTATATTCTTCAAGCAATTATTTCGTCTTGCAAGGACGAGTTTTTCGAATATTTTTGCCAATGATTTGAGGAGACTAATGGGCCTATAGTTATCTGGGTTGCTGTGGTTTTAGTTCGGTTTGGGGATGGGATGGGTTGGATTAAGGAGTGTTTCCAAGTTGAATGATAATATCCTATTCTTAAGGTTGAGTTGAAAATGTTGGTGTTATAGGCAATAATGGTTTTGGCTAAATTTCTTAAAATGATATTATTAATAATGTCGTGACCGGATGCTTTAGCGTTAGCATTGACCACAGGCATTACAGACGGACGGACAGACAGGCAGACAGACAGTTTGACAGTAAACAAATTGTTCGTTTGTGAAAATCCAGAACACGTCTGCAGCGCGTCTGACCGGAAGATCCTAGGTTCGAGTCCTGACGGCGGCAGGATTTTCGACACTAGCTTTTCAGCTAGGTCGAATTCAGTCGCTGTCTGGAGGAGAATTCTAGCTGCCGGCTGCTCTGATCGGTAGTTTTCCGGTCGGTGGTTTCTCCGATCGGTGGTTTCTACGACAAATACCAGGAAAATGCCGGAGCAGTACCCTTCCAAACGGGCCACGGACCGCCCGCGATCTGTCCTTCCTCTTCCTTGTCCTATCCTCTCCCCTTACACACACACTTACATGCATTACACTACCACACATTCCAGAAGACCGGTCGGGAGCTTAGAGCTTGTCCCGGCTGGGGTGCTGCCCCGCTGGTGGCAGAGTCCTGGTTAGGGGGAAGCCTCACTAGCTGACGGTAGGTCAGCGCCGGATCTCGCCATACAGCGGGGGAAGATCATCGCCATCTCCCGAGAAAAACATGCCCTACACTAACGGGACTAATGTCCAAAGCAGTTGACGCGCCCGGAAACACGAAAAAATCAATCAAATCAAAATCAGAACACGTGAATTTTTACTACACAACAAACCAAAGGAAGTAATGTTCTACATACTGGAATACGATTTATCCACCTTTTCGACCCTTAGGGCTCCACAAGAGTTTATCTGTCGAAAATGGCGGATTTTTGCCGCAGTATTTTCTGGTGTCTATGTAAGTACATCGTAAGACTAAAAACTACAAACACTATTTTCTCTGGAAATAAATATTTATTTGGACTCTGGAAATAAATATTTATCTGGACGTATGGAAATAAATTATTACTCACAGTCACAGGGACAAGAGTTGTAAGAATAATATGCAGTAACGATATTTATAGTTCTATTCCTATTTGTTTTAGGTGGAATGTCGCCGCTGCCGAGTAGCTTCTTCCTTTTCTCAGCAATCGTCTTCGGTAAGTCATGAATTTTCTAGCATTGGAGCAATGATGCTCTCTGTATATTGATTGTATCATTTGTATTTTTGTTATTTTTGTTATAATTGATCGTTGGAATATAATACGTGTGAATTGATGACAAAACATAAGTTTTATATATATCTCAACTATGAAATATTTTCAGCTACTTATCTTTCAATATCACAGAATTTCATTTTATTTCTTTCTTTTAATGCGTATTTTTCCTAATTTATTTTTTCAGTTTCTTTTCATGCGTTCGTTGCTGAGTAGTACATATCCGACTCTCTCTGACTCCATACCCACTCATCGAATAATTGAGAGTATCACTAAGAGTTTTGCTGAATTTTGCCGCAATTTGATACCTTCAATTCACATTACTGATATATCTACAGCCAGTTGAAGGAATTTTATGTTTCAGAATTGTCTATGATAGCAATTTTTTTCGTTGAGTAATGGAAACTAAGCAACTATTTTTCATATGAACAAGGAAAAACGAGAAGAGAAATTTTCAGGACTTCTCATATACTGGATAATTATTCAATCTCGATAAAAGAGAGTTATTATTATCGATAATAATTATTCTTTCAATAAAGAAAAATCAATTTAAGGTGAAGGTAAATTTATAGATGCGACGGGTTTCGCATGGAGATTGGGAGAAGTAGGGAGCGCCGGTGGGAGGCAACGAGGGAACATTGCCAATGAATGACACTGACATTTCGCTTTGAAAAAATAAGGCATATTTTCTACCATTTCGAACTTTATCTTAATTAAATATTAGTATTATTCAGACTGAATAATTTTAATTTAACTTAAGGCCGAAATATTTAATTTATTACATCATGCTAAGTTTTCACCAATTGAAAGGTATAATGTTCCTCATCAGTATGAATAGAATCATTGAAAATTTCATTTAAAACTTTCACATTTTGCAAAAAAATATTTATCGTGTTGAATGTTGTAAATACATTGATAGATGTTATTTCATGGATTATTTATAATGCGTATTTCAATTTTATATTGATAATAATCATTTGTGTCCCATTCGTTTATTATTCATTATTATCTCAAAATATGTTGTGTGTTTTAATGAATACAAATATGCGTGTGTTACAGAACAAATTTGATATTTGTATTGAGCTAACGATGAATTTTTTCTTGCCATGCATCAAAGCGAAATCTGAAAATTATGTGTATCAGGGATATTAGTCATATGCGCATCGTGTTCGTCTATCCGCTTTTTAACTGACGTGTAAACTTATTTCTACTTCCGTGCAATTTTCAGATGGTGGGCGTCAGGCACTGATGCGTTATTTAGGTCGTACGTTTACCGCCTTCCAACCTCATACGTGAACATCGCATCTATTCCGCCCAAATTCCCCCGCGATGGTCGCCGTGCTACTCCTCGAACAACGTCCGTATACCACTTAAAGCCGAATGAGGCTTACGGATGACATTACCTCCCGCCCACCGGCAGGAAGCTGGCACCGTTTCGCCGGGGAACATATACCTTACTGTGCTTTCAAAACGCGCCCGTTGGAAACTGCGGGAAATTTCCAGGCGGGCGGCGGTGGCGGCGGCGGCGGCGGTGGAGGTAGCGGAGGAGGTGGAGTGTGGAGGGCCGACGAGCGCCAAACTCAGTTTCCAACGGCGCCTCGTAAATGACGTGTTGCGCGCGACGAATGAGAGGAGGCGGCGGGGCCCTTGCAGGCAGCGCCACTGCCCCTTCCCCTCCCCTCCACGCCCCCACCTTAGCACACAGGCGCGCCGGAAATGCGCTTCTGCGCCCTCAACCCGCGCGTCCGTCCGGACGTTCGGTTGCTGCCCTTCCTGCATTTCCGTTCTGCCCAGCCGGCGCCGCCAACGCCGCCGCCGCCGCCGCCGCCGCCGTCCTCACGGCGTCGTCGTTGTCGTCGTTGCCGTCGCCGTCGTCTTTTCCTTCGCCTTTCCGCAAGCGCGTCGTCTCCCTCCCCGCCCCCGCTCCGCTCGCGTCCTTCCCCGCAGCCGCTGCCCTATCCCACTCCCTGCACGCTTGAGCTTTCCATTTCAGCACCGGCATAAAAACCGCCGGAGACGATACTCGTAGGGGATCGCCCGCGCGCCGCGCGTGGAGGAGAGCGGCTGAGGAGGAGGCGGGGCGGCTTGCGGGGAGGAGACGGGGAGCGGAGGGGCGCCTCGCAGTTTGAAGGAGGTGCGAATTGAAATTCCCTCCGCATCTGCACGAGGGCGACCCGGCCTTTCCGGCAGTTATGCAGACTAAGCTCCCTTTTTACGGCCGTTTCGAGCGCCGCCGTATTTTCACAGTAAATGATGTGGGGAGCGCATTGCGCGCGCGGGCTCTCGCCTCCCCGACCCGTCCATCCCCTCCACCGCTCCTCGTCGCTCGGCGCGGCCCGCGGAGCACGGACAGAGGGGCGTCCCGTCCCCCTGCGCCCCTTGAGTGATCGGTGCTAATTTATTTGGCGACCGCGGGCGGCGCGGAAAACCTGGTTTCGACACCGCAGTTGCGCCGACGCGGGCGGTGCTGGCGGCACGGGCGGTGCGGGCGGTGCGAGCGGTGTGGGCCGGGCGCGGGTCGGGGGACGCGGTGGGCTCAGGCGGCGCAAGCGGGATGGGTCTGACGGGCAGGGCGGGGCGGGCTGGGGTGGGCAGGGGTGGGCGAGGCGTAGGCTGGGGTGGGCGGGGTAGCACTGGTGGGCGGGTGGGCGAGGTGGGCGGGTGGGCGGGGTGGGCGGGGTGGGCGGTGTGGGCGAGGTGGGCGGTGTGGGCGGTGTGGGCGGGGTGGGCGGGGGGGCGGGGTGGGCGGGGGGGGCGGGTGGGCGGGGTGGGCGGGGCGGGCGGGGTGGGCGGGGTGGGCGGGGTGGGCGGGAGAGCGGTGTGGGCGGGGTGGGCGGGGTGAGCGGGGTGGGCGGTGTAGTCGGGACGGGCTGGGATGGGCGGGGCGCGGTGAGCGGGGTGGGCGGGGCGGGCGGGGTGGGCGGTGCGGCCGGTGCGGGGGGCGCGGGCGGGCAGGCTTTGCGCTTCGTTGGCGCGCGCGGAACTTTTGTGTTGCCCCCGCCCCCTCCCCCTCATCATCGGTTTGGGCGTTTCGGGTCGGGCGTTCCCGCGCGCCGTGTGCTCGACTCGGGTTTCGCTTCGAAAGGAAATTGGGAATTTCGCGCCAAACTGTGCGATTTGTTACCTCAGGAGGGGGGTATTACTTCGGTCTTGAGCGCGCGGATCCCCAAAATTGCGGTCCGTGTGGTCATATTCATGCTGGTTTTGTTGGTTTTTAAATATGATGGAGTGGTGATAACTTTGAACAAGACTTATATAATTTCTTTACTTCTCATCTGCTTTTTGTTTATGGACTGTTAATATCCATCACATGGACAAATAGCGTTTTAAACTCATATAAACAGTCAAAACTTCGTTATCGTGTTTCGGGGACATCACCTGGTGTGGACATTAGCCCCGCAAATGTAATGCGCGTTTAATCAAGGGGGTGTCCATATTTCCCCGCTGAATTGAGTTTCGGTGCCGACCTATGTCAGCTTGCTGAGGTTTCCTCTTCCAGGTATCTCCCACCAGCGGAGTATAGTCTCAATCGGGAAAATCCCAAAATTTCCGACTGGTCTCCCAACATCTGTGGCCGTGTAGTGCATGTAAGTGTGTCTGTAAGTAATGGGTGAGGATAGCACAAAGCAGAGGAAGAAAAGATGGCGTGCGGGCCGTTTGTTATAGTACATCTTCGGCATTCGCGTGGTGATACTTGCAAAATTTATGGATTACTACCGAACAGAGCAGCTGGCCGCTAAAAATCTCCTCCACACAGCAGTTGAATTCGACCTAGGTGTGTAGCTAGTGTCGAAAATCCTGCCGCCGTCGGGACTGGAACCCTAGGCTCTCCCGGGCAGAGGCACTGCAGTGACATCAGTTGATGCTCTGAGTTGTTTCAGCGGTCCACCACCACCACCGGCGACATTTGACGGATTTTGGACTTGTAAAGACATTTTGAGAATACACTTTGTGTCCTCCTTCAGGTGACTGTAAATAGTATTTGTTATCTATTAATTAAAGCTAATATTAATAACTCATATAAACTACGTGACAACCTTATTATTATCGGGATTCACTTAAAATGTTAAATATGATTTCTTATTAACATTTTCTTGAGGTATTCGACATCAGATGCGGGCATGAGGCGCGTCTTAGCAGTAATAGTAAACACCTTTTCCATCCATTTTCCTCTGCATTTAAGTCTATATGAATCCAATTTTCTTCGTCCTTGCAGAGCCCACAGAAACCAGTGCCATATAGGTCTTTCAATCCACGTTGCTTCCACCACCCGACTCTAAGCCCCCGAATAACATCCCCTTGCGGCCCTTCCAAGTGTGCGGATGTACCGCTTACAAGCCGGTACTAGAGAAGTGGTAATTTGCGCCACGAGTAAGCGTTTTATCCGATGGCGTTGCTAGAGTTTCTCCCAGTTTTATATCCGTAACACTACCCAAGATTAATTGATCTACCTCACACATTCCCATCTACGACAGCTGACATCTCTCATTTCACCCGACCGAATTTCACGTTGTAAATTCAGTACCCCTGTTTGCTTTCCTGTAACTGCTAAAACATCAATGTCTTAGTGTGTTCACATATTCATCTCCTAAGTTAGTCCATAATTTAAAATATTTCTTTATATTTTTTTAAAAATACCTACAATACCGACCTCTTAACTCTCCGGCATTTGTGGTGCCTGAAAATCCCAAGAATTAATTTGTAATAATCCGTTTCGATACTTTTCGATCCACGTAATAGTTTTCGAATATATAACTAAATCATCATATGTCAATTCGGAAATTTTCAAAGCCATTTCCATTTCGGCACCGATGTGTCCGCTTTATTACGTCATTAAATCGTTTAAAAACATTCTCTTTCACCACAATAGATGTGAAAGGGGCAACCCCATCTTAACTCTACTGTCAAATCTGGTGGTGTATAACTGTCCCCACAGCTGAAGAAAAAAAATATTCTGCACATGCCCTTTTCTGTCTCCTAATTTCTATTAATGTAGTTTTAATGTTTCACACATGATCACATAATTTAATACAAATATTTTTCTAAAAAGTCTCATTTCTCCGGGCCTTTTTTGTGCTAAAAATATTTGATATTTTAAAATATTTCCCTCTTTCAACTTTTAACTTTGTTTTGAAATCGCAGGCGGCTGATAATGTATTTGATATAATAAAAATAATTAAATTATTTATTTAGATATTTTTTATCTATTTAGATGAAAACCTGCAACCTTTTTTCATTAGTTAGCCGCTTGCGAGGTAATTGTAAATACTTGTAACACTACAGTTCTGTCCTAAAAATACGCACACATTCTTCATCTGTTTGTTTAGAATATTAAGTAAAAATGTTACCAGATTCTGTAAATAAATGAGCGTATTTTTCTACATAATATACCATATTTTTTTTTGATCCCAGTAGATGCTTTTCTAGCAAAGTAAATGTCAGTGAGATATTTTTTCTATAGGATTAATTCCGGCAAATAGAACAGATTTTAATAATAGTAGTACTTATTTATTGACTACTGATTATCTCTGTCAGTGATCATTCCTGACCTCTTTTTATAACTACGATTTTTTGTACGTGATTATCATGAAAAGAATTGAAAAATCCATAAATTAATGCATTGGCAATGAAAATATTCCTTCCCGTATTTATTGGTATGTGTCTTAATTTTTACTGATATTTCAGTGAATAATGCGTGCAGATTTGGCAATCGCTATTTATTATTGCGTGTATCTACGTGTATAAATTCCATTGTGATCAAGTACTCTTTTGTTACATCACTTAAACACGTTACGTGCGAATCTTTCGATCTGCAAGCATGTAATTGTACTAAATTCAATTAGTGTCACTAAATTACAGAGATACAAACACAAAGCGACTAAAGTACACCAATACGCGCAAATAACAAGATAACATGCACACACAGAACTGAACGTATAAACAACTGTAAAAAGAGGGAATAAAATAAATAGCAAAAAACAATTGAAACCGCGCTTCTAACCACAAAACGTGTAATGGTCTCTGAACTATGCTAGGTAATGTTGACCACAGCACGCAGCTGTTCGGATTCTCTGCGCTGCACTTCTGCCGCTGCATTCAATTTCTGTTTCCATTCGTAATTCACATCTCGCGCAGTGTTGCCACACGGGGAAACGAGACCAGTGACCCGTTCTACTAGGGAATTAGAAGGTTAAATACGTGCCACTGCAGTCTACAAAGTTTGAGCACACATGGAGGTAAGACTTCGATGTTTCTAGGCGCATGGGTATACAGATAAAAGGGCTAATTCTTGAATGAATGATGAAATAATGTGACATATCGTTCGAGTTTGAGAGGAAAATTGTGTTATAAATTTTAGGACTTTCCTGTATGTACACGTATACGTGCGTTTGATTGTACCTATGTATAAGTATGCATATGTATGTATGTATGTATGTATGTACGCATACTTACATATATACGCATATATACGAGTATATAGTTTTCCCCATTAGTAAGTCAGTTTTTTCTTGCATGCTGCTAATTACCTGCTTTGCAACCAAATTGTTTTGTTCTACGTAATTGTACAATCTTTTTTTTATTTAATGCTATGAATCTTCAGTTGAAGCGGAATGTGTTAGGTGGCACCGCATGGTTGCACGCCTGCTGCAGTGCGTATACAACGCTATTGCATGAAGGGTGACCAGTGTTGGCGTGCCGGGGAGACATCCCCATCGACCGCATGCGTGCCTTTTGCATATTTTTACCCTCGGATGCAGAAAGATGCAGACAAACGCCTTTACAGTAGTGGTGCCTCCGAGGTCCGGCACATATGTTTACTGTAATGTATGTATTTTCAATGAATTATCAATGTCTTTTTACTTGTATTTCAGACTAATATAGTTATACATTTACTTGTACTTTAAACTTGCGATATTCTACAATTTCATTTACCATTATGAGACAGTGTCCCAGCGCTACTGTGTGTTTTGCAATCACGACGTTGACATTTATCACAAAATGTTTTTGGACTTCCTGTCAATTTTAGGACATATGTAACATCCGAAATGAAAAAGGAAAGTGCGTTAAATTTTTGGGAATTAATCTTTTTACAATACTGTTCACAAATTTTCTACTGACCGCTTTCTTTCTCCTGTTTCTGATTCCACTGTGTAACCAGCTTCTCTCGCAAAGCCAACAATCGCAAAGCACTCAAAGTTGAGTTGTTCCATGCACTCGAGAATTGTCCAGTCTGTTTTGCATGTTTGCTTCAGCAAGTTGCACACATAAATAATTCAAAAATAAACGTCTTAACCTTTCGAAAGTCTTTGTTGATACTTGTAAATAGTATGTATGCATTTAGCGCTGCAACATCAATTATGTTGTAAAACGATCTCATAAGCAATCGCCGAGTTTGCCTTCTACAAATATAATCGTCTACCGTCTGATCCATCTTGTCAACAGCAAGTTTGGTCTTATTGCAATAAAAAATTATTTCTGTTTTTCTTTTCGTCTGGTTGATTTTGGTGCAATGAACTCCACAAATAGACGATTTTGTTCCTTGTGGCTTTGAAACCAAGGTCATTCTAGGTTCCATTGTGACCAAATAATGAACTGTAAACTTCTCGGAATTTTGTTGAATCTCCCATTTCAACGGGAATTTCTGGTTTATTTGCTCTCATAGTTCCAACCAGCGACATATTCTTTGGAAGAAGGTACTGTACTAGAAGAATATTCGTGAAGAAATTATCACACGTAATCTTGTATCCGCCTCTTCCAACCAAATTTTCGACTAGAGTTTTCACTGTATTAGTAGCTAGATTGTTGGCAACTGGTTATATGACAATTCCCCTGTGTAAATGTGCCGTTCAGAGTGTAAGTATGTGATGAGTCACATAACCAAAACGATTTTTATCTCGTATTTAGCGGGTTTATTAGACATACATTACAAATCTACAACATCCACGGAAGCTAACGAGTTGCTCGTCAATAGTCACACACTCGCCAGGGTTGTAGATTGATTGAGCGATTTTGTGAGCAGTGACATAATGTAACAAAATAGTGCACATTTGTCTGTTTCCAAGGTTTTCTTTCTTCAAAGCGCATACATTTTCTTATATCCTCAAATCTTGTCACACTCACACATGATCGAAAAAATGGATCACTTCTAAGATTTACTAATAATTCTCTAGCAGGAACGTCCCACCATTTGTTTACTCCAGCACATAAAATGACAGGAAGAAAGGCATCGAACTCTTCCAAAAATAACGTTTACCCAGTTTTATTTTTGGCAGCAGCAAAACGCGCAGCTTCATGGTTTGTGCATTCCGCTATCTCCTTTAGAAATCAGGAATGATTCTTGAATGATTCTTGTGCTGTGTTTATCGCCACGTTTTCACGGGACCAGGAGGAACGCGGGGGAAATATTGTAAAAAACATCTACTAGCTGGTGGCGCGCTTTTGTGCCATTGAAATCTATTTCTGGATATCATGAAATCCAAAGTTGAAGATGAAGTACGCGGTTTCTCCTTGAAATCAGATTCAGGTCTGTTGGTATCAAATTTACATGAACATGCATTACTGTACTCTTCATTGTGTCTATGGGATCTTGAAGATGGGCCAACAATTGGTATCGTCATCATCGTCATTTGAACAAAATTCACTAACATCACTCGTTTCTGATTCATTTAAAATATTCTCGATTTCTTCTTGTGAAATCATCGTTTCAAAACACAAACGCCGCGACCATAATGCACACTCACTGTTTCAGATTGTAAAAATATCTCCGACATAACTGGAACAATATATTATCTGATTATACATCATATTTGTTATCCATACAATCGCGTCTCAAATATCCAACAATCGGCTCCCGTTGCTCTCCTATGAACGGCACGTGCAGGAGTTTATATCCCAGAAAATTGTTTGTGTGACCAGTTTCTATCAGACTTCTACAACAAGTATGACATACTCCTGCTGCAAACTATGTTAAATATACACTAAAAATCTCTACTTTAGGTGGAGATGTGACTGAATAATTAGTTGACGGTATTTTGAAATCAATTTATTCTAAATGCTTGAAGTGTTAGCTGGAAATTTGTCATTTCAAACGGTCGAAATATATGCGTAACTTCGTTTTATGATAAGTTTTTTCAGTTTAGTAGTGCGAATCATGACACAGATTTTTCAGAGATATTGTCACTAAAGAAAAAAGTTCCTTTTAATATTTTTGCTACATTTCATTATGCATGTCAGTATCCCTCAGATGAAACTTACCTTAGTAACACAGTCAGAGCTTAGCACGAAAAATCTTAAAAAAACTATGCCTGAGAAAAGAATAGGGGGCACACGAAAATGCATAATACGCTTACACGTACCAAATAGTTACCATTTCATCCAAAATACCTGAAATTTATTGCTTCTATAGCGTGAATGTTTTGAAATAGATAAGACACGGCATAAATAGTGGTTGGTGCATAAAAATTATCTTTCAATTCGTCACACTTCATATGAGACATTTTAGTGATTCCCGTTATTTGAATTCCGTTTTCGTGTGTAATATTTAGTAATCTCCACTTGTGTACCACGTTTCAAGTTCGTGACCCTTCTTCTGAAACATTTCTGAACATTCGAACACTTTTATGTTCTGAAACGTGCGCGAATACTCCTGTACTCATGACACTAAACGACTCATCTCTATGTATCCGCACGAGCATAAATTGAAGGCTCGTTGTCGCATTGCGGGGTGTTCCAGACCAACGCCAGTCATTACCAGATTGTTACTATGCCATTACTCTTCCGTTACTGCTCCGCTCCATGTTCGAGTGACGTACGTCCTGGGACGATCAGAATGTCGTACAGCGGAGCTTTGGGTGCCGGAACGACGGTTATCAACCAGTTAACTCGACACACCTGTCTTCTTCCATTATCTTCTTGCACCTTCGTTCTCCGCCTCCTCTTCCTTCTCCTTCCTTGTTTCATGTTTTTGCATTGCCGAGTGGTCTGTTGGATGTGTGAACTTTTGCAGATTTTATTATGTATTGGAAATCGGGTGTTCTCGTGTAGTAAAGTATAGTTAGCCAAATTATCGGAACTTATCGTAAGCCGTTCGTTTTTAGCCCTGCGGGATGGCAATATATTTCATTAGAGTAATAGTTTATGTATAGAGGGTGAAGAGGCCTGTTTTGGCTAGAATAACGATCCTCATTGAAGAGGAGTCTATGGGGAGCAGGTAGTTATAAGTTTTGGTAAATATTTCCCATTCTCTCGCGTATTAATACGTCCATTGTGTTTAAAAGTTGGTTATCTAACGAATTAAACATCAGACTATGCCTTGCAAGCAAAGTTTTGAATTCATTTAAATTATTTTTCCGGGTAATTTACCGTGATCGATCTAACGAACATACTACCTCAACATGCAAAACCATCTGTCTGATGCAATGACTTTTGCCACTTTCGAAATAAGGTCCTCCAACTCACCACTGTCGCTCCCACCGCATTGCTTTTATCGGAGTGAGTATTGATTCCGGACGCTGCTCAGATCATATCCCGTAAGAGTAGTGCAGGTTATGCTCCGAGACATGGTGGGGTTTCTTCTCCGCTGGAACGTGAGATCAGGCTACACCATACGGCGTTTCCATATCCAGGTATCACCTCCATCATGGCACCACCCCAGACGGGACAAGCTTTAAATACTTGATTGAACTCCCGATATATGTGGTAGTGTAAAGCATGTAAGTGTGTGTATGTGTATTTGTAAGGGAAGAAGAGGGGACAAAGAAGAAGAACGCAAAAATGCGCGCAGCCTGTGGCTCGTTAGAGTACGTTAGAGTTTGAGTACGAGTCCGTACTGTCCTCGCATTCGATTAATAGTGAAAGATGAAATCATGGAAATCTTCGACCAAAGCAGCTGGTGTCTAGATTTTCCTCCAAACAGTGGTTGAATTCGACGTAGATATATAAGTAGTGTAACATACATGAAATTCACGACGTAGATATATAAGTAGTGTGACGTACGTGGAATTCACGAACACAGACGACTGTTTCTGAGAGAAAATATTTATTTATATTTCCAAAATAACAACAAGTTTACGAACATATACACACATTGAAAGTAATACAAACTTTGAAAAAAATCTCCGGCAACCTTTTCCTTCCCCTTAGCCGCAAAAACCGAGCGATCGTCCCTAGGCCTACAGGCCAGTGCCACTGCTCTAACGCAGATGAGCAACGCGTGGTTCGATGCTGTCTGACGCTGAGTCCTTTGTAACATCACTTATTACATGGCTTGACGCCGAACCAGTCTCCGCCTGGAATACCACTTTCTTGAGAGTAAGGAGATATCGCCCAGGCATTCGACTCTTAACATATCCCGCGTGGGTGCAGCGTTAAGTACCCTGAAGGTTCGCCTTCTCCTCTCGGCGCTTCCATGCTGTCGGCGTCCCAAAGGCTCGACGACCAACCTTCTTCAGGGATCTCGCACAATCATGCCAGATTCGCCACTAACTTTTCTCAATTGGTTATTTTAAAGCGGGCCTTTTCTGACGGCCATTGCTCAACCCTGGCGTCCCTCTGTTCAGCGCAGGTGCGCCCCCCGCGGCGCCAGGCACGCAAATCGGGGATGAGCAACCAACCTCTCCATCCCCGACAGCGTCCGGCTCAAGCGTGCGGGAGAGACAGTTTCCTCCGGCCCGACGGGCTCGGAAGCGTTGCCACGACGCCATAGTAGTTACGAGAGTCTTCCACAGTCGAGTTTTTGAACCTGACGACATCTCTGACAACGGTACAGATTCAACGATATCACTGTCCGCTTTTTTTTTTTTATTGAAGGGCGTCTTTAATAACGTAATTCCGACAGATCACCTATCAAGCAGGATCCTGAACTAGTTACTGCTGTGCATGTGGTGAAACTAATTATCCAAATTACATTCGCATGAGGAAATTTACCGATGAGGAAATTTACCGCATTGAGCAGCGGCAGTATTGCGAACTCCTGAACTGTATTTTTTCAAATTGGTGTACCTGAATATTATGGACAGACATTTAAAACATTTATTATATATTACAACGTTGTCAAGAATCTGTTGTCAGAGAGTAGGATATAGAATCCTATACCTTCAGTTCCTGAATTTTTGAACTCAATGTTTCGACTCAGATTTGTATGTTTCACTGATGATCACGCACACTGCATTCCTGAACAGATTTAACCTTTCATTCAGTCAATAAAGAGGTAGGACGGGGGAGAAAGTTGCTCCTCCAATGCAATGCTCACTCTGCCGTCGCAACGCTTTTCATCGGAGGGCGCTCGAAAGACGTAATGCCGCCAGCTGGTCCATAAACTGACGCGCCCCGCTCGGGACACTTACTGCGTATCCCGCCGTCTTCCGCGCGTTCGTCCCCCTTTTCTCCTTAGGTCTCGTTTTCTCTCTTCCCCCTCCCTTCCCCCCTTTCTCTAGCTCCCGTCCCGCGCACGCATCATCGTCATGATCGCGCGATGGCGGGACCGCCTCAATTCGCCCGAGTAGGGTGGGGGTGGGGGGGCGCGCTTGAAATAGCGGAGAGGTATTAAGTGAAGAAGAGAGGAAATGCTTCCCCATAACGAAATTCCAGGGCATCTGCAAGGAGAACGTTTGCGTCTCCACAGCTGCTGACTGTAAGGGCCAGGAGTCACGTACGCCGATGAACATGATTAATTGTGTATTTTTTTTCGGCGCGCCATTGGCAATGATCAGTAATTCCCTGAATGTTGTGCATGTAATTTACGCCGGGAGTAGGCGGTGTTTGACCCCCCTAAAAGTTGAGATCGCGTGGCGACCTATTCGTCGGGTTGCAGGGGTTTCCCTCTCCAGGTATTTCCTCCAGGGGGTTATCGCCCCAGCCGGGACAAGCTCTGAACTCTCGACTTCTCTCACGACATGTGCGGGTGAGTAGTGTATGTTAGGGGAGAGGAGGGGACAAGGATGAGAAAGAAAGATTGTAATTTCGACATTGTCCTGTTGTGGGGAAGTAAATAAAATGTAACAAATAGAACATTTAACAACTTAGGAAAACTGAGCAAATTTGAATGGGTTTGAATTCTCATCTTATTATCATTGAAATAATGTTTTTATTAAGCAATTTTTGACACGGTTCGTGGTTTTGCTTCTACCCAGTTAGAACACCCACTGCATCAGTTTCTCCTATTTATCAAAAAAATTGAAATTAGACATAATTTCGATAATGTGTGCTCACTTATGTACGAATATAAAATCTCCAAATTAATGAGCAGAAGTCGAACGACATTTTAAAGTTATGAAATGACACTGTGGGGTGACCGAGGTTATTTGAATTTGTAATTCCTTTAATATGAGCTGGAGGCCACACTTATGCTTGATTTCATGTGACACATTTACTTTCACTGCAATAATTTCTGTTTAAAACGAATTTGTCAACGAAGACGAATTTGTCAATGTGAAAGACCGACGTTGTATAATTTTTTGTTTTTTTGTTTTAAATTTCCCATGAGATGCAGTCTTAACATTTATATCTATAAAACAATTTCATCTTAAGTATTAATAACTACCCCAAAGAATTTTTTTTCTAAAACAAATAAATACGAAAAATGCATGGTCATCATTCATTTATTGTTAATAAAATAGAATTCGAACTGATATAAGATGCGCTTCAGAGACGTTCCTGTATGCTAATGATAATTTATTCTTTATATATTTTAATGTTTGGAGGCAAATTTGTTTGATTAAATTTATTATAAAAAAAAAGTTTCGTTACACTACAAGTTGTTTCCGCAAAAGGTATAATCGAGGACTTGGTATCTTAGAGTGGATGAAAAAGAACAGATACATTGTTGATACACATTTCTTTAATAATGTATTTAATTAGTTTTATACATTAGTTGAAACCTTTAAAATAACACTTTAGTCACATTTCATAAAAGATTATACTTTTATCTCTACCATTTGCAAATGATACCAAATACAATGGATTAGAATGCTGTAATCTATTGGATATCTGTTGGTTAATTATCGACCAAAACATTTGCAAATGACAATGAGGAGCAGTTTTCGAGTGGATTTCATACGATGCAACATTCATAAGTAGTACGTGAGATGCTAATGTTGGGTCGGTGGTGGAAAGCTTCTTTCTATGGGATGAATGATCAAATTAGCTCTTGAACTTATTGTTCATGAAGTTAATGTAACAGATGTTCACCATATTGAAATTTATTTCGGTTACAAAACTTTTCTTCATGAATACACAAATGGTCTGTCCCGCCGTGTTATTGAGGTGTACATCAGTAATAGGAATACATGAAAGAAGTGTTTGTTTCCTTCTCTGTAAGAGTAGTGAGAAAACAAGATGCTTGGCTGCACGTAGTGTCTTTTCTTGTGGCATTTTCCTACCACACGTCCGGAGTCTTCCGGCGCCGGAACTCCGAGGCGCAAACCTTGCCAGTCCGCCCGACTGGAAATTGAAGGCGGGTCTCCGGAGCCCAAGTTGCAAGTGTTAAGCACTAATCCAACTTGCTCGCTTGTCCAGCGACCAGCCGAGGAACTTCCAGGGTGCAGCTCCTGTCCACCGCAATTGGGAGCGGCAACGCACGGGTGTCCGGCGAACGCCCTCCCCACCTTTAACCTCCACCCCCCCCACCCCATCCCGCCACGGTGGGAAGTAAATCTAGTGGGCAGACGGCTGCGTATGGGCCGCGCTCGTTTGTTTTGCCTGGCGCCCGAGGGGGCGGCAGATAGCGCGCGCGACGGGACGGGCCCGGCCTGCCTGGTCCTCCCGGGAGGGCTCCGGCCCCCCACCCTCGGTTCTCCCCCGCCCCCCCCCCTTCCCCAAAGGCACACGCTGCTGCCCCGTAACTGGTGGGCACCCATGCTCCAGCGCGCCCACGTCTTCTGACCCAATGTCTTTTCTGTCTTCGTCTCTGCTTCTCGTTCTCTACACCCCCCCGTCTCCTCCATTTTTTTTCCTTTTCCGCTTCAGTCCTCGTCCTATCTCTCTCCGCTGTACTACTTGGCCCTTACTTCTCCATCTCCATTCTCCAAAACATTCTTCTTTCCATCTATCTCCATCGGTATAATTTGTCTCATATTTTTCACAGAATATTTTCGCCTTTAGGATCTTACTGCCCGTTGCCATCCGTTCCGGTGTCATTTGTTTCCGACTTTATTACCGTATTTTTACAACCACTAACCTCTTCACCGTGATTTCTACTGCTTCGCCCTTACCGCACCATCTCGTTCCACCTTGCCTCATTCTGTTTCGTTCCTTCGCTTTTCATCTGATTCCATTTCGTGCCATTTCGTTTCGATTCTTCTGTTTCGTCCCTTCCTTCAATTTGTCTCGCTTTTCCCCCCCGTTGTTTATTTCGTTGCGTCCGTCTAGTTTCGTTACGTCTCGTCTCGTCTCTTTTCATTCCGTCCTGGTCTGATTCTTGCCGTCCTGTCCCATGTGGACCCGCCCTGCACTTTTTCGTCACGTCCTGTTCCGTTTCATCCCGTCCCTTTCACCCCGGATCATCGTGCCCCATCCTGACCGCGTCCGGTTCCACGCTGCCCGCTCTCCGCGTCTCGATGGGCAGTGATTAATTAGTGTGTTATTCGGCCTCGCGGTCCGTGCGAGCGGCCCCGCGCGCCTCGCGCGCCCCGCCGAGCCGCCCGCCCACGCGGCCCGCCCTCTCTTTTGTTGGGCACGCTCTTTGTCCCCGCCGCCGCGACCTCCGACCCTCCGCCAGTGGGCCGAAGCGGGCAGCGACCTCCTCTCCAACAAAACCCGTGGGTGACACCTGTGGTGTCAAAATGCGTTGCTTAATCAAGAGTTTACATTTATATCACGATGAGCGCCTTGTTAAAATTGTCCAGTTTCCCCTCCACAGCAACCCAGAGGAGGCGGGAATTTATTAACATATTGGCATGCAATTAAACTGCTGCCTTGCGACTTCAATAGCTAAGAGGGTGCGATTTTCTTAATAAGCTAATACTAACTAAATCTAACTTAATTTTAGTTTAAATCTAATTTGCTAGTTATTTAGTAGCACTTTGGAATACCTAACGTACACAAAATTATTATTTTTATTTGTTCTTATTTCTAGGTAATGTTTTGCTTTGGTCTTACTAGGGGAATTTTCTTTTAATTTATTTTTTATTCACGCAGCATTCATTCATTATATACATAGCCATTCATTCATTTATTATGCTTTGTTAAAACGAGCAAATATCGTTATCGTAAAGTGCTGACATCGAGCAATCTTCGAAAAAATATTTTGTTCCCTGAACTCTAGTGCGTGGGTTGAAACTCTCGCGGAGGCGGTGGATTTTTGAAGGAGGGATAGCCCTCAGTATACCCAGATATGTCTGGCATATAGAAGAACCGTGGCAAATTCTGAGACCAAATTAAATTCTTGGACAATACCCATTTCCATTTAATGATACATTCGCTAAGGCCGGAATCCCCTCGAGTAACGTGTAAGTATGGCGCAGAGTCGTCTTATGTCGGTTCCTGACCGCGATTATGAAATTCCAAAACGTAGTTGATAGTGTTGAGTTGTTAATTCTGCCAATTTTTAAAATCAGTAACGCATCTCTTGTTGGTGGTAAGCAATTGACAAGGTTCCACAGCCCGCATATTAGTAAGCAATAAGAAGAACGTGTCATCAACAACTTATCATCGATTCACCGGAAACGTGACACGTCAAAAATTACCACTTTTTATTTGATTGAGAAAATACCGCATATATCGAGATACCTTTTGGGAGCTTACAATTAGGCTTGCTTGGCTGATGTAACTCAAGAGAGAACCGCGCAAGCCGACGTAAAGCTCTGCGTCGAATCTCACGTTTCAGCGGGAAAGATTGGGCACCGCCACCTCCCAGACTATAACAGGCACTTCACCTAAGGAACTAATAACCATTGCACCTGACGTGCCCGAAAGACAAAATAATCAAAAGTAGTAAAAAAGAGAACGGAAATTTACTAGAGAACTGGTGTATACTGGAGTAAAACACCTGCAAAATGACAATCTTTGACACATGAAATTTCTCTTTTCCATAGACGAGAATTTGCTCAGTTTCGTAATCGATTCGGTCCACTGTGTGCTGCTTCGGATTCCTCCGGAGTGCGGCGGCGCGCACTTGATAGCGTCTTCGCTCACGCGTTGTTGTTGGCGCTGCGGGCCGGATTCGGTTTGGAGGTCGCTTGCCCCGGACGGAATTGTGTTAGCCGGGGATTTCCTTATCTCCGCCGCTTGAATGGCAGGAGCGCGGCGTGCTGCGATGTCCCGGAATGCTACAGATTACAGCGGTGGACCTCATGGCCGTTGTCATTAGGATCTCGCCCTCTGGGCTGTTGCAGCGTCTTTGTCGTTTCCGGCCCTGCGATAATTTCAGTCATTCACTATCTGCTCCAGTGTTAACAGTGTTTCATATCAGGTCATATCAGGTGTCCTCAATGGAAGGAGGCTGAGCTGGCTCATTGACAGCATTGCCGTTGTCTCTGCAGCGACACTGACCAGGAAGTCGTAGGGTTCGGGTCCCTACCCCAGCGGATGTCCTTCACTAGCTAAATAGTTAGGTCGGATTCAACCACTGCGTGTAGGAGAATTGTAACTGACTGCTGCTCTGATCGGTAGGTTTCCATGGCAACTTCGATCAAGAAAAGGCGAATGCCCGAGCAGTATCTTAACAAACACGACATGTGAGAATCGCGCCGCGCGAGAACTTTTGTACCCAATCCTGGACCCCTCTTCCCCCATTACACATACACTTTTCCATTCACTACACCATCACGCACGTCAGAAGGTCATAGGAGAGCTTAGAGCTTGTCCCGTTTAAGGCGCTCCCCGCTTGCCGACGTGTAGGCCGGCACCAGAACTCACCATCCGGCAGGGAAGGACCTGTCATCCCCAGTATAAAAACATGCACTTCACTTGCGGCATTAATGAATATCGCAGTTGACGCGCCCGGAAGCACTTATCAATCATTTCATGGTAGGATGTGATTTTCTCTCTTCCTCTCTTACTCCTTCGTGATCCGTCGCTGTCAGAAACGTATTTAAGACCTAGTCTGGTGATGTCAATTGTATTGATTCGTAATATCGCTACTCAGGGAAAGGTACACTACCTAAAATATTTTGCTGTAGAACGGTTTTATTTCTCGCACTGTTTGTTTAATTAATGGGTGATGATGTAAGATAAGTAATAGTTAATCGATGACGGAATCAATACCTAGAAAATCTACCGGGAGCCAGCAGTAAGAATATTTAACTGAAGATAATTATGTAATTTTAGGATGTTCGATTTGATAGTTAATCTTCCTCTTCATATCTCGCCAATATTCGTGTTTCCTAGTGACGTTGTAGCCTTGAAAAATAGCTGGATGTGTGGGACAGTTCTCTTGTCATTCGTATATCCAGGTTCACAATTCGATTTATTATGTAATTTGATGTGCAATATTGTTTCTAGGAATGTTGCAGACATAGACTTGTTTACTGAGTTCGGGCCATACCCTTGGTATTTCAAATTGCATTGAACGGTTTTGCGTTGAAAGTGCATTGAACGGTTTCGCTTGTCCAATCAGTTACATAAATCATCCAAACGTGCTCAACTCATTGAAGTTTAATATCTTCTGAGATTGAATAGTTAAACGAGACCTAATTTTCTCCATAGCAATAGCTTCCAAAACAACTTTTTCACCGTTGAGATACTTGTTTGCACAACGGCTACATGAAGTCTCTCTGTTATTCCAAGAACACTACGAGCTAGAGAAATTCTAATTACAGTTTTTCAAACAGGACATGACGAATTGAATATTTTAATTAATTTTGCTTCTGAGAACATT
Organism: Teleogryllus oceanicus; assembly: GCA_964035755.1. Taxonomy (NCBI): domain Eukaryota; kingdom Metazoa; phylum Arthropoda; class Insecta; order Orthoptera; family Gryllidae; genus Teleogryllus; species Teleogryllus oceanicus. Next base: position 276,384,576 of record CAXIVR010000001.1, on the reverse strand, counting down.
TTTCCCGTGCTGAACAAACTTGTACTTGAATAAAATCTTAATTAAAATGCAGTTCACGTGTTTTAAACATTACGTAGTAGTGTATAAATAAATACGATAGCCTTCATCGAAATGGAGGTGGTTTAATTATTAGTCGCCTGAAATTTGACTCGCAAAAAGTCCGCTTGCCATATACTACATCCTTGTAACCGCCGCCTGCTTGTGTGTAAAGCAAAACAATGAAGTGCGAGAAGGCTGCTCGGGACACACCGCTTGGGAAGAGCCTCATTTCTCTTTCCCTTTGCGGAAAACACAGCCAGCGCCGGCGACCTCCGAGCGACGCTGGCGGGCAGAGGGTGGGCGGGAATGTTGGAGGAGGGGACAGGGCTGCCGGGAGCGGGGTAGGTGGGGAGGAATTTTGCTGAAGGGCCGCGGTCTCTGGCTCCCGGCAGGACGGGGGCGTTGCCGACGAAGGCGACGCGCGGCCCGGCGAGAGGCGAAGCGGAGGAGGCGAGGGAACTGCGGCAAAAGCAGAGGAGGGGGCATTTGGGGCAAGTGGCGTGCGGCAGGAGCAGTGTCGGTCCGGGCGGATACGGCACGGGTGGAGGTGAATCTCGGGGAAACAGTTGTAGCGAGGTCAGAATGAAGTATGAGGACGAGACCAGCAGAAGCCATGTCGGTGGACGAATGTTGACGTTCGGTGACAACGAGGCAGGGGTTCGGACAGATGTGGCTGTAGGCGATGTCTTCGCGCCGAGGGCAATGAAGACAGGCGGTGACGACGAAGGTGGAGACGAGAATAGGACTGGAAAGAGTAAGAAGAAATGGATCGGAGGAGGGCGTCAACTGCTAAGGTCATTATTCCCGTAAGTCTAGCGCACGGTTTTTCTTTGGGAGATGGCGATGTACTTCTCCCGCTAGATCGTGAGATCCGGCACTATCGTACCTGTTGGCTAGCGGGTTTTTTTCCAACCAGGAACCTCCCATAAGCAAGTCTCCGCCCCAGCCGGGACAAGCTCCCGACCGGTTTTCCTGTATGTGCGTTAGTTTAGTGTATATAACTGTATATGTGTGTAAGTAAGAAGTGAGGAGAGCACAAGGAAGGGAAAGGAAATATTGCACGCGGCTGTGGTCCATTTGCTAGGGTACTGCTCCGGTACTCATCGTATTGATCGGAAAAATCACGGAAAACTACCGATCAGAGAACCCGACTGATAGAATTCTTCTCCAAAGAGCTACTGAATTCGACCTATCTATTTAGGTAGTGTCGAAACTCCTGCTGCAATGTTGTAAGTTGATGCATTAAGCCACCTCTTCCGGTAGGCGGGGCCAAGTGAGGTGGGGTCGAGTGACGCGGGGTCGAGTGGCGCGGGGTCGAGTGGCGCGGGGTCGAGTGGGGCGGGTTCGAGTGGGGCGGGGTTCGAGTGGGGCGGGGTTCGAGTGGGGCGGGGTTCGAGTGGGGCGGGGTTCGAGTGGGGCGGGGTTCGAGTGGGGCGGGGTTCGAGTGGGGCGGGGTGAGTGGGGCGGGGGTCGAGTGGGGCGGGGTTCGAGTGGGGCGGGGTTCGAGTGGGGCGGGGTTCGAATGGGGCGAGGTTCGAGTGGGCGGAGCAAGTGGGGGTGAGTGCGGGCGACTGGAACAGGGCTAGCGGAGACGAGGGAGGGCTCGGTCGTGGTGTCTTCGAGCCGCTGCGGGCCGGGCTGTGGGAGCAATGGGCTGGCACGTGCGTCGCTCAGGCGGCTGCTACCTTTCCCAGCACAGCTGCCTTTGCGGTGCCCTCCATTCGCCGCCTCTCACCAATTCCTTCGCCCCTTCACCCGCCTGAGCGTTATCACCCCACCCCCACCCCCTCCCGCGTGGGAGGCTCTGCTTTCCCTTGATCTCGCCGGCGCGGCTTTTTCGGAATCTTTACCTTTGCTCCGGCGTAAGCGCGACGGAGTAAAAGTTCTCGTGGCGCTCGATAGTGTTGCTAAAGACTGCATTCTTCCAGGGGAAATAGATCCGTCGAGACAGATCCCAATGGCCTTGGCTATTATGCATTTATCCCTGATGTAGGATGTATTGAATGATGAGTCTAAATATAGCTTTCTCCAAAAGCGTAGCGGAGAATGTGATGACTTGATTGCGTTCGCTTCATCTCGGGCAGATCGTGCATTGGAAATTATTTTCACGGGAACTGAAAATGGTTGACATTCTTTTTTAATACCGCAAACCCAAATACTCTCATATATTTATAACAATTATACGTAATAACATAATTTACAATTTCCGAAAAAAAGGACATTCCTTTGATGGAATAGCTTATGCGTACAAACATTAAGTGGGCCGTGGTTTTAAGACAAATTGGAAAAGAAAAAATGTTTCCCGAATTTGTAATACCTTGACCATGTTACGCACAAGAAAGTTGTAATTTAGCGGTGTTGGATGGATATTGTACGCGACGTCTGCTTGACCCAGGCTTGGATTAATCAGTATGTCGCTCGCCGCAAGGACAGATAATGTAACATCAATAATGGAGGGTCATGCAGTGAGTATAAATGACAGAGATAGCTGTTATGAAACCTGTGAAAACCTTTCGTTACTCGTTCCATCGTCTATCATATAGTATGAGTGTTTTGGGAGCATCAAATAATAAGAGGACAACATTGACGTAACTAAAACATAATGAAGAGTCTCATTCCAATAGGATCGGCTTTGACGGTATAGTGGCTATATATGCCAGGCTACTCATCCGAAGGTCGCGGGTTCAAACCGGGTTAATGTTGGGGGATATTTTGGTATTATGTACCACAAATCGACGGCATGCATGCGGACGCTTGACGGCATGGGAAAAGGATCCAGAGAAAGGCATTTGGGCGATCCTGGCAAAATTAAAAACCTCTAGCAATTTAGCATCAATCAGAGTTTCGATTTGAATTACTGGATAAGATTGCGGATATTGTATCTCGGCTTGCGCTGTTTGGTATTCAAACCAAAACGTCAAACTTGGCGACTAGTGGCCCTAGGGAAAGCAATGACAAACTACCCTGGGTATACTTGCTCAGGATAAGTCTCACAAGAAGACGCTAGGGGCTTCTAGAGACTAGCCTACGCAGAAATCAGTGCATGGAACTAAAGGAAGATGATATCAACACGGTGTCGACAGCGGACCCCAGCGTAGTATTTCTCTAACTTTGTTTAGGTAAAGACTTAATGATTCATCGTTTACAACACTTATTATTAGAACATTTTTCCTCCTTCAGTGATACGTTCTGCTTATATAGCTTGTCGGACGTTCTCAAAACAACGAGAAAACCTCACTATGCGTAAATGTTTCTGGTAACTCCGGCGTTTTCGGACAGCCAGGACTGCTCGTAAACACGTTTTTATTTATTTGTATTTATTTTTGCGTTAAACACAGTTACAAACTGGGTGTGTGTGTGCGTGAGACGTGCTACGGAGAGAAGTGAATTCTGTGAACGTTTTCATAATTTTGTGATCTCTTCCCCAAGCCATGTATTACTTGAATTTTGAATACAGAAAGAAATTAGCGTTTTTGCAAGGATTGTAAGCAAAATATTCGCTCGGATGTAATAAAATCTATTTTCAAGGGCAAAAGAACTACAAATTTGGGCTCTAATCCATCATGCCCTTCGTAAAGGAATAATACTTCCTGCCGCGACAACATGGGGAGCGATAAATTGAATAACTATATTTCCCACTGCAACCTTACTTAAGATTCTGTTGATTTCGAAGTGTTTGATAAACTTCAAAAACTGAAAATATTTTAACACATACTAGCAGGACGTTATTGTAATCTGTTGCTAAAAACGCGTATCATTGGTTATTAAATAAATATTTTTTGTTCAATTACTTTGCAATACATTCTGGAATCTTCTGTGGACCTCACATTAGTGTTCTCCGGCACCTGAATGTCATTGGTATGCTACTGTTAGTGTACTGATAGGATGCAAATCTGTAATCAATATTACTAAATATTACATAGTTATCGGTAGTAATGATGCGGATGCAGTTCAAGGGTTCTGCTCCTCTTCTACGTTTGTCCGAGAGAATTCATGGGATAAAAAAAATTACTTCCTTTCACAACTATTATTTCTGTCTCTTTTTCACTCCTCCTGCTCTATTTTGCCTTCCAAATTGATTCTCTAATCCCAGGAGCCTGTAAACTGTGTCATTATCATCAGTGGACGTTTTCATTACTTCCGGCGAAAAATATGAGATCGACGCAAAGATCGTAAAGGTATATTGAAGGTTATTTCACTAAAGAGATTTCTCTGATCAATACCACTGACACTTTTAAAAAATATATTATTTCTCATATTCTCGATCTCGGAATTTCAAGAGATTTTGGGAATAGGTAGCATGTATAATGAAATTCAAATCCTCCAATTTATGGCGAAGTAAATTTTCAGCTTTCAGAATTATATGAATTAAGTTAATATTTTGATTTTGAATTTGATGTGAATTTCTTGCTTCATCACAACTTGAAATTTAATTAATGAATTAAATAAACACTGCGATTTTTAAAACATTACTACTAAAAAGTTATCTGGTAACTCTAGTTTCAATTTTTTAGTTTCCTTTCCTCCTCTCAAAAATTCTCCCGTCTTTGTTTTTAAGTCCAGCTACCATCGACAACTAATTTTTATTCACTTATATTTTTGGCAAGGGTAATTGTAAGAGTTTAAATTGATAATTTGATCGTCAAATTGCATAGAAATAGTAGATTTTAAAACCAAAGGATTTTCATCTCCACTGCAGCATGTTTTCTACCGCATCTTAAGCGCCACTCCCATCTTTCCCCACATTGGAGTGGGTGAACTAAGTTGCAGATCTTTATTTGAATAAATATTTTTTCGTGTTTTAATAAATTATTCATTCACAATATTTTTTTACATTTTTTAGGATCAAATAAAATATTTTGATCCTTTCGGTTTTTTTAGAATATGTTAGCAAAAGTTAAGAAAATGAATCATGATGATTTCTCCAATTTCCGTACTAAGTAAAATTGCGGACGGCACAACAGTGAATTTCTTGTACATTCTTCTTTATTCACTCAGTTAAACGAAACTACATTCAGTAATAACATTTTCGAAAATAAAATTATCGACTGGCCAAAAAGATACTAGTTTTAAGAGTTCGAAGAAAGATATCTATGATTCAAATATCAATTAACGCTTCAATTTATCATCAATTTATGTATAAAATATTGAACTTTATTAAGCATTATTAGTGTTTCGTATACGATACACAATTAATAGTTGTCCTTACCGGTGTATAATTTATTTTTACTTTTTAAAGAACGGGAGACGCAGAGACAGATCTATAAAGGGTGATGTACAATCAGATATTTAAAAAAGTTATGTACTTGTTTTTAAAAAGAGTAGGTTTCGCGTAATTAATGCTTAAAATTAATTCTATTTGTATCTTTTTTATCAAAAAATGGCTTCAATTTTTAAATTCTTTTTTTTCTCCGGGGAGTCTAAAGGTCGCAAGTCTCATTTTTTATGCAAAAGTTAGAAGTAATGCGAAGAACCACTAGTTCTTTTAAGCATCGAAAATACTGAGTACTTCATTGCGAGCAGTGGTGTTCGATAACGTACTTGGCGTGTTGCCTCGAAGGACCTGAGGTTGAATCTCGGTGCGGAGAAATGCTGTAGTATAATAATACGACGCGGGTGAAAATAGTGGGTGTTGTTGTTCCACTTCTAGGTTAATATAACAAGAAAAAAACAGAGATGGGAAAACGGACGACAATTGTTACATTTTTGTGTCGCGTAAGTACGATTTTTGTTAGGGCGGATTTTTGATTCCTCCTATTGAAGCTCTGAGCCGCTACCATAGACTAAAGAGGCACATCTTTACTCTACACTTACTCTATGCCGCTACTATACATCTTTACTCTATGCCGCCGCCATCATAAACAATACGATAGTGTGTGTTTTGTTGTAGCGTCACTAGTTTTGTTTGAATTTCACTAATACTCAGCTTCCCCTCGAATTCCTTTGAAGCAGTGTGGCGGTATCAAACCGCAGCTTTAGCCACAAGTGATAATCGTGATCTACGGAGTGCACGGAGGGAACAGAGAGAAAAGCGCGAGGTATTTCTGAACGAGTCCACCTTCGCCGTCACTCCCGACCAGCCCACCAAAGAGAAACGATGAGGTCCGGTGAATTACAAAGCGACTCCGGGCCGTGAGGGGGCGACGGTACCCCGTGTCGACTGTGTCGATTGCTACTCCTCGGAGTCGCCTTCCGTCTCGCTTCCGATCGACTCCCTCTATCTACCTCCTTCCCTGCCTCTCCTCCTCTCTGCCGCCTTGAAAGGCCTTCCTCCAGGCGGCGGCGGCGGATCGCGACTCTTTTGTTTGTGCGGCGTCGTCTGGAAAAGAGGGGAAAGACGGAAGCGCAGTTGCGAAGTTAGTAGCAATTCACAGTTGGAGATCGTCTTCGAAGGAACGGTTTTCCATAGATTTATTGTGACAATACATATTCATCCCTCCCGCCGGAGCGTCTTACAAAGGCGATACAAAAGAATACTTTGAAAGCTCCTCAATGTTTTCTGTTGACATTCTGGGTCTTGGGCATTATTATCATTGATATTCACTTAAACATTTCATTCTTATTCAGTCTGTTACAAATTCGTTCGCGTTTCTCAATCGTATATTTTTTAGTCTTATTTTAACCCTTGGATACTCACGTTAGCTTTCTTTGAATGCCAGTGGGATTCTCATCGGTGTAGATGTTGAATAACGTCGGCACACGTTGTGACATTTGACATTACCTGATTAGAAGGCAATCAGACGATCCTTCTCCAGGTTCAGTTGCTTGGAATTTATTACCGCGGATAGCCTTTTTTTTCTATTGGAAAGCATGAATGGCATGGTTTTACATCGAGCGAATACTAGTGTCAACTGTTTCGTTTTATTATTAAACGGTATTTTTATTCGTGTATTACTTTTACTTCTTTATTTTGTGTTTTATATGAGGATGAATACGTAGATTAATACATTACTAGAAAAGAGATATACGGGCAATTGGAGGAGGAATCTTTTAGAAGGTGAAAAGTGCGATACTGCTAGAGATGCAAGTACGGGTTGATAGTGAACATTAGATGCGTTTTATTTCTACTTCTAATGAACATTCCAATGAGCATTCAAGCAGCGCTTAGAAGTAAAGTCTTCATAGAGAACTCTATTTTACAAATTGACATAAAATATAGCTTGTGAGAAAATTTGCAAAAACTGACAAATACTACGACCTCATTGATACTCCATAACAATTTAATTTTATTTAAAAAAATATCTTAATACATTATGCTACAAAAATAAATGTTTGGTATAAAAAGATAACACAGTAATGCGTGACGAATACGGTAACAACGTTCAATAATTGTCATCTACCAACCCTTCAACTCTTTGTGGCAAAGAAGGTTTTAAGAGGGAAAGATAAGACGACTATACTATGGACGTGTTTGTTAACGTGTGCTAATGTTTATTAGAACATTTCAAACATTTTCTAATTTGTGTGTGTGTAGAATTTAGGTTATTTGCAGGCCTATTACTAATACGAATACATACTAAATTTACCCCACTTCAAATCGGAGTGGAATTTTCATTACTTAACATATTTTACAATTTTAATAATTTGTAAATGTGTTAATTCTGTGTAAATTCTGTGTAAAAAATCAAAAATTCAAATGTTTATTTCACTGCCAAAATCAATTATAAAAACTTCTGTGTGGTTTTTCGAGGATTTCAAGGATGTGCAAAAAATTCACACTGGCAAATAGTGGAGTTCCAATAAAATTTTTGCGTATCTCTGATTTCACGAATCATGATAAGCAAATGCATGATGTGTGACTAGAATTTATTTTCCCGTTCTATGGAAGTATATGTGTACAGAGCAAATACTTGCGTAATAAAACGTAGCGCGAGTAACTATAGGTTAATTTCGAAGCAAATACATCGACATTAAGCTATGCTTATTATATTTGTGCGCTAAAATTCTTGATCTATGATTTATACTCCTCTACATAGGTTTAGGATCGGGTTGTTAATACATGCCACAAATGCCACACCACTATCCTGCTCTTCCGATATCACAGTGTGTTAGCAATTACAGTAATTAATATTGAGCTGCCAAGGGAATTACAAATATCACTGCATTATCCCTTCATACCTGTTTCGAATTGGATCCTGAATGAATCCTAATTATTCTAAAAAGTCACTCAGCGCGTTCACTTTCGAGAAAGAACATGCTTGTATGTTCTATAATCTCTTGGATTAATGTTTAAATACTACAGATTTTTTATTGAAACACGTCAACAGCGTACACAATGACAATAAAAAAAATCATATTAGCTGAATGAATCGGCGTATTGCAATCACACAACAGCCGTAATATTGTGTTCTTACATTTCGTTTTTATTCATTACTGTTTATGTAATTCATTAGTGTTCTTTTCGAACGGTATATTTTCTGGACGTGAAACCGTGGGACCGGGCGCGCGAATCATACGATTTTGATGTGCAAATTATTTTTTTTCTCTGCTGGCCCTGGCGTTATTTTTTTTTCTCGAACGGCCCTCGCGTTAAATTCGAATGCTGGAATACTGGGCGGCCGCGGGGCGGGTTCGGCGGCGCACACGGACGGCGCGTGATTAATTAGGAGGTTATTCGGCGGCGCGGCGGTGTCGCCCGTCGGTTCAGGGCCGCCGCGAAGAGCAGTGTTCTGTCCGCGATTTCAGCGCCTGCGCGTGCGCCGTGGCCCCGCCCCCGCCTCCGCCTCCACCGCCCCCGCCGTCCCCCGCTTCCCCGCTTCTGGGGGGCGGGCGCGCGAAAATAGGCCCCGCTTTCACGCTCCACGTGTTGTGTGATCTCACATTTTGACCCTGCCCCTCCTATCCTCGATCTTTTTTGTCCTACCCTCTTTTCGAATCCCCTTCCTCTCTTTCGCAGCGTCCTTCCCTGTCTAGCTCACTCAGTCTTTGATTTCTACCTTCTTTACATTTTTATTCCTTCCTTTTGCCCGTTTTGTTCTCCATATTCTTGTTGTCCCCTCTCTCCCTTCTTCTCTCCCTTTTTCGCATTTCCTCTCGTGCTCGTTCTTCATTACTTTCACCTACACCGACACCAGCTTCTATTTATGCCTTGCCACTTGTCTTCGTTATTTTCTTCTTCCTTCATCTCCCCTTCTCACCGTCCCCCTCCCCCTTTTCCCCTTCCCCCTGCGGTGCCTCGTCCGAGGGCCGCATTCCACGCCTCCTTTGGAGTTCGTCGCGTGCATTGAAGGCAGTCTATTCACGGGGGCGGAACGCAGAAATGCGGACTCCCGCAGCCAGACTCCGCGGGCGCGCTGCGTGCGCAGAATGCCCGCCTACGCGGCGCTCGGCTCGCCTTCCCCTCCCCCGCTGCGCCCGCCCAAGGTCTTCGCGCTCATACTTCTGATTAGCTTTCGGACTGTGGGTCTTGTTCCATTAAATTTCCGTCGCCCCCGCGGATGTGGGAGAGGCAATATGTTGTTAGTTAGTACACCGATGAAAGCTAAAGTTTTGTTGTTTCGTATGGGATTTCCATTGATTCATCTGATCTATTGGAGCGTTGTTATGAAGGCTCGTGAGCTACGACAATGGTGAAATTGTTGTGAGTATACAGTTAAATTGGTTATCAACGTGTGTGGCATTTGATAAAATAAAATATGTAACTTGCTTCGTTTGATTGGGACATTATCAAAAGTTCAACTTTTCAATCTTGCGAGAATGTTCCTGCTATTTGTCTTAAAGTATTTTGTCTAAGTGAATCTGGTCTTTCTCATGGAGGCAAGTGTCATTTGTTATAAGTTACTATGGTGATGATTATGATGATAAGTTATTATGATAATATTCAAAGGTTTCGCCTAATTTGCATTTGTTGTGGTGAATAACTCCCAAATATATTTTTCATTTGTGGAATTTTTAATATTACAGTCGTGTCTGGTTATAGTGAACTCGGATATAGTGAACCTAAGTTACTGCTCCCGTTTCACTTGCATTACAAATAAGGGTAAGAAGATTCGGTTATAGTATATCGGTATAGTATATAGCCTCGGCTATAGGGAACATAGGAAATACATCCTAGAAATTCATTTTCTTCCAGAAAAAATATATCGCCAAAATGTCACAAATCCTAAAAATAAGAAGCTACGAAATAATATCGTTGGCCGATGGTCATAATCCAAGACGTCTTCCTTGAGATTGAAGCAGCGGAGGTCGCGGAGTGTTTCATTAGCGCCATGCCGCTACGAAAGTATCTTATATGTTATTAGGCAAAGAAAAGGGCCTTCGGAGAACGGGACGGTGTTCCAACCGTGCAATAAGCATTGAAGGGTGTCAAGACTGCATTACGACACTTAGAGACGATGGGCAATACAGAATCAAGTATGGAGGGAATACGAACTCTGTAGAAGGATTTAGAGAAATTACTAATGAAAACTTTACGATGGAACCAATTGAAAGCAATTTATTTTTTAAGGTCACATAAAGATATTGAAATTTTCAGTTGATGCTGTTAATGTATTTTTCTGTATCTGTATATTAATGAAATGGTTCATTGTGGAGAAATTCTATTTCATTTTGACGTCATCCGATATAGTTAACTTCTGATTAGTGAGCAAAAAATGTTAGTCCCCAGACGTTCATTATAACCGGAGTCAACTGAAATATATTTTCCTAGGGCTTTTATCCAGCCGACTGTCGGTTACACTTTACGTCCCGATGACACGCATAGTCGATCATACACCAGACACCAACAGTCTTGCGAGAACATATACATGAGAAACAAGAGATAAACAACCATGCCCGAGGCGGGACCCGCAACTCTTCGGACCGAAGCGCTGAGACGGTATACGCTCTCAGACGCACTTTAAACGCAGTAAATTCAATGGCACGGATGTAAATTTGCAGTGGTTTCCTCAGAAAGTAGGTCCTACCCGGGTCCATAGCCGAAGGGATGCTAACGGGCCGCGGGGATCATTCCCTGCGGAGTGGCTAAGAAGTGGACTTGGCCAGTTTGTTCTTATATCATTGACTTCCCCATCTAGCTAGACGTGTATGTAGATTAACTTTTTTAAAATTTATTTTACGTAAAAAAAAACAGTTAAAAACTGCGTATGACGTGCTATGGGGAAAAGTGAATTGTGTGCACATTTTCAAAATTCTGTGATCCCTACACTAAGTCATATACTAAATAATAAATTAATAAAATCTATTTATTTTATTAATTATTAACTATTATTAATTATTAACTATTATTAATTATTAACTATTAATATAATAAAATCTATTTTCAAGGATAAATAAGCAATAAATTTTGAATTTTGAAAGGGAGAAAAAAACAACAAAAAAACGATGTCGAGGTGAGGTCGAACAACTTAAAAGCGTTGTCGAGGTGAGGGAAAGAGGATAGGGTCGACGCCCAGGTGCTTCTGACCCTCACCCAGCCCGGCTGCCGCTAGCATGCTACGTGTATTTTGTGACTGCAAATTAAACAATTTATATTTACGCTCTCAGCCACCTAGGCCATCTAGGTCGGCTAATGTTATTATACATCAGTTTATTAAAATATTTTAATAGTAATATCAGTTTCTAAAAGTATCTACTTTTCCCTATATAGTATTTATAAAAATACTGAAAACGGTGCTGAAAGAGCAAAATATAATTTGCTGTGTTAGTTTTCTTGTAATTGCTTTATTTACAACAGGTAAGTCAAGGTCGCGGGCAAGATAACTTGCTTACCAGAGTTGTCCGCACTGCGTTCAGAGCAATTGACGCGAGACTTAAAGTAAGGAATGTACAAATGGCAACGAAGTGATGGTACGTCACTAGATCACTGGTTCATGACTGTCGTTTAGAGATATCTGTTGACCGTTATGGCGCCAAATGTAATTATATTAATTTCTATTTCCTGCATTGAGTGCAATAATTGCATTAACTTCATATCTTCAGGTTAGTAGGATCTCCCTCTGTCAGCGAGAGTTGTTGATTTATAGAATTTTTTAAAATTTATTTCACATTAAAATCACATTCAACAAACTACTGAATGTTTTAATAAAACAACGTAATTGAAAACAAGGAAAGAATTCACTCAGATTTCTGCTGGGTTTATACAAGGCAAAATTTGAAAAGAAAATGAACATGAAATAGTAATATGTAATATACAGTATAAACATAATACAAACCTCTGTTGTTTCATGAAACAAATACGACAAACAGCCGGCCCGGTGGCCGAGATCGCTAAGGCAGTAGTGTCTTAGTTATCTCGGACCGAAGGGTCACGGGTTCGAGTCCCGCCTCGGGCATGGTTGTAATTGTGTTCGTCCTTTCACCCCTTATCATCAATCACCATATCGTTTCATCCACATAGTTATCATACCGTTAACAGCAATAGTGGTCGCTAATGACCTTGGATGTTGAAGCGACCTTAAATAAACCAATTTAAAAAAAAAGACAAACGTATTTTCGTATGAAACCAATATTCCCCCCCCCACACACACACGCCATTTCAGTTTGCGCGTGTACACTCCTGTCTGAACTTCGAGGGGAAATAGCGGGGTCAGGGGAAGTGACCCGTGCCCCCAAGAGCGCCGGGTTTCCCAGACGCGCAAGTAGCTCGGGCGGGCGCGGGTTGACACGCCTGATACACGACGATACGTTAATGTTATATCAGCGCACTCATGTTGATGCTATAAGAAGCTTCAATATTGCACTTCTGATCTAAATAATTTATGGCTTTAGTTGTAGAATGTAGTAGTATGGCTCTCGCATCCTAGCTTCCATATCTCTCTATCGGTGTAGTCTTCATTACTCAATCCCCTTTTCATCATTGCCTCTTCTACTTCTTCTCCCCATGTAAGTCTAGGTCTTCCTCTTCTTCGATGGGTAGTTGCCATTTCCACAGTATTTTGAGCCAGCGTTCTTCTTTCACTCTTCGCATGTGCCCATACTATTTTAATCTTTTCACTTCTATGGTGTCAACTATATCAAAATTTACTTCCGCTTTACGTTTAATATCTTCGTTCTTAATTTTATCCATTAAAGTTAGTCCCCAACTTCGGCGCCAGAAGTCCATTTCCATTGTTGTCCATTTTTGTTTGCTGTGTTTTGTTCTTTCTCATACCTCAGACCCATAAAGGGCAATATTCTCTACAACAGTTTTCAGTCGGATTCTAATATTAGAAAATAATAGAGAGAGCAATCCTATCATTAGAATATAAAAACTATGAACAAATTCATTGATTTTTTATCAATAGAAATATAAATTTTAATTGATAAGTCAATACTACCATAACCAATTAACATTTTCCCTAATATTTATTAACATTCCTTACTTTAATTACATTAATTAACTTTTCCCATTAACATTAATTAACATCTCCCTATCCTCTTCATACCGTACGTGCGATATGCCCTCATGAATTCCGAAATGGAAAAGCAGTTCTCATAACTTATGATATGAATATTCATTGTAATAAATAAACTGTAAATAGCACTGTATGAGAATTTTCAAATTGAATGTTGTAAAAACAAATTAAGAGTAAAGGAGGTGAAAACGGTTTAAAGGCAGTTAACCTTTTTTAACGTTAGTTGCGTTAAAGTAAATCGTTAATATCTTTTCGACTTTTTAAATATAAATGGGCAAATCCTACACCAGTATATTTTGTTTTAATTTTCTGACATGTCAAAGTAAATTTTCATTGTAGAAATTCTTGTTTTGCATTTCACAGCACATCAACTCCTGTGGTCATCAGTTCTCGAAGAGTAGTGCATATAATATCCCGGAAGGTGGCGGTGTTCCTTTCTGATAGTATGTGAGATCTGGCTCTGACTTACACGTTGATGTGCAGGAGGTACCTTTCTGGAAAAAATTTCGACTGCGGGGTACTGCTTCTACCAGGACGAGTTCTAAATTCACGGCAATTTTCCGCAATGTATGGTAGTGTTTCATATGTGTATGTGTAAGGAACTGAGGACGAGAAAAGGATGAGGAAGGAAATATTGCGATCACTCCGTGGTCCGTTTGTTGATGTACTACTCCGGCATTCGCCTGGGGATGGTCGAAAAAGACATGGGAAACTATTCATCAGAGCAGCCCAGCATTAAAATTCTCCTTCAAACGGTGGTTGAATTCGACCCAGCTCTTTAACTAGTGTGGAAAACCCGCCACCGTCGGGAAACAAAAGGTAGAACGTACCGTTTAGAGACATTGCAAGGGCAACTGTTGTTGGCCTGAGTCACCTCCTCCGGTGAATTTTCTTCTGAAGAGCATTCGATTCGTTGATTGAATGATCATACTTTCCAACCAATTGGCTAATTTCCCAAGTGGACATTCCCGTCCATCGGCGCAATGAAGCAGTTGGAACGAACATTTAAACGATTCTTAAATCGTGAAGTCCCCGTCACCAAGCCCTCTTTAGCGGAGGCATTTGCAGGCGTCTTCAGCCATGGCGGGACGACGTGCAGTCTCTCTTTTCAGTCTTGGAGGTGGCGAGGGAAGAGCTGTTAAAAAGGAAAGTATCTTAATTAAATCACGCCGTGGAGGATCGGGAATGAGTGCTGTGCGAGGAATCGTAAGAAGACGCTTGGCAAAGACGACTTCGTCTCGTTGGCTCCGCCTTGGTTCATTTTCCTACCCTTGGTGCTCTTTTTCTTTTCATTAGGCTTCGTCTCACGGCGACGGTTTCGTGGCCTTCGTGTCTTGGGTTGGACTTCCACGTTCAGCAGTTGCGCTAAGCCAACATTGACGTGAACACTGCAGCGACTAGGACCGGGAGGTCGTAGGATTCGAGTCCCGTTGTTGGCGAGTTTTCTTCACTAGCTAAATAGCTTTCTCGTATTCAACTGTTGGCTGGAGAGGAATTCTAGCGGCTGGTCGCCCTGATCGGTTTTCGGTGGTTTCTCCTCTCAGCACGGGGGGAATGTCAGAATAGTACCCTAAGAAACGAGCCACTGACCGCCCGCAAACTTCCTTCCTCTTCCTCCATCTTTACATACACACACTTACTTACAAACACTATCCTACCACACATGTCGGGAAACCAATCAGGAGCTTAGAGTTTGTTCCGGCTGGAGCTGTGCCCTTTTGGGGAGAGATACCTGGAGAGGGAAGTACCCGCAAGCCGATTAGGTCGGCGCTGAGTCTCACCATCAAGCGGTAGAAAAACCGTCACAACTTCCTCGATAAAACATTCACTACACTAACAGCTAATGACCATGTAATATTTGATGTACCCGGAAACATCAATTAATTATTCAACTGCCACATATGTGGAGTGATCAGTCAGGAGGTTAGCGCTTGACCCGGCTGGGATGATGCCCATTGGGGGAGATCCGTGGAGAGCGTAACGGCGTAAAACGCCTTGAACTTCGGTGCCGGATCTCACGGTCCTACGGGACAGAAATGCCGCGAACATCACGGGTCATAACATGTGCTAAACGTTCGAGACTAATAACCTATGTAGTTTTCGCGCCAGGAAAAAAAATATATTCATTCACTCTTTGTGTCTTGATCTCTTTGCATAGGTGCCTCTGTTAATGGGGCAAGTGGTGAAGTATTCAGACCGTTCCCCTTTCAGCTCTTGGGTACCGGGGAATCCCGAACAATCCATGTGGAATGTGTGGCGAACAAAGCCGGTTTGCTGCAGGATTTCTAGGGTCTCTTCCATTTCACCTACTTCTCATTATACAATTGCTCGCTTTTCATTCAAATCATTAACATAAACGTCACAAATTTCTCAAGCATCAAACCATTCGTACCAAATATGCTCGAAAATGTTAAGTACTGAGAATGACACTTCCAGATCCTACATTTTGTTGCATTGTTGTCTCGGGTCTTGTTACGCTGAAATAATTGTCACGTTCTAGTTTGAATGACATAATTGGACGAGCCACTTACTAAGGTATAACTTCAATTTGTTTTTACCTATTTTTATACTAAAACACACCCACACACCCACACACACACACACACACACACACTATATATATATATATATATATATATATATATATATATATATATATATATTGTGACGTTCGTGGCCTGGCCACAAGCTTACACGGCACTCTCACATCTTCGACGGTGACGGAGTGATTAATAACATCGGAAGTGCAGCACGCAAGAGAAAAGGCGCGACCTGTCGGTGGCGGCCAGAAGCAGCGGCGGGGTAATTTCGACGGAGGGCGGCGCGCATAGGGGTTTCTATGACGTCAGGGCCGCATTTATACGGCGGTGCGGCGAAAAGCTGGGGTTTTCTCGGTTAATCCGGCGACACGGGCGAAAGCACTAGTTCTATGAGTCTGGTAGTGTAGGCGAACGCGTAAGTTCTCTACGAATTTGGTAGTGAAAGTGAATAATTGAGTGGTGTGAGCGTGGAGGATTAGTTGGTATAGGAATGTGATTGCAATACGAACATATTAGTAATCCGCTGCAAGCTCGTTAGAAAGAAAGCGGTCAGAGCGAAGTAAGAACAGCAAACTTTTTTTTCAAGAGTGCTCATTTCGTGCAGAGGACAGTTTTGTAAAATGCAGTGGAGACTGCGTGTATAAGCGCTGCAGCCATCCGAAGTGCAGCTGCGACGCCCAGTGTAATAACGCAAAGATCCGATTTTGCGACGCGCCAGAGACTTGGAGCGTGGGCATGCACGTTCGTGGCGAGGACGGAAAAGAAAGGAGAAGAGGGGAGCCGGGAGTGGATGAAGCGTACGAGAGAAGGGCCTGATTTGACCGATCGCGTGACGGACGGGCGAAGCGAACGAGAGAAGGACTCGGTTTCACCGAACGCGTGACGGACAGGTGAAGCGTATGAGAGAAGCTGGAGTGACGTCGCTGCGACACCGGGCAGCGGGAGTGCCAAGGTAGCCTTCGAGCGAACTGGAGAGCGCCGTAAAGGTAACCGAACTTGCGACTTTTCGTGCGAAGATTGGTGGGGACCAGAAAGTGGATAACGGCAGATTTGCGTGGTAGTTCATGTGCGAAACTCCCTAAATTCAGTATAGAAAGACTGTCACCATTTAAACAAATTCGTGGAGGTTTAAATTCTGCTAAAAGTATGCCTTGTTTGATTTTGCCAAAGGCCAAAACCTTGTACAATTTTACGGTAATGTTATGTAACTAACTGGCTTCATTCTGTGTTATTGGGGAAAGAATAAGTTGTTCCACTATTTGATGAATGTGTATATTTTTTTGTGATTTAAATTGTACGTATTATAGTAGATTTCCATGTTACTTTGTCACATCACTTTCTCATACCCAAAAGATCCTGCCCCCGAGATATTTAAGCTCGAAAGAGTAGTCTATCAGGGCGTTTCCACTTGTGGAGGTGGTATATATATATATATATATATATATATATATATATATATATATATATATATATATATATATATATATATATCAGACGTCTAACACAAAAGAAAAGAAAAGAGGCTGTCCAAAAGCAAAAACGTTAGAACTAGGAAAATGTGTGCAAAAGTTTATGATATCATGGGAAATACTGGGTGATAATAGGGTTTGGAAACTCTTAAAACCTATGAGAAAGAAATATACTGACGTGAGTGATTGACCCTCATAGGTATGAAAGAGTAGAAACAAAATAACTTGGAACTGCTGACTGCAAATAGAAACCAGTTCATACAAAATTATTCTTAGGAATATGAACTTGGGAAAATATACCTAAGGATTACGAAGAGGAAAAATAACATGCTCTTCCAATTACAGCCTAAGAAGTAAAAAATTGATGAAGAATGGAAATGCAGCATGTCCAGATGGTATAAATACTGAGTTGATCTAAGCAGTGTGTCTCCTAGTGTACTCAGTGAGATACTACCAGACATTTATGGAAAGCGCCTAAGGGAAATGAAAGGCGCCGCACGAATGGAAAATGTAAAACAAAGGAAGTCGACGGGAGTGTAAAAACTATCGCGGAAAAGCGTCATGCCTTCAGTAGCACGTCTGTATGATAGAATTGTAAAAGGATTGACGAGCAGATTGTAGAATGAGAGGGGAAAATGGATTTAGACCGGGACGATCGTGAGTTGATGAAACGTTCACGTGAAGGAATTTGGCTAAAAAAAAGTTACTTGTGAGAGACCTCTACAAATGATTTTTGTGGATGTCCATCAGGCATATGGCACAGTTCTACTTGTTAAGGTGTGGACGTGTATGAGTAGTGGAGTCAGTAATTCGTACATAAAAGCAACTTAAGAATTTCAGAGTGAATACAGGACTGCGAGAAAAGCAGAGAAAATATTTAATACATATACTTTAAGAGATACGAATTCCAGAACAATGAAAACTATGTAAATATTTTTAATGCCGGCTGAAACATTGAGAACTGCTGGTAATAGTAAAAATGAAGTGAAAAACAAAGAAGGGCAAGGGAAAAGAGCTATGTTATAAGGAATAACAAAATTACAAAAAAGACCGAATGCTTTATTTATAAGAGTGTAATGGAGACTATTAGAACGTATGGATCAGAAATCTGGATTCGTGAAGCCGATAAGAACAAGCTTCTAAGGTAGAAAGGGATTTATGGAGAAGTTTCAGTAGATCAAATTTTGAGCATTTTGCTAGTGCAAAAATTCGGAAAATGATGCCACGAGTGAAATACAATGAACACTATAGGAACTAAGAAACTTGGCTAACATTGACACTCTAGGAGAATGAGGGGAAAAAATTCTTGTACTTTCTAAAATATTGAAATTATTAAAATGACTTAGAATATCAAATTGGGGTATTCTCAGTCACAATACATTATAACAACTCTATTTACAGAATGTGTTTTTAAATAAATGCTAAATTTCAAAATAAAATGGAAGGGAGGGTGAATGGTAGCGAGAATGGTAGGATGCAAAGGAGAAGGTAGGAGCGAGAAGAGAGAAAAAGAGATAGGGACAGGATTAAATAAAAGGGAGGAAATGAAATAAAGGATAAAAAAATGGAAAGAGGTATTGGAAAGAAGGAAAATAAGGAAGGATGCGGTAGAAGCAAATGATCCTAAAAGAGAAAAACGAGATGAAAACGTGTCTCGCATTTCTTTCGCTTTGTTTTGTCGGGTCCTAAATCTTGAGTTTCCGCTTCCTTCCGTTGGGCGACGTGCGATGCTAAACACAGCGCCAGAGGGGCCTTTTCCAGCGTTTCTGGGCCACAAGACGCCCGGTATTTGTTGTTCCAGAGGAGAATTATATTCCAGTTCATCGGTGTTTCCAGCTTGTTATCTGAATGCTAATTACAATTTATGTATTATGCTTAATACATAAATTATACGCTTATATGAATATATTGAATAACTGAGTTTGATTCAGTGCCTTAAGGAAGAAGCACAATTTTCGGCTGCATCATTTGTTATTGCTGAGTCGGAAAATACTACGTTGTATCTACTAAGAGACTAACTTTTAACGAGATCGACATGGAAGTAAGATATAATTGTGGTTTCTGTTGTTTGCTTATTATTTCTAATATTTTTATATGCATTTGTTAATTTTACATTATTATTTAGGACGATGGTTCAGAATTTAGTACTTTTTTTACATTAGTATCTTTTAATAGATGTGTTTCTAATACACTCATTTTCATGATGTGATTCGTGTTTGAAATTAATAATATAAGAGTTACATGTATTAGCTCCTATGTGGAGAACTCCACTCTATAGTATTTTCCGTTCATTTCTCCCGCTATCTTAAGAACAAATTCTGAGATTCTGAGAAATTTTTGCTTCTGAACAGAAATCTATGAGACCCAATTAACCTCAAATACAGAATAAATTACTCATACAAATAAAATAATTATTATTAAATGTGGTATTTCTGGACATCCATTTTGAGTCGAGTTAATTATCGTGCTTAGTTGTCAACTCTTATATTTATTCAATTGCTATTTTCCAAAATTGATTGCAGTATGTGCAAAAAAAGTCTGCGGAGTATGATATTTTTTTAAAATTAGGTAAGGATATATTAAGACAGAAATAATAATGTTATTTCCGAACGGTAATTTATTTACAAAATCCTCGCCATAATCTGAATAAACCTCCGCCTTTACTGATAGAACTCCTCAACACAACACTTTTTAGCTGCAATTGGTGTATTGCATACTAATGGCTTTGTTACGGTCTTCACCTCTGTAAGAAGTTTTTAATATTGATTCATGTAGCGCTGTATCAGGGATTTACAAGTGCGATATAATTAATTGATTGTTAGAGATTCCGGGCGCGTCAACTTCTAAGGGCGTTAGTACCGTGAGATGCATGTTTTTCCCTCGTGAGGTGGCCGTGATCTTCCCCCGCTGCATGGCGAGGTCCGGCGCCGACCTACCGTCGGCTAGCAGGGTATTGCTTAACCAGGTATCACCCAACAGCGGGGAACCGCCCCAGCTGAGACAATCTCTAAGCTATCAACTGGTCTCCCAAAAAGTGTATTAGTGTAGTGCACGTTGGTAAATAAGTGGTGAGAATAGGACAAGGAAGAGGAAGGAAACGTCGCGTGCAGTCCGTCGCCTGTTTTGTAGGGTACTGCTCCAGCATTCGCGTGATGTTGATCGTCAAAACCACGGAAAACTACCTATGAGAGCTGAGGGCCGCTAGAATTCTCCTCCACTCAGGAAATGAATTCGACCTAGCTAACAAGCTAGTGTCGAAAATCCTACCACCGTCCGGACTGAAGCCTAGAACCTCCCGGTCAGAGAGATATATAGTACAGTATACAATACAATACAGTATTCAGATTACTCAAAATTTCTTCTTGTGATGTTTCTTCTTTTCCTATTCACGTTGTCTCTGAACATTTTATTAAAATTTTTAAGTGTGAGACACATCATATTTGCACATTTGGTTACTTTCAACATACCGTTTCATAATATTGCATATTTGCTCAACATTTTTGTGTTATATCACACCACTTCAACTAAAGCTAAATCTGATGTAATGTAATTGGCGTGAATTTCTGAAATGTGTTTCTTTGATGTTCCAATTCTTGGAGTTTTTCATTTTTGCTGATCAGGAAACTTTCGAGAGTGGGAGTAATACAGAGTTTCGTCGACTGTTGTAATTTGCCCGTCAGTTTTAAAAATGATTTCGTTTCACACCCTACTGAATCTTATATCAATTTTAACATGAATGTTAGCGGCTGTGAGTGAACAAAAATAAACCTCGATGACTTCTCCCAAACGGTTCTGGAACACAATCAGAAATATGAGGAACTGTGGAGTGTGAGCGCAAACGTGTTCCCATGGCGTTCTGGTGAAATTCGTAGAATGTCGATCGAAACCTTCGCAACATAGCCCAGATCGCGGCATGCCCCAGACAGGCAGAGGCGTATCTACCTGAAATGGCGTCAAAGCAAACTCTGGATTTACTTCCCTATCACACTTCTTTATGCCCCTGTTAAAAATACATAAAATAAATATCATTTCCTTCACGAATTACTAATGTTAATTATTATATTATCTAGTTTACTTGTCAATATAATATTTATCTAATCTTCTTATGACCAAAAGATGCCACGGTTCTAGAATTTAAGCGAAATAGCTTAACACATGGAACTTCTAACTCGTTAAACTTTATATTTTAATTTTCATCATTATTATCATCGTCGTCGTCGTCATCATCCTCGTCGTCGCCGTCATCGTCGCCGTTGCCATCATCGTCGTCGTCTGCATTGATTAGTTTTTTCACTCTGTCCCAGCTCCTAGAATTGCTCACGACTTTTCTTAGAGGTCTTCCCCCGTTTATTCTCCCTTTTGACTTATAATTAAAATCCATTCTTGTTATTGTCTCTTCAGTCATTCTTAGTATAAGGTTTTTCCATTTTTCTCTATACTGTTTAATAAATTCATCACACGTAGAATGCTTAATACTTATATAATGTATTCATTTGTAATGTGAACAAAAATGTGTAACCAGCTTCATTTCTAAAAAAATCGTCTCTACACTGACAAAATGTACAAACGACAGTAGTGAGACTACGTAAGAGTAATATATTATAACAATATCTACCGAGAGAGATGGCTCAGGGCATCAACTGATGTCGCTGCTGTCCCTCTGGCTGGGAGGTCATAGGTTCGAGTCTCGACGGTGGCAGTATTTTCGACACTAGCTTTTCAGGTCCGGGTCGAATTCAGTCGCTGTCTGGAGGAGAATCCTAGCGGCCGGCTGCTCTGATTGGTAGCTTCCCATGGTGTCTCTGCTCAAAACCAGGCGAATACCGGAGCAGTATCCTGACTAACGGGCCACGGACCGCGCGCGATCTTCCCTACCTCTTCCTTGCCCTATCATCATCCCTTACACACACTTGCACTAATATGCACTACACTACCACACGTCGGAAGCATAGAACTTGTCCTGGCTGGGACGGTACCTCGCTGATAGGAGATACCTGGTTGGAGACAACCCCGATAGCCGACGGTAGGTCGGCGCCGGATCTCGTCATCCCGAGGAAAAGCACGTACTACTAGTACGGGACCTTAGTATTTCACGCGCCCGCAATCACTAACAATCAATCAATCAATGAACAATGTCTATCATCAAAAAAGTACTTAATACACTTTTACTATGTAAAAAGTTTTTTCAATAATCAGGAAAGCTGTCATTAAATACTTTTTCACAATTGTAGAATGCTGGGTCACGCTATGTATTTCTACTGTGCGTGCCATACGTTAGGCACGCCGATGCGTAGAGGTGAGCTCGCTTGCACTCTAGCCCGAACAGTTTTCGCCAACGGAATGATGGGATAGATATGGCGTTCTAGGACGATCACACCACGTATATAGAGCGATTTTTCTAAGGATGAGCCAAAGTGACAGCTAGTGCTGACAACATAACTGAAGGTTCTGTAGTCGTCGTGTCCTTGAGCCGATTAGAATCCCTTCCCGCATTCGTTCGTTTGCAGTTGGCTAACTTGTAAATGGCTTCGGCGCTTCGTTTTGTGAAGTCCTCGTCCGACGAAAATATAGTGCGCCACGAGAAATAATTGAAATTAGGAAGTGCAGTGTTATGTGCTCTTCTGTAAAAGTCTTTTTTCTATTAACATTACATTGAATTTACTTTTTGTGTGATAAATATCATGTTCATTTCAAAACCGAGACTTGAATGCGAGATGCGTACCCATGCACGTGGTTTCGGCGTTTGTGCTGTTGTGTGGCGAGCTCTGATTGAGAGTTGTCTATTTACATTCGTGGCAGTTTTTCTTTTACTGGTTGTGAGAGCATGTTAAGAGATTTTCCACATACGTAATTCAATTTAAATATTTCCCGAACTCGCGTACGTGTATATATTTAAGCGAAACTCTTAAGACTTCTGCATAGGGATGTTTTAACAGGAGCCATTAGCACTTTACGAAGGGATGTGGCTGAACAGCTGTCGCGGCGGAGGGATACTTCCCTCAAATACATGTGATGTTCACTTGTTTTCGCAAACTGTTACTTTGGCTCATCCTTTGGAAAATCGTTCTATATTCGTAGAGAGAAGCACCATCTTATGCCTTTGTAAGTTCCATTATCCTCTTAAATAGAACGCGTTGGTGTAAAGCTAGGGTTTGAAAGATATTCTTTCTTCTCTGAGGCTAAATAACCATGAAGGTCGTTAGGCATAAAATACACGTTTTACTCCGCACTTAAATTTCTGAGAATTAGATGACATACCATCCACACGTTAAAGCGATTTGAACCCCGATTCCGACTGATTCAACTTATTTCTTGGAAGATGTCTGTATAACTGATACCCAAGACGTAGTATGGTACTAATTTATTAAGAGAACGGCAGTATCCAAAAATGTGCCGCCGAAATATTTTCTTCCGTGTAAATAGTATGTTATGCACAGAAATTTTAACGTTGGTTCCCAGGAAACACAATGCGATCACGGTGAACAAGAATGCTTGGGGACACCCTTATTGCCCCATTTCGAAATTTTTGGTTCAGCAGTGAGGCCTATCTTCTGCGAAAAGTGCCGAGTGTGCAAATTGGTGGGGAGTGCCGTGAGCCGTTGACGACACGAACATCCAAGGCTGTGACGGGTAGGAAGCGGGCCCAAAAAGGGGAAGGGGGGCCGGCGAGGACGGACACGAGGACGACGATGAGGATGGGCACAAGGGGGGGGCCGGGGGGGCGAGGACAGGCAAAGGACAAGCACAAGGGCGGGCATAAGGACGGGGACGAGCACGGAACGAGGGCGGGACGGGGATGTGAACGGGGACCTGGACGGGGACGAGGACGGGGTTGGGGACGGGGACGAGGACGGAACGAGGGTGGGATGGGGATCTGACGACGAGGAGCGAGGAGACAGGACGGGGACGAGGAGAGGACGGAGGACGAGACAGGACGGGACGAGGACAGACGAGGACGGGACGAGGACGGACGAGGACAGGACGGACGGGACGAGACAGGGACGAGGACGAGACGAGGACGAAGGACGGGACGAGGACGAGACGGGAGAGGGACGAGACGGGACGAGGACAGGACGAGGACGAGGACAGAGGACGGGGACGGACGAGACGAGGACGGACGGGACGAGGACGGGCGGACGGAGGACGGGACGGGACGAGACGGGACGGGACGACGGGACGGACGGACGGACGGGACGGACGGACGGACGGGACGGGACGGGACGGGACGGGACGGACGGACGGACGGACGAGAACGCAGGACGGACGAGATCGAGGCGAGTCGGACAAGGAAGCGCGCGACTCCACTTGGCGCCACTTGCACCTCCTCCTTGAGCCCTATCGATTTCCCCTCTCCGCTACTCATTCCCTTCCTCCGCTCCCCCTCCCTCGCTCGCCCAAGCCGCGCCGCGGCTGCCAGAGCGGATGTTTGAGCTAACATTGCTTACTCGCGCGAGCCGCGACCGGGCCTGTTTTTCCGTCGAGCTAACTCTTTCCGCAGGATTTTCCGCGCCGCACGTTCATTTTCTCCCCATCGGTGACTTCCCGAGAAGTTTTCGCAAAAGTTTTTCCTCCCGTGCTCTACTCTCTTACGCTCCGTCCCTTTCCACCCCCGCGAAGTACACTCCTCGGCGCCGAACGGAGCTGGCAATCAAATGGCGTTTGTACTCCGGAGAGCTGATTGCGCTACGGGGTAACGTAGTAGTAAAGATCGTTTGTGATAACTTCAGAGTGAGTGAATACATCCAACTAGATTGATTATGCGGTCTTGAATAGCTATTCCTGACCTATCTGTTAATATTCATATATTCAATTACATTTGCTTTCATAATTCGTGATTTAAAAAATGTTTCTATGCATTTAAAAGGAATTGATTGTTATGTAGTGCTTAACAAACATTTATTTCTAAATTATTATATTTTTCATTTTATCATTTTTCACTTACTTATAGCTTTACGGTTTAACACGAACAAGAAAAGTTTATCGAAGTTTTTGTAAAGACAAATAAAAATTATTAATAATAAATTCACGCAATAATACATGGTATTTTGCCTGAATGAAATCCATTACACAATTAGTAACACCCTGTGGCACAGTAATCCATCAAATTACCACATTCCATTGCTCGATGCATCGGAAAACAAAAATCTCGTAATTCTGTGTCTGGGGAGTAACTAGTGCGAGTGAAAACTTGTGCTAGTGAAATGACAGAGAAGGATCCTCGGAATACATGTGCGAATGGCGGGAAACGCATTTACTCTGCAACTCATACACTCAGCTAACATCTGAGTTCAGTATTTTTCTGAAATATTCTGCTTGTCTCCAAAGGATTTCAGATAATAAAACTATGTGCTGACAATGAGATACAAGTTTGAAGTTAATTTAATGATGTGCAACAACTGCTTGTTGCTCTAAAACTATAAATTTATTTATTTTATTTATTTATTTATTTTACGTCAAAAAAACAGTTAAAAACTGCGTATGACGTGCTATGGGGAAAAGTGAATTGTGTGCACATTTTCAAAATTCTGTGATCCCTACTCTAAGTCATATACTACTTAAATTTTGAATTTTTGAAAGGGAGAAAAAAAAACAAAAACTCCCATGTAATAAAGTCTATTTTCAAGGATAAACAAGCAATAAATTTTGAATTTTGAAATCTTTCCGTTTGTAGATGGTGTTTATATTATAGTTAACATCATAGAAATATTAATGCTATTCTTATAAATACTTTTTCATAAGCGAAGTAATTATAAATAGTAAAAGAGAAAGTCATATGATGCTGCAGATAATCTATATCCATATTTTAACGAAAATACAAATTTTGGGTTCTCGTGATATCGAGAACGTTTTTCTCCCTAAACGTCCGTCTGTCTGTTCGTCCTCCTGTAAACAACACTAACGCCTAAAGCATTAATAGGATTTTTTTCCAAAATTAATATTCTCCGATTGATCTGGTCTGACTGGAGGCTTTGTGAATTTGAAACGATTTCTTCGAATTTTGAGGGTACTGACACATTTACAATATTTTCAAAAATGATCTATTTTAATGCTGAAAAGTAATTATTTTGCGTCGTTGCTATAGAAATGGTGACAAAGTAACCTAATGCAATGATTAAATGCTGTAGAGCACATTGAAGTCCACGGAGGTATAAACAGGTCAATTTGAATTATATTAATTTCCTCAAATTGTTATTACAATAATATTACTAACAGCTTTTCTTTTATTATTATTATTATTATTATTATTATTATTATTATTACTAACAACTATTTGAATATAGCGAACATGCATGTTCCCCAGGCAATGATGATTTTAATGAAATATGATTAATGAAAAAACTGATTTTATGGGAGTATTTTTCCGCTGTTTTTCACTTCAGAGTTGCATGATTTTGAGACAATAGACGCCAATACCCTATAGTTGCGACTCAACAATCGTGCAGCAATTAAAAGCTGCATGCAAGAGTCACTTGCATTAAACAAGTCTCTCGACATGTAACGAATTATTTACGTTTCAATCTGGCTAATCTTTGAAAATTTAAATCCTTTTGATTGTTGGTGAGAGACCACTAATTGCTGAACTATTTCCTCAACGTTGAACGTTTGGAATTCAAACTTTTCGTCTCTTGCTGTGACACCACAATGTGCATTTCCAGATACCAGCGTACTAGTTGAATGTGGCGTCGCCGACGCTGTGAACTGTTTTAAATTATTTTCATGTGTTGAAATTTTCTCTCATACTGCATTTTTTCATGCATAGCTTTGTTCAAGTTTGATCGTACAGTATCTGGCATTGGACTTGCCAATGCATCGTAGTAGCTGATATTGTTATATTCCTCTTCAAACATTTACAACATCTAATGCTCATATATGGTTCCTCCATACGGGATATGAACTAATAATATTTCAATTTTAAAATTATAATTACCGTAAAAAATACTCGGAAGGTATTGATGATGCGAATGGTATTTTGTACACCTACATTTCTTTTACTATTTTTGCTAATATGCACAATAATGAATAAAGATCGCCTGTAAGCTGTTGTTCTGGGTTATTCTCTAATCCTAATATAACATCATTCTCAATTAGTTCCGAACATTTTGACGCAAAATCTCCTAAAACTATATATGATACTTCCCCGGATTAACTTAACACTTCCATATTTTTGCTTCTATTTTTTAAAGAGATTAAAACTCCACAAACTCAGTCTAATTTGTGTTCACTTCCACTTCTGCTATTCTCTATTAATTGTTTCATATGCGAATCTGTAACAACATTATAACGCGACTGTTCCTTTATAATTATGTGAATAAAGTGTTACTTAAATGTAATAAGAATAAGTTCTGAGTCACATACATGTGGAAATCGGTATTTGTACACTTAGGAACGTAGAAATGAGAAATCGAACGTAGAACGTTGATTCATTCTCTAACAGTACTCATAGTTTTGCTTTCTCAGTATTCACTTGAAATTCTTCAAATTTAATCATTTCCAAGGCAACATAGTTTTTAGGTTTTCGCAAATTTATTTTAAAAATATGGTAATAGGTCCTAGGGATAAAACGTTACGTGAAATATTCTTTAACTTGTTCAAATTAATTTTACTTGTTCACTTAAAGATGTCAACATCGGTGTTGCCAACGTCGTGAAAGAAAATTATGGATTGTTGAGAGAAAAATGCCTTTCGGTGCTAGAGTGTAATCAACAATACCTACATACATCTATTTAGGTGGCGTTCGTTTAATCCCGGCTTACTCACTAATGTCGCAGCGCCAAAACACGCAAAATGTTTTTTTGAAATTTCTTTGAATCTTCTGGCCGGATGGAAAACAAATTTTCAATTTACCATCAGGAGTCTGAGACGCGTTGAATGACACCACATATGTGTCGATTGGTGCACGGGAAATGGTCTAGTCGTGAGTGACGAAACCGCACAACCCAACATACAAACGAGAGTGTAGGCTTCCGCGGCCGGAATTTGAACTTACTTGGCTATCCGGGAGACGCCGCGTCCAGGGTACAGGTGCCGATGTTTCAGTCGCCATTCTGCGACCTTCATCAGGGCCCTGATGATCTACGCCCTGATGAAGGTCGCAGAATGGCGACCGAAACGTCGGCACCTGTGCCCTAAACGCGGCGTCTCCCGGATAGCCAAGTAAGTTCCAACATACAAACCTTCCCTTGCTCTTTTATCTGTCGTCGTTCTTAAGCCGGAAAATGTGTAGCATAAAATGCGAGAATTATATATGATTCAGTCATTTATGCCGACATTATTGCTGTAAATGCGGATACTATTCAGCAACATTTTTTGTTAAAATTATAAATCCAGAAGATTATTTTGTACGATAATTTCACTCGAACAGACTACGAAATTAAAAACACGGAGAAAGAAAAGGCTGCAAAGGAAGAAAAATGTTTCTGGATTTTATGTTCGCGCCGATTACCAGGACGGTATTATAAGCCCGGTATATGTATTAAAAGTGCAATAAAGCGACAACAAATAGTACACTTTTGGGTGAAATTGTTAATTCTATACTTTCCAAATCGGTTGGTTCCATGACCTTCCCGGGAGAAAATTGAATGTCAAAAGTACAAAAGACGTCCTCCGATAATCGGCTATATTCCGAGAACTACGAACAAAGGTGAATAACGCGGGTCCTTTCAACAGGTACGTGGAATTACTGCAAATTGTGTGGTAGTTTGCCGTGATCGTGTTTCTTTCTTATCGTATGGGGAATGTTTGACTCTATCGATGTTCATGGCGGAGAGGTGTTAGTAAAAGGAATAGTTTAGAAACAGGAAGGATCGGATGGCAATACGTTTTCCTTTTATTTATCTCGGCAGTCGGAAATCTCAAAAAGAGGCAAAGCGAAGTCATTATTGTTGCAGCAGTAGGATATTGACATGAAATAATTTCATATTCATCTTCAGCGCATTATTAATGAGCCAGAATACAATTTGTTTTTGTATTCTAATGAAAAGAGCGGGTCTCAGAGGAAAAATGCTTTAATTAACATTTGCGGAGCATTTTGCTTTTTTTCCGAACTTGTTCTCCGACGGATTCGGAAAAATAATAATTTAATGAGGAAACCCTAGAGGGCAAATGCATGACGTCCCGCCAAACAGTGAGAGTGTCACGGTCGAGAAGGAATTGAAGCGTTCATTAGTCGATAGAAATTCACTAAACGGATGAATGGTACACGAAAAATAGTTGGCCGGTGGTTTTGTAGAGAGATTGTATAAAGTGAACAACCCATTGTATTGAACACTTTTCACACAACATTATTGAACTTGAAGGTAATATTTTTCTCCCCAGATACGAAAACAGTAGATGGAGAGGTGAAGTTCGAAAACTTTTCAGGTACGATGGGAATTTTGCATCTGTTTTCTGTAATTTGAATAACGCTTGCGTTAAGAACTTTCTCGAAACCAATCTTGGTTCGAGCTTGTCCGTTCCTTCGTAATTTTGAATAGAAATAAGCAGATTAAATAAAGTTCCGTGTTCACAAAATGCACTTTGGGAACTTAGCAATGGCGTTTATAATCAATCCTATTCCAAAGCGTTTTCCACGAATTGAGCTAAGCGAAATAAAGATGCCAATGAAGCTGCTGTCAAGTTACATCTCACTAACATTAAATGCTGTAATAGCATAATGGTCTTCATAAATTGTATGGTGAGTTAAATATGTTCTGTTCGGAATAAATGGAATGTTGCAATGAATAAAACAGTAGGGGTAAATGCTTTTTCTCATTTACGCAATTGTCAGATGTGCAATTGATTGCTATGAAGGTAATTAACAAATTCAGTAACTGAGAAAATTCCACTATTATATATTTTTTCTTATGGTTTACATGCTATTGAAACTCGCGTAGATTGTGATTCTTATAAGGAATTTTTAATGTTCTGTTTAACATGTGCATCAGCGCGCGCGCGTGTGTGTGTGTGTGGGGGGGGAGTGATGAAATATTGATGCAGTTTATCAACAGACTCATCATCGATCTCTTGGTGCAGTACTAACAAGAGTTCACAGCTAAATATGTTTTGATGGGCACTGTTTACAACTCGAAATCGGTAATGGTCTGTGAGATAATCAATAGGAGCAAGACCTGTTTCTCGTTTAATGGCTTGATGGTCCCAAACCTCTACAAACGAACATCGCAGCTCTATTAAATATGTTTTAAATAAGTGGTCAAAATGATGCGTCCAAAAAATTAACGATTGAATAAAATCCAATTGGCATTTATTCTTACTTTTTTACCGTCATCATCACATTCCTGATTCATCTTAAGGTGCCCACTGTAAACAAGAACACAGAATGTTTCCTATGAGGTTTTCTCCAACGTCAATGCCACCCAGCTCCTGAATCTGAATGTGCCACGAAGTACACAGTGCACCATTTACGCGTTCAGCGTAGGCGGAGGTCGTTACGCGTCCCAATGGGGAATCGGCAGATACCGCAAGCGGTCACTCGCAGGTGGGACTGGTAATTGCACGAACTTAAAGTTGTTTCGCAGATATTGTCAGTCAATCAGTCTCTCGCTCGCCGTCCTGCTCTCGCCAGAAAAAAGTTTAGGGCAAACTTCAATTCACCGGATAATGGATATGTATGTTTCTATCCCTTTCAAATTCATATATTATTATTATTTGTTGTTTGCGTGAATTGAATTTTCGAATTAAGTGAATATTAACGTTTATTAGCTATATTAGCTAACTCAATCAAAAATCAACGTAGTGTTTTTTGATGTAAAAATGCATTATGAATTATTTTTCCTCGTAAAATTGATTTCAGCTTTTGTTTTTGTACAGCACAATATTACATAACTGTGCATGTTGCTCTTTAAGAAACTGAAAAATACTATACGATAATTTAGTTTCTTTTCGTTATTTGGAATGGATTATAATGAGATTTTGGGATGAAAGCCCTCCGTTGCTCCCTGTATTCTTAAATTTTCACATAGTGTTTGAGTTAGGGTATTTCATGAAAACGTGCATATTCACATTTTGCCCAATAGTACGTCACACATGTTTAACTTATTTTGACTCTAAATAAATAATTACATAAATAAAGAAATAAAACCACTACAAGTTTTACAGCATTTTAGCATCTCAGATGTTCGTTACGCTGATAAAATAATTGTAGAATTTAAAAAACCAAAACCTTCTCTCTTAACTTCTTGGAGTGAAATTTAACTCAATTCCAAAGAGTTTTCACTTATCCTTTGAGTCTGAATTGAATATCGCGAAACGAGTGGAATCCACACGATTTTTTAAAGTGAAATAATTCACTTTACGTTTGATTGACTGCTCCCTTGATTCGAGTGACTTACACGACCATTCTTAGAGAGAGGATTTGCACTCAATTTTGAGTATACCCGACATCCGTTTAGAGAGAAATAGTTTCTGACCTCTAATGTAAATTGTGTAAATATTTCCGGTTATGAGGAATATACATTAATTTAAAAGCAGAAACTATAACTTTGTGGAAGAATTGTGAATTTCGACTGTCGTTTCAGGTTCAATTCAAATAATTACAATTATATCAGTTTTTTCCTGTGACCGACTGCATTTAATAAGTTATTGTATCCATTAATTATTTACCTCTAATTAAATTTAAAACCCTTAAAACCAATTTTGGTATTTATAGAAAATTAAACAATATTATATACTTGGAGTTTAGAGGTTATTATTTGTCAATATTTTTAATTATAAAAGTATGTATGAAGGATTGAATTATGTATATAATTATATACAAATTGTTTACTTAATAAAGTACATAATTCAAAATTATATACAATTATTAATCATGTAATTTATCTAGTAACATAAATTAATTTAATTGTTTATATAGATTATAAATATTTTAAACATATAATTTATCAAGATATTATAGTTTATTTTATTATAAGTATAATTTATCAAGTGAATATAATTAAAAAAGTAATTAACTTGCCATAATTTCAATTAATTTGTAAACAGACTTTGCTTGATGCTGTCTGTAAGTCTACAAGCAATAACATATTATTAAACTCATACTTCAAATTTTCTCTTAGAAGTTGTTCACATGTCCTTAACAAGCCTTCCGCAAGACTATAAGCTTTCCACATACCCTTGGGGATTCGTGCACCAGGTTCATTGATGATTCCCTGATTCTCTTGGCATCCCTGATTCATACGATTAGAGAGTTATGCTGTGTAGATCCTGGTTAAACTAGAGGGTATTCATTTCTGCTAATGGCAAACAATTGACATTATATTAATGAGTAAAGTAGAAAATAAATGTTGCGAGAAAGTTATTTATTTACAAAACATAATTAATTAAATATTTCAATATCAATTTTCAATATACAATTTGGTATTCAAAATATACAAATAACCATTATTTTAATACCTTTTAAATAATTTACAAAATACATACTGCTGGGATTAAATGCAGAGGACTTAATTCAGAAGCTGAGCCCTTCCGTTAATAGATCAGACTGACTGAAAATATGATATTTTAACTGTAGAAGAACTTCCAGAATAGTATTGATAAACAGTTAAGTTTAGTTTTTCAAATTTAATTTTAAAATGAATGAAGTAGCCTTTTTAGGAAAGTTTTAAATATATTAGAAAAAGGTTTTGAATATTTCTGAGCAAAATATAGGTACTCCTTTAAAAAACCCAATTTTCACTAATAATCCACTTTTTAAATTATATATATATATATATATATATCCTTTAATAATCTTTATTAACATAAATAATTTATACACTTCATGGAATCATTATATGCTACTGGATTAAAGTACCACGTGGGTACAATACAACCATATCCACATTACATTTACTTTTTCTTTAAAACAAACTTTTTCTTGTGATTTTTACAACACATTAAAACATTATACAACAAACTACACCAATAATTTCAGCTAATAATACTACTATATACTAACCTTTATATTTGATAATTATATTCTCTGACAAACGTATATTTTTGAAGTATCCACCCTCTTAATTCATTTCAATAAACTCTCACCTTCTCCTCAAAATTGAGATCATATACCCCGTAGATGTAATTACATTCTCCCCGGGTAATCATAATTATAAGAACAGCAAGTACACGCAAATTGCAAATATTTACTTTTCATCTCTTAATTTAAACATCACATTCACAAGTGCAAATGTCACAGTGCAATGAACAGTTTTCGCGCACAATATCTCATTGTGACTGCCTTATAGGTACTCTGCTCTGCTCTACCTAGCGTTAAGACTGAACTACTCTGAACTATAGAGTACGCTCCGCTAAACTGACTCAAATGAGAATGAAATGTACTCTCAGGACTGACTAACTCGTCAACTAGGAATCAAAGTTTTCACTCACACAGAAAGAATATTTTATATTACTCGCTTATTGTAATACCGAACAAAATGATGGCTGATTTCACTCGTATAAGCGTGAAACAATTGTGCACTCGTTTTTGTGTGATTTTTTCACTCTAAAAAATTAAGAGAGTTACTTTTTGTCTTTAGAGTGACGATATCAATATTCGTTTAGCCCTATTTTAAAATCTTACTTGTTTTTAGTGTTTGCTATTCATAGAATGCTTACGAGTGATAATACCATACATAAAATATAGTGGTATTTTAGTGTTTCGAATGTCTGCATTTCTACGTGAATGTCTTGTCCGGTTTGTTCACAATTACGTGTATCAGAGCCGCTGCAAATGGACTGAGTTGAGACATGAGGAATTGAAATATGCTGCGAAGTAGACCACATTTTTACGCATTTCGTTGCAATATTGAAGAGGTTATTGCTAATGAGCGTTCTTCAGTATGTCGTAGTGAGCTGCACAAGAAAGAATGGGGCTCATGTAATCTCTTGTAATGTAGGCAAGCTAACTAGTGTCTCCCGATATTTTTAACATTTAATGTAATAACTTTCGAAATAATTAGCGGTTGTAGAATCTTACTTCCTCGCTCGTATGTAACAATTTACTAAGAGTTTATTAGCCTTAATGAAATGTACTTTCTTTTTCTTATGAAGTAATTATATTCATATTTTTCTTGGGAAATTGAATTATTTTTCCATAATAGGTTTGACTTTTATAACTAGCCTTGAAATATC
This sequence comes from Teleogryllus oceanicus, assembly GCA_964035755.1. Taxonomy (NCBI): domain Eukaryota; kingdom Metazoa; phylum Arthropoda; class Insecta; order Orthoptera; family Gryllidae; genus Teleogryllus; species Teleogryllus oceanicus. The sequence goes on along the minus strand of CAXIVR010000001.1, from coordinate 276,350,091 downwards.
AAGTATTATTTAAAAAATGCTTAATTTAAACCTCAGAAGCACTTTATTTCTTATCTTGAAATAAGTGTGTACTCAGGTTGCTATAAGCTTAAATTTATCGTCCCGGAGCTTCTTCGCCGTCCTGGAAAGTACCAAATAGTCCAAAAATGGTTATAGCAAACCGGGTCCAGATTGATATGTAGCCCTTACGAATTTGTAATGCAGGTCCGAAAGTCTCAAAGGCTTTTGCTTCTTTGGCTTTGGATCAGATACTTTTCTGACAAACGCCATTGTTCTGAACAACTGATTCCGGCTGATAGAATTTGTTCGTGGTCTGGTTATGCAAAAGGCAAACATTCTTTGGTATTTTCCCCATGTCATCTTTTCCAGTTTGTTTCGACTGCAATTCCTATCATCTTGAGAAGTGAACGAAAGCAGCAATATGCTACCTAAGGACGAATGTGGCTGCTTTGGATATCTATTGGAACATCTAGTCCCTCCACTGACAAACGCTTTTTGTACTTCGGCTTTTGACAATATACTGATAACCGAATGCGCTCATGCGTTTGTCTTTACTGAAACGTTAAAATATATTTTTACGTAGTATTTGTCTTCATCATAGATGTAACATATTTGGGAAATAACACGTATGGCTACGGGGCCCCTTTCAACATTTTCAGAGGACCTCAGCTCTCTGCCCCCTGCCCTCTTTCCGCGCGCCTCTATCCAGGCATAACGTAGAGATGCCGTTTATTGTTCTTTGCCGCTTCTAGTCTCTCTCATATGTTCTTGTTGCTCTCACTGCGTGACTTTTAAGAACAAGTAAAGTACTATTTAACTCTTGCGTCGTGTGGACTAAAGACATGAAACCTGTTCCACACATTTCCGTTTTTAGTGCGTATTTGTTAATGTTTTCAATGCGTGCCACTATGGATACTCAATGTGCAAGAAGCCAGTTATTTAATATTATTTTAAGAGAAACTATTTACCGTCGGGTTAGATTCTGCAGACACCAAACAATTCCATCGTTTTGGTTTGGCACGACGTTCCTGACATTTTTGTGTCTACTAGTACTAACTTTCATATCGCTATTTGACATTCCTATCGCTTAGTTCATTTCTCTTATGCTTATTTTTGCCTATTTATGCTTACTCTTGAATACATAGTTGTTTTGAATGAAGCACGCGCTCTTCCAAAAATATTTTCCCACTTTTAGCCGCAATGGAAATTGATCCCATGATGTTATACGTTATTTCTGAAACTTCTGGAAATGCCTTTAAGTTGGCAGTCTGTAAGTTCATACGGTTGGGGAAATCGTTGCACTGGCCATGCATCACCGTACTAAAAGCCGTTGGCAGTTTTGGCACAGAATGGCTTTACAAAACTAGAAGTTTTAATGTTTAAAACTTTGCTTTATCTTTCTGTTATCCTTCACCCAAACCATTCTTATACGATTTGAAATGGGGATTAGGACATTTGCAGATGATTTATTTTTCACGAATAGTCGTCTCTCATTCTTAATATTTTAGGCTCCAGCATACTCATTGTTTTCTGCCTTCAGTTGGACAGACTATCTTTTAAGGAATATAGTTCAGCTTAGAGATATTCCCTCTCTAAAGAAATCACGGGTATAAAAGTAAGATGTTTGATTGCTGATAAGTCCCTTGGCTTTACGGTAAATGTGGTTGCGGTCTGGAGCCGCGACGTAAACGAAGAAACAAGTGGAACTTCATTTCTTTCTTTATTGTTCATGTACCCAGTGCAATGCAGTGTGGGCAATGAGTAACTCGGAATCAGAAATTTTGAAAGGCCCAATGCGTCGGCGTGCTGGGAACAGGATCAAACTTTTCCAGTTCAAATCTTAACTCTGGAAGGTTGTTTGCGTGTTAGAAACTCCCGTAGCAACATACGTCTGGCATTTGTAGATATGTATGTTGTGTCAATAAAATGACCTTCACGAATAGAAAGCCACCGCTGGTCGCGAAAACATAAGCACTCGAGTTCAAATGTGCGTAAATTTCGCACGGGTTTAGATAGTGTTATGATATTGAATTACTTAATCAAATGACACAAGGAACTATGTGCTGTTCAGTATTAAAATAAAACAAATCAATAAGTGTCTAAAAAATTGTGTATGTTACACGTGATAAAAGTGATTTTTATTTTGCTCGAGAAATCTCGATCAGATTTTTCGTCCAGTTTCCCTGATCCATTGAGCAAATGCTGAGATGGCCCCTTGTTTTGCTTCTGGACATAAATGTAACTTCATTTTCTGTGCACGTCTTCTAGAATTCAGTGGGAAATACAATTATTCAAATTATCGTTTCCATGTTGTCGCGGCAGGAAGTAATAAGAGCCAAAATTTATTGCTTATTTATCTTTGACAATAGATTTTATTACATGGGAGTTTTTTTTGTTTTTTTTTTCCCTTAAAAATTAAAATTTTATTTAATGAGTAAATGATAAGTGTAGGGATCACAGAATTTTGAAAATGTGCACACAATTCACTTTTCCCCATAGCACGTCATACGCAGTTTTTAACTGTTTTTCTGACGTAAAATAAATAAATAAATAAATAAATATATAAATAAATTGCGCCTATCCGCCTTGTGTCGCAACTTTTGCAACTCGCAAAATAAAACGTGACTTTTATCACTCGTGTCATAAATGACTTATTTTCTAAATTTTCCTCTCAACCTTTTCAATGAATTCATCCTTTTGCCAGAAAGAAAATTGAATTCAGAAAATGACATCACAGGTGGTATTTGGAACATACATCAACGATGGAATCTGAGCCAATGAGAGGACAAATTTTGCATCTTCTAATTTTTCACCCCATATAATATTTTTACGTTTTGAAGAAATTTTGAAGCGGGATTTGAATTTAACACGTTATATTACTTCTCCTTGTTAAGATTCACCCACATCTCTAAACACTAATTCGAAAGGAATTCCTGTCTTCAATAGAGGTACACCAGCTGATCCTAACTTCTGAATTGCTGTAGGCAATTTTATAAAATTTTGTTTAATATCCATCAAGTTTTGCTTCACTGATTTGTTTTTAAATACATTTTGAGGTTTCGCAATACTCTATTCACTATGTGCATCAAAACCTTTGACAACATAAAATTAGAAGATATGTTAATGGAGAAAATCAATATTGAAATCTCCACATACAACAATGGATTTAAAAGAGAGATTACTAATTTTGTTCAGAGTTATCTCTAGATTTTCTACGAAATTGAAATAATCTAAAGCTTGCTTTGTTGGAGGTCTGTAGATGCAAAGTAAAATAATTTTGAGCGTAGTAAGATGTACAACTGTTATTTCAAAAACTTTTTCAACTGCATATAAATTGAATTCTGACAAGAAGGTAGAATCAATATTATTTCTTACATAAATACACGAACCTCCGTAAGCATGGCCTTTATTTGATTCCCTTGCTTTACAATAAGATCCTGCAAGGTAAAAACTAGAGGTAAGGCAGGCTAGATCCTGCAAGGTAAAAAAAGAGAGATATTCACGTACAAATTTAACATATGCACACCGCATAGTATTACAATTTACACCGCATAGTAATACAGTTTAAACCGCATAGTATAACAATAAGGAAGGAAGACAACTGCGTGTTGAATGGATCTAAGAATAATATAAATTTTATACAAAATGTGTGTCTATGTCAATTGCAGAAAAATTAATAAACTCGAATTAATATGCTAGATAGAAGTCAAAATATTCAGCATTAAATGAAAAACGTCCAATCATGTATTATGCATGAATTTCTCCAAAACGTACCTCTCAAAGCATACAAATATGAACGGAAAAATATGCATTTTTTAAACAAGTTGGCTGCGAAACCAGCATTTACAAAGTTTGAAAGCTCCACGAAGGTTAAATAAAGACATGCATTTGCTTGGAAATCCTGATTCTAATCGTCATTCATGGACTTCAATAACTTCATTACTTAATAAGCCTCTAACCTCTGATATATTTTTTAATGTTATTTTGTCGAACTACTTAAAACGCTTCTTCTTCCGTTTCCAGTTATTCTGCTTCCACCCGTTTCTCTTCTGCAGCCTATCAAATGTCCCATTGATTATCGATTTTGGTAATTTACCTCTGGGCGGAACGATTTTACAAAAAAATAGTATGTTAGTGTGTAATACCTATAAAAGTATTGATATTTGTCCGATGGATGACGATGGAATTTAGCTTATGTATATTTAAAGTTCCAGACAAGAGGATAATCGGAAGTTGGAAAGTATTGTATTCCACTTTGTGTAGCTCGCTAGTGGCCTCAATTGAATACGATGAGCTCAAAACAATAAGATGACCTCAATTTAACTCTGAAATGTTTGAAAAATTATAAATTTATAATTAATTACTTCAACACTTTTATTTTTAATTGTCATTAATTATTTAAATTAGCAATTGTCGGCCTGCTGGCCCAGGGACGTCGAGTAGATACGCCCAAGAACGGTTTACATCGAAGCGATGATGAGTCCTGTAAATGTAGTGTATGCGATATCACAGGAGGTGGCGTTGATCATCCCCCACTGGGTGGCAAGATCAGGCACCGACCTACCTGTTGGATTGTTTTTCACAACCGGGTATCTCCCACCACCGAGGCACCGCTCTATGTGGGGCAAACTCAAAGCTCTAGAATGCAAACCCTCCATGTATGCTAGTGTAGTGCATCTGAGTGTATCTATGCGTGTAAAGTGTGAAGACAGAACAAGGAAGAGGAAGAAAAGATCGAGCACCGTCCGTGGCTCGTTTGCTAGAATACTACTCTTGTATTTGCCGGGAGTTGGTCGGCGAAACCATGGAAAACTACCTATCAAAGCAGCTAGCCACTAGAAATCGCCTGCAGACGGCGGCTGAACTCGCCCCAGCCATGTAGCTGGTGTTGAAACTTCCACCACCGTCGGGACTCGACCCCTAGAACCTCCCGGTCAGAAACCCTGCTGTGGATTCGAATCTCGTGTCGGCATTTGCATCTCGTGTCGGCAACGTGTTCATTTGCGATTGTGGTATGGGGGAGCATTCCCATACCGCCACATATCGTGCCCTAACCGAGGGGACTGAAATGTTTCCATTTAGGTTTCTTGCCGCCGTTCGATGAGTCGCGCAAGGGTACGAGCAAACCGTTACTTCGTCCCGACCATAAATATGTAAGAACTGAACGCAACATAACTTAACAAATCAATTGACTAATATAATAATATCATTGTTCCAATTATATCGTCAATTCTTCTGGCTTGTATTCCAAGAAAATGATTATTACTCATTAGTCCACCAAATTTACTATTGAGCTATAGGCTGTCGGTAGTGCTGTAACCAAATAAAATGAGTACAAATTCTAAAGAATTACTTCGGAAATAAAATTGTTTTGCTTTCTTGCCTTATTACGTGCGTAGTAAAGAGAAAATGCTGTAATCGTGAAGCGGAAATCGTCTGTTTTTCGACAGAAAAAGTCTAAAAGTCTAAGGACAGTGGTAACGAAAATGTGGAAAAAGCTTGTTACTATATGTTGTATATTATTTCCTCTAACACGTGTTGTCAGATTCGCCGTGGGTTCTTGATATCGAAAAAAAAATCGATTGATGACAGAAACGTCTATCAGCCTGTCTGTCGGTCTGTGGTCAACGCTGGCGCCTAAACCATTCAGGCGGGTTTCTCCAAAACTGATTTCCCGGGTTTCCCACTCGATTCGAATGAACTCTAGGCGCTGTAAGTTTCAACGGAATATTTTGATTTTTTGGGGTACCTCGGGGTACCTTTTCAAAATTTTCTCAAACATTGCTCCAAATCTTTCATTTTTTTTCCTCAGATATCGCAAAGAAAGCTTTAAAATATGACAGGTCTCTCATATTTTTAAATCTCTGATTTTTAAAAAAAAATTTTTCGTCGCCTTCCTACAACTACAATAGTAATAATAGAGACTTCAAATAAAATTTACTAGCCCAAATATTATATCTTTAAATAAGTTCAAGTACTTTTTGTAAAAAAAAGGGTTGATTCGCGAATGTTTGCTCAAGTATAACGTAATGTATGTTTTTTCACAAAAATGTCTCCAATTTTGTTTTGATGGAGCAAATGAACTTTAAAATATCGCGAAGGTCCCATTTCCGTTGAACTCCCTGAATTTTCGAAAATTGCAGAAGTTTGAAATAACGTGACAGTGGATCACTAGTTTTTTTTTAAACATTTAAATATATTTTCAATACTTTCTAGAAATTTACGTTAGTTCAAAAGCTATAGTTATTTTTTAAATTTTATTTTCAACTAAAATATTTTGAAGAATATTTCTTATAAACAATCAACTTAATATTCTTCATTTTAACTGTTTGATGAGGCAGGGCGAAGCCACACATGTTTTATGACCTGACATAAGGTAAATCCAGTCCTGATTTGCGGTAACGTTTCGTCCTCTCCAGGCAGTCACCTTATTTTATCTTCATTATTTCTGCCCGTCCTCATCCACAGGGGCTGTCCCCCACTCCTCCTCCCACTTTTTCTCGGCCTCGGCCTCGGACTCTGCGGCCGTTGGAAACAATGGAGTAATCAGACTTGGTCGAAAGGATGGTGAAGAAGAAAATCGGAAGGCAGCTTGATTGTGGCTTCATACATAATTAATTCATACGTCTGCCTAAACATTTGAAGGTTCTGTAGTACGCCGGTACCAAATCACCTTAGTAATAATGGCTATTGAAATTTCACAAAAAAAGTAATGAAAAAATTATTCTATGATAATTAAAGGAAATATTGAATTAACGTTTTTCTGACAAATGTGTCGTAATGATTACTTTTTAAATTTTGATATCAATCGATTCAGCATCAATGTACTCGTATATGGTATACTATTTGAATATGTTATTCTACAAAATGTTTAATCTATACACAAAACAGATGCTGATAATGAAGTTTCGAATGAATCTTTCAAAAATATTTATCTGCAAATTTTAGCAATGGATAGTTTCATTTTATTCTCAACTTGGTTACATGAACGGAATACTGAGAAAATTTCAGAAATATCAGTTGTTTCGTGTTTGAAATTCGTACCAAATATCACTGAACACTGTAGCAAACTTGGAGGATCGCAATGTCTCTTACCAAGTCTGACTAATCAACATTCCGTTCCCCTGGTGTTTGCTACTGCGGCGTCCCCCGGATTGCCAGGAAGGGCGGCACATCGTGGCGTTCTGCCTCTGCTGCTTTCTCCGTAGCATATATTCAGGGAATCAGGTCGGTCGTCCGCTTTCAATCATTCAATTTGTGTTCTTGGGAGGAGACTGGAGGAGGTCGTACAAATCACTTAAAGAACGTACGGCGAGAGCTTTCAAAACCAGTAAATCCCCTTCTCTCCGTAACGTGCAATTCGAGTCTTGACCTGTCATCCTCGTATTCGTAGTTCAGCTGAACTGTTTCATGATCGTGAGAGTGGGGTCGAGAGATGAGGCTTAGGTCTTAGGTGTAGGTGCAGGATTCGGAATAGGGAAGACTGAATATATTGATTAGCTGCCTTGATTAAGGATTGATTGATTTTTTTCGTGTTTCCGGGCGCGAAAACTGCTTCGGTCATTAGTCCCGTAAGTGTAGTGCATTTTTTCTCGGGAGATGGCGGTAATCTTCCCGCGCTGGATGGCGAGATCCGGCACCGACCTTCCATCGGCTAGTAGAGTTTCCCCCTAACCAGGACTCTCCCACCAGCGGGGCACCGCCCCAGTCGGAACAAGCTCTAAGCTCCCGACCGGTCTCCCGGAATATGTGATAGTGTAGCGCATGTTAGTGTAAGTGTGTGTGTAAGGGGAGAGGATAAGGCAAGGAAGAGGATCGCGCGCGGTCCGTGGCCCGTTTGGTAGGGTATTGCTCCGGCATTCGCCTGGTGTTGATCGGAGAAACCACGGAAACCTACCGATCAGAGAAGCCGGCCGCTAGAATTCTCCTCCAGACAGCGATTGAATTCGACCTAGTTGCAAAGCTAGTGTCGAAAATCCTGCCGCCGTCAGGACTCGAACCGAGGCGCTGCAGTGACATCAGTTGATGCACTGAGCTACCGCTACCGGTTTGATTAAGGAACAGCTCCAGATTCATCGTGGAATTGAGCTGAGGATACGACGCAAATAATTTACCGGGGCTGTCCGCGGCTAGAGGTCTCATTCAGACAGAAGTGTCTGTGGTCCGTTATTTTCACCGATTGCGAAGGCTCAGACACACCTTTACCGATATCACCACCGATATATCAGCGTTTCTAACCGGGAGTCATGGAGTCGGAGTCTTGAGTGTGACGAATTTTCGACAGGCTAAATAAAACTGTCTGAAGCAGACTTCTAGCGGTCGGCTGTTCTAATTAGTATTTTCCGTGCTTTCTGTGATCAGCCAACATACATCGCACCAGTACCCAAACAAACCGACCACGAACGAGCGTAATTTTCGTCACCTCCTTTCCCCTTAACACGCTTACACTGTACGCGTACGCGTTTCTTTATTTACTCGTATTTTGGCACCTGTTACCCTGACGTCACCAACGGCGAATGAACCATTCACAACATATTAACACATTTGCGGTGGGGCTTACATGGGCGTCGGCAGAACTCTCGGACCTCTACAAATCAGCGTACCGCCGCCGCCGCCGCCGCCGCCACCGCCACCGCCACCGCCACCGCCGCCGCGTGTGATCCGCAGTGGGCTCTCGCCTCGTCTAGCGACGTTTCGCCGCCGCGGCTGTGCGTTGGCATCGGCATTACCGCTGCCGCCGCCGCGTCACGTCGCTTCGCCTTTGCGTGGCCTCGTGCATTTTGCAGCGCACCGCCACTTCATATTGCATGTTTGGTTCGTATTAAATTCTCGCTGCATAGCTGTCTTTATCGCAGCGATAACTATATGCGAGTGCGCTGCAGCACGACTGGGTGCCTCCGTTTCTTCTTCTTCTTCTTCTTCTTCTTTTCCTTTTTCTTCATATTCATCTTCTTTTTCATCATCTTCTTCTTCTTCTTCTTTATCGTCTTTTTCTCCTCCATCTGCTTCTTCTTCTTCTAATTATTATTATTATTATTATTATTATTATTATTATTATTATTATTCATTTTATTATTATTAACTTAATTCATTTCTTTAAAATCGCTTTTCAACAACTGGGTTATAAGTACACGAGTATCAATTTAGAATTTAGGCAAGTTTTACATTTATTCCATTACACAATTATATACAGTTCATAGAAACATGAAATTGTAATGAAGTGTAATTTTTTGGTGTATTTTACATCATTGGGTTGAATACATATATTTATTTATTTACATTACTTTTTCCTTTGTTATTAATAACACGTTTGAAGGGTTGTACTGGATGAGATATAGGTAAAGGTACCAATTTATATTAAGGTGTCAATTTTTGAGATTTTTAAATGTAAAATTTTTTTACATTCTTCTGGGGAGGGGAAGGAATTAAATAAAGAATCTTCAAAATTTAAGAACTGTCTTTAATGTCTGTAATGAGTCAGTTGTTTTTGTTAGGTAAATGTGGGAGAGATTAAATTGGCCAATACCTAGTCTGGTAATTTGGACTTGGAATGAAGTGAGTTGGAGGTTAGGGAGAGCGGGTTCCTTAACGGATTTCCTTACGAGGTGAATTTTGGAGAATGTAGTCAGCCATTTTTCAAATTACTTTTTCGTAATCATATTTGTAATGTATATTTTGAAATCGGAGAGAACTCCCTTCACACTGTTGTCCGTTCTTGGTAATGAAGTTGCTTTTGTAGTCGCTTTATCTGCTTTTTCATTCCCGACTATACCTCTATGTGCTGAAATCCAAACAATAGATATGAAAGTGCCGTTGTTTATTTGGGTAGTTAAAAGTTCTTAGATTCTTTGGATTACGGGACATTTAGTCTATCTGTTGACAATTGCATTTAAGGTAGATATAGAGTGTGAGTGAATCACTATTTTGCGGTCTTCTCCATTTTCAGAGAGTAATTCAATTACTTTCAGAATGGCTCAGGCTTCACAAGAGAAGCTAGAAAAATATTCCGGTAATCTAAATTTGAGGGTATTGTGTGGGGTTTTGGTAAAAATTGCACAACCCGCTTTGTTTTAATGTGTAGATCCATCGTATATACTTTTTCTAAATCATGGTAGTCTTCATAAATAAACTTTAGATGGGATGTAACAATGTTTGGAGAGATTAAGGATTTGGGAATCTGTGCAATCATTATATTAACCTCAGTTTTAAATGATTGGGTGAATCTTTCTCTGTAGAAAGTGAGGGGTTTCAATATTTAATTCATCTTCATAAGTTGAAATTCGTTTCCTAATTGGTTTTGAATACTTGACATGAATTGAATGGTAATCTTTTTTAAAAGGTCCGATGGTTGGATTTAAAGATTTGAAGGTCGGATTAGTTGAATTCAAAGTTGAGAAGCCAATTTTTAGATATAGTTGTTTACACTGCCAATCGAGGGAGAGTATTGCTGCTTCTACGATGAAGCTGTTGATAGGGCTTGACTTAAAGGCACCTAAACTTATTCGACATGCTGAATTTATAAGACGGTCTAGTGTCTGTAGTGTAGATTTGTTAGCTGAGCTATAGATAACAACTCCATAATCTTCTTTGGCTTGAATAATAGAACGATAAGCATTAATTAAACACTTCCACCCCGTTACTCATTTTCGAGATACTAATATCTTCAATATGTTCAACCTGGATTTGCATTCGGTCTTTAGCAGGGAAATTTGGTTCTTTTATATGTGCTTTAGGTCGAATGTCGTCCCCAAGATTTTACAAGAATACGTTCTACGTATTTGGTGGTCTCCAATAAAGAGGGCAGGATTTTCACTTAAAATGTTTGAGCGTCTGCATATGACAATGAATTTCGATTTAGTTCTTGAAAAGGAGAATCACGAAGAACTGGCACATGATTGAATTTTGTTCATGTTTTCTTGGGATATTTTAGTTGTTATGCGAAGATCTTTACCGAAGCATACAATGGAAATATCATCAACGAAGAGAAATAATTTAAATGGAGCTTTTGTGATACTACTTATTTCATCAATTGCGATCAAAAACAGGAACACACTAATAACGGAATCCTGAAGAAAGTCATTCACTATTTCCCTGCGTGTTGATATTTTATCAAACATGCGTGCACGCAGATATCTACGTTGCAGAATTTTTTCAAAAAAGTCAATAAGTTACCTTTAATGTTCAGTGAGATGAGATTACGTAGTAGTCGAGGTTGAAAAATCCTTTCGTAAGCTTTCTCAACATTCACCAACAACTTTCACAGAGATCACGCAAAACAGCAATTACATGTTGGTTAAGTGTTAGTGCATCACAAAATCCTGTGTCGATGATTATTAGATGGTCGTTGGTTGATCTACGTCGCGAAATCCATTTTGAAAAGGAGATAGCAAGTTTCTTGTTTCTTGGATTCATCTGAGACGGTTGTAAACCATTGTTTCTAGTAATTTTCAAAGAGTCAATGATATTGGTATAAAATTATTGGTGTTAGATTGATCTTTGCCTGGTTTCGATATAGCAATTACAAGAGCTTCGCTCCATTGCTCAGGGAAGTATTAAGAGGTCCAGATACCATTGTACGATTTTAAGATGTATTCTACGGCACATTTACGAAAATTCTTCAAGAAAATATTAGGAATATTTTTCGGATCTGGTGCGGAGTTTTTACTACTTTTTGAAACATGAAGGAGGTCATCCATTAGGATTGATGGTTAAATGGATCGCTGTGGTTACTAAGGAGGGTTCGAATGTTTTTTTCGGTAGCTAGGGATATAGAAGGAATTAATTTACGAAAACATGTTTCATAGTTATTATGGCTGGAATTGTTGATGAATGACACTGACAGAGTATTGCAGATATCTTGAGAGCCACGAATTTTTATTCCATTTTCACCTTCAAATTGGAAGTAAGATGTTGAATCCACTAATTGATTTTATTTTATGCCACATTGTTGCGGATGCAGTTTGACCCGTAATAGAAGATGCAACATTTTTAAAAGATTGTGGCATAGCATTTTTAAATGTTAGGCTTTCTAACCTTTTTATATTATATGTCAAGTTTTATCGATTTAAATTTCTTATATTTTCTAAATGCTTTCTTTTTTCTTTGCAATTTTCATTACACCAATACATTACATTCACTAAGGTCCAGTTTGCTTTGGTACTAATACACTTTTGGTGAGTGTGGGTAATAGAGAATTGGTGAAAATCAGAGGTGAATAAACAATGGATAATGATAGCTGTCATAAAGATCATTACTAGAGAACCAAAAAATACGAGTTGCAATGTCATTGGATGAAAGTACTAGACCAATAATACTCCTTTTGCTTATCCAGTAGAAAAAAGGCATCATTGCCCCTTTTGTGAAGAATAATATCATCATTCTTGTCCAGCCATTAGTCAGTGATTCCATCTCTACGATCTCTACTAGAAGATCCCCATAGTATGTTGTGGCTATTAAAATCTTCAAGGATGACAAATGGTTTAGGTAGTTGATTAACAATGTCATTAATGTAAGTGATGTATAAACATAATACATAAGTCTTCGCTGTCCTCAAGCCTAAACGAAGCCTCTGAGCTAAATTCAAATTGCCTGTTTCGTCGCCCAAGTAATACCTTCTTTCTCCCCTAGTAGGTGAAAGGAGCGTAACGAAATTTTCATGGTCAGACGGAAGAGCAGGTCTCATGGCCCGAGTCTCGCCTCGTAAAATAAGGCATTCATTTATTCTTTATTTTTTCTTTGTTTTCAGTAGTTTTATCATCCAAGTTCGAGGTTTCCGAGTCATTGTCTGGCATTTCAATCTCGCTACCTGATTGGTTGCTAAAGAGTTCTGTATTTGAGCTTACAGCAGATAACGGTCTCTTTAATCTGACAGGTTGCAGGAAAGGTCAACGTCCATTGAGTTTTCCTTTGAGGTAACTTTGTTGCTCGCGGCCGGCTCAAGGAGAGGAGTGGTGGTAGAGGGGGAAGCTGTTAAGGGCAAGGTTAAGGCTAGAATTTTCGTTCACCTTATCGCTTTCGGGAAGTTTCGTCCGTTCAAGTGCTTTGGGAGAAACATTATTAGAATTATCAAAAATCTCATTAGTTGATTCTGTAATATCTACTTCTGTAAGAAGAGGTAGAGTATTAGTTAATTAGGAGTTACATGGATTTGGGCAGAATTTCACTACGTGGCCCCGATTTTTACTCAAAAAACAAATTGGAACATAAGGAGTTACATATATCCAAAGGATGACATTATAAACACTTGAAATGTTTGAGGTAATTTATGTTAATCGTCCGGTGAAACAAATGTTTGGCAGCGAAAACTGAGGATGAAGTTCAACTTGGGGTTATTAAATCCAGCATGAAGGAAGGTTAACGATACTGTAATTTGACACCGAATGTTAATAATTTTTCTTCAATCACTTCATGTGGGATACTTGGGCAAACATTTGACAGAATAATTCTTTTGTTCCTACAAATTACTGGTCTTATGGGAAACATTTGATTAGATACAACGATGTTTTTATGTTTGAAGCAAATTTAATATGAGAGGGGCTAGCTTTTCAATGAATTCTACAAATGGCGCACATTTGCTGAGTCTGTGATGGGAGCTCTATCTTTCTTGGGAATGGGAGATTGCCTAGTAACTTTAACGTAATTAGTCTTACTGTTCTGGTCTCCTGAAGATTGATGAAAAAGAGAGGGCTCCATGATGATCACGAAAGAAAAGTAAAATAACTCTTCACTTAGTTAAACAATATCACTTCACTTTACAATAACTCCACCTCTACCACGTTTTACATAATACTAACAACCACCGAGTCAGTGAACGTACGCACTACGTGATATCGCCTGGGGCGGACCGAGCGTGATCTCATTGGCCACAATTTATCCATGGTTTCTGTTTCGCGCATCTTATTATTGTTAGAAGAGGACTTGACTGACCTGATGGAAGAAGTATAAGCCCGTATCAACTATATGGCGCACATTGGTAAGAAGTGTTACCAGTTTCAATATCAAATTTGACGCAGATGTGTCCTTCGTCTTTCATCTATGCTGATTTGTAGAGGTTCGAGAGTTCTGCCGACGACCATTTAAGCCACACAGCAAATGTGTTAATATTTTGTGAATGCTTCATTCGCCGTTGGTGACGTAAGAGTAACAGGTTACGAGTAAATAAAGAAAAATATTATTACTATTATAACCACTCTTATTATTTTTAATTTTATTTTTGCTATTATTATTATTATTATTATTATTATTATTATTATTATTATTAACGTTCAATTACTAATCCTATTAACGCTTTCATTAATGTAACAAATTATTTTTCTACTTTCGATTATATAAACCTGTTATTTGAAGCTTGTTATGTTCATTTTACGATGTCATTTTCTTTAAGCGGTCACTCGTTATTTCGAGGAAACATTTCTGTTAGTTCAGGGTTCCGGTTAATGGAAAATACGAGAATGTAGGAGGTGAACAAGTGACATAAGTTTGCTACTTGGAATGAAGTGAGTATGCCTTGCTTGCTAAGCAAGTGAAATATTAAATTATTTTCGTCACGATTGAAAAAAATATTTAGTAATTTTAATTACAATTACTCTACATAATTCTGAAAGCTGTTTCGAGCGTTCGTCCTTTGGCACCACCTATAAAAATAATTTGATTTTCTGAATTTAGATTCTTCTCTGGTTGCCTTTTCTTATTACTGGTCTTGATTCCTTACTTGACATGAAGTGCAGTTCACACCTTGAGGATATTTCAAAACATAAATGAAAATAGTGAAAATTATTTATTCTTCGCATCCACTAATTGAAGAGCAACTAATCAAAACGCATATTGTTCACTGGTGGAAAAAAATAAGTTTGATATGAAGTCGTGTAGTTTTTAATATACGCTCTTCACGCTCCTCCTTTCAGATTTCATCGTAAAGCATTTAATTCAATGTGTTAAATTGCGTTTTGAAGAAATCTGAAATAAGGAACGTCAAAGTTTATAAAAAAAAACGATTTCATGTCAAACTTAATTTTTTCAATCAGGGGACAATAGACGTTTTGATTAGTTCCTCCTCAATTATTTGGCAAGATTGGCAGTCTATATATTACCGCTGTGCGTAATCTGACATTTGGTACCGTCGTAGGAAGATCTTGAATAAACAGTAGAATTCACCGATCTACCTATTTTTGTAACGCTACTGATAAAAATCGCAAAATGTCAGGAAGCTTTGACTGTCTAAAAGATTAATCCATGAAATTTGCCTGGCGGAGTCAGTTAACTGCTTAAGGGAGTATTGGCACACATGTTATGGGAAAATCATTCAGTCGCACGAACAAATGACCGTTGATAGAAGTAACCGTTCAAGCGATGTGGCCGTTTGGAGTTAACCGCTCATTCGAGGTTTCACAGTATTCTTATCCCCAGAAGACGTGAGCGTGCAGGGTTTATACGTATGTGAAGTGAATAAAGTTCTAGTGGACTATACACCGTAACACTTCTAAGTTGCATCTAATGAAGTTGAACCTGCAAAAATTTACAAAATGTCATATTGCATTTTAAGGTTGGATAATACCCGAGCGGGACAAACTAGACATGATGACTATCATGTTACAACATGAAAGCTAACGAAAACCGGAGGAACGAATTTACAGCACCGCTTGTTGTCAATTTAAAGGGCCGTTTGCAGTAAAGTGAAATGTAAATGCTGATGAGTGGTTCCCAAACTGTGGATATTTGCCTCTGGAGAGTTCTATAAATGCTGGATGCAATCAAGAGCGTCCAATGTTCAATGATTCCGATGACCTAACCAGAGATTCGTCGGTATGCAAAGAGAAACAAAAATCAAATCGACCTTTCTCTATAGAATGTTAAAATTTTCAAAGAATGCAGTTTGTTTTAAATTATTTCAAATTCGTGTTTCAGTTGTGCTGAGTTCCTATATCTGGAAGAGCGGAAAATATCGATATGTCAGTTTGTTAAAGGAAATCGTAATAAGAACACCCGTTTGACAATCATATGATAAAGAAGGTAAAGGGGCCGACGGAAGACCTAATACCGATTTAGTGATAAAACTGCTTTACTAGGTGGAATTAAAATTGTGCGGTATGAATTTGAATCTGGATGTGTGCGCATTTGTGCAAAGGACTCTCGACACCCGGAGTATTATTGTCTTCATGCACTGGTACGAATACCACTATTTTGTTTCAAATGGGTCATCCAAATTGTTATTATTAAAATACATTAACGTTAAATGATGAATAATCAAATAATTGATACTGGCATTTAGCAGACAGATTTGCTATAACCATGGTATTTAAACAAATCACAAACCAAAATATTTTTAAAAACAGTTAAATTATCCGAAAAGAAATAATGTTGCCTGA
This sequence comes from Teleogryllus oceanicus, assembly GCA_964035755.1. NCBI lineage: Eukaryota > Metazoa > Arthropoda > Insecta > Orthoptera > Gryllidae > Teleogryllus > Teleogryllus oceanicus. The sequence goes on along the minus strand of CAXIVR010000001.1, from coordinate 276,333,727 downwards.
ATATAAAAAGAAATAATGTGCCCTTGATTCTTGTATTTTCATTTTCTTACATTTAACGAAGAATAAACAAATTGATAATTACGCATAGAGTTAACATATTACGAAAGTGAAATTCAAAGGAGTTATTGTGAACTGTGGTAGACTTACAACTTACAAAAAGGATGAATATACCTCAAGTCACTTTCATGATTCTACTACTTTTTAATTCTGATTTCTCATCCTACATATGGTGTAAGGCACCGATAGGATGTGAATATCTGTTGGTGTAATACGCCTTTAAAGCATGTAGGCAGAGCGACAGCTTGGATGCGACAGAATAAGATTTTCCCAGAAAGCAAACCTAGTCGTTTCATAAGTAACCGCACAATTACAGACATTCATGTTTGAGATTCTCGAAGCTAGGAATTCGAAGCATGCAATATGTGTGCATTGCGCCACCGATATGTCCTCATCAGGTCCGCATCTGTTAATAGCGCTTCTTCGAAACCGATGTCAGTCATTCTGATCGTGTCCGACATACGTTGAGCTCCTCTGCTGTGCGACTATGCGTTCCCCGAAAACTATTCATATTATCCGCTGCCTTCGTCGAAGGAACAACGTCTAGTGAACTTTATTAGATTAATATGAATAATCCGGAGTTTGTAAGCAATGGCTAGGTGGCTTTTAACCTTTTGGTCCTTTCAGCGTAAAGGCTGCTCCAATGCATAACATGAGACACAGAGGCATATAAGTATTAAATAATTTTTCATTCACTTGGAAAGGAAGTTATTAATGATTAAAATTAATTGAATGTTAAAAGTGTGTTGCACATGTTATATTATTATTATTATTATTATTATTTTGTTGTTGTTGTTGTTGTTGTTGTAGTTGTGTAAAGACTTTAATTTCGTTTGATATTGGACAAATAAAATCAAGACTCTTGAGTAATTTGTGTAATTTGTTAATTTCAATTAAAAAGTAAAAAACCAGTTTTGTTTCACTTACATTTTTAATATTTTAAATTTATATAATTTTAAACGTATAATTAGTTTTAATTTTATAATGTTTTAATGTTATAATATAATATTAGAAAAAAATCATATTTGATAGAATAATTAGTCCACTACCGTACAAAAAGATACTCAACTGTGTCATTTTCATGTATGATGCAATGAAATTAATTTCCCATTTAAGGAAATCAGATATGATTATATTTAACTAAGAGGGACACTTCTTATCTTTAGTATCCAGTGCATTCATTGTTGAATCATATACAATTCAGTAATTATTGGTTATTATTTCTGCCACACACATGTTGCAACACACATTTTGAAACTATTATTTGTAGGAATTATCTCCAAGACAAAAACATTTTCTGAAGAATGGCTGATCTGTTTGTTTGAATTTACGTCTATCAATCATAGTTACAACAATTGAATTTGATCCTTTGTTTTCGAACGTTATCCAGCTTACTAGTCGATTTTGGCACAGTGCCCGCCCTTAAATAAATTATGATCCATCGTACTTAGAAACTCTAAAACAAAATTAAGGGGCGCTGGTTTCCAAGCAGAATGACCAACATCGGTTTCCAAGAAGCGCTATTAACAGATGCGGACCTGATGAGGACATATCGGTGGCGCAGTGCACACATATTGTATGCTTCGAATTCCTAGCTTCGAGAATCTCAAACATGAATGTCTGTAATTGTGACAAAACTCTAAAACAAAATTAAGGTTGTGGGAATTCTGATTGGATGTTGTTGACGTTCTTATAAGAAGAAATAAAAGAAGTCATCTTCGTCAACATATCAATATGTTGACGAAGATGACTTCTTTTATTTCTTCTTAAAATTAAGGTTGTTCCGGTGCTCATTAAGGGGCGCAGATACGCAAAATAAAATCACTCAAAACAGTGACAGTTTGTTTCATTTCCAAAGATGTCCTCAGCACACTTTGCAATCCGTTGCCGAGAATAATTTTGTAAATGCTTCAAGACGACGACAACATCCTTCCGTTCCTCTGAGGATCACCCTGGGTTTGCTTTCCCCGGTTGTCGAGCGGCCGCTCTCATTTCTCGAGACACGCACTTCGGACAATATTCTTCACGGATTCTCATTTCCGTCCGTTCTCTTCGACTCGGCCGGCAGCACGCCCCCCACCTTCAGCCCCCTGCCGACTCTGACCCTCCTCCCCGCCCCCACACCCCACCCCGTGCCCTCCGCCCAGGGCTCTCTGCAGTCCCAGTCGCCGAGCGCGAACAAAAGCTCATCAGCAGGCATTGACGCCCCGTAGAGCTCGCAGATTCTCCATTCTGCACCTCCATCTCCTTCTCCGCCTCTGCCCCGGCCGCGGTCCCGCCTCCACCCCCACCTATTCCCGCCTTGTCTCCCGCTCCCGCCTCAGCCCAGTTCGTCCGACCTCGCTGCCCTCGTCCGCGCCCGCGCCACCGCTCCCACCCCCATCTCCGTTCTTTCATATCCAACTGCTCCTCCAACCCCATCTCGGCCTCCGTCCCCACCTTCGCTTTCGCAACCGCGTTCGTCTTTGTTTCCGCCTGTGGTCTCTTCTACTCCACCTCGTTTCAACAGGGGAGGAACACCGCCAATCCCCGGCTGTAACATGTACAACGCTAGCAGAACGAGTGACTAAAAAATTGACATGCTTGGAGACACGAAATAATTACTCACTTCCTCCATTTCCATTGTCACCCCTGATGGCACAGTGCATCAACAGATGTCAATCCAGTGCCTCTGAACGAGTGATCCTAGGTTCGAGTCCCGACAGCGGCAGGATTTTGAACACTATCTTGTCAGCTAGGTCGAATTCAGACCCTGTCTGGAGGCCAATTCTAGCGACCGGCTGCTCTAATCGGTAGTTTTCCGTTTCTACGATCAACTCCAGGTGAATGCCGGAGAAGTACTCTAACAAATGGGCCTCAATCTTTCTTACCTCTTCCTTGTAATATCGTCACCCCTTACACACACATTTACAGTCACATACACTACACTATCACAATGTCGGGAGACCGGTCGGGAGCTTAGAGCATATCCCGGCTGGGGCGGTGTCCGCTGGTGGGAGACACCAGGTTGGGCAAACGCCCGCTAGTCGACGGTAGGTTGGCGCCGGATCTCGCTATCCAGCTGAAGGGAATCACCGCCTCCTCCCAATGGAAAACATCCATTACGCTAACGGGATAATGACCGTTAGTGTAATGACCTTAGTTACTGACGCGCCCGGAATCACTAACAATCAATAAATCAATCAACCAGTATTGCCTTTGCCTACCTCGGCTTCTCCTCCTCCCCCACTTCCTCCTCGTCCTCCTCCCTTGCCCCCTTCCCCACCTTCTCCTCCCTGCCTCCCTCGTAACCCTCGTCTCCCTTTTCTCTCTTGCTTTATTTCCCTTTTTCTCATCTCCTTCGCCTCCACCCATCCCGATCGGTTCTCCCCTCGCCTTCACCTTCGGTGTCGTTCAAACTGCACGTGCACTTTCAACTCCGCTTTCCCGCCTTCCTCCCCTGCGTCCACACCTTTACGCGGGCATCCGGTCCTTCGCTTCCTCCCACTCCATGCTGCTCCTCAGGGCTGACCCGCGCTTCTCATCGCCGCGAGCCCGTCTGAGATCCCTCTGTTGTGTCCCCAGGTGATTTCCACCCGCGGTTTTCTTTCTCCTTCTTTCCCCTCAGGCTTACTGCGTGCTCTCAATTCGCTGGACAACATCGCAGTCTGATTTCCGCTGCCGCTTGCCCAACTGCCAATCTCCTACGCAACGTGGAACAGGATGCAGATGGTGTTTACTAATAGCACTGCCTCTCCGACAATTTCTAGTGGAGCAGGGGTACTTGTATCAAAAAAATGTAAACGTTTATTTTTGTGCTTTTCCAGGATAGACCTCAAATATGTCCTCACATCTGGACACATACCATAAACGTGAATGCATGCGGATTAATATATTTTAAAATAAAATAGTTAAATCTTTACGAGATGGGGTGGAACACATTTCTTTCTTTTTCAAATTTTATCGTTCTGTAGTTGTATTAAATTGAAACTCGATTATTAAATGAAATAAAAATGTTTTGATTTTCCGAACTTGGAATATAAATATGATACTATTTTTATACAAGGTAAACAGTACTATGCAAAATGTACTTGTAGGTTGATTAAAACTATTATTATTACTATTATTATTATTATTATTATTATTATTATTATTATTATTATTATTGCAATGTATATTATTCAATGATAAAATATTTTGTCCTCTCTGTTACTTTGTAAATATGTTTGTAAGAGAAATGTCTACTTGTCACTGCATTCTTCTAAGAATTACTGGTGCTCTAGAAAAGTGATGCATTGAAATTATTCTCATTTTTTAGTTAAATGAAGGCGTTTTCAGAAAATATTCTTTTTACGCTATTACTTGATTAAAGAGATTTTACTTACCACAGTCCCAAACAAATAATAACATGAAAGTTATTCAGGTATATACCCTAACCTTAGAGTTATCTGGACCAAAAGTTCAAATCGTTAAACCAATTTACGTCATAAACTATCTGGGGTCAATGAGGTATCTACCACAATAGTATTAAATATAATTTTAATATAATTGCATATAGTTTATCATAGAGTACCACAAAATCTCCGCTGCCACCACAGAACAATTTACGTCAATTATCAAGGGTCGTCGTCAATTATCAGTATTTGCCTTATTATTATTGCATTATGTATTATTCAATGATTCGATCATTTATTACTGAAAAATAAAAACAACTGTTTATTGGGGGTTTCACTTATTATTCTACAGAATATAGTTTTCTGTAAGTTTCTTCTGTACGTCTATATTTCATATGTGAGTTTGTGTAAATGTATAAATAGAGGTGCTACAGAATGGCACAGACGTACTCGTAGTAAAGTTTTCTAATTTTCTTAGAGTGGCCTGGTACTGAACAGTCTTGTCCCTCCTTGCCTGCTTCCATCTATTGCGGTCCAAAGAAGCTTTTTTTTAATGTTCCCAACTTTTCAGTTTCCAAATAGTAGAACCTAAATTATGTTTTAAGACTATTAAAGAAGACTGTATCGTCGTCCTAAATAGCAATTTTTCATTGAAAAATTTGTAGACGTTTTTAAGAATATGGTGATTAAGCATTACTGTAAATGCGAAATTTGAAGCTCTTTTTCACAGGAATCTATTGAGTTTTCGAAAAACTTCATTTGAAGTAATTTAATGTACTTTTACTGCAATGATGTATACAAATCGATGGAAATGTGCATATTATGGGCGTGAAAGGTATTTCAAATTTTTTTTTAATTAAAAGAGAAAAGAATACAGCAAAATGAACTTTACGTCACATTAAACAGTGCAATTAGCACTATGCATTGGAAAAAATTGAAGAAACAATTTCGATCTATTTTTAAGAAAATGGCGTTGGAGCATTTTTGAAAATTCGGAATTTACAGCTCATTTTTACAGAAAACTATTGTTTTCTAGAAACATTATTGGACATTATTTCAATCACATATTCTCTTAAATCTAATAAAGTGATGAAACCGCCTCTAGTGTACATCGACGTTTCCGACGTGAGAGACAAGTTCAAAAAATTATAATTTTGTAATTTTTGAAAAAACTAAAGAATAGATCAATATGACTTTTATGTCATCGGATAGGATGCATTTGTTACTATCCCTACCAGAAATTTAAAGAAAAAAATTTAAGCCGTTTTTGAGAAAATCTTGTTTTTGTACTGTTTTAAAATTGCAAATATTGCACGCACTATTGTACGAAAACTGCTAAAATTTCCAAAAAATCTACAGGAACTTATTGAAAGAACTATTTATGGACAACAAATTTCACTTGAAGGAAAAATCTCTATCTTCAATTTCGTAGTTGTAGCAAGACGCCGAAAAAAATCACTTGTGCAATTTTCGAAAATTCAGTTAACCGTAAAAATTAGACCTATGCCACATTTATAAGTGTATTTTACTATATTCTTACAAAATATTTGAAGAAAAAATTCGGAGCTATTTTTGAGAAAATTTTGAAAATGTCCGGAGGGCTTCATGGAAAGTACCCTCAAATTTTTAAGAATGTTTTATAAAAAATTTCAAAGCTTCAATTAGAGTCAGGTCGACAAGGGATTCTTCAATTTGGAAGAGATTCTACGTATGGTTTAGGCGCTAGTAGTGTTCACAGATGGACGGACGGACAGACGTTTTGAAAAAAAAAAGAAAGAAACACTTTTTCGGTATCAAGGGTCCTCAAAAAGCATATTTCCGTTCAAGTCTCGAAATCGATTGCATTACATAACTTTTTCTGTACTACGTACATTACTCCCGTATCTACGTATGTATACGAGCAAGTAAAAACTGGTTATATAAATCCTTGAAAATGAAAATTTTCCTTTGAATTACACAATTTCACTTATACTATTTTTAATATTTTTAATCTTAATAGCTGTCGTTGAATATTCTGCAGATGCCCTCTAAGTATTAGAGAAAAATTATACATACTTTGTTCCTCGCAAGATTGCATGAAATGAAAGGTTGTATTTGCAATTTGAAAAATATTTCCGTATTATTTGTGTAATCTAGTGAAAGAGTAGTAAGTAGATATTTCGTTAGAGTTACAGTTTTTTTAGGTTTTCTTTCATAACCCTTGGTCATTCATCTCATTTTGAAACGAAACTGCCCCATTCGTCTGACTTGTTTTTACATTGTTAGGGTAGGTATATAATAATTTTTCTATATCTTCAGTGCTGGAAACCTTTGTAGTTGTTTTCAAAGTATGTTTGAGTCATTATTTTATTTTAAATTACCATAATTATTTAACTCTTGTAGTGCATTACATAATAGATGTAAATGAGACTTTATTGCCATTTCATTTGTAAAGAGACGTAAATTTAACTTTTTATGTAAAACATAAATGGGATCGAGATATCCATTGTTTGAAGTACTGGGGCTTGGGCTGCTACTAAAATGCTGGCATTTATTAGCTGATGCAGACGCACGATAAAGTATTTAATTCGTTTCAAATACTTTCGCAGCGGGTATGTGTTATGCAGTAGAACGTTATATTATGTCTACCGGAAATAGTTCAGAATCCAAACAATATATTACGTCTCACATCACAGAAAATGAATGAAGTGAATTGTGCTGCAATATTAGTTGCAAGGTAGGAGAAGAGTATCAACTTTTTGTTACATTGTGCCCCTAGTTTATTCAGGCCAGACTTCGTTTGGTGGTCATATTTGATTTAATTTGATTTATTTCCGTCAAAGAATAGTAAAACTCTATGCGGAGTATAGGGGAGAAGTATTAGTTCTGTCCTTTAAATTTGGTCCTGAGTTATCAGATTGAAATATTCATTGGAAGCATTCCGAACAAGCATTCGCTGCGAGCATTCCGTACTGTGTAAATAATTGTTTTAAATACATTAATGATACATACTGGAACCGAACTTTGTACATTTCTGACAATCCTTGTTATAGGGAAGTGAATACCCTTCAGAAATGTAATAGAACTCATTGTGTACATTAGGTACGGCTTATGAAAAATAACTCCTGTCCTTTCATTTACACGTAAACTTGTTTTCAAGGATTTAAAACGCGTCGTTACGGAGTTATAGACGAAGGTCAAACGTGTTGCAGCGTAAAGTGTGTTGCGAATTGCATGAGCGTCTGTCTTCCACTTATAACAAAACTTGCAATATTCTAAATGTTTTGCCTGTCTGAAGCGGGCCTGGATATTTCGTCTCTAGCAGTAGCACACTTACGATATTTTGTGTAAATGTTTTGTTAAAATCGACGTCTGTCCTTAGCCAGTTATACTACGTAGAGCGAATGTGTAGATCAGATATATAAACACACACTAATAAGAAACATATTTTTCCTCAGAATATGAGAAAGTGAAACCATAATTCCTAGAATTTGATTTTGCATTTCTGAGGTTGCGGGAAAGTGGACGTTTACTCGTCGTTCAGCTAACACAGTGCTTCCAGTAATCACTTTATTTCGGGACACTGGTGCTCCACCAGAGAGGCCTTCGTTTTGTTTTGTTTTCTGTTTCCTTTTCTTTGTCGAGCATTTCCCTTTCATAAAACTACCTAGTTACTTTCTCGTATACATACGGGAGTAATATATGAAGTATAGAGAAAGTTATGTAATGCTGCGGATAATCGATTTCGAGATTTCAACGGAAATACACGTTTTGGGGCCTCTGATACCGAAAAAGTGCTTTTTTTTCAAAACATCTCTGTCTCTCCGTCGTTCTGTGAACACTACTAGTGCCTAAACCACACGTACGATCTTTTCCAAATTGAAGAAACCCTGTCCACATGGCTCTAGTAGAAGCTTTGAAATTTTGAAAAAAATTCTTTAAAATTTGGAGGTACTTCATATGAAGCCCCCCGGACATTTTCAATTTTTTTAAACGGCTCTAATTTTTTCTTTAACTTTCTTGTAAGAATGGAGTAAAATATACTTAGGTGGCGTAGGTCCTATTTTCATAGTTAACGCTGAATTTTCGAAAATTACAAGTTTTATTTTTTTTCGGTGTCGTCCTACAAGTATAAAATTGAAGGCACAGATTTTTCCTTCAAATAAAATTTGTTGCCCATAAATAGTTCTTTTGTTAAGGTCATGTAGACATTTTGCAACTTTTAGTGGTTTTTGTGCAATAGAGCGTGCAATATTTGCCGTTATAAACATTACAAAAACAAGATTTTCCCAAAAACGGCTCCAAATTTTTTCTTTAAATTTTTTGTAAGGTTAGTGCCAAACGAACCCTATACCATGACAAAAACGCCATATTGCTCTATTCTTAAAATTCTTTTTTTCAAAAATTTCAAAAATGAAATTTTTTTGACTTGTCTCTCACGTCGGTAATATTTACATTAAGAGCAATTTCTTCACAGAATTGTATTTATTGATATGTGTGCTTTAAAGAATGTCAGATAAAGTTTCAAGTAAATTCAACACTTTCCTGTAAAAATGAGCTGTAAATTCCGGATTTTCAGAAACGGTCAAACTCCATTTTCTCAAAAATGGCTCCAAATTTTTTATTCAAATTTTTCCAACGGAAAGCGCTAATTACACTGTTTAGTATGACGTAAAGTTAATTTTGTTGGATCCTTTTGTCTTTTTGAAAATTTCACAAATGTACATTTTTTGAAATATGTGTCATGTTGTTAATATGCATATTTCCATCGATTTGTATACATTATGGCATTTGTGAGTGGAAGTGCTTGAACAGACTTCAAATGATGCTTTTCGAAAACTCAGTAGATTCCTGTGAAAAAGAGCTTCAAATTTCGTATTTACAGTAATGCTTAATCACCATTTTCCTAAAAAGGCTTCAAAATGTTCAATGAAAATTTCTATTTTGGACCAGATTTTACTCTTCTTTTATAGTTTTGAAGTAATATTTTGGTTCTAGTTTTAAGTTACCGAATATTTATGAAAACGTCAAGAAAATGTACTTTTGGTGTTGATAGATGGAAGCTGACCAGAGAATGGAGGCAGACCTTAAAGCCAGTCCACGCGTAGGAAACTAAAAAAAATGCTACGAAAGTGTCTGTGCCATTCTGTAGCACCATTAGTTGTATTATCAAATTATGCTCACTCACTACAATGTAATTTATAAATTATAGTTTTTCAACTTTTTACAACAAAAGCATAAGTTGAATGTCCGGGAAAGTGGAAATATTTGCAAGATCAAAAGCTACTGAGAAGGTTTTCTCATTTGAAGGGGCCTGATAGTCATATTTTATGCATTTTTTTGAGGGAGGTACGTTAAATGAAGCCTCATTTACATTTTCAAAATTTTTTAAAAAATTACGCCAATTTTGTATTAAACTATACCAGCAGAATAAATGACGATTAAGAGAATGGAGCAGGTCTCGCTTTTGTTGAAATCTTTATTTTTCGAATATTGCAAAGATTCAATTATTTTTCGTTCTCTTCCTAAAATTACTCTTTTAAAGACAAATTGTTTCATTCATGAATCTATAAAACACAGAAATTGAAATAGAATCATGCACAATTTTTAATAATATGAGTAGTTTGCGCGTAATTTTAGGTGCAATATAGACAAATTACTTTTTTTTTTAATTTATTTCTCAAAAATAGTTTTAAAAAATTCTCTCAATTTTTTCTCGTATGTATCAAACAACTGTAAAAATTGTGGTTTTCTTACCATTTGCGGCACACCATTTTGCAAAAAGTAAACATTGCGAAAGTAAAATATTCAAAATAGTGATTTTTATCTTAAATGAAATCTGTTCTAAAAAGCAGATTTTTAAGAAAGTTCATGCACTAATTTTCAAAAAAGTATATTTATTTTTCCTTATACGCACATTTCGCCGTATCATATCGGGAGAAGAGGCTCAGGGCATCAACAGATATCGAGTCCTGACAGTGGCAGGATTTTCTACACTAGCTCAGCTAGGTCGAATTAAGTCACTTCCAGAACGAGATTCCTAGCGGCCAGCTAGCTGCTCAGATCGGTAGTTTTTCGTGGTTTCTCCGATCAACACTAGGCGAATGCCGGAGCAGGACCCTATCAAACGGGCCACGGTCCACGCGCCATCTTTCTTTCCTCTCGCTTGTTCGAGCCTCAGATCTTACATACACACTTACCCTAAAATATACTGCACTACTACACATGCCGGGAGATCGGTCGGGAGTTTAGAGCTTCTTCAGGCTGGGACCAGACCCCGCTGGTGCGGGATACTTGTTTGGGGAAAACCTCGCTAGCCCGGTAGGTCACCGCTGCATCTCGCCATCTAGCAAGGGAAGACCGCCGCCGCATCCCGAGGAAGAAAACAAGCACTACACCTGCAGGACTAATGACCTTAGGAATTGACGCGCCTGGTATCACTAACAATTAATCAATCGCAGTATCATGATATGTACCTGTTGAGTAATACGGTATATTTGTGTTTGTCTTTTAGTATACTATACATTGATGTTGTCTGTGTCATGTATCTTGTTTAGGTTGTTTAAATGCTAACCTCATGAATTCATTGGTTGTAAAGAGTTAAAAAAAGTAGGATTTTTTGGTCCTCTTTGTGCAAACTCTACTTACGAGTCCGTGACCAAATATTTTTGGTTCAATTAGATAATAATTTCATCAGAAAATGTAAAAGAAAAAATACCTTTATTATCCAAGTAATATCACGAATTTTTATTCATAATTATTAGTAATCCGTGGTCAGGTGTATATATGTAGGTAGTAATGTACACTTCGAGAATGAGGAATTATCTTCCTTTGGATAGTTCGTATCCATTGAACAATTTGTATATAAATAGTAAATTAACCTTCACCGCCAATGCGAGGCGTGAATAATTAATCAACCTAATGAGCACAGTTGGGCTCCGATATCAATAAACTCTGTTTTGTTTAGTAGACCTAACTACATAGGTTAGATATTACATAATAAGAATATTGCTCTAGTTTAAACCCGTTGAGTCGATGTGCTGCATCTGTGGTGACGAAAGGAAGGACCTTAGATGAGTGTGTGCACCGAGCGGAAACAGTACGTTGTCAGTCTACTGCAGTGTGTAAATCGTTGAACTTCATAATAAAACAAGCGCCTTAACGTAATGTATTTGAAGGTAGAGCAACGTTCGTAGCTCAAAATGAACGCTGCACGAGGTTGAAGTTTTCAAGAATGTTTTAAGGAACTGCATGAAGCAATATGGCGATGGTGCGTTGTCTTACTCCTCAGTTGCACGAAGAGTTACAGCGTTCGGGTTAGGCAGAGGTGCTCTGAAGGATAACCCCCGTACAGGACGCTCGCACGCGGAAAACAATAGAGTTCAACTTCTTGCTTCACTGTTAGATGTTGATCACCGATGGACTGCGCATGAGTTAGCAGCAGAAGTCGGAGTATGTCACAAAACTGTGTTCCACATTCTGCACGACATTCTGGGTTACCGCAAAGTTGGAGCGCGTTGAATTCTCCATGTAATTTCTGAGGTGCAACAATGGCACCGCTTTGCAGTAGCAGAGGATTTGTTGGGAACTAAAGGAAAGGGAATGGCTTTCTTCGACGAATCATTACCATAGACGAAACCTGGTGTTGTTCGTACGAACTAAACTTGAAACGCTAATCTAATGAATGGAAGCATACCGGTTTTCATCGTCCAAAGGAAGTGCTCGCTAAGCCAAGTGCTATAAAAGGAATGCTCATTGTGGCGTATATCATTCATGGGTATTACTGCATTACCCTGTACCGCCACGGGTGAAGGTAGACGCTACCTACTACCGTTTCTGCAAAATCACCTTCGTTCAGCGCTCAGGCGAAAGCGAAGACATTTCATGGAAAAGTACCGCATCATTCTTCATGACAACGCAAGATGCCCCAGTGCAGTTGCTGTCCAGGACCTCTTGCGCCGCTGGCAATGGGAGATTCGGCAAAATCCACCTCATTCACCCGATATGAGTCCTTGTGATTATAATCTCTTCAGCAAAATGAAATAACTACTGCGGGGGACCCGGTAGATCACGGAACAGTACGTACAGAAAAACCAGTAATAAAAAACCTTAAGTACCTACAAAGTAGTGTAGCACCAATGACTAAAAAGATTGGAGATGTGAAATTAAGTCTCTAAAAGTCCTCCGTAAGTTCGGGAAGGTTACCGTGAAATGCACATGTGTGTAGTAGTATTCCACGCTCCATTTTGGCTTCGGCGAAGTTTCAATCGTCAGAAATTTAACTTGTGAATGCTGTTAATCCGCAATATCAAAGAGATAATAAATCAAATAAAATTGCCCAATAAATAAAAAATGAAAAATTCAATAAATCTAAATCAGGTATATGATTACTCTTGCGTGAAGAATTCATTTCTCCTTAAGTCACTTTCCATCATGTCAGATTAATTTCTCGAATCAAATCAATGCACGTCTTCACAGAAATTTAGTAATATCTCCTGGTTTTCTCTTGTTTTGAGCCAAACGCAATCTGACGCAATCCATTTGTGGTAGATACTTGCCAGGGCTTGTCATCTGCGTGTATCCACCTCAATAGTTTCAATCGGGAAGGCTTCCAGATATCGTCGCAGTGGTACTCATGGCGTAAAATACTGTACTGTATTTTTTGGCATTTTCGGCTTGTCTTTTATTTGGCTGGAAAAAATTTCTGTTGTTTGTTTTATGTTTTTTATTTTTTTCTGTTTAAACAGCTGCTGTCTCTTCAACGCGCAATCATTACTGAACTGACAGCAGAGTATTGATTTTCCTTCCACAGAATATTTCTCCTTCTGCGCCGTCGTATTCATAGGTTGAAACAGCATAGTAATGAAGTAGGGAAAGTGCGACGTATAAAATATCACCTTACTACACCGTTAATCGAAACGCGAGAGCTCGCGATGTTTTCCGTCGCCCGTCGCACAGCGACTATAATGATCTTCTCAGATTCGGCGTTATTCATCGCAAATTGCATCCGGCTGGCTCGCGACCCTTAAAGGGAACGTGTTCTCACCCGTAACGATTCGGGATGTAACTTTAGGGTCCCGAGTCGGCCCGCCCTCTTCTTTTCAGCCCCCCCAAAAGAGGAGATCCGGCTCGGCGCGCCCTATTGTTCATTGCTTCGGAGCTGGAGTCCTCAAAGTGCGTCGCCGAGCTGGCGAGCAACCGGTGCCACCGCCGCCAACGCCGCCGCCACCGCATTTGGTTTCAACTTAAGCCCTCGGTTCAAGTGAGCGGCCGGTCATGCGCCGGAATACTCGTGCAGAGACGCGGTGCTACACGCTAGGAAGCAGTATCGCGGTTCCTTTCATTGCTTTTTTTAAATAATTGACTTGAAACGTTTTTTTACTCAAAGAAAACCCAACTAATTCTTTCTCTTATTTGGTGGAGGTGGCGAGAGGTGAATAATGGGCATTGTATCCAAACGTAGCGTCCGTTCATGTGATACGGACCTTCCTTATGTTTCGAGAAAAGGGATACTAAGGAGTGAATCAAAGCAATTATTTCGGAATAACATTTAAATGAAATAATTGACATGTCGATGAATAATTACTGCAAACATTAGGTATAGTTGGGAAGAAATCGCATTGCTACTTATACATCTTCAGTTCAAGTGGTTTGCACAAAAACAGGGGATCGGGTTTGTACATTGGATCGTATGTTTTCCGGTGGTCGATTACAGGAATAAAATTACTCTGTAAATTTACTCTGCAAGAAACTTTTCCAACACGCTCCACGGTTTTCAAACATATGTAATAACGTCATTGCTGCATATGGTCTTGTCAGATAGTTTGCAGTAATTTCTCTTTTCCGATATTAAGAGTTGTCCCGGTTAAGGGTGTCAGTGCCGAACCGTAGAGACAGGCAGAGTTTAGCTCAGAGCCAGCATTGCTGCTGTCTGTGCAGCGACTCAGTTAAGAAGGTACTATGGTTTGAATGTTGACGATCGTGGATTTTCGACATTAGCGATTATGCTTGGTCAAATTCAGCCACTGACATGAGGAGAATTCTATCGGATCCCTGCTCTGATCGGTAATTTTCCGTGGTTTCTCCGATCAATACCAAGTGAATGCCAGAGCAGTACCCTAGCAAACGGGCCACGGACCCCGATCGATCTTTCCTCTCTCTTTCTTATCCTATAATCCCTCCATTACACTCACACGTACGCTCACACTTTCACTGAGATGTATCACACTCCCACACATGTCGGGAGACCAGACGGGAGCTCACCGCTTTTTCTCTTTGGGGTATTCTTTCACTCGACGTTGCTCTGCTACCTGAGTTAAAAGGAGTGGAAAGGGAAATCCCCTGCAAGACGACGCGTAGGTCGCGTCAGATCTCACTATCCAGAAGGAAAGGAGCACCGACTCCTCTAGGCATAAAAACATTTATTACGCTAAAATTTTAGCAGGTGACGTGTCCGGAAACAATCAGTCAATCAAACCATAGATTCAGTGCAACTGTATAATGGCCAGTCAATAAAATACATGATCTCATTATGGACTTTACCAGTACACTTGTATTTTGTCACTTACTTTATTATCTCTACGCCTTTTTAAATTTTTGATGTGTATGTCTACAATTCTCTCCATTTCGCTAAAAATATACGGGTAGTTGCGAAGAGCAATAATTCATACTCCAGTCGTCAAAAATTTCTCGCCGAGGTAACAAGACTATTTGTGGAGGTTCAGAACAAAATGTCACATGTCCACTTTTTCATTTTTCAAGGAAGTAAGAAAAACTGTAAAATTAACGCTTTATGATCAAAATAGCTTGTTTTGTTTGCTCTTCTAAATATGACACTTGACATTTGTAAGTGAGGTTCAACGTAACTAACCCCTCTGATTCAACAGTACAAAAAAATCACCAAAATTTAACGAAGAAGGGCTTTTGGTTTTACTCGGGACCTCCACATTTATTACTATTCAGGAAATACGCCAGGAATTAGTTATGAAGTGTGCAAGACACGTTTCGACATAACCTTCTCGTTTCTGATTCAATATCATTGTAATGAATATTAAAGAGTGGTTGTTTTGGATTATATCTTCTTTAAATTGTTGGATATGCATTTTTTTCAGTCTTCTTTAGGTTTCTTAGATGATACATTTTTAGGGCTGTGGCTACATACGATTTACATACTTGCTCATCATTTCAGTTATTATTTCATAATTTCAATTATATCTTGCTTATCTTATTCTGTAAGAGGAGTCACATATCTTAGGCATTTTATTTAACAAGCTTCAATTATTTTTATCATCGGCCCAGGATCAAACTCATCTCCATACACGATAGTGGGACCACTTTGTCTCCCAGATGGCTTTTCTTCCCAATGTTTGACTTATGGTTTCAAAGAAATATACTTGAATATAGTAATGATCTTTTTGAACATTGTAATACAGTTTGTAAATAACATTCGTGAATATACAGGGTGCGATTTTTTATTAAAATGAAAATCTACATACAAATGCAGTAAATAATGTGAAAATGACTTTTGCGTTGTATGGACAAAAAAAACCGTCGAACTTGTAATTTATTATATGAATTCTGTATTAACCAGCGTTTAGGTTGTAGGAATGGGATCATAGGAAGGCTCGTGACTGGAAGCAACGACTGAACACAATTGAACCGATGTTTTGACGTCGTCCTTTTATTGATAATGTAAGATGGGCCAATATAGAAACATTGCCTATGCAAATGAAATAGATAAAATGTTTATACTTATTCGCAATCAACCTCTTGAATTATTAGCGATCTCATTTGCAACACGTAGGTCTTATTTATAATACGAGTTTCATTTAATGTTTAATTCAATGTATGCTCACAATTACAACAAAACTGATTGCTATTAAAATATTTCATCGAAAGCGCAGAGTTGAACTATATTACTTTACAAAGTTCTTGACTAAAATGGTTCACGAAGAACAAAGGCACAATTTTAACCTTCCATCCTAAACGAAAAAACGTTTTTAGGTATAAACACAAGTGTTAGATACGTTAGAGCAATTATGAATGAACAAAGACATTGCGAAACGTTAAGAATGTTGATTTACCCACTATAACACAGTCCATAGAACATGCGAGAAAATAGTGGCGGAGTAGGCGGAGTGGTAAAGTACCTCTCAACACTGACAGCGTGATAAGTAATCTACCGAACATGGCGCTGAGACCGTCTTTTGTCCCTAAGAAAAGTTTCCAGTACGCAAAGAAAGAAGATTTAAGGTCCCCAGAGCCACATAAGCTTTTCAGTGCGAGAGGAATCACTATCCCTTTCGTATGGCGAACCCCAGGCTTTAGGAAACCACATCTCAAATACTGGGGAAATGAATGGTGAGTTTATGCTATATAAAACAGTATCATAATAATATTTTTAATGTCAATAAGAGTTCTGAATTTATAAGGTCGTGTTAATATCTAGTTAATTCAGTTTTTATTTGTTTGTAACTAAACATTTTTATTTTCGGAAATATTTTATGAAACATTTTGTCATCTTTAGCTATGAAATGAAATTTATAAAAATACCCAACCTCTTCAATGGGATTAAAATATTCGCAGGTTGTAGTACCGGAAGATATTTCATGAATTGTTTAAGCTGAGTGTTTACGTTTGTCCATTCTTTCCATCAGGATTCCAGTAATAAAATTGTGATATTGTTCGCTTCAGCAGATCACTTACTCAAATAATTGCATATCTGATTTTCATAGTGTCATAACAGCGTTATTGAAAGGGAAATTATTAAACATACATCCTTCTGTAAGAGATAATTTGTACGATTTTGTAGGATATTATTACTTTTTCGTATACATACGTATATACGGAGTAATATACATACTATTGAAGAGAACGGTACATGAAGCTGCGGAAAATCGATTTTGGGATTTCAACTGAAATACGCATTTTGGGGTTCCCTGATACCCAAAAAATATTTTTTTAAACGTCCACCCGTCTGTTCGACTGTCCGTTCCTGCGTCCGTCCGTCTATGAACAACACTAGTGCCCTAAGGATTTTTTCGAAAATGGATATTCCCCGGTTGATGTCTCGTCTGGAAGCTCTGCTAGTTTGAAAAACATTGGCTGAGATCATATGGTCTCGTAGGGAGATTTCATTTTTTAGTATCGACCATACGGTCTCAAGCGATGGCTTGTCTCGTTTATGATCATACACTCCGCTGGTTTTTTTATAGTGTTAACAGTTGCAAAACGTTTCCGTGAGTCATACATCGTGTAAATAAATTTAATTCTATATAATTAAAATATTGCTACAATTTTCAGTGTTCTAGGTTGTATAGAAGTTTGACAATTACTTTTTACACGGCGACGTAGTGCTCAAAATATTTTGGAAGTACATTACATGAAACTTCTGGAATATTTTCAAAATTTTCTCAAGAATGACTCCAAATTTTTTCTTTAAGTGTTTTGAAAGAATGGAGTAAAATACACTTATAAAAATGTTGAAGGTCTGATTGTTAATTCTTTAATTTTCGAAAACTGCAAAAGTGTGATTTTTTTCGGCGTCTTTCTGCAACTACAAAATTGAAGATAGATTTTGCCTTCAAATGAAATGTTTTCCATATTTAATTCATTGAGGTCATGCACATTGTTTTGAAAATTTTAGTCCTTTCTGCGTACTATTGCATGAAATATATGCAATATTAACAAATTTCCAAAAACAAGAATTTCTCAAAAATGGCTCCAATTTTTTTTAGTTTGGTAGAGATAGTAAATGTATTACAACAGAAGGCATGAACGCTGTTTTGATCTATTATTTTGTTGTTTTAAAAATGTTTACAAATATATTTTTTTTGATATCTCTAACGTCGCGACGTTAATATTAGCATTACAAAGAATTTAATATTGTATTTCGATATTTTCTGCTATAAAAAAACACTTTAACATTAGTGTTTACATTTCAAGAAGAAGTAAAATTATACATTTGGGAAGATACACAATTCTGCGATACATTGGGATTGAAATACCCAATGTAGTCTGAATGTAGTAGACAACTAACTCTGAAATAATTTAGCCATTGCGAAATTCGCTAAGAACTTCAATTCTATTCACATAGATAATTTGAAACTGTTTAACACCAAGTTCCTAATATATTTTATTCAGAAAAGAAAGTCACACGAGATTGAACATTTCCATTTCTCCCATTTGCCAAATTTTTGAAATTTTCACCAAAAGACAGGAAGTTTTACGAAAAATCGATTTCGAGACTTTAACGGAAATACACGTTTTGTGGCCCCTGATACCGAAAAAGTGCTTTTTTTCAAAACGTCTCTCCGTCCGTCTGTGAAAACTACTAGAGCCTATACCACATGTACTTTCTTTTTTAAATTGAAGAAACCCTGTCCATCTGACTCGTAGAAGCTTTGAAATTGTGAAAAACATTCTTTAAAATTTGGGGGTACTTTACATGAAACCCACCAGGCCTAATCAATATTTTCTCAAAAAAACACTCCAAATTTTTTCTTTAAATTTCTTGTAAGAATAGAGTCGAATACACTTATGAAGGTGGCGTAGGTCCGATTTTCACGGTTAACTGTGAATTACCGAAAATTGCAACAGTTTGAATTTTTTCGGTGTCATCCTTCAACTATAAAATTGACAACATATGAAAAGTGAAATGTGTGGCCCATAAATAGTTCTTTCATTGATGTCATATACAGTTTTCCTAAGTTTTAGTAGTTTTACTGCAATAGTGCGTGCAATATTTGCAATTTTAAAAAATAACAATAAGAAGATTTTCTACAAAACGGCACCAATTGTTTTCTTTAAATTTTTGGTAGGGGTAGTACCTAATGCACTCTATCCGAAGACATAAACACCATGTTGCTCTATTCTTTTGTTTTTCCAAAAATTACAAAAATGTAATTTGTTTGACTTGTCTCTCACGTCGGTATTATTTACATTAGAGGCAATTTCTTCACACTATTAGATTTATGAGTACATGTGATTTAAGTAATGTCAAATAACGTTTCTCGAAAACTCAACAGTTTTCTGAAAAATGAGCCCAAAATTCCACATTTTCAGAATCGCTCAATCGCTATTGTTTTAAAAATGAATCCAATTTTGTCTTCAAAATTTTCCAATGAATAGTGCTAATTGCACTATTTAATTTGACGTATACTTCATTTTCGTGTATTCTTTTGTTTCTTAAAAAATTACACAATGTCTTCAAATGGTGTTTTTCGAAGAGTTAATAGATTCCTGTAAAAAAGAGCTTCAAATTTTGGATTTACAGTAATGCTTAATCGCCATTTTCGTAAAAAGGCTTCAGAAATTTCTATGAAAATTGCTATTTAGGACAAGCGTTCAGTGTTCTATAATATTCTTAAAATAACATTTCGGCTCTACCATCAGGAAACCGAATAGTTGAGAAAATGTCAATAAAATGTACTGTTTACGACGATAGAAAGCACCTGGCCACAGAATGGTAGAAGAGCTTAACGCCAGTAATGATGAATACACGACGGTAATATTATGATGCGAGCCAGGTACGAGCGAATATCGTAAATTTTACACGAGTGTATTAATACCCATTACATCGTGTTTAATACGGTACTTTTCTATGGCTTTTATAAGTTAAACTTTTACACTGAATCCTTCCGTGGCAGTTGACATGTAGGATTCAACCAAGGCCACCTAACCCTACCTTCGCATTACCCCGCGATTGGCTGTGGTTACCAGTCCGCCTGCGACGGAGTACTGAGCTAGTAAAAAATAGGATCAAAGTGAAATTATGTTCCAGTTTATTTTAAATAATATTCCACGCAAAAATTACTACTAATTAAAAAAATTAAAACTGACAAGCATAATATAATATAATATAATATCAAATGCAATTTTAATCTTTACAATCGGACGAAACCTGTACTAGAACGGTTCTCAATGATTAATTGTCAATACTTGGCTTGTAAATATCTCTGTGATGGGTGAAGAACCTGTCCCATAATGAAATCTGTGTCTAATTAATATCATTATGCAACTGGTTGCAGCCAACAAATTACAGCATTATACAATGGGAGTAGAAAAATTAAAACAATCGATCTTGACACTGTAAGGCAAATTTTTCCTTTACCCTCACTCATTCTGCACACTCACTCATTCTGCACAACTCAAATACAAATTTCACTGCGCTATAAGCACACGTGTTACGTGATCCACCATTATATCGAAACTACTTTCTCACTTGGGTATGTATGTTGCTTTACACCTTTCATTTTAAGTAAACCATATCATGTAAAGTAAATTTACACTTCTTTTAGACGTTTGCATAATATTTGCTACTATATATTACAGGCCGTTACTTAAATTTTACGAAGCTATTTTCGTACGCGTGTAGTTAAAAAGTTCGAAGAGAAGTAAGTATCGTGAACTTGCAGCGACTGCCTACCCATGTGGAATTGTTTACATCCGCTTCATTCTCTTATTGCATAAAGAATAGGAACTTAGAGTCACGTTTAATGAACGTGTAAATGCTGGAAAATTACGTACGCTCTATCTCTGAAGAATATTAATAAAAGGCAGTTGAAAGAAAAAAAAGAGTATTTGACCTATCCCCAGGGCTGTGCTGAAATTTTCATATTCTCACGCGCTCTTCTGTTCCCTAACCCTGAACTTGATTTCCCTTCGCCGTGGCTTTGAATTCGCTTCACTGGCTTGCCGCTGAGGGCGAGTCTTCTACTGCATTCGAGGATCCTCTCGCAGTTCTGCCACCGATGTCGGAGTCCATCCGATTCTCTCCAGACACGTCTGAGTCGACCCCGCGACGCAGACAGCCAGTCGATAGTTCTCCGTCTGAACGTCCGACACAACTTATTCCTCACGCCATCCCTCCTCCCGCCGTACCTCTCACTGCGTCTTCTAACCCATCGGCCTCGCCCCTCGCGTCACCCGTGCCCCCACGCGGTCCGGCCGGCGCCTCCCGCGGCCGCGGGGCGCCGCCTCGATTGCATTACCTATGCAACATCGCGAACCCGCTACGCGAGGGTCCGGGCTCCGGGAGGGACAAGCGAGTCCGGGAGGAGAAGGAGGAGGAGGAGGGGGAAAGGGGTGCTTGGAGGGGGACACGCGGGCGGAGGGACGGGTAGACTGATGGGGGTAATTTGATTAGGACTTAATGTCCCGTGGCCCTGTGATTCACCGCCGCAACGCTGCGCTGCCCGACCATTGCCTGCCGTCGAACATCAGGGAGCGGGCGGCGCGCGTCGCTGCCGCCGCCGCGCCCCGCCCCGCCCCCGCCATTGCCGTCACCGCCGCCGGAGACCGGCCATGTCGGCGCTTCTGAGAGCGCGCGGGGGCGGGGCGGGTGTTGCGGCGCCCGCCCGACGGCCCCGTGTCGCTCGTGTGTTGCGTGTCGGTTAATCGGCGTTCTGTAATTGATGGATGTCTACAGGTTTCGGTAATGGACGGTTGAGAGTGCGCCAAGAACCTGAATGTCTCTTGATTCGCAAAATGAAGGTTTTTTTGTCCGACATTCTGATCCTTTATTAGTAGTAATCGTCTTTTTCGTACAGTGCATTCTATACCAGCATAGAAAGCTCAGTTTTATTTTACAACAAATTCGCCTCACGAAGTTTACCGTAAACTCAACACATATCCCGGATTCCATCAAAATGCTTTTAATTGCGTTTTCTTTTTAACTTTCAATTCTCCTTCATGATTCACTCCTCCTCCGTCCATATATCTCCGCTATACGTGTCCCCAATCTTCTTCTCCACCTCAGAAATTCTTAACAACTTAATATTATTTTTTCAATCAATTTTGTTTGACGTTGTGCCCTTTATACATTTGTAAATACCCCTTATAACCCACGCATTCTGTAATTGATGGATGTCTACAGGTTTCGGTAATGGACGGTTGAAAGTGCGCAAAGAGACGGAATGTCTCTTGCTTTGCAAAATTAAGGGCTTTGGTCCAACTTTCTGAACCTTTATTAGTGGTAATCATCTTTTTCGTACTGTGCAATCTATACGAGCATAGAACGTTCAGTTCTCTTTAACATCAAATTCGTCTCATCTAGTTTTCTGTAAACTCAACACACCTCCCAGATTCCATCAAAATGCTTTTAATTGTGTTTTTTTTTAACTTTTCATTATCGTCCATGATTCACTCCTCCTCTGTTCTTACATCTCTGAAATACGTGCCCCCAATTTTCTTTTTCCACCTCACAAATTCTGTACAACATAATACTTTTTCAATCAATTTTGTTTGACCTTGTGCCCTTGATACTTTTGTAAATAACCCTAACGCACGTTGACCTTCTTTTGTTATTTGTTATTTTTATCCCTACGAAGAGACTAAATGTCATAATGGTCATTCTCGTCCCGACCGCTGAGCGGAGCACATCGTTATCAGTAGTCGCCACAATAGTCGTTTTTGTGACTCCCAGACAGCAGAAAACTGATTATGATGGCTAAGCCATCGAAAGCTGCTCTTATTGAAATAAATAATATTGTTGACAATGACAACGCCTTCAATCATTTCAATTATGATCTTGCTTACCTAAATAATATATTTAACTCTGCATTGCGACTAAGATATTATCCTAATTCTTGGAAACACTCTGTAATAATACCTATTCCGACGCCTCAAAAAAATTTAAATCTTCCTTCAAATTACAGACCAATTAGTTTAATTCCAATTTTGTCAAAAATATTCGAAAAATCTGGTATTAAAAAGACTAAAAACTTCATTCACGATACTAACGTGCTTCCTTTTTTCCAATTTGGCTTCAGAGAAAATCACTCAACAACTCACCAGTTACTAAGATTAATAGAACAAATTCACTTTTCATTTCAATCTGGTTTTTAATTACTTGCAGTTTACTTAGATGTCGCCCAAGTGTTTGATCGAGTGTGGCACGATGGATTAAAATTCAAATTAAGGAAAATAAGAATACCATTATATCCCTATAACATTCTATCAAGTTTCCTATTGAATCGCACTTTCTCTGTACGTCTTAACTAATTCATTTCTTCACCTCTGGCTGTTCTTGCTGGCCTTCCACAGGGATCCCCATTGTCTCCTTTCTTATTTAATTTGTACGTCTCAGATATTCCCACAATTAATACAGTTAATATAGCTCTCTTTGCAGATAACACTTTACTCTTTTATGCAAACCAAAATATAAACACAGCATGTCGTGTAATTCAGTGTCACTCAACAAATATAGAAAATTGGTCAAAATTAACCCAAATAAATCAATAGCCAAAGTATTTACTTTAAGATGTCCTGTCTTCCCTCGCCCCTTATCTGTGAACTCTTCTATCATTCCTTGGTCTCTGAATTCATCTATTTGTTATCCCGGGGTTCTGATGGACACAAGACTAATTTGGCACAGTCACATCTCGTCCAAAGTAATCGAAGCCAATAGAAGGTTAGCTATTCTACGTCCCATTCTCAACCTTAACTCTTTCTAAAAATTCGTTCCGCTTTAACCATTTACAAATCCATTCTTCGACCGATATTAACTTACGCATACCCTGTTTGGATTTCAGCTGCTCCATTCACATTAAAGAAATTACAAATCATCCAAAACAAAATGCTAAGAATAACAGTAAACGCCCCCTGGTTTGTCAGCAACAAGACCCTTCACAACGATCTTGCAATAGAAACAATTACTTCCTTTATTACGAAGCTGGCACATAATTTCTTCAATAATCGAAGTCATGTACGAGGTGCAGTCACCTACGAAATAGTAACCGATCAACCCCCACTCTCCCGCGTAAGAAACAGACTTCCATTCCACATTTTCCTTCAATATCTCTCTGACATTAGATATGGTAAGAACATTTCTTGCATTTACCTGTCCGTCCCATAGTATCTCCTTTCCAAACACTATCATTACTTTCTAAGAAAATTTCCTCGCAATAACTTTGGTTGAAGTTACAATCATTACCAGGGAGGTAACACGAAATTACCCCTTCACGCTTTTCTGTTACAAAGTTGCTCGCCCAATCAACTGAAGAGCCTCACGGCTGAACGTTGTAATGTCTGCCAATGTAAAATAAATAAATAAAAAAAATGTCACAATCAGGAGCAATCATAGTTGTCACCGGCATACTCTATAGCATAAAAATTTGTTTACTATTTGAGTAAAAATACACACATTTGCTTTTGTTCTGAATTTCAAGGCTCTGGTTTTGGCTCTGGTAGGATCCAAACGAATACATGAAATCGTCATTGTATGATCAATGTAGGCAACAAAATATTAATTTTTGAATTCCTAGAAAGCGCTTTCTTATATTTACCTTTCGGCCAAATAAAGAAAAAAAGCAGAGTTAATTGAGAAGAAACAATAGGTTTTTATTTGGAAACTGTGATTATGCTTGATGAACTGGGCTCACATCTCCCTGCAAAGTATGTATATAAAATGGCAATAGAAGTTCGTGCTCGCACGCTTTTCACACCGGCATTGTGACATCTATCATGTTAAAACAATCCACCTGCTTTAAAATGTGAAACGTTCTCCAAACATCTCATTAGTGCGTACAAAAAATTATTGATAGTGAATGATAAATTTACATTAGTGCCTGTCATGATAAATTTACTATTCCTCTTCCTAGGTTTTATAAATGCTACTCGTAGTTTCCTCTACATCTTTGTAATTTTTTTCATTTGTATTTTAGAGTATATTCCTATAAATAACAATTTACACCACTAACATTTTTCGTATGATGGAAAAGGTATCATTGGTTAAAAACAAAACTTAATAAGTGACGAATTTGCATTTTACAATTTTTAAAAAAAACTCAAAATTGTGTAGAAAGTTGAAATCGCTCGTGTTGAATTCTTTAATGGCTGAAATATAATTTAAAAAGGGTTTCTCTTGTCACATTTTCGCCTGAAAGTGTTCGCGGCATATCTTTATTGAATATCTGAGCAGTTTAAGTGAGAAATCATTCAAACAAACAAATAGCACAATTTAACCCTTGTGTAAAGTTTTGGCTCTTTGATGAATAATTAATGGTGAGTGAATTTTTGGTAAGGCGTGAGGAAAATGTATAAAAATAACTGTGGTTTACATTTCACAAATATAAAAAAAACAATTTCTTTCAAGTAATGTAAGTGATCATAATAAATGTTTCAATAATAATAATAATAATAATAATAATAGTAATAATAGTAATAATAATAGTAATAATAATAATAATAATAATAATAATAATAATAATAATAATAATAATAGCTTACAATTTGTAAATTCAAATTAAATGCTCACGTTACATGATACTGATTATTTCCATTTTTCGCTAGCGAGACTGGCAGCATAACCAAATACAAGGAAAATTACAACATGTAGTTTTGACAAGGTATTCTCATCGATTGTTTTTGGAAACAGAAATACCTTCCAATTTAATAGGTATTTTTGTTAACTAGGGAAAATTCACAGTAACCTTTCGTTTACATATTTCATTATTCGTTTACATATTACGTTATTTCAAGTATCACTCTGTCTGAATTACAAAATGTTCGCATTGAGTTAAATTTCATCTCGTTTAAAATTGTTGCCCTCTCGTGTAAATGAAAGTATTATTTCGGCTGTTATTGTGAAACGCTTTACGAACTTGTAAATCTCATTTCTGTCTCATAAATTGTTTTTCTCTGCGATGAGCTCTCACGATTTAAACAGTTCTGTTTAATGTGTTAAATGTTGCAAAGGAACTCGTTTGCCTTTAATATTGAAAGCTTTCCGGAAACACAATTTTACATACTTTCTTATAACTCCTAATCAAGTAATGTGCGTTTCGATTCAAATGGTTAGGATTAACATAATTAATACACAAACGAGCTCATTATAGACTAATAAGAGTAACAATGATAATAATAATGATACAATACTGTGACAGATTCTTGTTACGTGTTTGTTTTATAATATGTTAAGTGTGTTTCCCTTCATTATGATACTATGGTAGTAACGTCTTTTTTCATCTCGTAATTTTGAAACAAGTTGCAACAAGACGTTCGTCAAATGGCCTATCCTCCACTGATCAAGGCATATCGCCAGGCTTAGGTCGGTTTAACCATCAAAAGTAAGCTAAAGATTGTACTGAATAGTTTCTACTATGTTCGTTATAAAAGTATTATACGTGTCTACCGTGTTCAGTTCACGGTCTACTTATTTCACCTGCGGAAAAAAATCTGAGTTGAATTTTCTCTGAGATCTTTGGCTTGACGTTCTATAAAAGGGGTGAAAGTTTCGGATGGATGTCACGTGTACGTTCCAAAATATTGGATGTCGAAGGTCACGACCAATCGTTATTTGCAAATATCCCTGTTCTTGTGCATCTAATATTGAGTGACCTCTTTACAAGATTTGAAGAGAACGAAATGTTCCCCAAAATTTGTTTGAAATATTTTTTCTGCGACTACCCGTTTTCTAGATATTTAAGGTTGTAAAAGTAAAAAAAAGTACTTCGTAAATATCCCAATGCGTTGAATATGAAATGGGATTCTCATTAAACATGTAGGAAATAAAATTCCGTATAAAACATGTTTTTTATTGTTTTTCAAATGACAAACCGCACGACGATATGGCTCGGAAAAGAGTGGCGTTGAATTCGTGCATCAGGTAGAGCCGTTTACAGTGCGGATACGAACATATTCTACATGAACATTTTTTTCAACGTTCAATCAAGAAAGAAATATTAGTATTAATATAAAATTGCGCAAAATAATTGTTTACACGAACATTATTTACAGGTTTTTCGTTGATGCTGTTCCTTAACAATTTATAAATTCTACCATTTTTACGCTAGAACGCATGCAAATAAATACACGTTTATTAACAATACCTAAAAAAGAATGCATAAAAATCTGTAAAAAGTGGATGATGTTGCAGTGACTCACGCACGGCTTACAGAATTGGATAAATTCAATTTATGCCAGAAATGACGGACATATCGAGTATTTGATAGAATTGAACTCTGTAACAGTTCATACTGAGTACAGTAGAAATTATATTAAGAAATATTCGATAGAAGCAATCAAGCGACGTCAAGATCCCTGGACAATCAGTGATGAATCAAACTATCCGTTTAAATTTCAAGGAACCACGATATTAGACAAATCGGTCGGGGAATAGCAAGTTTGATGACAATTCTGTGTACTGTTTTCGCGCTATAAGGTTCACAGACAGATAAAATGGGTGGATGGGCGGACGGACGCACGGACGGACGCACGGACGGACGGACGGACGGACGGACGGACGGACGGACGGACGGACGGACGGACGGAGGTTTTGCCGAAAATCAATTTGCGAGAATGAAGAACCCAGAAAACGAAGTGTCTGACTACACACGTCTTAATGCATTAAAAAAAGGAAAGAGGAAAATCCACGTTTTCGGTGTCAGGGATTCTCTAAATGAGTTTTTCTGCCGAATAACCTACCCTTTTGCTGCAATTATCATGCTTTTAATACTAAATATTTCTAGAAGACCGAATCTTCTTGGATTGACAGAAATCATTCAGTGATAATTGGCAAATTCAATTTATGAATGATTTTTTAAACATTTCAAGCAGTCCCCAAAGTTATAATGAATCTGAAAAAGAAAATTACATGAAATTCTGCTTCTGAAATGGCATATTTTGGAAGTATTGGATTTGGTATTGATGTTACATTGCTGCTCCTTGTTATTGAAATTTTATTTTATACTTTCCATTTCAATAAGAGTATTTTTTCTGTTGGTAATTGTATCACAATATCACGGTCGTCTTTGAGCACCAGCTTTGCTGTAGTTTTGCGGCAGAAACACATGTTTTACACTTGAGCTTGTAAATTGAGTTGAGGTGTATGAAGACATTTGGTAAAGCATTATAAAGCAATAGAACAATTTTACCTTTATTTGAGTCAAGTGATATATCAAGTGAGAACTCATTTGGATACTACATTAATATTATGGATACTTGCATTCTATGATAATAGGCGTCTCCGCGTTGAATAAGAGTTTTAACAAACATAACTGATATGTAAATGAAGAGGCAATGAAAGACTACTCGTACAAGCTAAGTAAGGAGAGGGAGGAAACACGTGGATGATATTTACTTATCATTTACTTCTCATTCGTGCTTAGCGTAATAAAATCTACAATTATTTATCGTAGGGAGACTCGAAGTAATTAAATAACATTTTAGGAGCGGGGAGCAGGAAAATTTCTATTTATTGATTTTACGTCAAAAAAAGTTAAAACTGCGTATTACGTGCTATGGGGAGAAGTGAATTGTGTGCACATTTTCAAAATTCTGTGATACCTACACTAAGTCATATACTACTTGAATTTTGAATGAACGAAAAGGAAAAAAAGCAAGCTCCCATGTAATAAAAATTTATTTTCAAGGCAAAATAAGCAATAAATTTTAGACTCTTATCCATGTTGTCCTTCGGAATAATACTTCCTGCCGCGACAACATGGAAACGATAATTTGAATAACTATATTTCCCACTGAATTCTAGAAGATGTGAACAGATAATGAAGTTACATTCATGTTATGTATGTTATTTGTTTTGTTATGTACTAGAAGAGAACAGTAATCGGAAGGAAGCCTTCTGCAAAGTAGCGTTAGCCCAACCAACCAACGAACTTGGCGTGATCTGGCGCACGTAGGAAGCGATGCGGTTATTCCTGGAAGTGATTACGATGCCCTCTGAATCCCGATATCTGAAACGCCCTTGTTAAAGCACATGTGCTCCGCATGGCTCCGCTTGGTGAACTGACGGACACGTAACCACGGACTCCTGGTTGCCGTCGTAGTTGGCCCTACTGCCGGCCCAGGGTCTGGCTGGTGTTTGTTTCCACGTTGCCAATATCATCACACAAAACGCGATTCAATTTCTGGAGGAGCGTAAGCAACACAATTTACGGCAGTTATGCGATTTTCGAAGCTGCATTTGGTTTACCACGCTAATGATGTCTGCTGTTATGCTAGGCCGAATAGTAAAGCAATACTTCCGTCTCATAAACTCTGCGCATAAAATCTGTGCTAGGAGATCATTAGTGCTGCATCATGCTCGTTACAATGAAAGAGGAATGCTGTAGAGTGTGCATTATATTCAGTAAAAGGCAATATAGAAGCATATGTCTGAAATTGAAGCAAACAGGTGATCCTCGTGATGGGAATGGAAATGCAATATTCTGGTAGCGTTCAGGGTGGCGACAAACTGAATTATTTTGCAGCTATTATCAGAATATGCTGTCTATTGATTTTTTGGTCAGAAATCAATATTTTCTAATGAATTTTAATTTTTGTTGCATTACCGTGCATTATTGTTGCAAGTAATCTATCTCATTCTCTCTACAGTATAGAGGTGCATTTATTTTTAAATGTCTACAAGTTGGGAAGCAGTTTTATAATGTCCATATTAATATGTCTAGAACGTTATTTTCTAAAAGTTTCACTTCATTGTGTTCTTACGACTCTCTCAGAGTATTATACGCTGATAACTAAATTGTGGGAAGGAACACGTTCGTGGTTGAAATAATGACATGATGCGATTAAATATGAACTGTCAATTAGTACCATCAATGTAGTACCTGTGATATCCTGGAAGACGATGGTGCTCATCATTCTTGAAACATGACATCTGGTGTGAACCTACATATAGGCTTGTGAGTTTTTCCCCCATCCACAAGGGGCACCTTTCCAGCAGGATCATGATCCACGTTCCGGACTAGTCTCACGTGTGTGGTAGTGTAGTGCATGATGGAAGGCTCAGTTCATATTATAAAGGGAAAATGGATGTCAAGGGAGGAAAAAAACTGCGCGCGATCGGTGAGCCACCTTTTAGGGTACTTCTCCAGCATTTATCTCGGACCAATCGGAGACACTACGGAAAACTACCGACCATACACACTGGCAGCTAGAATTCCACTCCAGGTAGTGGTTGAGTTCGACTGGACTATGTCAACATGTCAACATGTGTGGCCATCATGACAATGATAAGGATAGTGATGGAAGTAATCATTGTTACTTTCTCCGGATTGCTCATACAAATTTTTGGTCTCTTTTCTCTGTCTCTCTCTCTCTCTCTCTCTCTATATATATATATATATATATATATATATATATATATATATATATATATATATATGAACGTGAGTGGAAGTCGACTCTGTGCGCATCCGAGAAAGTGGTATGAGAATTGGGGCACCGTGAGGAAGAGAGCTGCATCAGGGGAACGCCGCGAGCCGTATATATATATATATATATATATATATATATATATATATATATATATATATATATATATTGAGACGAAACGAACGTAGCCCATTTCCCTCATATGTCAACCGAGAGATGGCTACACCCTATGTGAAGCCATCACGATATTTGAAGACCGTGCGCAGATGACGTCAGGGGATGACGCGCAGCGATGGTTGTTTCCAAACCGGTGAGCAGTATGGTGTTAATTAATTAGGCAAAGGCCGATAAGACCCTAAATTGCCATTGGTCGGCATCAATCAAGCGAGGTGGCTGAAAACGGTCATCTCGAAGGTTCGCGGAAGGAACACTTCTCTTTGAAACGTCGAGGAAGTAAGACAGATACTTCTCTTTCAAAAGTCGTTGAAGTAGGTCGAATTCTTTTCACTAGATGAGTATGCGAGAAGAATATTCTATTAGGAGAGTCTAGACAGACAGTGCTACAGAATTCGTAAGTGGCGAGGAATGTTTGTATTTCGTGAAGATAACTAGTATTCCCGAGAGCTGTGCAGTCAAATGTTGTTTGTGCGTTACGACGAATTGAACTGTAATTGTCGCACGAAAGCCGATCCTAACAGTGAATATTACATTCAGTAGACTCGAGCCGAAGCGGAGAGAACACTCGTTGTCGAAAGATGCTCGGTTTGCTAATAATTGCGGAAACGTGTGCTGCACACTAAAAAAACGGCCAGATCGCCAGTACAAACCGCACGCCGCCAAGAAATGCCGTCTGTGAATACATTCAGGAAAGGAGAAGTCGATGAACGTTATAATTTGTCACGGACAATCCGAACGTGAGTGGAACTCGACTCTGTGCGCATCCGAGAAGGTGGTATGAGAACTGGGGCACCGTGAGGAGGAGAGCTGCGCAGGGGAACGCCGCGAGCCGTACGAGCCCACCGCCGGGGCGTCGCTTCAGTACGAGCTGGACGGATTGCTGCCTATCGCCCCGCAGGAACCTGCGAGGCCATCGACCACGACCCCGACTCCGACCCTGCGAGCACGCCGCCTGAAATAGTAGCGGAATCCCGAGTTGCACGCCGCCGAGATACGACTGACCAGAGTGAGTACCCGTGAAATTAACAAGAACTGTTAAAAAGTTTGTTTTTCAGTTAGAATGAAAGGAAATTTCCTTAAAATTTATCTTGAAATTGTTTTAAATTTTAATTTGTGTGGAAAGGCATTTCTAGCCTCCCATTATCTATGTTAAATTTACGAAATAAAATGTAAGATAAAATTAAACAGGTTAAGATTGTGAGAAGTGAGTAAGAATGTGGCGATAGCCGATGTTACTATTAATTCCGCGCCAGCTGGTGGCGTAGGAGTTTATGGTATGATTATTTAATGAAGATTAAAATTGGTTTCGTCAGGAACTTTGTTCTGATCGCTTAATTAGTGTTAAAATCATTGTATGACTATTTGAGATTTTCCTGTATGAAAGAAAAAGCGCTTGTGGCATTTAAATAATAGTGCAAAGCAGAGGTTTGCATATTAAACTTTGTAAATTATCATTGAATATTTGCCTAATGAATTGTTTCCAAAGCATATCGTAGCACTTATCATTGAATGTGTGTGTGTTTCCTAAGCCACGTTCCAAGTAAGGTTTCTTGGGAGAGAAAAACTGATACTAAGAGTGAACAACTGGTAGGGCCTGGCGACGGAGCGGCGGAGAGGACGTCGCACGTTGCTGGTGACACTCACGCTAGAATCTTTCTCGTGAGGTATAACCGCCCTTACCCCTCATAAGTCGATGAATGCTGGCGCGTCTCGGGAGACGTGTTTCGTTGCAATCTCTCTCTCTCTCTCTCTCTCTCTCTCTCTCTCTCTCTCTCTCTCTCTCTCTCTCTCTCTCTGTATATATATACATTGTATTACAACATTGCATTACATTATATATATATATATATATATATATATATATATATATATATATATATATATATATATATATATATAACATTGTATTACAAGTGCGTCGTAGGTAAACATTTTTCTGCTATGGTGCATATAAAAATTCTTAAGATCCCTGAGAAATTGAACACAATGATTGTGGTAGTATTGAAATTTCGTTATTTTTTTAAACGGTATTTGACCGGGCGAGAAAATATGAAATTTGACGTCACGGCTGTTCTAAGACTAATCTATAAAATCGTTACTGTTGATGCTCGTATTTTATTCATACTTAAAAGGTGTAAACGTTTATTATATCTTCATCAGAAATTGTGGGAATTCTGATTTGGTGTTGTTGACGTTCTTATAAGAAGAAATAAAGTAGGTCATCTTCGTCAACATATTAGTTGTATGTTACTAATAACTACACTTACTATAGCTACAGTATGTTACTAACAACATACTAATATGTTGACGAAGATGACCTCTTTTATTTCTTCTTCATCAGAAATGATATTCTTTCAAAACTTTGTTTCGGAAATGGTTTTTTGACAATGTACCTTACTTTTGGATAACGCAGGCAGAAACTTCAAATTATTCGCGCGTGAAAAATACATTCTTGTATTTGGGTTCTGAATTCCTCAGATGGGAGCAATTTATTTTAATGCCTATGGTTGTTAAAATAATGAATTCCCAAGTTCAGTATTTCAATCCGTTAATACCTAATGCACGTTTGAATGTGTTTAACGTTTAGTTCTTTAAACCTGAAGGTTGAAGTAATTGGAGTGGCAATGGGAGAAGAGCAAACTGCGTTGCATGTACAAAATCGTAGCTGTTCTTTTCCGGTAAGACAGTGTTTTCATCTGCATAATGCTCATCTACGAGCGTAATGTGGGTAAGATGTGAATACTGATGATATGCTATTACCTATTATTATTAGTATCTACCTTTGAAATTAATGGATTAATTTAAAATTAATCCATTACCGCATCTCAAACGATGAATATCCTGTGGAAAAGAGCGATAAGAAACGAATGATATTGAAATTTTTTTTTATCAAAATGATACATTTCTCCTCCATGTGGGGATAGTACCTACGGGATAATACGTCAACGAATACATCACTTTCAACACTTCAATAGTAGTGATATCAATAATATTTTTTTGCTTATTTCGTATCATCTCCGCTGAAGTGTTACCCCATTCAGACGTGTAGCATAATCAATTCGATGAAACGTGTAAGTTGAGCAATTGCTTGTAGTGTACTAAAACTTTCTTATTATTCGCGCTTTGAATACCTAGATCTTTCTTGGCCGAATGATCATAATATGCAATCCACAACGTAGCAAAAACAAAACTGAATTCGCAAACGCGAGACCTGGAAGGAAATTATAAGGTTAAGAGTATAAATTTATTTGAATACATTACTTCAGTAATTTGCTTACAGTCCTCGACAATACTGGGAATCAGGAGTTTAACTAACAGGCAGTTAGTGTAAAAGAACAAATATTTTCGTATAAATTCGTTCTTACGCTTCTACAGAATGATTAGGAGTAAAATATTTCTGGTTACGATTAATTATTTTTTTCACAATGTGTGCTACAACGAACATGCTTAAATCTGACATAAATTAATATAAAAATTCGAATATATAAATCATACAAAAAATCCGAATACCGAGAGGCCCCGTGAATTAGGGTAGGTCTTGCGTTTTAGTTGCGCTCCGGATAAGATGTAGTGTGTCTGGGATAGAGGATTCAACAGGTGAATTAAGATAGAAGGTCCAGAATTGGAGGAACATGGGACTCGTATTCCTTAAATTGCACAAATGCAAAATTACGAATTATTTGTATATTCAATCACTATAAACTTTTCTGTTCAGTCCCTTCCAAATTACGAGACCCTGCGCTCTTCCCGGATTGGACCTAGCGATATTGAGTGAGTAAAATGAGTTCGTTCAGTTGACGTGCAAAGAGAGTTACTTTCTTCTTCTATTCAGATATTACGGAATAAGGTGAGAGTAGATATTTATACAAAATATTTGACGGTACCTAAAGTACAAAACAATTAATAATGTATTGGAACAATTGTATGTTTAATTATATTATGTAGCCGACAAGTATATTATGTAGTACAACAAATCAATATTATTATTGTAATATTTTGGACAAACCGTATTGACTGTATTGTGGAATCACAAAATCAACTGACCTGACTGATACACGTTCCGTGGATGTCACACAGTAGAGCACAGTCAACGGACAATCGCACTGACATTTTCACAGTGGTCTTGGCTGTGATGTCGAAAATCCATGTTCTGGAAATACGTAACGTTGCTCGTACATCCTAGACCCCTTATACTGCAATGACCAGCCCTAAGGAACTCATTATGATACACCGCAGCCCGCGGCCATGCGGCACTTCCATGTGCGACCTTGCGCGCGGCGCGCGATGTGCCCCGACAGCAGCCCGCTCGATCTCTCCCCTGGCCCTCCGCCGCCTCCCCCCCTTTTCCGCTCCCTCGAACCGTCCTCCACCGCCGCTGCTGCCGCCACCGCCATCGCAACCGCTACTGCCACCGTCGCTCCTCCACTAGTCACCGCCTCCGCCCCTCCCACGCCCTATGTCACCGCCACCACCACCAACTTTGCCGACACCAGCGTTTCCGCCCCTTCCACTGCCGACGCTACCTCCGCCTCCCTCCCACCCCCCCCCCCCCCCGTCACCGCCTCCGCCCCCACCTCCGCCCCCGACTCCACCGCAGCCTCTGCCACAGCCACCGTCCCCTCTTAAGTTTCTTCACTAGTCACGGCCTCCGCCCCTCCCACCCCCTATATCACCACCACCAATTTTGCCGACGCCAGCGTTACCGCCCCATTCACTGCCGCCGCTACCCCCACCGCCGTTTCCGCCGCCACCTCTGCCGAAGCCCTCACTGCCTTCCCCCAGCGCCGCCGCTGCTTGTCGCTGTCTGCGGGCATTCTCTCGGCAGCCGAGGTGCCTCGGCCGGCGTGGCGGCGGAAGTTGCGAGAAGGCGTGAAGTTGCGGAGTGCAAGGGGGCGGGGCGGTGTAGAGAGCGCGGCGAGAGCGGTCGGAGGGCCTGCCTCGCATGCCGGCGAAGGGCAGGAGGGAGGGGCCCGGTGCCGCCTGCGCGCCGCGACTCTTGCGCTCTCCGCTTTGATCGATTGGGTCCCAGGTGCGGCGCGGTCGCCTCGCACGGGCGGGGCCGGGGCGGCGGGGTGTGGAGAATGGGAGGGGCGGAAAGGGGGGGGTCTCCGCGCCGCCGCCGCCGCCGGCGCCACGCCGCGTGCGCAGCGGCGCCCACGCCCCTGTGTTTGCTTAACAAGATTGATGATCATTGGGGAGAGCAATTAAGTGGCGGGAATTAGGACGGGTGTCGGGGCGCGGGGACGTCGCTGACTGAGGCCCCGCGCGCGCTGCCTGACAACGGGACATCGTGGCGCGGAGCCGATGCCAGGCGGATGCAGCGGCCGGCGGCGAGGGACAACGGTGGGAGGTGGGGATGGCAGGTCACCAGGCAGGAGACGACCGGGAAGGCGGCGTGGGAAACGGCCGTGGAGGCGGCGATGGGAAACGGCGGTGGGGAAGTCGGCGATGGGAGGCGGCTATGGGAGGCGGATATGGGAGGCGGCGATGGAGGCGGCGATGGGAGGCGGCGATGGGAGGCGGCGATGGGAGGCGGCGATGGGAGGCGGCGATGGGGGGGAGGCGGCGATGGGAGGCGGCGATGGGAGGCGGCGATGGGAGGCGGCGATGGGGGTGGCGATGGGAGGCGGCAATGGGAGGCGGCGATGGCAGGCCGCGATGGCAGGTGGCGATGGGAGGCGGCGATGGGAGGCGGCGATGGGAGGCGGCGATGGGAGGCGGCGATGGGAGGCGGCGATGGGAGGCGGCGATGGGGCGGCGATGGGAGGCGGCGATGGGAGGCGGCGATGGGAGGCGGCGATGGGAGGCGGCGATGGGAGGCGGCGATGGGAGGCGATCGTGGGAGGCGATCGTGGGAGGCGACAGTGGGAAGTGACGGTTAAATTCTGTGACTGAACACGGCGGCCTGGTCGGCGGTGGAACTGACAGTGAAAGCGGTCGTTTGTGGCGATGGGGACGTGTGGTTGTGAACAGAGGAAGTTAGATGTGACTGTGGGAGGTGGCCATGGGAGGCGGCAGTGAGGGTGGTGGTGTGGGCAGCGGCGATGGTGGAGGCAACAGTGGCATCTTATCAGTTGCGCCACTCGCCTCTGACGGGGCGCGTCATCGCAGATTTTCCGCTGTGGTTGATTAAGCGATTAACATTGGCGGCGAGTGGAAGTGCTCTCTCAAACTCGCATTTGAGGAAGGTAATATTCGGTATGGGTTCGGTATAGTCATTGGACACGAGACGCTGATGGTGTTGATTGAGACATAAGGAATTCGTACAATAAAATATGCTTTAATATATAACTTGTAGAATGAGAATGAAACGTGATAGAAGGCATTTGTGATTGAATTTTCCCTGCCCGGTAATTTTTTGCATGAACTCATTATACATAAATACTAATGCATGTGAGATAATATATAACTAATTTTGGCATGTTAATTTCTCATACTGATCTGTTTTCTCGTAATGTGAGGTATTCTTAATCTTTGTGTTGTGTGATGATAAGGCATTTAAGCTTTTCTATTCATTAAAGTATTGTTTTTAGAAATTACGCAAATATTTTAAGCAAAAGATATAGTTAACAACGTATTGAGTTTGATATATCTTATGTTTGCACTTTTTAAACTTAAAAATGTACACTATTTAGTAGAGAGCATTAAGAAGATTATGTTACACAACGTTTTGACAATCTTCAGGTAGGGTCTCAATGTTTTTGTCTTTAATGTTTATAAATTCTTGTTGGTTAAGTAATTTCTGGTATACGTTTAATTGACTCGAAAATGTGAATTATTTTTCTCTTTTGCATTTCCCAACAATTGTTTAAAAAATGTGATTAATTTTCACGATATAATAGTGAAGAATGATGTTTTGTTTGAATTCGTGATTGAGGCATTTTATATTTATAAAAGACTTTTGTTGTTTTTACTCTGTGGTGAATTGTCCTGGTTAGAAAAAATATTTTTATTAAAATTGCATTGTGAATTTTATATTCGAACTGCTTTTTCTATGAACCTGCTGTTACATACCATTTTAATTTTTTATATAATTTCTGTAGAATAAAATATTTATGTTCATTTCTGAACACGAAATCAAATAATTCATAATGAAACGTACTCGGTGCATACTTTAAGCCTTTGAAAGTTTTCTAAAATGTGAAGAAAATTCGAATTTTAATTCGAAGAATTATACCAGAAAATGGAATATCTGTGAATGCATATTTCGCCATACGTACTTCACCGCTTCCCATTAGTCACGTCTCAGTGACGCATACCTCAGAGATATGCAAATTGCACCTAGCTCTAGTTTTCCACCTCCAGCGGGACAGTCCGTGATAAAGATCATTACCAGAACGTCAGGGGCCGTAGGTGCGCCCTGCCCCCGCGCCCGCCCCGAACACGCTCCCCTCCACACACGAACGTCTGAAAAATTCTTAATTTTCATCTAATTATATTTCCGATATTATCCCCGCCCCCCTCATACTCCCTGAATTAGACACCCGCCAAGATTCATCGCCGAGGCGAGCGCCGAGTAGGGCCAGTTAATTATAACCCTTCCCTGTGCATTTATTACGATGGTTGGAACAGGACATCCGCCGGGACAGATTCATTATGTGTGAGTGGCGCACGGCTTGTGCATAGAACGCTCCCGCCGCCTCCGCCGCCTCCGCCGCCTCCGCCGCCTCCGCCGCCTCCGCCGCCTCCGCCGCCTCCGCCGCCGCCGCCGACGACTACCGCGACGACTGCCCACCCGCGCTCTGCCATGTGCGTCCGCTCGCCGCCACCCCGCGCCGGGCGAAATACTTTCCGCGGGGCAGGTGATGAATGTTAACGCAGGTGTGGGAGTGGAAATGGGAGCGCGCTTCGAGGAACGTTTGCTAATTTGTGAGAGTTGTCTTTTGGACAGTTCGCCTTCAAACCAGCCCGTTTTAGTTTTTATATTTGGATTTTGTAAACACGTTACCCTGAACACATTATCAAGACACAATACTCTAAACGCCTTACTTAATTAACGTTGCACATAACGCATCATACTAAACACATCACATTAAACACCGTGCATAAACAAACAGCGTGCACTCAATACCGCGCACTAAACAGCGTGCACTAAACACCGTGAATTAAATACCGTGCACTAAACACCGTGCACTAAACGCTAAACGCTATACGCTAAACACTATACGCTAAACACTTTACGCTAAACACAATACGCTAAACACAATACGCTAAACACTAGACGCTAAACACTAGACGCTAAACACTAGACGCTAAATACTATACACTTTACATTCTCCACACATTGCACCGAATTATGATTGTGCATAACAATGATAATTATCGCAGATATATCGTCAGGCAACGTTGCATCAGCTTACCGCCCATGCCACATGCTTGCTGAATGCGCGTCCGTACTTCATTGGAGAGTCAATTTCGTACTATCCCCTTTATTTGTTCACTCCTACTTTGCGGCAGCAATTGCACTCGTACATAACGTCATTGGAGCAGCTGCCGTTATTGGTCATAGCTAAGAAATCACAGGCGCATAACCACGTTACTCTCAAACGCCAAACGCAAAGTACAGTGTGAAGTGAAATGTTAGAATATTGTGATAACTAATAAGTCGATCTGGAAGATGGTGTGGGGTTCTGCCTTCCCTCCTCCCAGTGAGATTCTAATAAAATTATTTTTAATTTACCTAATATAATAATCTTTTGTACTCCATGAAAGTGTGTATAAGAAATGAAACAGATGCTGGCAATGTCTCCTTCATCTCTTTCTGAGAAAAGTATTTTACTGTGTGTAACACGCTGGCAGAAATGTATGGAAATTCATTTTTGATTCACATTTAATTGATATTTTTAAAATTAAGTATTTTATTGTAATACAAAACTATTTTTGCTGTGGATATGTAGCTGGCAATAATGACGTCAAAAAAATAAATACTATTCTTTGTAATCATTTATTTAATATAGGTGGAAACAAAGTTCATCAGTACTGATGAAATACTGAAATAACTCATTTGTGGTGTAACGATGAAGAGATCTGGTCGTGTCGTTTGTTAGCGATTATTCTTCTAATTTATAATTTTTTAAACTAAAGGAATCTCGTTTTCTTGAATTAAATGTTGGTTATAATTCTTTGTAAAATACTTTCTCTCTTAGTTTCCGTTCTGTACGCACGTGACAATAGGAATTGCATACATATTGCTGGAGGTTGAGTTTATCTCTTTGTATGTGCAAATACCAACAAAACCCTGCATATCCTTTGTTAACCTTCTTTGTACAATAATCATTATAATATAAGTAAACGCAAGGGATTTGAATATGTTCCTCAGAGATGAAATGACCACAATTTTGCGGTGTGGCTCAGTGTGGAGCATTTGCGATTTTCACTGAAAGCTTTTTAAAGTTGTTTCTGTGCGAAAGTCAGTTAGCACAAAATATGTGACAAAGAAAATGGATTCCGGACAGAGGACCTTATGGAATATGTGGAAGCCAGCCAGAGTTGCTAGTGACGACTGAGAGAATGCCCGCGGGGAACACACCTGAACGTGTAATGTATGTGCTTATCCACAAGAAAGAATGTTTATTCCAGTGGT
Source organism: Teleogryllus oceanicus (assembly GCA_964035755.1). Classification (NCBI taxonomy): domain Eukaryota; kingdom Metazoa; phylum Arthropoda; class Insecta; order Orthoptera; family Gryllidae; genus Teleogryllus; species Teleogryllus oceanicus. The sequence continues at coordinate 276,293,446 of CAXIVR010000001.1, read as the reverse complement.
CTTTTCAATTTACATGTGATTAAAATGTAGAAATAAGTTTCGTCTTCTCTTTTCCTGCATTTTTGTTTATTCTAGCAGCTATTCCAAATGTAATTATTTTTGTTGTGTAAAGATTCATTTTTGTCACCTGAAAATGTTACTCTTGCTGGTTTTAATGAGTTGTTTGTCCAAAATGCTTTTTTCAAGAACGAGTGCTATTGCATCCGCTGATAAAAAATATCATTGTTCTTCAAGTACACGCTATTTCCTTTCAATTTATTAATTTTCCTTTTAATTTTCCTTCTACGTTTGCTCCGATATTTCAACGTATTTTTAATTTTTGTTCAAATGAGCACATTATTTTCTGTTCTCTTTCTTTCAGTTATTTTCCATACTTTTCATTATTTCCCTTTCCTTTATCCCATCACGACCGTCTTTCGTCTCTTTTTTCTGAACAGTTCCACCATTTTCTTTTTGATTGCCTTTAAGAGGATACGACATGAACAAAAAACTTCTGAACGACGCTCCCCCTACTCTTTTGTGATTGACAAGGCAGGAAATTGACGCGAGGGGTGGATTTAAAAAAAAAGGTTTCGAAAGCGGTAGACCCTGAGATGAAATGTGTGAGAACTCTTCTTATTATGGTAAACTTCACGGGAAAACGTAGCAATTCAAAATACAATTTAGATTGTAACCAGTTCTATTAGAGATAGGTACCATATTTGGCAACCGTTTACTTACATTTTACGCGTTTATCTCACAACATCTTGTCAAATATCTCACTTGTGTTATAATACGAGTACAAATATATTCTCGGTAATTAAAATGTCTTTACTTGCACGCCTCGATTCAGTCACCTGCAGGAGTGAAGCAGTAATTTTCCCATATCATTTTGAGTCCCCTGTACGATATTCTGGATTCACTTGCCGTTAGCGCTTTGAAAGATAATCTCCTCCTTATGCAATTTAATCAATGATAGTTACTGAGAGTAACAATCCAGAAACGATTGTTCTGAAAATATCAATATTAAGGTTCAACAATATCTCTTTGCTACAGTAAAAGCTCCTCTTCTATCTACTTCGAGATTAATTTAAAAAAGCGAATTATGAAATCCGTCGTTTTGCCGTTTGTATACAACATTCACAAAAAAGAAGATATGTTAGTATCGAATAATTTCTTATGTGATTTTTCCGCATACATTCCGGCGAAGGTATCACTTGTAGATCTTGAATAGAACTTTAGTTCTTGTTTCAAAACCCTCGAATCGTTCGCTTCCATTTGATTAAAATCGTGGTCTCAGGAAATACGTGCTGCATACTGGTCCTTTGAAGACGGCTTTCTTATTCCGGGGGTAACAGCATCTTCTGGGGTGGGTGCAGTATCATCGGCAGCATCCCACAGATGAAAGGTCATCTCCCGCCTGGCACCATCACCCCAAGTGCAAGGAAGCCGCCTCCACCCCATCTCCCACCACCTGCCCTTACCACGGCTCCGCCGTTGCCTTGCACTGCCACAGCATTCGCAATTTACAACGCGATCACTTCCGCCACTATCATCGCATTCGCCACAGCCACCGCCACGCTATTCGCCCTAGCCGCCGCCGTTGTCCCCGCATCTGCCCCGCCCCCCCGCCGTCCCCGCCGCCTCCGTCGTCATAATCGCCGCCATTGCCATCGCCACCCCCCGCCCCCGCCACGCCTTCCATTGCCCCGCCACCGCCATCGCCGTTGCCGCCGCCAACGCCACCGCCACCGTCAGTCCGTTGCCGGCCGCCGGCGCCTTCCGCCCCCACCGCCCCGCCCCCCCCCCGCCGCCCGCGGCCTCGGCCCCCTGGCACTGCGTCTACCGCCTTACCCCCGTCGCGGCCTCCGCGTCTGCCAGCGTCTCCGCCTCGATGTGTAGGCGCGCCGGCGGCCCCCATGCTCCCAAAGGAACGAAGCGAAAAGGAGCTGCGATCGACAGCGTTGCCTGCGCTTCTACCCACCCACCCGCCTGCCCACCCACCCACCCACCGCCCTCTTTTTCCTTTCTTTTTCAAAGGCAGCATCTCCTCTTTGGCCCCGGAGTCTGGCGTCTCGGCGGCAGAGCGACGCGGCGCGGCGCGGCGTGTGTCGGTGGGCCCGCCGAGTGGCGATCGTGACATCTGGGTCCCTGACGAAGCCTTTCGCTTGGAATTTCGGCTGGAGGAGACTCGAGTAGCGACCCAATGGAGGGTGATGGTTCATGTACTCCGCTGCGAGATGGGAAGGGTTGTTGGAAGCTGTTATGGAACTAGACATTCAGTCAAAATAATGCTTAGCGTACTAAGAGTATTGACTTGTAGATTTGGTTTGATTTATACTAAAAAGTAAACATAACATTTAAAGGTGTGAATCTTGCCTACAGATTATTTTGATGCTTTGTGTATATGATCCTTTCTCCAAACAAAATTGGAATATTATTACTGAAACTACCTGGATCTATGAGGACATCCCTCACTTTGTAATAGCCATTGTTTTAAAATTAAAATTAAATTCACTCTGGGACCCGACCTAGAATGGCCGGAATCTGTATACGGCGTTACATCGTTCAGACCCTGTAGTACGCGTGGGTAGATTATTTTTTTGCTAATCATTTGCTATTTTTTGGAAATAGTTCGATAGTTGGTAGTATTACTAACAATTGTGAATTTGGTGAATTTGTGGGAATTCTGATTCGGTGTTGCTGACGTTTTTATGTGAAGAAGATGACCTCTTTTATTTCTTGGAATAGTGAATTTAATGTTATGAATATTTCGTCATTTTACATTCCCGTCATGAGGACTGAGTGCACTGAAACCTTTCAAAATAAATAACCATTCAAAATGATCAGATCTGAAGGTCTCATGTTGTTTATTGCGTTATTTATTGCGTTGCACCACTTGAATGAAATTGAACCTTGAATTCCACGCCCCAGATTATATGAGCATGGATAAGAGCCAAAATGTATTGCCTTTTTATCCTTGAAAATAGATTTTATTACATGGGAGCTTTTTTCCAAAATTTAAGTAGTATATGACTTAGTGTAGGGATCACAGAATTTTGAAAATGTGCACACAATTCACTTTTTCCATAGCACGTCATACGCAGTTTTAACTGATTTTTTAACGTAAAATAAATATAAAATAAATAAATGAGCCTCGGTGGCACGGTGTTCGCGTTATGCAAAATAAAGGGGAAAGGTTGGTTGTGGGTTTGCATTTGAGCCTCCTGATAATGGCGCGAAAATTAAAATTGCATTGTTTTTGAAAATGTGTTAGATGAAACAATTTCCTTGCAGCGAGATACTCTAAACCATTAGCTTCCAAATATTAGGATACAACTATTTAGCTGGGTGAGATTAAATATGTGGTATTTTTTAGTACTAATATAAAAACTACTTTTCGTCAAATTGGATTAGACGTATTTTGTCTTCATTGATACACTCTACTATCAACCCTTTAATATTTGTACTACAGAGAACAAAGTATGACAAATATCATGAGAGAACAGTACACTCATGACAAAATGTTACCCTTCACAAATTAAATACTGACTACCATTTCGGTTCTGGTCAACACATTGATAATAAGTGTGGTGACATACGCCAGGAGTGAAGGTTCCAGTGAATCGTTTTCTACGCAACGGATTTCAATTTTGTGTATAAATTACGTATGTATATTACACATTTTCTATTATATGCATATATTGACGGAAAACTATGCAGTCTATTGCTATGTGAGGTCTATGTCTTGTACCCAGGAACTCGAAAAACATCTGAAAACAATTTCTAATTTGACTTAAAAATGGAAATATTGGATTATACTTTTTCTCATATTCACATACTGCAGGTTCCAACTTAATTCTCATAGTCACTGCTTTGCTGATAAGAATAAAGCCGATGTCATGCACAGACAAGCAAGTCTCGAAGTGTCTGCATGCCTCTTCACTAGAACCTTGGCCCTCTTCAACATTTGCTTTCCAGATGTTACGTTATAGAAAGGTAACTTTAACCCTCGCGTGGACGAGCGGGAGACCTTAGGCCTTCTGTCCTCTTTTCTCTCTTATAATTAGCAGAAAAAGATAGTAGAATAGTTTCTGTCACGTATGTAAATATTCATTTATTTGGAAGACTTTAACACATTTTTCATAATAATATGGTGTTTGTATTACATAGAAATGAATGGAAAACTCAATATATCCCTAATTTGCCATTCTTGCAGTTGATATTTTGACGTTCACATTTATATTTTTGTTGTATTTGTCCGTTGTTTCATGCCTAATATGACACTGTTGTCTTCGAGATGCTTGTAAGTGCTGATAGCTAGCGATTATCTTCTGTTTTATTGTCCACGTTTTTCATTCTCAGTTGTGTTGCGAGAGTTGTAATACACTACGTTTGCCACAGCATCTATGAGTGAGCGAGATATTAGACAGTGTATTTTGGAAGTAGAGGTAGTGCAGGGAGGTAGAGTAGAGGTAGGCCCAGTGTTGCCTCCACCGCTTAGTCACCGAGTGTCTTATTTCTTCTCTCATCCGCAGCTCCTTCTTGCTTTTCCCCACCCTTTTCATATGCTGTAGATCGATTACGTGTGTGTTATCTGACGTAGTGAAGGCTGTGCTCACATATTCAACAAGTTTCTATTACTAGTAGTTCGTGGACTGCTCAAGGGCACTAGACTACCACATGCACTACACTACCACATATTCCGGGAGACCGGTCGGGAGCATAGAGCTTGTCCCGGCTGGGGCGGTGCCCCACTGGTGGGAGAGTCCTGGTTAAGGGGAAACTCCACAAGCCGACGGTAGGTCGCCGTCGGATATCGCCACCCAACGGGGGAAGATCACCGCCATCTCCCGAGAAAAAACCTGCACTTCATTTACCGGACTATTGACCTTAGCTGTTGACGTGCCCGTAATTACCAACTAACAAACCAACCAGCCAACCAACCAAAAAATCAAGGGCGATTCCCACCCTGGTGACCTATTTTTCGGGCGCGTTTTATTGGTCCTAGGTTCGAGTCCTGATGGCGGCAGGATTTTCTACACTAGCTTTTCAGCTAGGTCGAATTCATTCGCTGTTTGGAGGAGAATTATATCGGCCGGCTGCTCTGATCGGTAGTTTTCCTTGGTTTTTCCGATGAACACCAGGCGAATGCCGAAGCAGTACCCTACCAAACAGGCCACGGACCGCGCGCGATCTGTCTTTCCTCTTCCTTGTCCTATGCTCTCCCTTTACACATACACTTACACTAACATGCACTACACTACCATATATTCAGGGAGACCGGTCGGGAGCTTAGAGCTTGTCCCGGCTGGGGCGGTGCCTCGCTGGTGGGAGAGTCCTGGTTAGAGGGAAACCCTACTAGCCGAAGGTAGGTCGGCGCCGGATCTCGCCATCCAGCGGGGAAAGATCACCGCCGTCTCCCGAGAAAAAAAAATGCATTACGTTAACGGGACTGATGACCAAAGCAGTTGACGTGCCCGGAAACACGAAAAATCAATCAATCAATTCATTGGTCATTATTGTGCATTCGTGGCCGTCGAGTGGAAAGAATCGAAGGAATCAGTGGTCTGTTGTCATTCTGATCGAGTTAGGACTTAGGACTTAGGGAACTGGAAGCTACTGAATTCCCTTAATTTGGCTTTTCGCGGTGCTGGAAATGTCATTTATGGAGGACAAGATGTGTGGGGGGGGGGTAGCTTCCTTCCGCTTTGAGAAGCGGCTCTCGAACAATCCACGGGAATTTCCTTTGTGAACATCAGAGTAAGTTTGCTATAGAAAAGGAGGCTGTCGAGGTGACACAATCTCCGATGCTGGCATGTTGTATGGCCTCTAACCCTTTCGCAATTTTGTGTGGTTTTGTTCAGCAGCAAAAGCGCTTCTAGAATCCATTAGTAGTCCATTTCAAAGATCGCCCTTTAAATGCAGAGACTCAAATTAGCAAAGCACCTAAATGCAAATAGCGTAAGTGCAGTTGCATGACAAACGATACAATAGACATATTTGTGCAAGATATCCTTTGGAAGTGAATTGCGAATTTATTTTTTAATGCGTTTAATTGTAAAAAATGTATTTATTGAACACGAATTCTCATATTATAGTTTATTTCAAAACAACGAAAACAACAACACTAATAATTATAACTTGCCTAGCCTTACCAGATTTTAGTTTTGTTATATGGTAAAATACTTTTTGCAAAACCATTTTAATTACTTTTCCTGATCTTAAGGGACCATTTATGTGAGCAAAGACCCATGTTGAAATCCCGTACTAAACAATTCTGTAGACATGACTGCCAATCACTTCCATTATTCATTTGGACAGTAACATTACACCACGATTATCACAATGTAGCGTGACATTTTATTTTGCAAAGCGTGTTTTAAAAGCTCGTGGTATTGTGTATTAAATTTACATAACCACTTTGATTGAAACGAATTTCTTCATGTCTGTGGAGTGGTAATTTAAAAGCGTTCGTTTTCTCAGAAATTACCTATCTCTGCAGTAAAGAGATTGTTCTACTTTACTTCTCTTCAGGTACGAAGACACAAATCTAAGAATAACTTATATTATTCTCAGAAATGAGCATTCGTGTGAATTATCTGGTAACGTAAATCATTCATAAAAGATGAATTCGCCGGTTTGCAGGGATACTGCGGATTCATGTTATATTTCAATCGTAATTATATTGAATCGAGCTGCAAATGAATTCCAACGACTACATCACCGTAATAGCATTCGCAGAATATTATTGCGAAATGTGTTCTTTCAATGTTAAAGCGCTGTCACACAAAACCTGGAACCTAACATAATTCGAAGAGATGTACTACTGTTGAAAATTCGTTGTTGCAAAATAAAAATGTAAATGCATTCTCATAATTGTTCCCTCACTTTTTATCCCCAAAATATTTTACGGTAGTGTGATGGCTGCGTGGATGTGTATGGTTTCAACGAAACACGTCGATGTTCTTAGATTACGGATTAATGCAGACCTTAGTATTAACTACTGCACGATGAACCTGCACATTATGAAACCTGCGTTATATTTGCGATTAACATTTCCAATTTGCATTCTGTTAGAAATTATGGTTGTGATTGTCTTCAATTTTTTTGATCGCGAATTCGCCATCTGCAGACCACGTGAACGTGCAGTTGTACCCGTGGAGGTCCAGTCGTATTTCTCCTGGGGGTATGCACGTGACTTTATTGGGGAGATCAGAATTTCTATACTGAGTCCAATGTACAACCCAGGGATGTTAGCCCTGAGGGATGCGGTGATTCCTCACTGTACTACTTCCTCACTGTAAAGGAATCTAGTATCAGCAACCGGAAACGCTGCGCGCTCTTCTGTTTGGGTGGAAGAAGCGTCCGGCCACCCTTCGGCGGGGCTGTCCGCGCACGAAGCAGCCCACAGTCACCGCCGCCCGCCACTCGGCTCACGCTCTCAACCCGCCCCCGCTCCCGCTCCGGACCCCTTCCCCGCTCCCGCTTTCCCCCTGCTCCCACCCCCGCCCCCGCTCCCGCCCCCGCTCCCGCCCCCGCTCCTGCTCCCGCCCCCCGCTCCGCCCCGCTCCGCCCCGCTCCGCCCCGCTCCGCCCCGCTCCTGCTCCCGCCCCGCTCCCGCTCCCGCCCCGCTCCCGACCCCGTCCCGACCCCGCTCCCGACCCGCTCCGCTCCCGCCCCTGCTCCCGCCCCGCTCCCGCTCTCGTTCCTGCCTCCGCTCCCGGATGCGAAACGCCGAGTTGGGGTGACGGCGGCTGTGGGCCGCTTTGTGCGCGGACACCCCGCTCCCGCTGGCCACGGACGGAACCAGAGCCGCGGCGTGCGGCCGCGAGAAGTGGCCGCGTCGCACGCGGAGCCGGACGCCCGCCGCACGCCGGAGCCGCGCGAGGGGCGTAGGCCGAAAGGACGGAGTCAACGGCCCCACTGTGGCGGTGGTTACCATAGTGATGACGGGCAGGAATGGTGAGGTGAAAGAATAGGGGCGAGAGGTATAATGTGTCGAATGAGTGGTGAGGGGACAAAGCAGATGATGGGAGAGAACGGTTAGGAAAGAAGTGGTGAGAAACGAATATGAAAATGCCAGGGGACTGATGATAAAACGGCTGTCATTATCGGCTTAGAATCATTCAGGATCGAGAGTGTATGAGCAACGGGGTGGGGTGTAACCGCGATTGAATGATTGACTGTTTTCAGGCACGACAGCTTCTGTGGACATTAGTCCCGTAAGATAAATGTATGTTTGCTATGGCGGGGGGTAGAGGTGATCTTCCCTGCTGGATGGCGAGATTCAGCGCCGACCTACACGTTGATTTGCTGTGTTTTCCATAATCAGGGATCTCCAACCATCAGGTTACCGTCCCAGCTACAAGACTCTCTAAGCTCCCAACACGTGTGATAGTATAGCGCTCGTGAGTGTAAGTAATGAGTAAGGATGGGACAAGGAATAATCGCGCGCGGTTCCCATTTGTTAGGTACTGCTCCGGCATTTGACAGGTGTAGATCGGAGAAACTACGCAAAACTACCGATCAGCGTAGCCGGCGTTTAGAATTCTGTTCCAGACAGCGACGGGTGTGGCAACGAAAAAGGACGGCTGTATCACACAAGGCGGGTGAGTTCGAGGAGAGGCCGCAAGGACTGGTGCGTCAATGCACGAGGCGAGTGCGGCAATTTGCGCGAGCAGCAAAGGATGCTAGTGCCGGGTCGGAAAGAGAAACGCACGTCAGCGAGCCGCTGCGCGAGATGCCTGGACGCGCGGGCGGGTGCGAGGGCGGGCGCGAGGGCAGGCGCGAGGGCGGGCGCGAGGGCGGGCGCGAGGGCGGGCGCGAGGGCGGGCGCGAGGGCGGGCGCGAGGGCGGGCGCGAGGGCGGCGCGAGGGCGGGCGCGAGGGCGGGCGCGAGGCGGCGCGAGGGCGGGCGCGAGGGCGGGCGCGAGGGCGGGCGCGAGGGCGGGCGCGAGGCGGGCGCGAGGCGGGCGCGAGGGCGGGCGCGAGGCGGGCGCGAGGGCGGGCGCGAGGGCGGGCGCGAGGGCGGGCGCGAGGGCGGGCGCGAGGGCGGCGCGGGGCAGGCGCGAGGGCGGGCGCGAGGGCGGGCGCGAGGGCGGGCGCGAGGCGGGCGCGAGGCGGGCGCGAGGGCGGGCGCGAGGGCGGGCGCGAGGGCGGGCGCGAGGGCGGGCGCGAGGGCGGGCGCGAGGCGGGCGCGAGGGCGGGCGCGAGGGCGGGCGCGAGGGCGGGCGCGAGGCGGCGCGCGGGCGGGCGCGCGGGCGGCGCGCGGGCGGGCGCGCGGGCGGGCGCGCGGGCGGGCGCGCGGGCGGGCGCGCGGGCGGGCGCGGGGCGGGCGCGAGGGCGGGCGCGAGGGCGGGCGCGAGGGCGGGCGCGAGGGCGGGCGCGAGGGCGGGCGCGAGGGCGGGCGCGAGGGCGGGCGCGAGGGCGGGCGCGAGGGCGGCGCGAGGGCGGGCGCGAGGGCGGGCGCGAGGGCGGGCGCGAGGGCGGCGCGAGGGCGGGCGCGGGGCGGGCGCGGGCGGGCGCGGGGCGGGCGCGAGGGCGGGCGCGAGGGCGGCGCGAGGGCGGGCGCGAGGGCGGGCGCGGCGGGCGGCGCGGGCGGGCGCGCGGGCGGGCGCGGGCGGGCGCGCGGGCGGGCGCGCGGGCGGGCGCGAGGGCGGGCGCGAGGGCGGGCGCGAGGGCGGGCGCGAGGGCGGGCGCGAGGGCGGGCGCGAGGGCGGGCGCGAGGGCGGGCGCGAGGGCGGGCGCGAGGGCGGGCGCGAGGGCGGGCGCGAGGCGGGCGCGAGGGCGGGCGCGAGGGCGGGCGCGAGGCGGGCGCGAGGGCGGGCGCGAGGGCGGGCGCGAGGGCGGGCGCGAGGGCGGGCGCGAGGGCGGGCGCGAGGGCGGGCGCGAGGGCGGGCGCGAGGGCGGGCGAGCGGAGAGCTCTCCGCCGCAGGCAACCGGCGCAGCACCCGAGGACCCTCGGCCTCGCTCGAGAGCTCCCACTCCCACTCCCGCACGCGCCCCCTCCCCGCACTTCCGCTCCAAAGTCCGCTTCGCTCCTTCCCCATTCCCGCCCGTCCCGTCATTCCATCACCCCGTCGGACCCCGCTGCCGCCCCTGGCTTCCACACCCCCGGCACCCTCCACCCCTCCTCGTCCCTTCGTCCCACTTCCTCCCTGCGCCCCGCCCCCGCGGCTCATAACGTTTCACGCGCTTCATTCCCACTTGAGTCCTCCACCGCGCGCCCCACCCCCGCCCCGCCGCGCCACTTGCCCCTGCAAAAGTCCCCTTGTTAGGGAGTTATAGAATATTCCGCGCAGTAATGTGCGTGTGTACAGAGGGATGAATGAATTCGCTTAGAGGTTAACACGGGACGTATACGGGGGAAAGCTGGGAAGTGTTCTCGCCACAAACCCACTTCGTAAGGTTTACAGTGGAGGCTACAAGATGGAGATGAAGTAGAGGGACTCTCCACGCAATCTGCCTCACCGCACGCAGCGTGTGTTCATGAGCTCTAATCGTGCTCTCATTATTCTCCTCTGCACTCTGTCCCTTCATACGAGCAAATATTCAGCTGGGTAGTATATTACTGCTGTGCGAACGTTAACCCTTTCAGAACTAAACTTTGTTTTACTCTGCATTTTATTTTTAAGTGCAGGCTTTAATTTTTTTAAAATATGATTTGTACAAATGTTTAAAAATATTGGAATTTTTCAAATATTCATGGTTGAAGAGGAGTGGTCCCCTTCAATAAGTTTGTCTTTCCAGTGTCAATAGTATGTGTCTGTATGTTCAATAAGTATGTCCAGTGTCTCTAAAGATAAAAGGAAAAGTTACCGATTCTATTTTACAAACTAATTTGTTTCTGAAACTAATAACTTTTCCTCGGTGTCTAAAAGTTTGAACTGATTTTTGTTGTACGTATATTGAAAATCCAATAGAGCTGTCTACACATATCTACGGTTTCTGATATATTGTATTGTGATGTATACATTTCTCTCTCACATATATTTTTTTATGATTTTTATATAGTATAATATAATTCTGATAATTGCATCTGGCTATTATTTTTGCATTTGTAAATTATTTCTTTCCAGTCAGAATCTTTTCAAAAATCGCAGAATATTAGAGAAACGTGAATTCAGCTATAATAACAAGAATGCCATAATTGTCCTGTGGCTTTTTGCTTTCTTCATTTCTTCTTTCTTTCTTTCTCTCTTTCTTTCTTTCTTTCTTTCTTTCTTTCTTTCTTCCTTATGTAATAGTCAACAACAGATGGATAAAATCAAATGGTTTAAGAGAATATGTTCCCAAGATGCTCGGTCAATCGATAATGAACTTGAACTTGTTTATCTGTAGTACAGACAAGAACTGCCCAAATTGTCGCCGAAGAGCCCGAGCGCTCACAACAGCTTGCGCCTGGACTCCGAGCTGAGAGGAGAGTTCTTGTGGGGAGATAGACAGTTGCGGTGGGGAGGGGCAAATGAGTGCAATTGAGGGACCGTTAGAAGAGTTTGCGCAAGCCGCATGCGTCTCGGACACGTTGACAAGTTCCCAGAGAAAGGAACTTAGGACTTCCACAAAGATGTTGATATTTCGTAGTGGAATTTATTAAAATATACAAATTTTTAATATCAATTTACGTGTACAAATTGACAAACGTACAATGTACAACAGTACAAATGTCACATTGTCATAGTTGATCATAAAAGGATCTAGCCTGTAAAGACAGTAAAAAAAGCGAAATAAAATAAATCGTTTCAACAATGATGTTTATCCAAACAAAATTTACAATTGGTTCCTCTCCCACTCCACGATAAAACCGGGATTTTACATTGTTTTTTTAAACGCAGTGCTTGTGATTCATACTTAAAAGAATAAAGTTGTTATTACTATAAATTTTTGTTTTTTTAAAATTTTTTTTAAGTGTAGTCCATGTCTATGTATTCCACTTCACATTGCAATTGTTACATAAATTTTACAATGTCTATAGCAAAAGGGTGTACAAGAAGTCAATATCATTATCCGCGGTCTTTTAAATCACTAAACCTATTACTTTGCTTTTTAATTCTATTCGCGCCGACTTGCTTGCTTGCGCTACACTCTTGGATACGAAGGCCTAATTCCCAAAGCTTCTGTGCCTTGCACTCCGGAGCCTATGTCCGTATGCGTTCAACCGCTCCGCAGCCCCCTCCCACAGCCAGTTCCCCTGCCGAGTGACGGCCATCCGCTCCCTGACACAACGTAGCTTGCGACCGAATTTCCGGGCTCATGAGAAGCGAGCCGACTCTTGGTCGCTCCGCGAGCGACTGAATCGAGGAGGCCTGGTTTAGGCTTTCTTCAGACTTCACCCAATATCCTGAGAAACAACTCTTGCAAAAATGTATTACCAATTTTACAATACACAACACGAAAATGTCAAGTTGGTGTATGTTCTTGGTTGGCGTCTCGTATTGTTCTGGTGAATTAGTTTTTCATAGAAAGTGAGTGTGAGAAGTGTCATTACCCTATCGACTCCACGACTATCTCAGAAAGTGCAAATTGTTCTGTAATATTCATGTTGGTAAGAGAAAATCAATTCTCCTACTTTAAGTTTATTATGTATTCGTGCGATTTAATTATTACGTAGAAAGTAGCAACATATCATTCGTTAACTTTCAAACTCGCATACAGCTTGCAGTAGAAAGAAGCAATAGTTTACATTCTGTTCGTACGATTTGTTATCAAACAGCTGAGTCACTGAGATGAAGTGAATCCCCTACACTGCGTAGGCTGGTCTTTGTTTCCCTCTGAGTAATGCATTCCATCTCTCTTCGCAGCGTTTATTAATTTGATGAAGTGTGTTAGCAAATATTTGTCTCGAGTACGAGTTCATTTTCCATATTATATGAATACGCAAATTTCAGAATTGAAGGATTCGCGACGTTTGGGTCAGTTGCTCACTCCCCGTGCGAACAGTGACTAGAGGGGCGAGAGGAATATAGTTGGAGTTTATGGTATCTGGAGGCGTTCACTTCAAATTTGTCTGTAATAGAAACCTTGAAAACAATATTTTCTTCGTACGTTTCGTGCTCTACCCTTGAATGTTTAGTAATCATTGTTAATTCAACATTTAAAAAGCGTTTGGTATGTTTTCGGAGTTGCTCAGAGCATTTCAGAATCATTAAAAACGAAGGTAGTGTTTGAAGAAATACATTTCCGTTTATTCTGCATAAAAATTACACAACCCAATGATATTCGTCCTTTTACTTTTGTTAATACTATTGTTTTTACTATAATTATAAATAATATTAACGTTTATATTATTTACTTACATATAGTATGTCAATGTATGTCGATACAAACATAAAGGTACGTGCTTTTTATTTCATACGCGACATTAAAGTTTATTTTTGATTTGTTTTAGTACCGGTTCTTTCGTGTTTAGTTGACAATATGAACATGGATGTAGTCTTACACTCTTAGAATGTGTTCGGCCGAAAACGTATACAATAAAATATTGAAATGGAGGTTCAGTTTCGCGTGCTTACGACCTAGTGGCGAAACGTCTGTAGTAGGGTTACGTCCATTCCACCAATTCTAACAGAAGAGCCACTCGCTCCTATGCAGGCTCCTTGAAGCCGGCAAAGAGCTCTCCCCTTCCCTCCTCTCTCTCTCTCTCTCTCTCTCTCTCTCTCTCTCTCTCTCTCTCTCTCTCTCTCTCTCTCTCTCTCTCTTTCTCTCCTCTTACGAGAGGCTGATTCAAAGGGCGCTCGCGGTACATGGGATGGGACCGTCCTTCAAGTGCACTAAGCCCAAGACCAGGAATACGAATCCTCTTTAAAGCTTAAGTGTTTTCATCTTGAAGTTAAGAGATATATTAGTATTGACCAGAGGTGCTTAACTAATAGAAATGTGAAATTTCATTCGCAAGTGCCCTCCCGTCAATCTGGAAATTCATCCATTTCATTCGCGTACACGGAGGGAGCGGACCACGCGTGGGTGTAACATTTACAAGACGGAAAAAAGTGTTGGTTCTACGTACTCGTAGGTACAGTTCTAGAGTGATATGTATAGGACAAATAAGTGATAAAACAAACTTTTGAATCAAATAAATTTTTAATGATGAAATAAACATTTGTTTGGTTTACTAGACAAATCGTGTTCTATTACTTATTCGTCTTTTACATATAATTTACTAGCCAGCTAATTTACTTTACAAAAGTCTCAATGAATATACTTCAAAAATGTATAATTTTTTGAAATATTGTTCCTTTTATGTTATAAATGAGTTTTAGACAAAAACGCTTAAACTAGAAATGTTGAAGAAATACATATGTACAGATTGTTAGTGATATAAAGTGAATATTTTCCTTTTATATCAGAATTTATTACTAATTACGATTTTGCTAATTTGTCGTTTTTATTTGGATTGGTTACAAAATTGCAATCAAATGCGCTGTGTATTTTGATTTTCATTTCCGCAAAAGTGCGTTTTGTGACTACCTTAACCTGTATTAAGTGCATTCTCCCATGTATTTTATATTTCTCTTGTCCACTATTTCCCCAGTACCTCGTAATATTCAACGCGAACCTTTCTCCACAAATATTTGCCCTCGTGTCGTGCAGCACGGGTGGCAGTTGAAAGCTGTGGCGGCGGGGGGATGGGATGGCGATGGAATGGGGGGTGTAGTGGCGGTGTGTGTGTGTGTGGGGGTGGAGCGGCTCATTCGCCCCGGCGCGGCGCCGTCTTTCCCCACCCCGGCCAACACCCTGTCGGGGGGGGGGTTCTTCGATCAGCGCGCGCCACGGCACCGCTTCGCCCGCCCCCGCAACCCCTTCGCCCGTTTGCCCTTCGTTAATGCGCTCGCCTGCCCGGCCGCCGCGCCGCGTCGCCCACCATCAGCCGGCCGGCGTCCTTCGCAGCGCCTGTCTGCCCTCCCTCCCTCTCACCCACCCTGCCTTGCCCCGCCCTGCCCTGCCGGCCGGCCGGCCGGCCTCTTCGATCAGCCCGTGCCCAACGCCTGTCCACCGGGGATCAGAGAGCGATGCTAGGCAGTGGGCGCGAGCAGCCGAAATGGGGTCCAAATGCATTTTTCAACTCTGAAAGGGAAACTCGCTTGAGAGCGGTTGATTTTTCAAAGCGCGGAAAAATCCCAGTGTGCCGAATCACGCATGTGCTTGAGAGCAGTGGATTTCCAAAGCGCAAAAAAATGCCTGTGTGCCATTTACGATTGATTTTCAAAGGCCGAAAAGTTCTCAATGTCCATATCACGTATGTGCCATGTAAAACAATCCTGACCAAATGCCCAGCAAAATTAAATCAACCGACATATCTCGCCTAGAACAGGTCCCGTGTTTGCTTAACCAGGAGACGACACGAGTAACAGATAAAATAACACTGAGACCGTTTTCGTGTAGCTCCCTGGCAGCAAAACATGGGACTCGAAAAAGCCTTTGATAGCGTGAATTGACCCCACCTCCCATTTGTGTTGGGGGCGCATGTGCTGATTTTTTGTGCAATTTCAGTTGAAGAAAGTGGCGTCAAAGTCTAGTATAGACATTGTGAAGATGTTTTCCACATTAAAACATCTGTAATCGGCTGCCTCAATATATTCGTGGCTTCAGGGGAATTCATCCAATAATCTGTACACTATTCCTCACTTCACAAATTGTTAAGGCGAGCTTGTGACAAATGATCAAGAATGCTCCTATTATTTGTAATCAAAAAGAAAAAATTGAATTTCTCAATCAAAAAGGAAGTTTTTACCACGCTCACTAAATTAATCAAGTGAGACGATCAACTGTCATCTACACAATCACGCCGCCTTAGAAAATAATCTGACAAACCGTGTAATCTGTTCTACCTCAAAACATCGAATTTGTTTCATTCTAATTTGCATTTTAAACAGAAATTAAAAGCAAACTGTGATGCCTCTGGCCATATGAGAAGTGTCTATGTTTTCATTAAGTTCCTAGAGACTCGAGATAATCCAAAAACTGTGAAACAGTTTTAATTTTGTCTGAAAAATCCAAATATTTGATTTTGTTATTCTGCCTATTCCCATATTGCATCTACCTACTGTATTCTCATACTAGTCCATCAACAGGCTTCACGTGCTGCGTTATGGAACAACTTTTCTGACATTCTTAGTATGTGAAGAACTATCGTACTGTGTGTGTATCATATACTATGCTGTTATTGAAGTATTTGTGAAGACTAATTTTGTTTAAAAAATTATTTCAATGCAGTGTTATGAGAATGTTTTATGTGTTTTTCTTGAGTAGCGTGCTTACTACCTTATTGTGAAAATGATTTTGTGTGGTTTTGTTCTGCAGTCTGTTTGCTGCTACTGGCTAGTAATAAATATTATTAGTCGTAGATCTAGACCTTATTTCCCAGTATGACATCTCAGGTATATTTCACTTCGGCAGACTTATCCACCCTGTGCAACAACTTCCAATATTCTTAACTGAACTGTCAAATCTAATTGCAATGCTATTCAAGTTCCAATATCTCAATTTTTTAATCAAAATTACATCTATAATTAATGTATGATCATGAGCTAAAGCGTGCCTTAAAAATCCTTAATTGGGATGCCTATGGTGTTACATACGGTTCGCATAATAAACAGGTCATCTGAATATATCATTCACATAATGTATATCATTCACATAGTATTACTCTCCCTTCCACCTTAATTTCAACAAGACGAAAATTGCTTCACCCACTGGGCTTATGCTTCTATGAAATCATACTTTAATAATTACCAGATACAAATTTTTTTTTCTAAAAATTCGAATGTAATTAATCACAATAAACAAAAGTACACTGTGTAATAATTTCTGAGAACCGCATCCTGTCAAAATATAAGCAAGCGCTGTAAGTCGTAAAGGGCTGATAAGAAGAGGGATAATGTTTAAAAATATTTTTCTTTATATTATCCCATCTGTGAATTTTCGGGGACGTCTTAAATTGATTTTATTGCCCCGAGAAACTTTACATTTTATTCTCGAGTGGGAGATTTTGCGTAGTTTAATTGCAGAAGTGAAGGTAATCATTGCCTAAATGGTATGTATGAAAGACGATGGCTTCTCTCGGACGTTTTCCTGGTTTTGTCTGTTAAATTCTGGAAATTTACCAAAGCAATAAACTACAGTTTGGCGTGTGCGAGTGAATTTGCATATCAGGTGAACAGTTTTGATTCTGTTCCGCTGAAGTTTAACCATAGAGAAGGCGAAGTCAGGTGAATCAAGAGAACCTCTACAATTTACTGTGTAAACTAATAGGCAGCGATCTATGTAATTGAATACTTCAAATAGGAATGCAATGGAGAAGACGAGATAATTGTTGCAAATCATGATCATTTCATCCCAGGAATCCGTGCGTCCGCTCTCAGAGGGAGTGTTAGGGTCGTATTTATGAAGCTCTGCCAGTAGTGCTCGCTCAAGGGGCGACTGGAATTGGCTGGGGGCCGTTCATAAATCGCAAAACCGAACACTGGCAGCCTGCTAGGTCTGACAGGCCCCTGACAGAGGTTCATAAATACGGCCCTTAGTCATTATTTTCATGACGAACAAGTTTCCCTGAGCTGTGAAACGATAGTTCTGCCGATGAGCTATGGTTACGCGGACGATTCAAACTTTTTGCATTTCTAAAGGTATACTTATATACAATGAATACGTATTGCACGTTGTAAATGGGCATCGTTCAATGCTTAGAAAATTGTATGCTCTGTGGATAACGTATATCTACACTTGAAGAGATGACATGTACCATTATCAGTGTTTACAACAATTTGCACCACGAAGGTACAATATTCTCTGCATACTATGAGTGCTAAGACAAATTAAGTGGGAGATCTTATTAGTCAAACTACAATTCATTCATTGCCTCACGAACGATATAGGCAGCATACTTAATGTGTTTCTGACGACACTCAAGCTATTATCTTATTTGAATTATAATTGCCAATTCAAATATTGAGTAAATACAGTATCCGCGTATTTTATTAATCCAGTTCCAGTTGCCAAGGAAATAATTCTGTGGGTTGTTACAAGAACCGCCAATGTCCTATTGAGTTCTGTGATAATAGTAAGCCTCTTTTAATTACATGTCAGTGAGAGGCAAGGGTTATAGAATTATAATATTATTATAGAATAATTAATTAATTAATATTATTATTATAGAATGTGACTAACAATTTGCAAATTAATATTTCATTTGACGGTTTCGAAAACTTGACAGCTCCATCAATCATACCAAGAATGTAGTTTTTTTTTATTGAAATAGACAATAGATAATTGTAGAATTCTCCTAAAATAACATTTCTTTCTATTCCAGTTAGTGTTAAATCTATTACCTTGAAGTTGTCGTGTCATCTACGAAATTATAATTGTATTATCAACAATTGTATATGATATATTGCTGTTGGGAGAAGAAAAAACTCTAGATTCTTTGACACACATACGCACGCACACATGTGTGTATATACACCCACCCTTTTATATATATATATATATATATATATATATATATATATATATATATATATATATATATATATATATATATAAAGAAAGAAACAAAGCAGGGTATCATCACCTCGCAACTTGATTTTTAGTTCGACCAAAGTTGAAAGTTATATAATTTTCCTTCCCAGTGTATCATATCCACGTCCATGTAATAAAATTGTTAGTGAAAAACAAGAAAATATATTTAATTCTAATTTTTATTTTTTTATTTAAAAATTAAAATTTTAAATATATATATATATATATATATATATATATATATATATATATATATATTAATTGCAGTTTTTGCTCCTGCAGTTTTTGATCACTTGAAGTTATTACAATGCAATTTTCAATGAAGTGCATGAGGGAACGGGGTTAATTGATACAGGTATTTATTTCTACTGTATCACTTGTATTTTACGAGATGTTGAGGTAACTTTGTTTTCTTTCAAATGGAAATATACATATTTTAGTCTATCATCCTGAGTCAAATGATATACATATATCCAATTATATACATATCGTCATATATTAGAGAAGCGGTTTTGACTAATTTTGTTTGTTTTTTTTTTGCGTCTCTTTGACGGATATTTTCCACGAATAACAGTCAGCCACATAAGGTCACGCAGCGCTCCCCCTACAAACGTGCGCTCGGGCAAGGAAATATGAGCACAGCAAAATCAAAATTACTGGTGATTTTATAAATATTTTTGTGTTACGTTGTATATAATTTATTTGTGTCACGTTGTATGTTATGATCCTTTACCTCCATGTGACAGAGAGAGATGAAAACAGGAAGAAAAGAAAGATGAAAAGTGGCTTGAACATCCACTGCAGGCGCAGTCGCAATAAGTGCAACACTGATTGTTTTGGTTACGAATGTTACTATTGGATAAATGAGTATTTCAAAAGTAGGCCTTGTATTCTGCGGGTTTATTTTCCTCTCAATGAAATTCTACTTTTTTTTTATTTAAAAGCTTTTCAACCTCCTTAAGGAATTTTTTTTTCTTAAATTTTTACAATACATATTACTTCAATTTTTATACATTACATTGATTTGCATTTTACACTACATTTCAATTTTTACATAAATTTTTTTATATCTTATACTTTTATTTTACATAATGACAGAAATGCATAAATGTATTTCATACCGGTGCTATTGGGTTGTGCAAGGAATATTTTGACATCTAGGGGTAAAAATATTTTTATCTTATTCAATCTTTTGATTAGGTATTCCCTTTCCTCTTTATATATTGAACATTGCCATATTACATGATTTAGATCCTGATTATTGTATCCACAATGACATGTTGGATCAGATATCAATTTAACTCTAAATAATGAAGAGTTTAGACTGTAATGGCCAGCTCTACATCGGTTCACCATTGAAGCAAAATCTCTCTCAATGGATTTTCCATGAAACCAAGGTCTCTCAGCTTCTTTATAAAATGATGCAAAGTATTCCTTGCCTTTGATGTTAGCGGCTTGCTTAATACTATTAACCGTTTCCTTCATAGCACTGCTCTTAAAAATATAATGAAAATCGGTATAAGGTATTTTTAAATTTGAAGGTTTCTTAGTTGTAGCAGTTTTTGCCAGCGAGTCAGCCATTTCATTTTCACTAATCCCTTTGTGTGCAGGTATCCACATAATATTAACTTTAAAGTTATTGTCAGTATGAAATTCCTTTAACTTATTTTTAATATCTAGTAAATAATAATTAGTTCTTATATTTACTGTCTTTTTTTCTAATGTTAATAACACACTAAGGACAGATACAAGCAGTTCCAATTTGTGCTTCAAAGCTATGTCCATTGCATCTCTGATAGCTATACATTCAGCGGTGAAAATTGATGCATATGGATGCAGACTTCTAATTACGTGAACATTGATATCAGGACAGATACAAGCAGTTCCAACTGCTTTGGCATCCTTGACTTTACTTCCATCAGTGTAAATGGATATAGCTTGTGAATTAAGTACTGATTTTTGGAAGAATTCATTAGGATTCTTTGCATCCACTAACAATTTTCCATATTCTTTATCCAGAATACCTGGTACATTAATGTGTCATAATTAAACTTATATAATGGAAAATTTTGATCAGCTACAACTATTTTATCTAAACAATGTTTTTCATACAATTCTGTAATACATGGACTTTATTCCTGTGATCAATTGTAATATTTTTAAAATAGTTTTGAATTCCTTCATATGTTACAGACTTTTTGTGAGTAATGCTCTTAATTAAGAATTTATTACATAAAAATTTTACACGATCCTCAATTCTCATTAATTTGGATTCAGCCAGAAGTACATTAGTGGGAGTGCTATTCCTGTATCCTAGGGCTAATCTAATCGCTGTGTACTGTAATCTTTCTAATTTGTCCTTTAAATGTTTTTGTTTGGGGTAATAAACAAAACAGCCATAGTCTATTATAGATCTCACATAGCTCTTATAAAAATGTAATAATGTAACAGGCTCAGCTCCCCACCATGTACCTCTGAGAAATTTAATGATATTCATTGCTTTACAACATTTTTCTTGTATATACCTTATATGTGGCATAAAAGTTTTTCTGAAATCAAATATTAGACCTAGAAACCGAACAGATTCAGAAGATTTTATTCTGGAGCCTCCTACATTGATATCAATTTCCCTGGGAGTATGTTTCTTTGATTGAACAGAATAAAAACAGTTTTGTGATGTGAAAGCTCAAGCCCTAACCTTAGTAGTTCTTTTTTTATAGTTTCAATTGCATTCTCCATTATTTGTTTATCACTACTTGGTCTTTTAGTTTTCATATATAAAGCTATATCATCAGCAAATTGAGATACTTTAATACACTCTGGAAGATCATTCATTATTTTAGATATGTACAATGTGAATAAAGTTGGACTCGACACTCCTCCTTGAGCCACACCTTTATAAACATTACGAAATTCACCCCCCATCACGTTAGTGTATAAATACCTCTTACTGGTCAAAAATTTATAAAACATTATCATGCGTTCAGGACATCCTATTTCAGCTATCTTTTCCATAAGTAAGTCACTATTAACATTGTCAAAAGCTTCACTTACATCTAAAAAAGCAGCAAGAACATCTTCTTTATGCATAAAAGCATCTTCAACACATAAGTTCAGGGCAGTAATATTATCAGCACAAGACAAACCTTGTCTGAACCCAGTTTGATTCTTTGCTATTATATTATTTTTTTCTAACCACCACTTTAACCTTTCAGTTACCATTTTGTCAAATAATTTACAAATGCATGAGGTAAGAGCCAAGGGTCTTAGATTGCTACTATTTGGCTTCTCAATGAAATGAACATATATTTCCTTCCAACTGTTTGGGTATTTTTTTTCTACATACATTCTATTAAATATATCCAATAGCATAATATGATAATTACCAGGTAAGTTAGTTAATAATTCATAATTAATACCATCAATGCCAGGAGCAGAGTTCTTATTCCTTGTTTTCATAGCTCTGCGGAATTCAACAAAGTTGAAGGGATTATCTAGAAAGGGAGTATTTTGACATACAGGCAGCATACTGGGATTAGTAGGAACCCAAGGCGGGCATATTTTTGATAAAGCACTAACCACTTTTTTTTCTTGCTGTAAATTTTCATGTACATTATTAGTCTTAATTTTTACCCATTTATTTTTGAATATTTTTGCCTTATTCCATGTATATGTTAGATTAGAATTAATATTTATTGATTTTGCAAAATTTCTGAAACTTTCAATTTTTTCCATTTAAATAGTTTTTTAGCACAAGCTACATTCCTTTTATATTCAATAAGATCTTTTAATTCTTTGGTGATTTCCCATTTTCGATATGCTGCCTTCTTAATCTTTTCATTTTATCACACTCTGCATCCCACCAAGGCACAGGATTGTGATTATTTTTAACTTTTCTTTTTTTTACCACAGGGGTATTGTCCTGAACTGCTTTTGTCACAATGTCTACAAAGATATTATATTTACCAGTACCAGGGGAGTTAACATATTCTGTCATTCCAAATTGATAATAGTTATCTTGAAGATGATTCCTCACTTTCTCCCAGTCTGTTTTCTTTGTGTTTATTTTAAATGTTTTCTTGTGATAGTATTTTTTATCCACATTTACATTTATATATACTGGGAAATGGTCTGATCCCCAAGTTTCATTTTCTACTTTCACTTGAATTAGGTGTGAAATATCAGTAGTAGAAAAAACTAAATCAATGTTTGATTTAGCACCTGTAGTAAAGTCCACATGAGTATAGGAACTGGAATTATGCAGAAACAGATTATGTGCGTTAACACTGTTATTCAACAGGTTTCCATCTGTTTTATTAAGGCGACAGTTCCATAGCTGATTGTGAGCATTAAAATCACCCATGATTATAGTTTTACTGTTTGGATAAGCATTTCCCATTATTGAGTCCCAATCTTCCTGACTTATATTAAATTTTGGAGGCTTATAACCAGCAATGATATTCAAGTTTTCTTTCACATTAGTAATTTTAATTCCACCTAGTTAACACATACTGTGTGAATATTTTAGGTCTTTAATCTATACAAAAGCTATATTTTTCCTTACAATAAAAATTATTCCTCCACCTCTTTGCTGAACCCTATCTTTTCTGACTATTACAAATCCTGGAAAATCAATATTACTTTCACTTCTATTTTCTGTAAGCCATGTTTCAACACAAATCACAATGTCATATTTTCTAAGGTCTTCTGCAGTTCCTCTGATCTTCTGAGGATGCTTCTAGCATTCCAAAATAATAATCTTAAATCACAGCTTGTGAATTTATGTTGACTTGGACTTCTGATCATAACTAGATTTTGTTTTCCAACTCCTCAATTCTTGTTCATTGTTTACTAATTTTTTCATAATAGTAGTTATTCTCCTTTTTACATTTTTCTTATTTATATATCTGTGTATCTCTTGTAACATGACAACCAGTCCTGGAATATTCTCTGTATATTTTTTAGCTAGCATAGGAATGTCATTGTATGGATGTTCATATGATTTAACAATGAAGTCAATAGCACTTTCCATTGGGATGGGAAAAATAGAAATTAATGTATCTGAAATTTGATTTTGTATTTCACTGATGTGCTGCACAAGATCTTCAGGTACTGATGATATTTTCACTTTCTTTTTAACACTCTGAGATCGTTCTGCAATTTCATTGCTGTCTGAGGTGCTGGAATTATTTGTTGAATGCAATCTCTTTCCTTTGTCTGTATCCTGTGTTTTGGCTGTATCCTTCCTTGGTTGTAGCTTGTTATCCACACTTTTCACTTTTTTATGGGAAACACTAGGCGAGTTAAAATTAGCACCACTTTGTTCAATGATTTCTTCAACACTAGTAGGAGCATCCTTTTCCACTTCCGTATTATCCTCTTGTTTACTACTCTTGCTTTTACTAGCATCAGTCACATTGTTCTCCTGTTCCATAACCTGTACATCACTGCTTACTTCATTACTCCTACACAGACTCTCATTTTCATTTGGTTCAACACATACGTTCTCTGTCCCTGTTTCATCATTGTTAGATCTTGTACAATATTTGGCCGTGTGTCCTTCTTGTTGACATAAAAAGCAGCTTATTTTATCTGTAGAGATATACACATAATACTTGGTAGAATCATATATAATTGACATATGTTCAGGAAGTTTGTCTATTTCATTAGGTTCCAGATATATTTGCCTTCTGAAGCTTAAGATGTGTTGATAACCAGGATTGTTTATACCAGCTTTTATATAGGTAATAGTTGCACTGGTGTTAATATTGAATTCTTTGAGTTTTTCAATAAGTACATAGTTAGGTATAATTGGACAAACATTTGAAAAAATGACTCTTTTAGTCTTTGTGATCAAAGGCCTTATTTCCAAATAATGATTTTTAACTTTTATTTTGTTGCAGCCTTCTGCAGTAACTTTATCTGCAATACTAGGATTGGCGAGGTAAAAACATATCCTACCTTGAGAAATACGAGATACATACCGTATATTTTCTGGTCCAACTATTTGTCCGATCGCTACAGTATATTCTTGAACATTTAACCCTTCAACAGAATCAATAATTATAGCACTTTCTTTTTTTGGATACATGTGGTTCTGTAACACATTGGCATACGATTTCTGCAGATTCTCTGATGGCATCTTGTAGGTTTTCATTTCACTAGGTGTATCCATTTTCTCAGAAAATTAGTGGAAGGCAGATAAACTGCCCCCGCTACGTGTAAACTTTACAGTTCAGTTATTGATTGAGACACTCACTTCAAACACAGTTTGCAAGTAAAGCAAGATTATTCACTTAACCTAAACTTGTCAAATAACTCGCCGCACTCCTCCGATCCGTACCGGACGGTGGTTCACAACCGACTCATGTGAAATTCTACTTGAAATTCTTCTTCGAACAAAAAGTTAAGCTTACGGCAGCTGCAGAAACCGCGACATTTGAGTTAGGAAGCCAGTACGCACTTGGTTCTGAGAATCTAGATTTCAGGCGGTCCTTATTGAGCGAAAGGATGGAGACTTTTCCCTGAAACGCAAGGCACAAAGGAGCCATTGTCAAGCTCTTCATTTAGTCTCTCTCCTCGTGTTAGTAATTCCTCCATTTGTCGAGGGGACTGTTGGTCGCTGAGACGATGTGCTGCGCGGTGAGGATGGAAACTGTAGTGATTTACTGTCCTTCGGGCAGTTTTCTTCTTTAGAGCTTATTAAAAAGCAGTGAGAATTGAAATTCCAGGAAACCGTACTGTGAATCTGCTGAATAGATAAGATAACATATTTACAGAGAAAGAGCTTGTTTGGCCGCTTTGCTACCATCTTCAGTTTCTAACAGGGCAGCAAATTGTCGGGGGGATGCTGGGGATCGTAACGCTACAAAGATATGATCTAATTCTATTGAAATTAGTTTTCTAAATTTGCTATCTAAATTATTATCTAAATTAAATAATATGAACATTAACTAATTCGGGAAAAAGAATCCTGAAATAAGTAATACCATATACACATTAATTAAATAGATTCTTATATGAAACAAACTTGCTCAAGTAAAGATCTTTCAGAAGGCACCAAAAATTTCACAGCGTAGACGTGCATAGTAATGAATTTATGATTTTCCGTGCCTTATAACTTTCAATGTGTTTGGCACTTCCCAAAAGGAAATGGCCCAGCAGGATGCGCCAGTTATTTATTTATTTTACGTCAAAAACATGTAAAACTGCGTATGACGTGCTGTGGGGAGAAGTGAATTCTGTGCAAATTTTAAGAATTCTGTGATCCTTACACTACGTCATATACTGCTTAAAATTTAAAAAAAAACTCCCATGTAATAAAATATATTTTCAAAGATAAAAAGGCAATACATTTTGGCTCTTATCCATGTTGTCCTTCGGAATAATACTTCCTGCCGCGACAACGTGGAAACGATAATTTGAATAATTGTATTTCCCACTGAATTCTAGAAGACGTGCACAGAAAATGAAGTTACATTTATGTCCAGAAGCAACACTGGAGGCCATCTCAACATTTGCTCAATGGATCAGCGAAACTGGACGAATGGGGGTTATTGACCCGGAGGTTGCAATACAATATTTGTTACAAGTTGTTTATACACATTTATACAGTTCAAATGTTAAATAATGCATTATGTATAATTGTTAAAATTAATATTACTTTTCTTGTGATGCTCAGTATAGTCTCTAATTGTATAGAAACAGTTAAATCAGGGGGAAAAGGGGGAGAGGGAGAAAAAGAAAATGAAAAAGAGGAAACGGAAGGAGAGAGAGAGAGAGAGAGAGAGAGAGAGAGAGAGAGAGAGAGAGAGAGAGAAGGGGGAAATGAGAGGGGAAAGAGGGAATGGAGTACGAGACAAGGTAAAAGGGAGGAAAAAGTTAGAGTGAATGGAGAGAAGGAGAGAGAAAGAGGAAAAAAAGAGAGAGGGAAGGAAAACGTCTGCCGGGGTCTGCTAGCAGTACATAAAATCTATTAGTTCCACAATATTGAGGTTAATACAGCGCATTTTATATTAAACAGTAATAAAAGTGACACACAGTAATAAAAGTGAATTGCGATTCACTTTTATTTATGATTATTCTGGCATCCTTGTAGGTCCGAAAACGAAAAGGGTATCTCATATTCCTATCTGTTACTCTACTTCCCAGAAAGCTGCGTCCGCACAGACCAGGTTATTTTACTACCACTCAATCTCTAAAAATAAACTAATTTGAATAAAACATACTTTCTAATTTCTACTTTGATCTCAATACTGTACAAATATTTATATACTGCTTTCTTTTTTCTGGAGAATATGTATATTACCCAGTTACAGTACTTTAAAACCTGACCTTTTCTCTTTCAATCTTTTTCTTTTGATCACAAGGGTAATAAATCATACTCTGCGATAAGATTAAATGCGATTTGATTAAAATTGTTTCCCCGTAAAAATAATTTTCCTTCGTTTTATTTCCTTCCTTTTATTCGTTAATATTTGTGACGACAATGAAATTAAATGTATTATTTAAATATCAATCATTCAGCACTTTCAGTTATTCTATTAAGCAAAAACAGTTAATCTGTGTTACATCAAAGAATACGTACACCATTGCTTAAAATGCGGGGATATTATTTGAATATGATGAAAATATGAGAGTAAATAAAGTAAACGATGTTGATTAAGGCACAATATTCATACAGATTTTTAGTTTTGAATATTTTATCAATTGGATCTAATGAATTAATTTGTACATTTATAATTACGTATTTGAATATTTATAATTTAATTTGATTTATTTTCGTCAAAGAGCCGTAAAAACTGTATGCGACGAATGGGGAGAAATTTAATTTGTGTATGTTGTCTTGGGCTCCAGAATCTGTTCGCCATTCTTTTACTATACATTGTTGAATGATTAATAAAAGTACGTAATGTACATATAAGCACATTATCTGATATTAATATTATTAGAAAAGTGTAAGATAATAAAGTAACATTAATAAAAGTATAAAGCGAGGTTAGCAAGTTTAAAATACTAGAAAGCTTTGCCCCTGAGGTTTAGAAAACGTACGTTCTTTTGTACACGAACTACAGATTTGTGTCTATAATGTTGATAACAAAATAGCACTCACACTGCCAAATCTACTTCTACCACAACAAGCTCAATTGAGATCTCAAACTTACGCCTAGTGAAGTTACATTTATGTCTACAAGAAACACAAGAGACATCTCAGCATTTGCTTTGTGAGTAAGGGAAACTGGACAAAAAAACCTGATGGAGATGGGGGGGCATTGATCCAGAAACCGATGTACATGTTATAAGCGTATTTTGTCGTTTTATTAACATTAAAATTATATAGAACAAATTTATCTATGCATTACACATTATTGTGAACAAAAATATTATATTCCTTTTTGATAGTAAAGCCTCTAATTGTATAGAAACGCATAATAAAAACATTTGACTATCTAATTCATACCCCGTATGTTGTAATTACAAATATCAGTATTGCATAAAGATACGTTCCCACCGTTAAATAAGTCAGTTTAAACAAACATTACTGGTTCATAAATAAATAGGCTGAGATTCTATGAAGAGAGGATTGCTGAAATCTCGTGTAGGACTCTTATTATTTGTTCAACAATTAGCATAAATCCTATGATTTTAGCAATAGAATAGATATTGATCGTCGCATGTATTATACAATTCATATTAATAGAAATATTGACGATTCATGAAAGTAATTAGGTACATAGCTATAATGTAATACAACGTATTTGTTTCTTTCCTTCATTAATCAAATTATTGTGTAGTTTTTAGTTTTCCTTTATCTAGGACGTTCTGTATATGAAATATGCTGATATTTTCACTTCAAGGATTAGTTAGGAAGTTTTCTACTTTTCTGCGATCTGAAAATCTGGGTACTAGGATGTGCTTACCTAGAATATTATACCATATCTCAGACTGGAATCCACATTCACAAAATACGCGCACTAAGCTGCTTGAATTAGGAGTGAATTTGAAAGCATTTTCAATGCGTAACATAATGTCCTTAATGTAGTATTCATTTCATTTATATGGCTACTCAATTTGAGGATTAACTAAATTGTGAGTTCCAGATGTTTTGTTATATTAACAGCAGCTATTTGTGTTTATTTTTAACGACACGTGCGATTTATTTTTTTGAAATGCAAAACTGCAATGAATCATCTTTCTTTTTCGGCCGTCTGCTCTTATCTAGATGATCTTGGCTGTCCAGGTGACGCCGCAGTCTGCTCTTATCGGTGGTTTTCCGAGGTGTCTCTCATCAACACCAAGCGAATGCCGGAGCAATGCTTTAACAATCGCTCCAACCACCGCGCGATCTTTCTTTTCTCTTTCATCTCCTACCCTCTTCCCTTACTTACATGCACTTGCACTCACATCCACTAAAATACCACACGTGGGAGATTAGAGCTCGTACCGGCAGGGATGGGGCCCCACTTTTGGAAATATCTAATTGGGAAAAATCACAGCAAGCCCCTTCGGCGACGGATCTTCGACGACGGCCACGACAAAACATGCTTACTGGATTAATGGCCTTAGCAGTTGATGTGCCCAGAAGCATTCACCAATAAATGAATTCTAAATTATTTGTTGATGGCGGGATGTTGATCAGGTAGGGCGTGCTCCGCCGGTTCCCGCCGGTGGAAGATACCTGGTTGTGCAAACCGCGCATGCAGACGGGTTCGTCGCCACCCAACGGGCCACCGCCACCTGTTGCGATAACACATGCACTAATCTTACCGTACTCTATCTTACCTTAGTAGTTGACCCTCCTGGCCTCATTAATTCACCTATATATCCTTGTAAAATAATCAAGGTTGTCGTAGTAACATATGAAAAACAATATTAAATTCTACTTACAGTTGGGTATGAAAACATAATAATAGCACCAAGAAGGGGAAAATAATGTTGTCATTTTTACAGTAACAGAGCAAACGCTTTCGTGATAATGGAAACGGAAGTACAGTTAGAAGATAGAAAATGATTGAGGGAGGGTGAAAGAAAAGGAGAGGAGACGTGAGAGTAATTCTTAAAAGCAGTAACATGTTTCGAGGCCTGAATGAGTTTTGGCTTCGTGGGAAAGGGATTATCCCCTCTTGGAACTGGCTGGACCAGCCGTCCGGCGCGGCGGACACGGGCAGAGCACGTTCGGAGCTCATCTCTTCTTCGGACGCGCTGCGTCGTCTCCCTCGGAGCCTCGAGCGGGGTGGTCATGGTTTGTGTCACTGCTGACGTCACACTTGCCACCTTACCTCTGCCGCCGTTTTTTGGCTCCACTCACGCCGTCAGCATCATCGTCCGCGGACCCACCCGTGTCCCCCCGCCATTACCTTCGTCGTCGCCATATTTTGTTGCTAATTTGGTCGCCACCGCCGACAACAACATCGACGTCACCGTCATCACTAGTTCCACTACCACCACCACGACTACGATCGTCAACATTACCATCCCTATTATCACCACCATCACCATTTCCATCATCGTCGCCATTATCTCCATCTACACTACCACCATCACCACCTCGCAATACGTCCACCATTCCTCTCGTAAATGGACGTGCAGGTCAGCTCCGAATCTCACCGTACAGCGGGTGTGGAAAACCGCCATCTCCCGGGTTAGAAACATCCATTACACTAACGAGACTAATGACGATAGCAGTCGGCGTGCTCGAAGATAATCAATCGAGTTATCTTATTACATTCCTTGTACCTCATTGTCTTCTTTTTTCTACTTCGTTTCTCCCCGCCAACGTTTCATCTAACCGCCGCCCTCTCCGGTCTCTCTGCCGGCGGTAGACTTCGTCACCACCGCCACCGCTACCGTCACCGCCACCGTCACCGCCGCACCGCGGAGCACGGAAGCCCGGATTCCGGATTAGCAGCTTCGCGCTCGGCCGCTCCGAATTACTCTGTCAAGCGCGTCCTCTGCTCTCCGCCGCTCTCCCGTCGCTCTCCCGTGCTCTCGCGCGCTCTCTCGCCTGTCTTTCGTGGGTAAACACACGCGCTCCCCTGCAAACGCCGACGGAGAGCCGGAGGTGGCGGCGGCCGCGGCGCTGCACGAGGCGTACTGACGACTGCGTTCCTCGGGGACCCGCCAGTCGCTACTACGCGCTGTGGGACGTGCTTCTGGAACGCTGGCCAAACGTTGCTCTTGAGGGATTCTGAATGGATTTTTTGTACCGACTGTTACCTAAGGAGTCAAGTTGCACTACTTGGAAGATCACCGTTTGATTCGCTGTGAATGTGTACTTCGCAGTGGTGAATTTGCTGTAAGTACGGAACGAAAGAAAGTGTTGCTTCAACGCTAATTTTCTAATTTTCGAAAATTCAGAGACTTGTACGAAAATGAAACCTGCGTCATTTTGTAAATGAACTTATTCTATTGCAGGTAAAATTGAAAGAGAAAATTTGGAGCCTTATCGAAACAACTGTTAAAAAATTGTTTTCAATTCACGCAAAAATACGTGAAAATTACTCATAATTTTAAATGATTTTACGTGTTCTTATTTAAAGATCTGTCTTTGAATAACCTGTGTGGTACAGAGAAAATCTCTATCTCCAATAGTGTAGTTGTAGAAAGGCTCCGAAACCAATTGTGATGTGCTGCAATTTTCGAAAATTCAGAGTGTTCAACGAAAACGAGACCTACGCCAGTTTTGTACGCGTCTTTGGTTATATCCGAAGACGAAATTTAATCGAAAAATTTGGAGACTTTTTTTGCGAAAATTTTGGAAATGGTGAGCAGAATGTAAAATACCTCCAAAAATGAGATTATTCGTTTCATAGCCGCTGGGTTTTGGGGTCATTCAAATGGAATGGGAATTTCAATTCTGGTGAAAATCGTCTGATAGGTTTAGACGCTAGCGTCCACCACAGACTGACAGATAAATGTACAGACATGTGCTACAACCACGAAATTACACTCAATATTGGTACTGGTTCAAGGAGTATTCATCTTCTGAATAAAAAAGGAAGAGAAAATGAGTTGTCAGTCCGTATTGAAATGAACTATTGGTGAAGAGAATGCTTGCATGTGTATATTATGTTTTTCAACCTTAAAAGTAAATCTCTCACTGAATTTCTTGTTTTTCAGAAATCTTGACTTAATAAGAAATTGAACAAGCCAATTCGCACAATTTTAAGTGGCATGGTTTTCTAAAAATGTTATTCATTACCGGAAGTCTGTATAGAGAGATGCTGTATAAGGAATTGTTTTTTTTTATTACGCAAATTTGAAATGTACTTTATTTTATACATTTGATAATTTTCAAATATTGAGTGATGATGATGATGATGTGGAAAATCTTAAATTTGATCTAGATCATTGCGACAATGTTCGTTTATCCTTGTATTTTAGTTTCTTTACTTAATAAAAAATAAAAGGAGCTGCTATTTGATATCTCTTAAACGTATTACACAGGTTATTTTAAAGCTACAGTAATAATAATAATAATAATAATAATAATAATAATAATAATAATAATAATAATGTCTTTATTAATGGCCAGGCTCAGACCATAAGGCCTGATCTTCCGCCTAACCACTGAGTCTACATTGATACAGGGTAGTAGGGGGAGAGGGGAGGGGATAAGAGGGGACAGAAATCTGTACAGTACTGGTTTAAGAATTCATACAGTTGAGTCCAAGGATTTTCGACACTAGCTTTTCAGCTAGGTCGAATTCAGTTGCTGTCTGGAGGAGAATTCTAGCGGCCAGCTGCTCTGATCGGTAGTTTTCCGTGGTTTCTCCGGTCAACACCAAGAGAATGCCGGAGCAGTACCGTACCAAACGGGCCACGGTCCGCGCGCGATCTGTCCTTCCTCTTACTTGTCCTAGCCTCCCCTTACACACACACTTACACTAACATGCACTACACTACCTCATATTCCGGGAGACCGGTCGGGAGCTTAGAGCTTGTCCCGACTGGGGCGGTGCCCCGCTGGTGGGAGAGTTCTGGTTAGGGGGAAACCCCACTAGCCGACGGTAGGTCGGTGCCGGATCTCACCATCCAACGGGGGAAGATCACCGCCGTCTCCCGAGAAAAAATAACATACACTACACTAACGCGACTAATGACCAAAACAGTTGACGTGCCCGGAAACACGAAAAAATCAATCAATCAATCAATCAATCGTGTCCGAGAAGCTTGGCTGTGCATATCGGGCGTCCTAGCTCTTAACTACAGTGGTTTTCGGCAGCGCGATCTGACGGTGATAAGTGCCAAGTTCAAGTTCGCATACAACTGAACAGTGCGTAATGTCTACGAGTGGCTGCCCCGACACAGAGCAGCACTTAGCTAATTCAATGCATACTCTTAACGCTTCATGTAGTGAATACAATGAAGTAAATCCAGTGCAAGCAAATGTGTTCTCAACTAATCCTACCGGGAAAACAACGCTCAGAATGGTGAAGTTCAAACCCATCCTCATGGGTTTCATTCGCCCCCAACCGCAATTTATAATGCAACAATTAGATCAGCAACCACAATTGACGGAAGTGAATCAACCTGGATATGTGTGGATATGTAACACCTAAATTCAGCTACCATAAATGATTTTCTAACTAAACAATATGGCAAGTACACTAAAGTTAATTTCCGCGAAATCAGTGACTTAAGAAAATTTCGAAAATACTGTGAAGAAAACAACATCGAATTTCACACGTATCGAGATCCAAGTAGTAGAGTGTTATCTGTTGTAATAAAAGACATCCCGGCATGTTACACCGAACAAGAACTGCAAAGACTGGAATATCCCGTAACTTAAGTGTGTAGACTTTACGAACTCCTTTGCATATAGTAGCTGTAGATCTGACTAAGAATCCCAAATCCAAACATATATTCAGTGAGGTCAAACTGATGTATAATATAATACGAGTGTAATTAAGAAACAAACCTAACCAGCCCATTCAATGTACGTAAGCTCTGTCAGCGATTTGGTCATACTCAGGCAAATTGCCGCAATATACATAGGTGCGTAAAGTGTCTCGCAAACCATCACTATTCTCCATGTAAAACACATGAATGTACCACCACTAAATGTGTTAATTGTAAAGGCAATTATACCGCTAATTACAGAGGCTACCCAAAATTTAGAAAAAATAGCCAAACCCTTAGCAAAGTCAATCCCGAAGACCATTACAAAGCTTCCAAACCAATACCAATAATTTAATACCTAGACCACCGCTTTATGCTTCTTCTCCAGTATCATCTACCTTTATAAGACAACCTCCTCTCCCACCTCCTTCCCTTCACTCAAGAGACTGCACCACTGCACCCACCTTATAACAGAGCATGGAATAATAAGTAACCCAATAACATTGCAGATGCAAATAATTTAATTTCAAATATAGTATCCCGAATAATCAATCTTTTAACACCAAATTACATTAATGGATCCAAATAAACCAAATGCTCTTAGCCTACTCAACTTTAATGTATAAATAATGAATAAAGAGACAAGAAAATCCCTTTTGACACTTCTGAAACGAGCATGAAATAGTAATAGCGTGTTTAACAGAAACTCATCTCATTCCAGGCGAACGTCTCTCTACACCCGATGTTAAAATTTATCGTAATCATCGGATCTCAACAAATGCTTCAGATGAAGTAGCAATCATAGTTCGAAAAGATGTTAAGCATAGTCAAGTACGTGTTCCTCACACAACAGATAGCATAGCAATTAACCTTAGCTACAACAGATCGTAAGTAGTTATTATTACAGCATATAAACCCACTAACAAAAAATTTCCAACAATATCTTTTCTCAATATCCCCGATTTATTTTGATGGGCGATTTAAATATCAAAAACAGAGCGTGGGGTTGCAATGTGACTACACATCAAGGTGCGAAACTTCGTTCTCACCGTCACATTCTCATTAACGCAAGCGGTCACAACATTAATATTCATGTATAGAACCCACCAACTACTCAACAGATTCAAACAAGAAAGCAGGCATTCGAGATGTAATCATTACAAAAGGCGTAACCTTATCGATCTACCAGACAGTAGTATCAGATTTGTATTCGGACCTTTTCCTCATTCTTCCATACACTTTAGAAAAAATACCGAAACAAATCAATGGTAAAATTAACTGGAATCATTTCTGTGACTTCATAACCAGCAGTTTGATGCATCCATATTACATGATATCCATCGAAGACACACATATATAATGAAACAAACTCACAAACTGCATACAACAATCATTCAAATGCGCGCTTATTCCCTTCTATCACTCACCCAGAAAGTCAAATGCAACACTGCCTAAAGAACTTCTTAAACTAATTAAAAAGAAAAGATAAATCCGACGTATTTGGCAATCCACTAGAACTATAAACAATAAAGTGAACTAAACCACATCTCAAAAATTGTCAAACAAAAAACAGATGAATTTAGATTTTCAAACTTTCATAAATTCCAAAACCAACTTCACCCTAATACCAGACTACTATGGAAAACAATCGAAAGAATTACAAAAGAACGAACAGATCTACTGCCTTTACTGAATGATGGTAAGATAGTGTACTCAGACGTTGAAGAAGTGAGGCCATTAGAAGAATATTTAGAAAGTGTCTTCAACTCAAACCCTGTATAATATCCTATTTTCAATACGGAAGTAGAAGTGTCCATGGAACTACCTATGTGCACTGTCCCAACGAAGATAAAATTCATTTCTCCTTCAGAAGTGGCAAATACCATTAAGCTTTCCAAGACCAGAAAAACACAAGTCACAAACAAAGCATTAAAAAAGGTTCCTCGACAAGCAATTGCAATAATAACAAGCTTAATGCATTGCCAAGAATAGCATACTATCCATCGTCATTGAAGCGGGCTGTTAGATTTCCATTCTGCAAACCAAAATTCTGCAAGCCCCAAAATTCCGAGCAATTACAGGCCTATTACCTTTCTCTCTTCTTTAGCTAAAAGTTTTCAAAAAATGTTTCAAATAGACTCCAAGCATACTTAACAAAAATTACGTCTACCTTCCTTACAGTCCTTACGTCCTTACGTTCCTTACGTCCTACCTTCCTTACAAATAAATAAAACCGTTTTCCCTGGCTTTCTCATTGTTCGCCTGCCAAATACATAGATGTCTTACTGGACCAATGGCTAACTTGTAAACTGCACATTCATTCAACAGCGCATAAGAAACGAGCAAAAGTTTTATAACTACACCCGTTTGTCAATAGAAATTCCACCCTTAGTACAGAAACTGGGCTGCTCATCTATAAAATGATAATAACACCCACAATGACATGTGCTTGCCCAATATGGCCCAACACAGCAGCAACCAACCTGTCTATTTTACAGAAAATTCCAAACCAATATCTAAGACATACCTTGAAACCCCCTGCTTCATTTCCAACTCACAAATCCACCGACAGTTTCAAATACCTCTTCTATGAGAATTGATCTCAGAAACATTTGAAAAATATTACTCTCCTCCCGGCATGTCGCAACACTCCAATATTCACTCGGTCAAAACGCTCATTGATTATTATCCTTTACGCATTAGATCTATATTCCCCAGAGACCTCTTTCGCCCCTGATTGATAAAAATCATTTGCCATATTTTCCCACAAACACAACCCCTCACTTCTAAAAAATATATGCAAAGTTAGCCAAGTTGTTCAAATATGAAATTTTAAAAATGGTGAAGGGTTATACCAAGATACGCAGGAATTTATGAATCATAACACGGAATTACTCGGAAATTGCTTAATGTAGACATTTTTCGATTTGTAATAACTTAATATTAAGACAATATAACGAATTGTGGAATTCGTATTGTTTGCATTCTCTTCTTGTTAATTATTTTGTAATATTTTGTATTCAATTTGTTTTTATTTATATTGTTTGTAGACATGATGATGGCAAAGTCGTCGCAAGCCGCCTGTATGAATAAATCTAATAAGTTGACAAAGACGATTATTTCATCCAAATATAACGAACTCACTTTCTTCTTCCATTTTCTTTTATTTTGATTTGTTGTGGAATGTATTTCACATTATATCACTTGCCATATGACTTACCTCCGTTATGAGTATTACCGATTGTGATCTGAAGATTATTTTTTCACAATCGTAATTTCCATTGCGATATCCTATTGCATTCAACATATAATTTCACGGATTTTGTAGAGTTGTAACAAGCGACATCAAAATATCTTAACAAAAATTATTTCCCTAATTACTTTAAGTTTTAACACCATAATAATAAGCACATTCATTTGTTTTTTGTAACATCGACTTCATATTAATATGCAGCGTTTTCCATCGAACATATTGTTATTTTCATGCCAATTGAGAAACATTTTTTCCATTTTGGCCAGCGTTTCTTGATTGTGGCCCATAGTGTTGGGCGCGGGTACCCACCGTTGGTTCTGGGCTTAGCGCTTTTAGGACGACCCAGCGTTGAGAGTTGTTAATGGAAAACATGTCGCCATTTTGTGACACGCTTGTTTTTTGTTCGTTTCCTCCGCCAGGATTTAAATAATGAACGTCAAGGATGTGCATAACTAGGTGGCAATGTGTGGAGTTGGTTTAATTGGAAACTCCTTGAAATTCTGCTTAATTCTACTTGTAGAATTTTCGCAAAATGAGGTTTATAGAATATAGATTACTTACCACTTTCCGCTTTAGTTGTGAAACAGAAGAATCTAAACGGCCCTTGTCGACAGTTTAAAAAAGCAATAGTTTCTTCAGTGATCCCAGCTATCTTGCTTTGGTTGAAAATGAATGGGAAAAATTAAATTAAAAAAAAACTGTAGTGAAATGTATTGCTGTATGTTAAGATCATGATATTTACAGACATTATATACCGGCGGAAAATAAAGGTAATATACCGAGAGATAGATAAGAAAAGCATTTTCTTAATGTGGTGGTAATTTTCCTTTTGAAGTCAAAGTACCTCATCTTATTTTTTAGGACTTTTTTAAGAACTTCGTCATATAGCGACCATTGTTATCATTTTAGGGATAACTTCGTTTAAATTGCAAAATCTTACGTATATGTAACAGTGTAACTAACTCATTCATAATTTTCATTTTATAACGTTTACGGAGACGAAATATGGAATAAACTGTACCTACTGCATAACGATACGTCCAAAGATAATATGAGATGTGATGAGATCCATAGTTTTTTTTTATTTTTAAATAATAATTGCGATAATAATTGGTATTAAACATCCTATAAAATGTAAACAAAAGTCATGATGAAACAATCCATAAATTCATGATATTCAATAGTAATAATGTGTATTTAATGTGTTATGGAGATAAATCTATTTGAAATTAAAAATGTTATCTACGTGCTTACGCTAAATATTACACTATGATGTTTTGCATGATGTCCTTTCTCTTACAAATCAATGTCTGAAAGTCACATCTCATTGTCTTTAAATGGTCGAAAACTTAATATGAAAAATTATGTTCTGTACTACTAAGCATGTATGAACTACATTGTTTGCGAATACTTTCAGTTATTTCAGTTTATTTTTGTTTCATTTTCTTTTTCCTAATGTCCGTCTTGCACAGCTACAGGACCCGCCGTCATGTGCCGTTTATGATGGCATGGGATTGGAAGATGTGTACTTCCCCAGGGCGCCACAATCAGGATTGAGGAACATGGTGGCAAGCGCGTGGACCGTAGAGTAGTTTTACTTCGGCGTTCACCTGGAGGTCATCCGGGAAACCCCGGAACCTCTCATATCAAAACAATCTGGTATGAATTCTATTGCAATTGCGCCGATCACGCCTGTCGCTACGATGTTTGTTCAGTCGTTTCTTACGGAGTTACATTTGTAAACGAAACAGACTTTTTCTTATCTTTGTTTCCAAAATATTGAATATTTCACTTTTGTATACTTCAGTGTATTTTAAATAATAAATAGCTGTATATCGTTCTCGCATTCAAATCCTTTTTATTCCAGTTTCAAAAGTTTATCCCGAATGGTTCATTGACGTTACTCTACTGTATGCAGCAAGTCAACGTTCGCTGCAAATTCTTCACATACTGCAGATTGTATCCATGGCTGAAAAAGCAATGCCTGTCGGTATTTCCAGTCTTCGACCACGGCACTAATTGACTGTTGGTGTAGGAGATAGAAACAATCTTCAGATTCCTAATTACGACACGACTATCGCTCGCCTGCTCACTCTGTGTCGTACTCTCTCTCTCTCTCTCTCGCTTTCGATCGCTAACTAGCCGTCTCTATCTCGTTGTCTTTCCCTCGCTTGCTCTCACTGCTCGCTCTCTCTCTTGCTTGCTCTCTTCCATTCTCACACGCTTAATCGCTTCCCATTTTTCTCCGACCCCCCTCTCCCTCTCGCTCTCTCTCACACCGTCTCTCGCTCTGCGAAGTGCGTTTCACTCTCTCGCCCGATCTCGCTCTCGCGAGCGTCAGTCGCCGATGGAGCGCGTCGCGGTGCGGTGCGGCGTTGCGGGGTGGGCTTGCGGGAGGCGGGGGAGGGTGCGGGGTGGGCGGGGGGGGTGCGGTACGGCGCAACGCCCGCGGCGCCTCGCCGGTGGCAGCCGGCCAAAAAGCCGCGGGGAAATCAGACGTGGCAGGCGCGCATCCGAAGAGCGACAATCTATCAACGTAATTAATGAGAGGGAGGACCATTATTTGCGGCACTCGTGCATTCCGCCTGCCAGCCCCGCCCGCCGGAATGCTCATATGGCCGACTGACCGACCGGCTGACCGCCCGGCGGACAGCGCAGCGCACTGCACCGCGCGCTTGGCCAGTTCCTCGCCGTGCCCGCCCGCCCGCCCGCCCGCCCGCCCGCCCGCCCGCCCGCCCGCCCGCCCGCCCGCCCGCCCGCCCGCCCGCCGCTGAATCCCACTAGCGCACGCGGGACTGCGCGGTATGCTGCGGAAGCGACGCGATGTATTTATTTTCGCCCATTAGCACTTCACGATACGCGTATTACCATATTGTTACTTTCTCTCCTTACTTCGTAGGAAGGTTAAGTATAGTCGTCGTGCGCCAGAAAACTGCTGTTTTTTGACAGAAAAAGTCTCTTTGCAGTTTTAAAAAATGTATTTCTCCTTATACAACTATATTTAGTTTTACAAGAATGATAGATTTTGTTATTAGTTATAGACGGATTTTTCTCTGTTTGCAGTGACTTATAGGGGATGTACTGTACTTTAACACTTCACGATACACGTGTTAGCGTATTGTTACTTTCTCTCCTTACTTCGTAAGAAGATAAAGTATTGTTATCGTGCGCCAGAAAACTGCTATTTTTCGACAGAAAAAGTTTTTTTGCAAGTTTATTTTAAAATGTATTTCTTCTTATGCAACTATATTGTTTTCCAAGAATGATAGGTTTTTATTCCTTAAAGACGGATTTGTCTCTGTCTGCAGTGACTTATAGAAGATGTACTGTAATTTTATTACCTATCTTGGTTGATTTATTATTTATGTACTGTGATTTTATTACCTATCTTGGCTGATTTAATATTTATGTACTGTGATTTTATTACCTATCTTGGTTGATTTAATATTTATTTTAATTTAATTCGTCAGGCTATTTATTTTAACTTTTGTTTTATGGACGTTAAGTTAGATGGTGATTGAGGGGGTGTCTAAAGAATTATCAGGTAACTCTGAGGCGATCTTTGGGGAAGGTCGAGATAATGCGATGAGAACTTCTGAATTTCGAAGGTTGAAGGTAATCGCACAAGGGAATAGTAGAAATTGTGTGCGCACTTTTCAAGATGAACTAAAAAAATGCCCACCCTATATTTGCCAAGCACATGTTAAGGTTGGGCATATGTCTGACTTATAAATGAATAGGCTCAGTCTACGCTCAACAATTGCCTAGTATTCATTAAGAGTAGCAACTTAAAAATCTTGGAGTTTAATTTGTCGGCTGTTGCACTTAGGGGTTTCCGTGTTAAATATTTGTCCCAGGACTACCAAGTATTTTATAGGTGAAGGAAGTCAGCGGAGAGTTGAATGTTCTATTTTCAATTGAGGTAGAATTTTGGGATGGTTTAGGGTGAATAATTTTCCCTGGCATTTTATAGATTAATTTTAATTTTACCGTTGTCAGTCCATTTTAAATACAGTTTATATCGTTTTGGAGAAATTTTTGTGCCATTTGAATACC
This sequence comes from Teleogryllus oceanicus, assembly GCA_964035755.1. Taxonomy (NCBI): domain Eukaryota; kingdom Metazoa; phylum Arthropoda; class Insecta; order Orthoptera; family Gryllidae; genus Teleogryllus; species Teleogryllus oceanicus. The sequence continues at coordinate 276,252,802 of CAXIVR010000001.1, read as the reverse complement.
ATTATGGATGATTTATATAGCTCACTGACGTCTACATCCAAGGCAATACTTGAGTCACAACGGCTGGGAATGTCGTATTTGTATTTTATTTGTTGTTCTTGTGCAGTGTGCGTGCTATTTTGTGGGAAATAATTTTGTGTGGTTTGGTTCAGCAGCATTTTTGCAGCTGCAGGCAATCATTAAGATAGAATAAGAATTGAATCGTCTTTGGCACTCTACAATACATATATTTGTTACAAGAAATTCAGTAATTCTGTAACAAATAGGTTATTTATTATAAAAGGTATTGTATTGAACAAATTATCAATTTTAAAATGTCTCATTTTCGCTTTTTTAGAAAAGCACTGCACAACTCGGACAATAGAAAAAAATTCCAGTTATTCCGAAAGAACAATGATACAAACGCTCTTCGTGTAGTCGTAAAATATTTCATGAAACCAGGCGTGAAAGTCACAGTTTCACGTATTATAGGATTTATTTTTATACATTTAAAATATACTGCAGAAATGTCTGTCATTATTTTCGTAAAATTGAAAAAAAAAACGCACATAATATTTATCGAAACAACATTGTATATTGTGAAAACTACTGATTTTTCAGCAGTATTTTTAAGAGAAATGCAAAAGGGCAAGGAAATCTGAGAACTTGTCTAAAACTCGCGTTCATTTAAAATCATTTCTCAAGTAGTAATAATACTATGTAGAATTTAACACCTCCCACCCAGAGAATACAGAGAAAATGCGCTCCGCCTCCATTGTGCTGAAGTAAAACGAGAAAAATAAACAAATGCTGCCATGTTATCTTTCACATATTGCCTCTGCCGACATGATTTGTCTCTTTCACATCATCAAGGGATATTCACAATGCTCCCAGTTATATATTTGGAGCTCCAAAGGCCACACTCAGCGTCCTGAAGAAACATTTGAGCTCCGTAGACTCTGAAAACGGGTTAATGTACCGGTAACATGGAATCGCAGGTCAGCGATCCCAACTTGAGCAAATCTTGAAATATTTTCAGTATACTTTGTTCTTTTGATAGGATCGGAATTCATTGCCGTAATAACATAACGTGAGAAATATATAGCCTGTAATATGTAAAAATGTGAAGTTTCATATTCAGTCAATAATTTTGTTTCACAACCTGAACGGTTATTGAAAATTCCAAGTAATAAATGGAACGTATTTGTTTTTAATCCACTGTATAAATTCTGAGAAATGAGACTGTTAAAAATACTAGATAAACATAGGATTGATTGATGTTTCTCGTCACGTCAAATTCTATGGTCAGTAGTGCCTCTAGTGAATAATTTTAACCCACGATCCTCCCCAGGTTCCTTTCTAACTGATTTGAGATAGAGAGTCGACCTACTCGTCAACTTGCGGGAGATTTCCCCTACCACATATTTCTCCTTTGTGGGACAACGCCCAGCCCGGACAAGCTCTAACCCAGTATTTCCCAACCTTTTTAACGCCATGTGTCACCTAAGCCTTTCTAATATCCTTGAATGCAATATACACGTGTTTTAATAATAATAAATGATGTTTATAGATAAATTTTCAATGATATGTTTTTCAAATAAATTACTAGGATTTTTTGAGAAAACACACTAAGGAATTTTTGAAATAAAATGAATTGATTTTCAAGAACGAAATAAATTCAACGATTTTTTAAAGATTGCGTGAATTATTAGTAATTATTTGTTTTTAGAGATATATTTGCGCTTGATGGTTGCTCCAAAGAGATTTTATATCTGATTCCAGTTTACTGAACATCAGTATCAGCTCTCCCCGCTGTTTAATAACTAACCGATTTCTTTTATTAACTGCAAATCGTTTCTTGAACTAAATCCACATTCATCTAAATGTGAAGGTGGAAATGGCAATAATAGTTTTCTTGCACATTTGGCTGAATTTAGATAAATGATTTCTAATTCCTCATAAATGCATGCCCATTAGTAACCCATGCGTCTATGTATTTCCCATTCAAGTTCTATTCTTTTTATAACGCTGTGGATGTTGGACTCTAGGAGTCATTTTTGACTCGTAGTATTGTTGAAGGCAGTGCAAAAATGTCTAGATACTTCGGTGGAGATGATATTGGATGAAGATTACTTTTCTGATGCTTGCATATCTTCCTATATATGTATATCATTACTACGTTTCTTTGGCGGGACCCAAGTTTTACTGGTTTACACGACGAATTTCCAGTTAAGCGAGTTTGTGCTAACGAGGGTTTACTGTATTCCGGAAATCATTTCAAGTAGTTACCTTTCGAGAGTTATCTTACTTCAGGGTGATGTAAAAGTCTCACATTTTTCTTCGCCAAATAGCTTGAAGAGTCGCTCACATTTGGCTTTAGTATTGATAGCATTGATACACTTTTTATCCGAATTGAGTTTTTGATTTAGAACCGTCAAAATGTGTTAAGCTGTCAATATGAATAACACAATGCACAAGGCGTATTTTTGAAATAATTTAAATCTTAATTAATATAATCACTACGTTTCTGTTCATATACGCATGAAAACAACATAGTTTCATAGATTTGTTGGTCAAGCGTAGTTGACATCAAGACAAAGCGACGACCGTTCGTCATGTCCAGTGGATACAAAAACAAATTCTAAGTATTCCTACGAATACTGAGAACTTTTTTCATGCTTGCTCCACTCGTTTTACGATGCTGAAAGAGATTAATATGAATAGCTCTTTGTTCAAAGCTTCATGTCCCAAAAAACATTGAAAATTCGTTTTCTTAAAACGATAATTTCAAATATTAAAAATAAACAATTCTTGTAAATCTGAAACAAATATTAATAAAACACAAATACGTGGCGAGTCCATTTTTCTCACTTAACAATCAAATTGTTCCCCCGGAGGAACGTGGGACTTACATTGGGAAACGATGCTTTGAGATCGCGAATTTTCCCTCAACATATATGATATTGTAGTGCATGTAAGGGTAAATGTATGTGTGTATGTATGGTTGAACTGCTACGGCGGAATTCACCTAGCATTGATAAGAAAAAATGAGGTAAACTACGGATCAGAGCAGCAGATCGCTAGGATCCTTTTCTATTTAGAGCTGAATTCAACCAAGCTGTGCAGCTTGAGCCAAAAATCCATCATCGATGATTGCCGAACCGTAGAGGCTCGATATGTAGAAATCCGGAGAGACTCGATCCGGAGAGACTCGATCCGGAGAGACTCGATCCGGAGAGACTCGATCCGGAGAGACTCGATCCGGAGAGACTCGATCCGGAGAGACTCGATCCGGAGAGACTCGAACCCTAGACACTCGAACCGTCGAGACTCGAACCGTGAAGATTCGAACCGACACTTCAATAGGAACAGTTGTGGCCCTGAGCCATTCCTGCCTCGAAGAAAGGTCTACAAGGAACCATGACCCGCGGTGTCGCGGCCGAGGCGATGTGGCGGTGCGGCGTGGAGCCGTGTGGGCGCCCGCGCGTGGCCCCTAACGGAAGCCCTATGTTTTCCCGTCATCCATTCACGCCCCGCGCACTCCTCTCGGCCGCAGACGGCGCGCGTATCGGCTCCTGCGATGCTGCGACGGGGGGAGGGGGCTGGGAGCGCGCGGCTGACGGCGGAGGAGAAGGAGGAGGAGGCTCGAAGAGCAAGCCGCGCCCCCTCCGTTGGAACAGCGCCAAGCCAAGATCGCCCGGCCCGCGCGCCTCCCTGCCTCTAGCCCCGCTCCACCCCCGCCCCGCCCCTCCCCTCCTCGCACCGCCTCGCGGCAGCCTCGCAGCCGCGCGTGTTGCGCGGCCACATTATCTAATGGCGCGGGGGACGGCACTAAGTGCTTATTAGGGACGCCGGCGCCGCTGATCCCCGGAGGCGTCGCCGGCGCGGAGGGCGGTGGCGGAGGAGGCAGCGCGGCGGTGGGCGGTGGAGCCGCGAGATTAGAGAGCGCCGGGCCACCCGCCCTCGCCCGCCCGGCCCTCGCCCGCGGTCAGCGCGGCGCCCGCCCGCGGCCAGGCGCTCTGTTGTCAAGCTCCCCGGTCGCCCCGCCTACACGGCTTGACGCCGCCCGCCACTGTGGACACTTTGTCTTAGCCCTTAATGTGTTTAGTCAACACCCGCCCCGGAGTTGTTATCTTGAGCCGCGTGCGCGCGCTGCCCTTTCTTCTTTCGACCGCTGCTGCGGGTTCGTTTTTTTCCCTCTACGTCGCTTCCTTGGTTGAACTCAGCCTTCTCAGTGGCATAATTCTCCATCCGCGTTACGGCACGATCCCTCTTTGCTACTTCGTTTCTCATTTACGCGAATTCAACCGCTGTTTGGAGGAGAATTGTAGCGGCCGGATGCTCTCTGATCAGTAGTTTTTTTGTGGTTACTCTGATCAACACCACGCGAATGCTGGAGCAGTATCCCAAAAACGGGCCACGAAACGCCCCTGATCTTTTCTTTCTCTTCCTTGTCTTATCTTCATTCATTACTTACATGCACTTACACTCACATGTCCTACACTACCACGCATGTCTGGAGCATAGAGCTTGTCACGATTGGGGCGGTGCCCCGCTGGTGGGAGATACCTGTCTGGAGAGAACCCCACAAGCCAGCGTGTAGATCGGTGCCGGATCTCGCTATCGTGCGGGGAAGAATAACCGCCATTTCCCCAGCGATAAAGCATGCACTACGATTACGGGACTAATTACCTTAACAATTCACGCGTCCGGAAATGCTAATTAATCAATTCTCATTTACGTGTAGTTGGTGTTGCGTCTACTCCCTTCTCTTTTACAGTTCGTCGTCTTGGCGTTTTCTTAATTCATTCGCAATGCACTTTCTTTCTCCACCTCTTGAATATTTTTACGTGGTGATCAATAAGCTTTATTACGCGGTTCTCAAATGACCCTTTATGCGGGAAATCTGACTTTTCACTTTCTTTGCTATTTTTATTTGCTCTGAAGCATGGATATTTAAATGGCCCATGCATTTATTAGCGAAATTTGCAATGCAGCAATTCATCATAAGTTACGATTGCGTGCACAATATTTTCATATTAAATGTGGCGTGTAATCCAATTCATCTTCGTTATCAGTGATTGATGTCTGCATTAGATATTCAAGGAGGAAACTGATTGGCAATTAATCTACAAGATGGGGTAGGTAAATGATAAATTATCATGGTTATTGACAGATACCTATGGAGGTGCGGAATAATGGAATAGCAAATGTATGCATTTCAATTATCAATGGTTTGTATATATGAATTATTTACATTACGTATTTATTTTACAATTGGAGTAACTCTCTTTGTTAATATGGCGCCCCTTTTGAACCTAACTCGAAGTTTGCCATACCCACACGTAAACCAAAATTACGTCTATTCTCATATCATTTATTACTTTAAGTGGTACCCTGATTTTGCGATACGTTAATGAGTATAATATCTGCAATGTCTCATGCTTCATTACCTTCATTAATGAAGCATTCGAAATGAACAGTTCCTACAGTACGTACGCTCGATGCAGATGAATTATGTTACTAGTAGTAATGAGATTTTAGGGCTTTAGTAGTGTTATTGTGATTTAATGTTGCCAGAACACGCGTTGTAAGGGAATTAATTGAAGGATTCATTAAAGTCGCACTTTTAACGAAGTTATAATTTGTTCACTGTAATAATAATAATAATAATAATAATAATAATAATAATAATAATAATAATAATAATAATAAACTTTATTCGTGACAAGGCTCAAATCGTAAGACTTGCTCTTCCTGCCTTTCCCCTTTAATAATTTTAATTTTACATCATTACAATACGATTTGTTACATTGGAACGTAAATAATTATAAAGGGCATATCACCTTTCATAGAAAACTGCAATGTCTGCACAAATTAAATGAAGTGGGCTGAACATGACACAACGTATGGCAGACTTGTCATTGCTATTGCCTTTTTTCTTTAAACCTTTTGTGAAGACAGCCATTACCTCTCCTTCATAAAGCTGTAAAAATGTCGATTATGGTAAAGGAAGAATGTAGTCTTAAGACCACTAGTGATAGCGTAAGCAGAATGCAAAAATGTCTAGGCAATACGCAAAGAGAGATTATTTGTTGAAAAAAGGTTTCACTAAATTTGTTGCAGGCTTCAAAATAACTGTTTAACGCACCTTATTCGAAAAGACGTCAAACGTTTTTGAGTGAGTGGTAACAAGTGGGGTAATTATTTTACTGACGTAAAACTAGTACTGTCAATATACGTACGAAGATTCAATCTGAATGTTGTTTATTTTAATATTCGTTAAGACAGCTCCACACATTCGCCATTCGCCGAGCAGCGAGCTATTGCTCGCCCAATCTCGAGCAGCTGACGTGTTCGGCGAGTTTTCGCTCACTTTGATGTGTCCAAAAGACCGTCAAGCGGTATGTAGGGCGAATACCGAATGTTCATCACTCGGCAAATAGCAAGGAACTCATTCACATTACTCGGGATTCGGCGAGCGGTTGCTCTCTGTTCACCGAATAACGAATGTGTGGAGCCGCATTTACGCTAGTCTTAGTTTGTTCTGATCATTTGTTTTCCTAACCTTGCTTGTAGAATAAATTCGTACATTTAATTTAGTATGTGTGTCACGTGCAAGCACAAGAGAGAAAGTATGTATTTAAAAAATACGCTTTTATTAATAAATTAAAATATTCGTATGAATATTTGTTTGATGTGAGATGAAATGAACTTCTCTAAACTCATAAATCAATAATTTCCCTATAATTTTCGATTTTTTTTCAGTCAATCTGATGTTACACTACAGTGAAAGGTCAGCTAAGTCGAGTCCAACCCGTGTCTGGAGGAGAATACTAGCAGCCACTTACTCTGATTGCTAGTTTTCCGTATTTCTCCGATCAATACTACGCGAATGCGGCAGCAGTAACATAACAAACGGTACACGGCCGCGCGCGATCTTTCCTTTCTCTTTCTCGCCCTTTCCTCACCCTCTTACCTACACGTACTTACACTTACATGCAGTACACCACCTTACTTGTCGGGAGCTTAGTGTGTCCCGGCTGGAGCGGTGCGCCGTTGATCGGAGATACCTGGTTAGGGAAAATCCCCGCAAGCCGCCGTAGGTCGGATGTCACCAGACAGCGGGAGAACTTTACCGCCACCTCATGCGATAAACCTACACTACGCTTACTGAACTAATGTTTTTAGGTGTTGGCGCGCGGGATCAGTAATCACTGAATCAATGATATCGTGGGAGCCGCTATAACTTTCTGATTACGTTTTATGAAAAGATATAAAAATATGTATGTATATCTAGAGAAACATTAAATTTAGTTTAAAATGTAATTTCTTAAAACGACGTACAAACGTGCTTATTCCGTCATCTCAGAACTGACATATTTAACTTAGCGACTTCTTTTTCGGTATTATTTCATTATATCACTAAAAAATGAAATTTAGGAAACATTTTACAGAAAATTAAATTTAACAATGATCATGAGTTTAAGAGAAGTTTAGATATATAAAATGAAAATTACCTACGAAGTAACGGAGAAAAAAATTAACTAAATATATTTTTTTTAATTCTCAAAAAGAGGTTATTATGGTCAAACGTCGTCTGCAATTTAGGGTGTGTATGAAATTGAAGGCCAGTTCTCAATCACAAGTGACCTCGCCCATTTCTTCTGTCGCTGCTCGGACGTCTTGTTCGGCAATCACAGGCGGGCGCCGTTAACCGCTCGGGGATTCGCGCAGCGACCGATTCCCAGGAACCGGGAGCTAAGCACCCAATCACGGACAAGAGGATCCGCTTGATAGGCGACACCCGCAATCGGCTTTGGGCGGTCGCAGCCCAACGCGTTCGGCGCCCGGCTCCGAGGTGGGAGTGGCAGACGGGCCGCGAGCAAGAGGAACAGCGGGAGTAGAAGTGGGAGAGTACGCGGCAGACGCTTAGTGAGCACGCGGCGCGGGGGCAAGTAAACCGATGCGCGGGTTCGATCCCCGGCCAATGCCGTGAGGAATTTGCGATGGACAATGCGAGCTCTCAGCAGGCTTTCTCAAGGTTCTTCTGTTTCCATTGTTTCATGTTATTCACACCATCTTCATTGTCACTAAAAGCTACTCATTACTATCTAAACTACAATAAACCTTCCTCGAACTCGCTTAAACCGGGAGCGGTGGCTCAGTGCATCAACTGACGGCATTGCAATGCCTCTAACCGGGAGGTCCTAGGCTCGAGTCCGGTCGATGTTAGGGTTTTCAACACTACCTTTTCAGCTAGGTCGAATTCAGTCGCTGTCTGCAGGAGAATTCTAGCGACCGACTGCTCTGATCTGTAGTGGTCTCTCCAATCAACACCAGGCAAATGCCGGAGCAGTACCCTAACAAACGGGTCCCGGACTGCGCGCGATCTTTTCTTCCTCTTCTTTGTCCTATCCTCACCCCCAACACACACACACTTACACTAACATGCACTACACTACCACACATGCCGGGAGACCGGTCGGGGACTTAGATCTTGTTTCGGTTGGTGTGATGCCCGGCTGATATAACGTCAAAAACAGTTAAAACTGTGTATCAGGAATGGGAAATGCAGTCTGGGTCTCGATTTCTGAAGAGTTTTGGAATCCCTATATTTGATTTTGGCAAATCTCGTCAACACGAAACATTCGTTCCTGCTCTTTGCTTTGGCAATTGAGGTACAGATTTTGGCTCTTAACCCTTATGATGACTCTTGCGGGAACTCGAGATCGATTCTTTTGTGGTATTCTCACGCTATGATGGGCTTTTGGAATTCACGACGCAAACGCCAATATGACGCGTGAGTTTCCATCAATTATACTGTACTCCCTGAGCGCCTTTTTTTCGAGATTTTGTGCTGGGAATTTCATAATATGTTGTATGTTACATAAATTGTTGATTTTCAATGTCTACTAAATCTTATCTGACATTTTGCTCCTCAACGAATGATGATTATGTACTAAGGGATGGGACGTTAGAGCGAATATTTGGTCGTTAACCAAATTCCTGGTTGTTTCTCAAAAGAGCATATTTGAACATAGTACTTCTTTCATGGTTTAAAACATTCATATTTTATGTTATAGGTTTCCAGAAACATAATATTTCATGGAGACAAGTCAATTCTATATGGTCAAGTCTATCTACATTTTTCCAGAATAAGAATTAAAATTAATAAGTGTTCAGATATAGACAATGGTCACAGATCGAAATTTCAAAATATTCACCGTTTTGATTGCTTTTGTATACAAAATAAATAATTATTTTATAGTCTATTGATTGCATAGTAACTAATCCAAATGGCACAGACGGCTAAATTGTTATCCGTTCGACAGAGTTTTGGGGTCGACGTTTTCACCTTCTTATAAGCGTTTGCCCGGTCAAGAAAAACGGCGGAGCCCAGTTACCCTAAGATGGCAAATGTCATCTTGGGGTAACTGGGAGGGACATACTAGGTGGACAACTTTACCAGTGGCAAAGGTGATAGCGGCGATAAGTAACACAAGTTCATTATAGAAAGCTGTTTATTATTTTATTCTTTCACGTTCCTTGACCCTACTCCACCCAATTCGACGCTCAATCCGTCACTGCGGGAGGGTATGCGGGAGGGGTGTGGGCAGAAGCTGCGGCGGCAGGTAGACCAGGTAGATAAGCAGGCTGGCAGGCGGACAGGCGTACTCTCCCATCTCTTCAGCGATCGAAGCCGCGGTCGCGACTGTCGGATGGCTCTGTCAATTGGCTGCGGTAGCGAGAGGCTGGCGTGGCGATCGCTAGGGTTTGCGCCCAGCGGTTCCCAGTGGATTTAACATTTCGGCAACCGCAGGGACCACAGCCAACGCGCTCCAGCTCACGAGAGTTGCGGATCGGTCGAAGCAGACTCCAGACGAACGCTCTGAGTTGGGAGAGGGCGACCGTCCAGGGCTCGCCACTCCTACTTGTACGAGTAAAGCGGCAGGCCAGACGATTGGCTGTTTTGCTAATAACTAACAGCTCGTAGGCTGTTTTTACGAATAATTCTTCGTAACATTACACATGACTTGGTTTCATTTACATGTTCTTGTTGTAGGTATGTTTTATTCCCATCTCCGATGCACTTTGAAAATCATTCCCAGTCAATTCTATAATGTCTTCTTTTAGTTGGACCTATGTTAATTTTAAAATTAAAAATAATTGTTTTTAATACACAATAAATAAACAGAGGTTGTCTGGTATCAAATCTATATTTCGTCTTAAGATCTTTTCGATCGCGTAGCGATCATCGTCAGAGCTGGAAATACATTAATAGATACAATTATACATTAAACCAAATTGTCTACAAATTAATATATAAAAGGAAGTGTGCAGATGCGTAAGCAAACTGGATCGGTCGTACCTTGCAGCTGCTGGGCGGAAAACGAAGTTCTGCGGATTTTTGAAATAGCGGCTCGCTTAAGAAGGCTGGGCGGCGGTCGGGCAAGTGTGGGGGCGGGACAGGGGAGGGCGCGGCCGAGGGGTCGAGAGGGGCGGCTGCTGGGCCTGGTGTATAGATGCCAACTATTTCAAATTCAATGACAAATTTTACACCCAAAATTCTGGATTACCCATGGGTTCACCCCTCTCACCTTTATTAGCGGAAATATTTATGGACAACTGGGAAAATACGTTATTTGCTTCTGGACATCCACTTCTAAAAAACATCCTTTATTGGTACAGATACGTAGACGACGTATTGGCACTATGGACAGGCACCACAAGACAACTTCACAATTTTACACAATACATCAACTCCTTGCATCCCAACATAAGATTCACCCCTGAAATAGAAAATGAACACAAATCCTTAAACTTCCTTGATCTCACTATCACGCTTGTTCAGGACCATCACGAATTTAATATATTCAGAAAACCGACCCACACGGACACAATCATACACAACACTTCACAACACCCTCCCACGCACAAACACGCAGCCTTCCATGCTATGGTACATCGATTAATATCAATCCCCATGTCTCCAGAAAACACGGAAAAGAAATAAACACCATAAAACATATAGCCAGGATGAATGGATACGACTGTAATATCATTGACAAATTAATAATCAAAAAAACGAACACACTCAACATCCGCAAACACACCACTCTCACACCTATCACCAAAACCACTACTGCCACGTACATCACCATCCCTTATGTAGGATCCCTTTCTCTAAAAATAGCAACCACACTCAATAAATTCGGACTCAAAGCTACTTTCTTCAACACTCACACATTACAAAAAACTTTATCCAACACTAAAGATCCAATTCCTCCTACCTCTTTATGCGGAGTCTATGCCCTCACTTGCAACAACTGCAATGCCATATACGTAGGACAAACCGGGCGTAAATTCACACAACGGATCAAAGAACACGAACAAGCATGGAAAAACAATACCACCACAGTTTCACACTTCGCTGATCACTTAAATCAAAACAATCACACATTTGACAAACTCATTAAATTCCATATCCTAGAAATTGAAAATAGGTACTGGCACAGAATAAAATTAGAATCCCTTCACATTCACAACAACCTAAAAAAACAGAACAATACTAGTCTTAACCAGCAAATCCCTGAACTTTCGTCACCTCTGCTAAAATTAGCACAATGTGTACACCCCTAACTCCACCCACTTCCGTCCGCCCGCGCCCTCCTCACACCAGGCCCAGCAGCCGCCCCCCTCGACCCCTCGGCCGCGCCCTCCCCTGCCCCGCCCCCACACTTGCCTGACCGCCGCCCAGCCTTCTTAAGCGAGCCGCTATTTCAAAAATCCGCAGAACTTCGTTTTCCGCCCAGCAGCTGCAAGGTACGACCGATCCAGTTTGCTTACGCATCTGCACACTTCCTTTTATATATTAATTTGTAGACAATTTGGTTTAATGTATAATTATATCTATTAATGTATTTCCAGCTCTGACGATGATCGCTACGCGATCGAAAAGATCTTAAGACGAAATATAGATTTGATACCAGACAACCTCTGTTTATTTATTGTGAATTAATAAGGTATCTATATCACCAACATTCTAATTAATTGTTTTTAAGTCAATATTGATGATTATGTTCTCCAAGTTTTAGTACCAATGATATGTTAAATATTAATTTTGAGAAAACATTTCTTAAAGTTTCGTCATTGATTTAACTGTCACTATCAGACAATTTTGTATCCATATTGTGAATTGCTTATGTTTAAAAAACGAATTTTAATTTATCTGTCGTTTATTTCACTCGTCGCAATCCTAAGTTCTGCTCCAAATTCATTTATATACATCAATAAACGTTGATAAACAACACAAATACGTATGCTTCGCCTGGCGTTGATTGAAGGACCACGCAAAACTACTGAATAGAGAAGCCGGTTCTAGAATTCTCCTCGAGAAAGTGGCCGAATGCGTTCTAGCTGACAAGCTAGCGTCGAAAATTCTGCCCCCATTGGGACTAAAATCCTAGGACCTCCCGGTAAGAGGGACTGCAGTGACATCGATTGATGCCCTGAGCCACCTTTAACGATAATAAGCATTGAATAATGAATAATGTATTTGCGAGTGATTCTGACAATAATTGATATGAAAATATTCGCTACCGTATAATAAAAGATATATGCAAATGCAAATCAGCCACATTATTTGGCTGATCCCTAATGCTTTGTGTGAAGGAACACATCCTGCGCTAAAATGGAAAATGATTATTCGAATCTTTACATTTCCGAAAGAGCTCAAGAAAATTTACAGACACTAAGGCTACATTTATGTCCAGGCTAATTTCAAGTCATTAGTGAATTGACATTTCGGGTGGATGCTGTAATAGGGTGATCGCAACGATGATCTACGATCCTAGTTAGCTGGAGAAGCTAAATCTTTGATGTGAAGCATTGTCCAGCTTAACTTTGCCATATATCAAGGTGATATTCAAGTGTTCTTTAACAGGTCGTACTCGTGAAACGACATAGTTTGTAATTTCGTGACAGAAAACTCCGCCGACCTCCCTCTGGAGTTATCGGCTGTGTTAGCCCAGTGGCGACATTGCCAATACATCTGCTGCATCGCTGATCGAGGGACCTTAAGTTACGAGTCTCGGCGGCTGCAGATATTCGACACTACTTACATGGCTGAGTCAAATTCTAGAACATGCTGTCTAGAGGAGAATTCTAGCAGCTGTGTCACGGTCTGATCAATACCAATTGAAAGCCTTAGCAGTTTAGTTTAGTTTATGCCTTATTTTACGTGGCGAGACTCGGGTCATTACGGCCGCTCTTCCGTCTAATCACGCAAATTTCGTTACGCTCCTTTCACCACCTAGCGCAGAAAGGAGGTATTAACTTGGGCGACGAAACTGGCGGATCTCAATTTTGCTCAGAGGCTTCTTTTAGGCTTGAGGAGCTTTTACATGCAGTAAATCTACTACATGAGTCAGCCGGCTTTACTTCCCCTCCGGAGGAAGGCGTATGAGGGATTTTTCGCCCGTAAAAAATCCACGGCTTCGATCGGGTTTGAACCCGCAAACTCGGGTACAACAGTCCGGTACGCTGACCGTTATACCGCCGAATCCACCGTCTTACGTGCAGAGTCTTACCACACGTGGTTTCCTCACCCCTGTCCTCCCTTTTCCCTTTATACACATAGTTATACATACACGTACTAAATTACTACACAAGTCGGGAGACCAATTTGATGCGTAGAGCTTGACCAGGCTAGGGTGGTAACCGGCTGCAGGAAATGTGTACAAGGGGATACCGCGCAAACGTATAGTACAGCACCGGATCTCACGTTCCACTAGCGGCGGACAGAGTAATACCAACTATCGGGTTATAATGTTCACGTCACCTCTGAGACCAGTTTCCATTGTAGTTGACGCAGTCGGAAACACCAGTCAATTAATCCAACGAAGAAAAATCTACGATTTAAACCTAGTAAAGCCGCCGTGGTATTCATTGAGCTGTTGATCTCGTCTGGAAAGAGATGTAAAAATAGCCTAATGGCATCCCTGAACTTCAAAATTTCACTATTAATTAAAAATGATTGTAGTTTCATTGCCTTCAAAATGTATTCTAAATCTTATGTTATCGAGTATATTTTAAAGTGATTGTGTTTGTTGAAAAAATGCTAATATAAAATTATTGAAATCCAAAGGTTTTGCGTTGCAGAATCCTCCGGAAACAGTTTGCGTGGTTACGTATAGTTAACGTCAATGAGATATTTAGGATCGACTTTAGTAGTAGTGAACTGTTAATGATAATCAAGCTTTATTATGAAATGAGTTTTCAAACATGTGAGGAACTTAAAGCTGTACGTTGAGCTATTCAGTATGTTCAGTGACGCACCCAGAGAGGGGATGGGGCTCATGCTCCCTTTCTCATAACCAGTGACACACATTCTTGTGTATAAATTTTATTAATTTTACATTGCGACGAAAGACATTTCATATCTCAATTGAATATATTAAAATTAACTACAAATTATTAATTATAATATTTTAACGCAATGAAATAGAAAAAAATGTAACGCAAATATGTGAAATCGTTATAATAGAACATCAAGCCGTCTGGACGTTCCCCTTCCCAAACAAAAATCCTAATTTTACCACTGAGCATTTCATCTTCATTGATGAATGTGTCTGCATGACAAATTTAAATTGTACGTCATAATATGAAAGTTATTTTTTAGACGAGAATTACTATTGAATAGACTGAAAGAAAATTTACTTGATAATATGCAATGTGTTGTAACAGAACTACTTTATTTCGTTAAACACAATAAAATTTGTTTCGATAGCGCATAGCATTTACGATATCCCACTCAAAATCACAGATAGCACGACTGATTCAAATTCGTTTTGCAGTAAAATTTAGAACATATTAAAACTCTAAAATAATTATAAAGTTTACTACGTATTTATTTTTGTTCTTAAAAGAAAGACAATAAAGCCTACACGAAAACTTCTTTGATATACTGTAAAAATGAAAACATTGTACTCGCTGTGACGGTATGTAAACATGTTCATGTTTATATTCACAAGAGGCGAGTTAACGTAACGTTTCACTATGTATGATTCTGTTGAGTCTCACTTTGTGGTTATAAGCATCACTGTACACGTTTTATACCGAATACAAATATTCTGTATGAACTTGTATTTTTACATTCTTCATTTGAACAATAAAGATTGTTATTTTGGCATTTAGTCTTCTAAAACATATATAATATGCATCTCTGAATTGTTTTTCGCAGAAAAATTATTTTCATTTTAAACGAAATGTCAAAAAATGTCGAACACTACATCTAATGCCCTGATTTTGACGGCTATGTGTCGTATTGAAGCACTGTTTTCATTGCGAATCTTAATTAATATTATTTATCTTAATTAAATTCTCTTAATTATTATAAATAAATCTTAATTAAATTTATTTATTTTTCTGCGTGATTGAATTACCCAAATTGGATGAATTAACCTTGAAATGCATGTGCCGTCAAAATGACTACTCGCGCGCGCTCTTGGTAAATCCAATAGTTGAACGTTCTAGCTAGAATTTAGAAAATATCTACCTCTGAAGTTCTTCGTTGAGTGAGAATACTTGTCTTAATTTCCGTTTCAAATAGCGCATACTGTGTGTTGATATATTACATCAATATTTTTGGGTCTTCTCTGTTCATGTAAGGTTGTGTATGTAAGTTTGTAAAATTATGTATGTCGTCAGTGTTAAGTTACACGCATAAGGTCTCGTTAAATCATGCCAGGTACCTTTGCATATTAGATACGTATTTTTGTGAAACTGTTGATGCGTCGAAAACAACTTCAATAAAATTCATGATTCCGGATCTTCTCCGCCTTTTTCTATCTTGTATTATTCTTGCATTTTTAGGACGCCTTATTTTTTACATATTCTGAACTAGTCGAAAGGACATATAGTGACAGCAAGATACTGACGCAACTACAGCTGAGAGCATTCTGTAAAAACGTGTCAAACATGCACAATGCACATTTCTCCCACTTCTTTTTCTGACAGGTCCGTGTCTGGTTGGGTTACAATATGTAACAAAATACCATATAAGAAACCAAAAGAAAGAAAAAAACTTTTGATTTTGAACCTGATGACGAATCGAGAAATGTATTTTAGAGCGTTCGGATATCATTCTTGGATTTATTCCACAATGTGCAGTCGGAAGTTGATCAGGCGGGAAAAAACCGGCGGGAGAAAATGATTATAGTGTAAACTAACATATAATTTATTATGCTTACCTGAAATCATATTATGTGGCTCTGACCTGAACGTTTTCGCAATCCCGCGCTGAAGGGGTAGATACTGTTCTCAGGGACCACAACAGCTTTCGTCGTGCAATACAGCAATTGGATACAACACGCAGAGCGACGTTGTGCGGCGGGTCAGCCTATCCGCCAGAAACTTGGTTGAGTTATTTTCGTTGAGTCATTCTTCTTTTTCTTGTTTTTGTACTTCTTATTCTTCTTATTGTTCTTTATATTCTTCTTCTTATTATTACTACTATTAAATTAAAAATAAATGTTCAAATTCACAAAATGTGTTTATTTTTTAATTTTTGTGTACGGAAAAGCACAGATATTTTCTATCAATTTTTAAGAACGTTCTGTAAATATACGTCAGGGAGGTGGAGGTCCGTTAAATTCGGAAAGGGAGGCTTTTGTAAAAATTAACAAAATGGGGGATATGGAAAGTTTGTTTAACGAATATATTTTGAATGGTTTTTTCATACACTGAATGAGTTTTTCATACACTGACTGACTGGCCCTAAAAGTACAGTTTTGAACTCAGCTTAATGAGTTAATAAAACAAATGGCCACGAAAACACTGAGAACCAATATAAATTATCGCAGAGTTAGGAAATAGGAAAGCACAGTGTAGTAACGCTTGAGAATGGATGGGTCCCAGTATAAATCGCGGAAACGTAAATGTTAGTCGACCTGTTACTTAAAGCGTGCACTTGGTACATTGCAACATAATTTTCGTGGCAACAGAGGATAAGATAAGAGTTAATTGAAGAGTGTTCTGTGCAGTCAATTAAAAATGTCTTCGCAGATCACAAAAGATAGTACACTTTTCTTGGACAAAATACTGATCATAGTAGGAATATTTGCCTTTAATAATTCATACATTGGCGCTGCCACCCTGGGGGGTGAAACTATTGTAGTCTCGCGGATCTTCTTCCTGCCCTGAATGTTAGGGCTTGGCCAATATATGCGCGTGCTGCTGCAATCGTTCTCTGCATGTTCTATACCAGGAGTATCGATTATCGCTAACACACGATCTTTTTATAAGCGAATAACGTAAAGAAAGCAAATCGACACGGCGCATCGCGAATCATTACAAAGCTGCACACTAATTACTTCAGGATATACGTGCATACAAAAATGTATTTCCATGATAACGAACATAGAAGTTTGTTGGAAACTTACTTAAATATTCTTGTGGCAGGTTTATTTCGGTCGCAATAATCACAATCCGCAGCAAATGTGTTTCTGCGAATATTTATAAAGTATGTGATCAAAAACACAAATTCGTTTATCAAAATGACTAACGCATAAACAGCTCCATTGTGATCCCGCCATAAACAACAAGTTGGCGCTTGGCAAAATTTCGTAGATTTGCCTGTCGTAAAGGCAGACGCGTCTTTGTCGATTACACGCGACAGCGCTCGTCAGCTGGGTATGAAACGTATCATTCTGTCGGGAATTCCGCCTTTAGCATTCACGCCTCGCAGGTGGCGCATCATCGCGCAAAACCGTGTTATCCGACGACTCGCTCTCTCTCTCCCCTCGACGACTTTAGGCGCGTACTGCCGCAGCGCTCTCGCGCTCTTCTCTCGTCGCCCTCGCGCCGTCTCCCCTCCACGCTGTCGCACCCTCAACACTCTCTCGCCCTCTCCCCTCGACACTCTCGCGCCCTCTCCTCTCGACGAGTTTACGCGCGTCCTGCCGTGGCACCCTCGTGTCCTCCCCGACTCGCCACGCTGCGCTGTCCCGGACCCCGTCAATCGCCGCTGCCCGTCCTCCGCTCAAGCGGGCATAACCGACGGCGCTCGGGCCGGAGGATGGGGCAGGGGAAGGGAAAGCGGGCGCGGGTGCTCCCCCTCGCGACGTGCATCTTGGCGCCTTTGTCCCGTCGACACGTGGCGAGCGTGCCATTGCCCTGTCGCCGCACCGCAGCGGGCTCCTGCGCGCCCGCACGCTGCATACGAGATGAGTGCCCCGCCCCTTTGCCCTCGCCCCCCTGCGCAACAGTTGCGCCGTCGGGTCGCGTGCCACTTCTGCCACCCTCGACCAACCCTGTCAATCCCGATCACCTCTAACCACTACTCATCACCTCCCGCCAATCACCGCCCGCTCTCATGCCCACCACCTTGAGTATCCTCGTGCAACCCGACCTCTCCAGACCACCCCCCCCCCCCTTTTCCCCCTTTAACCCACCCACCCCCCCGTCAACCCTCTGATCGCCAGCCCTGAGCATTCGCTACCACCCCCACCTCTCTCAATCCCCCGACCACCCCAACCCCTCTCACATCCCCTGTTCGCCCCAAGCCACCACCCCCGGCGCAGCTAGTGCCCTGCGGACTAGTCTTCGATACTGGCCACGTAGCGCAATAAGCGAGCTTCCCGGAATGCAATAAGCGGGCCACGCTACCAACGGTCGCGTGACCTTAATCGATACTGTCCGTAACACCACAGGAGCCGCTGCCCCGCCGCGGACGCCGCCGCCACTGCCACCGTCGCCGCCGCCGCCGCCAGCTTAGACGGGCGCTGATCGCGAGGGCAACTTGCGAGTTGCCGAGTTTGAGACGGCGCGGCGGAGTGTATTAACGAGGGCGCGTGGCCTGCGGGATGGTGACTGCAGTCGGTGATTTGGGAGCTGTGGTGTTGGGTAATTGGGTCGAGATGCTGTGACGGTTCCAGGTGCGAGAAAACGAGCTGGTGGCATGATCCACGGTGGTTCGTAGTTTCAACGGATCGTGATCATTAAGCGTGTGCATTTTGATAATCTACGTATACTACGTAGTATCTAAACTATGCATTTGTCTTGCATGGTTCGGTGAAACTGATGAATTTGATACACGGTAAATATTTCCAAACAGTTCAGATGTCTCTAATTATGGTAGGAGAAGTAATAATCGCATTTGTCGGAGAATACTACAAAATCATATATAACATGCTTATTTTACCAGATTGTATTAAACTCTTGAAGTATGTATAATGGATATATCCAGCTTGATCCCATTGACTCAGTTCCAATGGCACCTAAAATATCAGCAGCATTAATATTTTTATACAATATCAGAGATTATATTAAACGTTCAATCCGAAATTAATCTTCATTTCGTCATGAGAACATGAACCTATTTGTAGATGTTATTCCGCTGCTTTTTTCTTTTCTATATAGTAATAAATATCTGTCTCAAATACTGTAGTATTTTCTGAGACTGGGATATCGTAACTCGATTCATTTATCATCTCGTGTTTTGAGACACAAAATATCAGACATTAAATTTTGTGATGATCCCCTTTATGCTTGTGGACATTAATTAGGTAAGTCATTTTAGATGTGAAAAACATCATCGTGTTCCTCATAATATTAAAACTAAATATTTCCTTGACATTTATACTTCAGAAGCATAGATTTTCATAGAGTTGTTTCGTAATTTTCCAATTTCTGCGCAACTTATGTCATCGAAATTTGTACGTATTTCGAAGACTGGAAATGCTGTTGAAGACTATGGAGGTGATTTTCGAATAGGAAGTGCTTCGCAATTCTGTCGGTTAATCGATGAAGGCGGGCGTGAGTGCAGGGACATGTGCGAAACACGACTGTCCTATTATACAACCAAAATTACGTCAATTAAAAGCTTGTAATGTTTGTTGTTTATATCTGGAAAAGATAGATTGTTTCTTCGACAATACTTATAAATTTTCTCAGCTCTTTGCCGTCATCAAAAAATCGTGAATAAACTGCTATGCAGGGAAGAAGCGTTCTTCAGCAACGACATAAGAAACATTTGCTTATCTAGTTGGGGAGAAAACTGGTTGTGTGTTTTCTGGCACCTGAAAGTTACATGCAGGAAGAGCATGTAACTTTCGCTCATATTAATAGCAAATTTAATTCTAAGACAACAAGATAAAAAATCATTTTCTCATCTGTGCACAGTACAATGCATTTGCAGTGTTATTATATGTCATTGAAGGTGATGTCTTGCCTATACATCGCGCCATTAACTGCTCCTTTGGATTCGATTCATACTTGGTATTCCGGTAGTTATATTTCCAGAATTGGCCTAATTTATTATAATGGGCTATATCGAAGTTTTCCTTGGCTGTATCCTCTGAGTAAAGTATCTCAGTGCCCACGCTACTAGCTGAGTACTACATCCTCCCTTAGATGAAAAATCGCCCTTACTCACATTCCTGAGGCGAGTTCCCAAAGGCTTGTGCAGATCTGCCTCTGATATGTAACTATTAACAGTATTCTGTAAACATACCCCCGCACAAATACACAGAGGCGCGCGCTCAATACACAAATGCTTGCATAAATACAGATGTGCACAAATGCCCGTGAGCCGTGTGGTACGGTGTGATGTAACGTAATGAAATTAAAGAGAATATCCTACGCCCCTATATAACAATTATTCTTCATATTTGTTTCTCTAATTTATTTTACTTATTATATTTTTATTGATTTTGGCCAAATGTTACATTCGAAGAAGCGTCCGTACTATTTAGGGTCAAAACACGTAATATTCACAGAGGACGTAGTGCAAATTACGAATGTTTTATTTTTATATTCTAAATTTATTTCTTTAAATGTATATAATACCTACTAAATAAAATTTCATTTCCTTAATAAAAAAGGAAATTGTCATTTTTTTATTTAATATTGTATACCTCTAAGTTCAGTTAATTCTAAAATAGTTCTATGAAATATTTATCGTAGTATTATAGAGAAGAAAATATGAAAGTTAAATATGTTTTACAAAAATTTGAAGCCGCCATTAGTGTAAAGATTTCGACGCGAAAGTTCGCCGAAAATCGTAGCAATCCAACGCCCGTAACTAACAGATGCTGTTGCCAAACTAAGTGTTCACTTGTTTTCAACGGCTCGCTGATTACGCTGTTCCGCGAGCTCGAACTCTCTAGGGGTGGAGCGTTTCCATGAAATGCGTTGTTGGGAGAACAGGAAGGATGCAGAATGTGAGTAGTTAAACACGTGCACGCAGACGTGTGATAACCTTCACAAGGGCTGTTGTCGAACGTTTGACAATCTGTAGTCACATAGGAAAAATTCTCAACGGATTTTGTAGCTCTACAGTGGACTAGCTTTGTTCTAATGCTTAATTATCCCCTATTAAAAATCCGAAGTGTTGTAGGTAATTAGACGTGTGATAACCTTCACAAGGGATGTTGTCGAACGTTTGATAATCTGTAGTCACATGGGGAAAATGCTCAACGCATTTTGTAGCTCTACAGTGGATTAGCTTTATTCTAATGCTTAATCATCCCCTATTAAAAATCCGTGTTCCCAAAAACGAAGTGTTGTAGGTAATTTCTCTATCGTGATTCATGTTCGTAGAAGCGCAAGTGTGAATCGTAGTCCGGTCGAAACTATTTTGATGATAATAACCTTCAACCGGAGTCGTGATTTCAGGAGACAGTATCTGAACTTGTGAGGGTGGAAACGATAAAATGGGGAGAAAACATCAATTTATTCCTAGGTTTACTTAAATATTGGTACTTTTTTTCCATTACATACTATTACTAATACATTAAATACATTATATGTGTATACAAGCTCCATAAATACTATAACTTTAAACAATCTAAATTCGTAGTTTTCGTTACCAATGCGCGCAGAAATTGAAAGGCAACAGTATTCCCTCCAGCCGTGTGAGTGATGCCTATGGTTTCGTTAGATGTCCAGGAACTCTGGAAAAATACAATAACATCTATTTTACTAATTTAGAATATAGGGATAAATTGGTGGGAATCTCTCCTGCCTCGGGTATTGTTAGAGGTATTTATGGCTACGTCAGATAACCAATATCTCGGGAAAATTAAAAAAAAACAACGAAACAGTTTCAATTGTGTCTGAATAATGTAATAAGATATATTTGACTATGTTAAATTGCAATCTCTAAATCTTCGTATACTGTCTGAGTGCTCTCTGCTTACGGTCAAGTTGTCGGCATGGAATGGAAGACTCCAAAGAAGAGACCGCCTTCAATTAAACATTATTTTGCCATTCACATGTTGCGTTCTGGAACACCATTAGATCATTTCAATATTCGTGAAGATAATTTTTGATTGAAAATGTAATTTATTGTTGTGTTGTACGAGTGTATTTTATTTGTTATTCTTAAGCACTGCGCGTTCTACGTTTCTGGAAACCATTTTGTGTGGTTATTTTCAGCAACAGTTTTCCTGCTACAGGTCTGTAGCCAATTAATATTTGGCAGAGCACATAAAACACAAAAAAATTACAACACATTATTTACATAAATGTGTGTAAAAGTATAGTATTGAATATATTCTTTACATATTAATTTAAGGGTTGAGACTTTGGAATTAAAGAAAAAATTGAAAAAAAATTTAAAGGCAAATGTTTTCTAAACTTTTTCGTTTCATCTAAATCATGGATTTCGAGTTTTGTTCTGAGCTTAACTTATGTCATTTCCTGAGTAATTATTTTTCGTCATCAATTGCATCTGTTTCTTCACAATTTTCTACCACCTCGTTTCTTTAACAATTTCCTCAAAAACAGAATCGAGAAATAATAATGACAAACGTTGTGTAACGGCCATATCATTTAAATAAATATTAGTATGCACTAATAGGATGTAAACCGAATTAATAAAAATTCTAAATGAATGTAAACTATGTGTAAAACTGTTTGATAGTACTAAAAATATTCCATGGAGAGCAGCACGTAAGATTCATACACGAAGATTGGTGGAGTTCTGAAATTGAAAACGGTATTACCACGCGTTTTGTTACCATTTTATAGAAAACAATTACACGGAGTCAGCGTCAACGCTCTGAGACCGTCTTCACCCGAGTGAAAGGCATTGATTGAGACATTTATTGATTTTTTGTGTTTCCGGGTGCGTCAACTGCTTTGGTCATTAGTCCCGTTAGTGTAGTGCATGTTGTTTTCTCGGGAGATGGCGGTGATCTTCCCCCACTGGATGGCGAGATCCGGCGCCGATCTACCGTCGGCTAGCGGGGTTTCCCCCTCATCAGGACTCTCCCACCAGCGGGACACCGCCCCAGCCGGGACAAGCTCTAAGCTCCCGACCGGTCTCCCGGAATATGTAGTATTGTAGTGCATGTTAGTGTAAATGTGTGTGTGTGTGTGTGTGTGTGTGTGTGTGTGTAAGAAGAGAGGGTAGGACAAGGGAGAGGAAGGGCAGATCGCGCGCGGCCCGTGGCCCGTTCGGTAGGGTACTGCTCCGGCATTCGCCTGGTGTTGATCGGAGAAAACACGGAAAACTACCGATCAGAGCAGCCGGCCGCTAGATTTCTCCTCCAGACAGCGACTGAATTCGACCTAACTGAAAAGCTAGTGTCGAAAATCCTGCCGCCGCAGGACTCGAACCTAGGACCTCCCGGTCAGAGGCGCTACAGTGACATCAGTTGATGCACTAAGCTACCACTCCCTGCTGAAAGGCATGGAGAATGTTAAAGAGAGTGAAATCCCTTTTCAAGCAGTGACAGGAGTATACATTTTCGCTGGTATCGAAAAGGATCCCAAAACTCCGGAGGAGGCAAAATAATAATGATAATAATAATAATAATAATAATAATAATAATAATAATAATAATAATAATAATAATAATAATAATAATAATAATAATAATGTCATTGTTATCTAATAAAGAAAAAAATCTTCACTGGACGAAAACTGTATTTCTGATAAAAAATAAATGTTAACACTAACATATAACACTTCAAACATTGAAATAGAAATTTCTTTAAAAATCGTAGAAATTGCCCATCGCTCCATTGAATCTTACACTGGATATTGCGATATGCTACGACTTTAGAACAGGTGGCTATTCAATATCAAACATTACAGCAGACCATAATTGAAAATTACGAGAAAATAAGACTTATTGGCTCCAAACCATTTCTAAAACGTAGAATCTTATTTTTTGTGGGAATTTTAATTGTGGGAATTCTGATTTCTTCGCTTTTATTTTAAGTCAGGACACATTCTACAACCTCAAACATTGAGAATTATTGGAGATATGTTGAGATCTTTTTGTCAAATGCGGATAATGTTTTGTTTTCTTGAAATGTATATGTACTAATTTTAATCGCACAGACATCGTTACTAATATCCATGAACTATCCGTGAACGCTGCAATACGAACAATAGCTATCTATCTTCAATAGTAATATTATTTCCAATGAACAATTTGCATTTGTTTCGGATTCTTATTACTTTATATTGAAAATATATCACCTGGATAGCCGCGGTCGCTAAGAGCGTGTACCGATTCAGCACTTCGGCCAGCAGGGTCGCGGGTTCGAGTCCCCCTTTGGACATGGTTCTCTGTCCCTTGTCTCTCATGTATGTGTAGTCACGGAGGGCCTCGCGTTTAGCTGACCGCGAGGAGAGCAGCGCGATAGTGTGTTGGTGTTTAGTGCTCGAATATGCGTTCCATGGGGTCGTAAAGGGTACAGGGCTGTCGGCTGGACAAAAGCCTTAGGGGAAAAATAGAGTATTAGTGCCTGGGAGAAATATGGTCATGTAATATATTACGTGGTCGGACCATGTTTGTATGGTATATGCCAAAAAAGCGCTCTTGGACGTTAATGTAGCTTGGTTATTTTATGTCAATTTGGGGCATGTGCCCCGCGCGACCATCTTCTATTTTCATGAGATTTTGTTTGCCAAATGCCCACTTGGGAACGTGGATGAAGAGAGAGAACCGTGGTTGGTATGACAGTTATCAGACATGACCCTTGTAATGATGAAGTTGCTATTTCAAATTTTTGGTCAGGTAAAGTCGGTTACCTAAAACAACGCCAAAAATCAGTTATATTGGTTTACACTGATCGGATTTTGTTCGTGTCGACAAAATAGTAATTTTTAGAACCTTTCTGGGATTTTCTTAGTGAATTAGATTAACATTTTCCTTGTAATTAGAAAATAATTTTGGGTTAGACTAGTCCTGATATAGACCATGAAAGATAGGAAATGTTCATTAGGTGGTCACAAAAGTGGCCGAAGCTCGGGCGAATTGTTTTTTAGCCAATGCAATGTGTTTAGGCGATTTCATGAAACCGATTGAGCTTTTACTAATCGATGAACAACTTGAATGGTGCAAGTATTGAAAATTACTCATTTTGGTAAATCGATAAAATATTTGATGTTACAAAGGTTGGTGAAATTGATTGTGAATATACGCGTCAATAAAATAATACCCATCAATAAATACAGCGCTAGATGTGTATTAAAGAAATCAACTGGACCAAGGTATAACGATGATTTACAAGAA
This sequence comes from Teleogryllus oceanicus, assembly GCA_964035755.1. Taxonomy (NCBI): domain Eukaryota; kingdom Metazoa; phylum Arthropoda; class Insecta; order Orthoptera; family Gryllidae; genus Teleogryllus; species Teleogryllus oceanicus. Next base: position 276,227,288 of record CAXIVR010000001.1, on the reverse strand, counting down.
ACTAAGAAGTAACGCAAAAACCGATATTTTTTCGAAAAGCAGGATATCGATAAATCAAAATACGCACATGCATACTCATGAATAACAGCTAAGGGCTCGCAAATTGTTTAACACGGAATTCCTTTTATCCTTATATAGAGTTGCGCGCCAACACATCTATTCTTCTCATTGGCTGCTCATAAATTTTTACTGTATTAATTCGTTATAGGACAGAGTTTTTTTAGAAGTATTTCGGGAAGAGAAATAATTTACAAAAAAGCAATATCTTGTGTAACGCAACATTTCAGTTCGGAATATTTCGTTTTACTGATTTTACTTGGAATTTTTAACTCGTAAATATTGCTCCTATCAACTAATTAGAGAGAAATTATTTGTTTGATTTTATGCCTAGGATTTCACCGACGTAATTTGACAGCATGAAAATACACTTGCATGCTATTTATATTGATAGCCTAAATTATTTATACCGACTAAAAATTTTAATTTTATACGCAATCATCATAAAGAAAGAGGGCGTCGAGAAAGATCCAACCGATCGGTTACAAACTTGGAGGATATCTTGTGCACGATCAGCTAAGCCAATGATTTTGATTTCATTGACGGCTAGCCGCGCACTCGGAGGGTGAGGAGTGGGAGGTGAGGCGGGCGCACCGGTCGAGACAAGAGGGTCTCAATCGACCGAGGTGGCCTTTCCGACATCGGGTAGCGCCTTAAGGTTATCTTCAGAAAATATACATTGGGTACACCATAACAACAGTTTATTCACCAAAAGTTATACAACACAAAATACTCTTTGAATCAGGGTTATTCACAACTCTTCTGAAAGTGTCTTCGACGCTTATGCCTATTTGTCCGCCCCGCACGCATCCCGGCCCGTCAGCCCATGCACTGGGCAGATCCGGTCGTCTCGGCAACGGCGACCTCTCTGCCTCTGTCACGGCGACTTCCCAGCTTCTGCTCCGGGCTCTCTGCTGACTGTATTCTTGGCTGTCCGAGATGAGAGGGATATACTTCAGTATAGTTCTGAAGAAGGCCAAAACAAGATGGCCGAAAAGTCAGCTCCATCGACCACGACCTGGTTCATTCCGGACAGACAAGAATACAATGACTCCAACCGCGGAAGCCCAAGAACCTCTGCTGACTGGTCGCTCTCTGCTGCGGCCCCCTTTTGTACTAGCGGTGACGTCACAGCGGCGATTCACCACGCGCCCCTGGTCCCGGAGGCTGTCCACAAGAAGACGGCGAGCCCCGGAATCGTGCGTCACCGCGCCGTGTGCGGGCCAATTCAATGTGGCGCCGCCGAGACACTTGAAACCATCGCCTGCATCAGCATTAAGCATAATACTCGCATTCGTCAACCCGTTGCCCAATGAGACGCAATCGTGAGGGGCCGCACTGGGAACTACCCGACGGTGGATTGTGTTATCGTATTGTGCGCCACACCGGTCGTGCAGTTAGCACCGCCCATTGTTGGTGGCAATGGATAGAGGAAGGAATTTCTACATGGCGCCATGCAAATTGGCAGCGGGGCACATCTTCAGTGGGTAGGTAGCTCAGGGTAGCTCAGTAGCTAGTGTCACAGCAGTGTCTCTGAGCGGGAGGTTCTAGGTTCGAGTCTCGACGGTGGCAGGATTTTCGACACCAGCTTTTCAGCTAGATAGAATTCGGTCGCTGTCTGGAGGAGAATTCTAGCGGCCGGCTGCTCTGATTGTTAGTTTTACGTGTTTTCTTCTATCAACACCAGGCGGATGCCGGAACAGTGCCCGAACAAACGGGGCAAGGACCGCACGGAATCTTTTAATAATAATAATAATAATAATAATAATAATAATAATAATAATGTCTTTATTTCTGGCGAGGCTCAGGCCGTAAGGCCTGCTCTTCCGCCTAACCAGTTAAATATTTACATTTACATAATTACAATTCAGGCATTCGGGCGGAAATAGTGATAACTGACATTTTACGTTACTTACAAAATTGCAATGATCGTAGTAGCTAACGGTGATGTGCTACGCATAACTAATGAAACCAGGTGTGAATGTATTTTCGTAGTCAATTTTCATAATTCTAAAGCTAACATGGCATTAAAAAAATCCATGATTCTATTTACAAGAGGGGTGTGGTAAATCAATAATATTACCTTCCAAAAATGCCAGAAATTCTCCTATATCCGAATGCCTCAACTGTGAACAAATTTAAAGAAGGAGGGCAAATTTACATTTATTTCTGGGATGCAAGACTAGGGGCCATCCGGCATACGCCTTAAGCGATTGAGTAAACCCAGGAAAACCTCAATCAGGATGGCGGCTTAGGGCCGTAACTCAAGAGAAGAAAATACGAAGACTAAAGGAAAAGTGAAAAGGCAGGATGAAGAATAGAGGAGTTAGAATGAATTAGGAAAACTGGGAAAGTGGGAGAGGGGAAAGATAGTATAAATATAACATTATTCATGTACATAGATGTAGTTTTCTGTAGGTTGGCTATTGGCAGTTGGCTGAGGTCTACAAGATAATCTGTAACAGAGAAAAAAACAGGAACAGAAAGCAGGCAAGTGAACAAGATGAACACAAATGTAGCACGAAAATATTATACCTTACAGTGTGAAAATACATGAAAGTCTTATTATTTAGTATGTAATATACTTGTTTTGAGGCATTTGATTAGACAGGATGATATGTTAGGCTTTCAGCGATAGCGTAAAGAGGAGGAAAATACAGGAGAAGAGCTTGACGTCTTTAAATGTAATCGAATTTTATCAGTGATGATAGCGGACGTGATGTTGAATTAGGGGAAATGTGGAAAATGGGAATAGGGGCTTGTGTTATTTCTAATTAATCGTTTTGATCCAGTCACTGAGTTGGGTTTTAAATTTTCTGAAACCACAAATTTGTTTTAGATATGTGGGTAGAGAGTTCCATATTCTAATTACAGTGACAGTAAATGACTTACTGTAGGATACCGTGTTGTGCCGAGGTATGCATAGTAATCGCGAGGAACGTGATCGTTCCAGCGTCAGCATTTTAAAGTTGTGTGATAAGTGCGTTTGATAGCTATTATTCAAAATTTTATGGAGTAGGAGGAGGCTATGTAAAGTTCTCCTTTTTTCGATTGAGAGAATGTTTGTTGGACCGTAAAGCTAAGATACATGATCGTATCTCCTAACGGATCGAATATGAAACGGATGCATGCGATTTTGTGCTATTTGTAATTTGCGTTGTTGTTTGACCTTAAGTCCGTAAGTAAGAAATCGCAATAATCGAAATGAGGCATTATGAGTGAATTTACTAGACTTATGCGGGTGTTAATAGGTAGTAGTTCTCTGACACGTTTTAAGGAATGGAGGCCTGCGAAGACTTTTTGGCAAATCTTACTACTTGCGTGGTCCAGCTAAGTGTGTTGTCTATATATATTCCTAAGTTCTTTACATCACTACACCAGGGGACAGGAGAGTTACCAATGCTAATTTCCGGTAGGGGAGATTTCTCCAACTTGTTCAAAGCGTTGCGAGAGCCTATCACTAAGCACTGAGACTTCATTGGATTTAATAGGAGACCAAGGGATTCTGCCCATTTATTGAGAGAATTTAAATCATGGTTTATTTTCTGGGCTAATGAGTTTAACTCCGATAGGTATCCACTTACATAGATCTGAAGGTCGTCAGCGTACATTTTGTGCTCACAGTAACTGAGGCATTGTCCTACGTCATTTACATAAATTAAAAATGCTAAGGGTCCTAGAACTGTTCCCTGCGCAATACCACGGAAGTTTTAACGGCAGAGGATTGCTTTTCATCAGATACAACAATTTGTTGTCGATTTGAAAGATATTGAGTAAACCATCTTATTGTAGGTTTAGCGAAACCCAATATTTTCATTTTTTCAAGCAAGATTTCGTGGTCGACCGAATCAAATGCTTTACTAAAATCTAGGAGAACAAGTATTGTTATTTTGCTTTTGTCAATGGAGGATCGAGCTTCTCGATAATATTTAAGAGGGCAGTTCCTGTGTTTCTACCTGATCGGAAGCCGTATTGTTGATCACATATCAGATTTTTGCTTTCGAGGTAACTTATAATTTGCGTCGCGCAACTTTTCCAGAACTTTTGAGATTGTAGGTAGAATGCTTATTGGCCTGTATTCTGGAGGGTTTGTGGTAGTTTTAGGAGAGGGTGAACAAGTGCGGTTTTCCATGGGTTTGGGTACGTTCCACTTACTAGAGAAAAGTTTATTATGTCGGTTACAATGGGATATATAACTTGGCACTGAGTTTTAGTAATTTGGCATTGATGTTGTCTGTGCCTGCGGCGTTTGATTTGAGGCTCTGAATGGTGTTAAAAATGTCATAATGATTTGTAGATGCGAAGAAGAATTCTTCCTGAGTGTGTTCCGAAACGTCTCGTAAGGTTGAGAGAGTTTTGTTTTTTGAGAAATAGTCGAAGTGAGGAGCCATGCTAGCAAAATGCTGGTTAAGAGTGTCAAGAGATGCATCAATTTGCGTTGGGGTTCGTGATTTACCTAAACCTAAGGTGCGCAGCGATTTCCAAACTTGTTTTGAATCTCTGTTCGTGCCAAGAATACTATGATAATATTTAATTTTGCCGTTCCTAGATTTTTGCGTTACAAGATTTCTCAGTTTCTTGTATGCGTCTCTGTCATGTTCGCACTTTGTGTTACGAAATACATTAAAAGCGGCATCTCTTTGTTTCATTAACGCACGTATTTCATCCGTTAACCAGGGAGCGGGAGGTCGTGTCGCGCGAGCTTTTCTAATTGGTATGTGCCTATCAAGAAGTTCTGTCAGTAAGCACGTGAAGGTGTTTACTTTTCTGTCTATACAATTTTCTTGGTTGATAAGGTGCCAAGGAACACATAAACTGTCGGAGGTAAATGCTTCCGAATTGAAGCTCTTATAGTCACGGTACTTAAAAATTTTGGGCGTATATTTGGGCATTTCATTTGAGGTTTGGAACCTTGTTTTTTCCGCGATTTGATACGATCATATGGTCAATCCATGTGTCTGTGCCGGTAGTGTGATGAGTTGGATTTAGCGGCAGAATCGTAAGGTTCATTTCCGAAAAGAAACGCTTAAAATTCTCGGCAGATTGTAATGGTGTCAGGAGATTGCAATTAAAGTCGCCCATCAATATTATGTTTTCATATTTGCTTGCGCAAGATGCCATTACATTGCCCATGACCTCAATATTTCCAGTTTTAGGTGGGCAGTACACTACCGCTAAGGCACATTTTTTGCCAAAAATCGAGACTTCAATGAAGAGGTATTCATTAAATTGATTGACTTCGTCTACTGAAGATACGATATATTTGTAAGCAAGATCATTTCGAATATAGATACCGACACCTCCTCCTCGTGATGCGACACTTGGATTCCTGTCGGTTCTTAGAAAACGGTAACCCGGAAGTGAAACAAGAGACGTATTAAGAGACGCCTTCAACCACGTTTCGCTAACAAGGAGTGCATGAAAATGGTGTAGTGAAACTAGCTCTCTAACTTCATCGATATGGCAATAGAGGGACTGTGCATTTATGTGTCCTACATAAAATGATCGCGAAGGGGGTATTGATATATTATTATAGGAACTAGTGGCGTCTAGCAATTGTTGCGTATCTAGTTCTGGTACTGATGCATAAGGTTGGCTTGAATTATGGTTACCTGTTAGTGACGTCATGCCTTGAGAAAGGGGGTGTTAAGAAAGAGTAGAAATAGTCTTGGAAGAATAGAAAGAGTCTTGGAAATACCAAGAATGCGTTTAGCTGTGGTTAGAAAGGGTGGGGTTGTAGGGGAGGGCGCTCCTACGCTAAGCGGCTACAGCTTGCAGATCGGCCTTTGTCTGCACGCGGGCCCGGCCACTACCTGTTTTTATGACGATTGTTCCGTCTTCTGTCCACACGTTCCTCAGGTCGAAGCGAGCAATAGCTTCATTCAGCAGGTCCAGGCGGGCTTTTGTGAGGTCTTCCCGAAGGGTCACGCCAGAACCTTTCAAATTTCTCTTTGCCAAGACCTCCCGCGCCTCCTGTAACTAACATTGCGATCAAGTTCAATACTTATCTTTTGCTACGTCGATCGCCAGCTGGTCTGGATCTTCTTTATCATTTTCCTTTATCCCGAAGATCCGTAGGGAGTTTCGCCGCGTGTACATTTCTAGTTGATCGGTTTTCGCTTCCAGCTCAGCCTTAAGATTTTTTATTTCGCGATCCCGTTCTGAAAGTTCCCTGCGCAGATCATTAATTAAATCTGTGTTGAAGCGCATGCTCTCCTCTAACTTCGTAGCGACCATTCCGGTGAGAACGGACGCTAAGGACTCGAGGAAAGCAGGACACTTCACCACCTCTTGCAATGCCGTGTTCAACTCTACATTGATACTGGCCGAGCTAGAGTTGGATCTGTTAGTCCTTGCCATGATGATATGAAAGTGGAAAGTAAAGTAATAAATTGAAACAGGCGAATATAAATAACAATGAGAGAGAATTGACGAAAGAAAAATTCAGAGGAGAAAACTGAGACACTGGTAAATTTGATAGAGAAGAAATAAGTCAAAGATAGAATAGCAAGATAAAATATATAATAAAGAAAGCAAGATAAAATAGAAAGGTAACAAAAAAGAATAAAGAAAAACACCAATAAAAGAAACGTGCAACACTTATCTTTCTATCCTTGCGCTGCGACGACACCGCCGGTGCAGTACACTAAGCCTTTGACCACCTGCGGGAAAACTACCTGCGCCTAAGCTCGGAGCGCTCCGGGACGGTGTTCACTCGACGAGAGACATCCACAGACTGACTGCACTTTTCCACTGACTCTTTCATTATCTTCTTTGTTCTATCCTCCCCCTTACTTACACAGACTTACACAGACTTACTGCACTACACACCACACATGCCGGGAGACCGGTGGGGAGCTTTGAGCTGGTCTCGGATGGCACGGTGCCCCGCTGGTGGGAGATATCTGGTTGGGGAAACTCCGCTAGCCGACGGCAAGGCGGTGCGGGATCTCACCGTCTAGCTAGGGAAGAATACCGCGACCTCCCGAGGAAAAGACATGCACTACACTTTCGGGACTAATGACCTTGATCGTTATCGCGCCCGGAATCACCAATCAATCAATAAAAATTACAATGAAAAGGCTCACTTCCGTCTTACAGGTTACGACCACCAAATTGATCTCTGAAGGTGCAGAGTGGAGCGTCAAGAAGAACGGGTTGTGTTATCTAAACACACGTCCCACCAGCCTGGTTTGTTGGTGAGGGGCGCGGTATTTTATGATACACATTAACTGATAGTTGACCTCACGGAAAACGGAGTGCACGGTATGTTCAGTTACTGCAAGGGGGAGCTCTACCGTTCGGGAATGCCCAGGCTCATGCCTTATTTCAACAAGACTACGCTCGTCCTCATTCCTCTGCCGCCTCTCAAGCGTGTCTTGAAATTATGGATACTCTCATGTAAACAGCCGCATCGCCAGAAGACTCACTGATCGAAAGCGTTCAAAGTGCTGCGGACGGTGCTATTAGGACTCCACCTCTAACCACCAATCTGCAAGATCTGTGCTCTCAAATGCAAGCTGTATGGATGAAATATCAAACGACTCCATTTGAGACCGGTAAAATTCCATGTCGCGGCGTTTGGAGGCGTGTGTTCTCTAAGATTACGTCCCGATACCGTACTAACATGGACCTTCTGTGGCCACGTACTGCAACAAATCATGGTGCCAGCAATGTTGAAGTGTGATCATTTCGTATGTATCTGCATAACCATCTACCTACATAACAATAATGATCGCCATCCACCTTGTCGAAGATGAAGGATTGTTTATAATGATGAATGTATAAATTGCGAAAATTTCTTAATAAATTCGTTTTCTATGTTGAAATTTTCTCATAAATATATTAACCGTTCCGCGGATCAGTGCTTTATTACAAGGTTTTAAAGAACGTATACATTTTTGACCAGTAGTTTATGGACACGAATGACATTCATCTTTCTTGTTTAATTATTTTAAAATATACTAAATATATTTTACCAAAACGAAATAGAAAATGTACCAAACCCCTTCCGATGCAGGATTCATCTAAGGATCTTAATTATTTGGCTGTTCATGAACACGACCATTCTTAGAATCGAGACACTTCAAGTTCGTGGCTCAAAACCGAACCCACATTCCGCGCGACGCAAATCCGGGACGCGACTGCCGGTGCCGCGTTAGCGACGCAGTCTTTCATGAAGCACGGCTTCCGAGAAGTGCCGTGCGAGAGAAGTTGTGCTGCGATGAAATGTGCCGCCTCCCCGCCCCATCACTCACCCCTTCCGGCCCTTCGCTCGTGGCACCTCGTCTCGATTTCCCAGTTTCGATACTCCCCGTAGAGACTGCCGCGGAGACTTGCGGAGGTGGAGTTGGCGGGGGCGGGTAACGGGAACGGGCGGGTAACGGGCGGCGGCCTTTTCTTGCAGCCACTGATCCGCTCTCTTATTAAGGCTTTCCGTCAAATTCCGAGGAAAGAGGGACTTTCAGACACGGAAGTCTAGGTTTTACGTTAAGCGCTCGAGGTTCGGTGCGTGTGTAGTTTGGTTTTACGGCCAGCTGTCTAAGTGGCATGCTTCGGTTTCGGTATTAAAATTCTACATAAATAATTATTTTGCCTAAGGAACTGATTTAATTGGGAGCATCGTCGATTTAGTATTTTGTGGAAAGTTTGACGAAACAGCAAATACTGATAATTCATGCATTAATTAATTTTTTGTGTTAATGAACGACGTAGTTTCACTTTCGTATTGATTTGCGAATCTCATTTCAGGCATGTTCAACGAACTCTAGCTTGTTTATCAACAATTCAAATGGTTTTCGAATTCCTCATATTTAAATGAAATATTTTATTTCAATCTGAAGTTTTGAAAAATGCAAACGTGACCGCTCTACCTTTAGCAATCATTCTCTAAAAAGCCTACAGCGGGTCCCTCAAGTACCTAGTAGTATTACTTGACCTGTGACTTATGACAATATCACACCAAAAATTAGGAATGGTTTTAAATGTCCTAACTGCCCTACAGGAGTGGGTTCGTCTTTTAACCTGCTTTTGTAATAAAAGAAACATAGGCAAGTTAATCTTTTAACTATGAACAGAGTTCTAGATATATTCTGTTAAATACTTGAATTTAATTTTATCTAGCATTTACACATTGCATTGAAACATTCTATCACTTGCTCTACCTTTAGCAATTACGTGATTACCTAACAACTGCAGTTGCGTTTTAACACTTGCATAAACACTTTACATAAAATTATATTACCCTTCACTTCACAAAAAAACACATTAAAATAACTGTACACAAGACAATACTACATGTAAATACACAATACTGAAAAAGAATCACATACCCTTTACATACACTTTCAAAGAAATTGGCACTTGAATAGTGAATGAAATATGTACAAGACGTTTCACTTTCCCGTAGATTATTACTTTATACAATTTAGCCAGCAAAGAAAGAAAATGTCGTTATGCAATGAACGTACAATTAATAATGACTCTTACTAATTATTGAATTCTAACAATTTGAAAACGATTAAACAATAAATTGAAAACACTCACTAAAAGGACAAATATCTTCGTTATTAGAAAAATGAAAAAATTTTTTTCAATTCTTTACAGGAATTAGTTATCTGGCTTCCTTTTACGACTGCAATATTGTAAAAGATTACGTTTAAATGATTTTAATATAATTACTCCACTATCTTGGTCTGTAAATGAGGTGAATTCTATTTCTGTATAATAATTCTCGCTTCTTTAAACAGCTCTTTTTTCGAGAATTTCTAGTGAAGTTTTCTAACTCGTAAAACGTCGGCTCGAAGAAATATTTCTACAGCTTGGAGCGGTGACGGCGACCCAGATCGAAGTAATGAAGATAACGAAAAAAAATCTTGAAAAGATTTCGAGTTACTATTTCTTCTCGAAAAGGGTCACATTACAAACATTATATCTTCCAATATTTCTACTGTTATCATCCTCTAGCTCTGCGACATTGTGATGTATTGATTCAATTTCTTGTATTTTCTGCGGATTCGTTTGAAGGCCTTTAGTCGTCAAAACATATCCTAAGAAATTTACTTCTTTCTTGCAAAAACTCGATTTCTCCAAATTAAGTTGTGAGTGATGGTCAATCAATAGTTTAAAGAGACTTTTTAAATCATCTATATGTTCTTTGAATGACTGAGCGAATAGAACAACATCGTTTTTATACACTAAGGAAGACCTATATAATTGTTTATTCACCACGTCATCAAGACATCGGATTAGAGCTGCTGCTGCATTTTTTAAACCAAACGGTACTGTTTGGTATACGTAACTTATTCCTCTGCACATTAACCCCGTTTTTTGTTGAGAGTTCTTTGCAATATGGATCTGCCAATAAGACGCCGTGAAGTCAGTGCTAGTCATCCACTTAATATAATTTATCTTCGCCAACATCTCTTCCAACTTTTGAGGCCGGTCTCGATACGGGATTGTTTTAGCGTTGAGCTTTCTGGCATCAAAACAAAGGCGTAGATCTCCAGATTTTTCGTAACGATCACTATCTGGTTTAGGTGAGGCGTCCTTTCCTTCCTAATGATGTGGTCGTCTAACATAGTCTGAATTATTTGGTCCACTTCTTCTCTGTAAGCGACTGGAATACGATAATTATTCGACACAAAAGGTTGCTCATCATTCGATGTTTAATTCAAAATTTGCTATTGGTTGCGTACATTTTGCAAATACTTGCCTGTACTCTAAAAGTAATTTTGTTAAAATTTTTTTTGTTGACCGTCTACATTTTCGTTACTTTGCACAGTTTGTTTTATTAACACACGTAGATTAGTCGTCTCTAGGCAGTGCACATGGTAATCGAGATCTTTATCCTCGTCTGTATGACAGTTTATAGGATCGTTTAGCGGGAACTGTAGAGTATTTCTTACGATATCAATAATCACTTCATAATCTTGCAGAAAGTCAACTCCTTAGATTAGTGGATACAGCAGTTCCTTTGCTACTATGCACACACAGTCATACACCCGTCGTCCAATTGTCAACCGCAACAGAACTTGGCGGTACATGAGTGGTGCCCTTTTCTTACTCGCGCCCACTATGAATGACTTATGCATAGGGAACTGGGGTATTGCCGCTTTTATCTTTGTGAGTTCTTCTAACAAACCTTCCACAATGATAGAGCAGGTGCATCCCGTGTCGACCAATGCTCGAATTTTCTTCCCTTCACATTGCACTTCAACTAACAGACATTTCCGCCTAGTGATATTTTTATTCGTCAATGAAATTTTATTTGGGTTCTCGCTGTCGTGTGGAAATACCATGGACTGAATAGCTATCTCATCAACATGGTTAAAAAGTTGGTTTGTACCGGGGCGACCGTTCGGAACAAACCTTGTTAGCTTAATTCCACTATTAAAGAACTGGAATCACGTGACGTTGACGGTCGTTGATCAATCTTGTCATTTCTTGTTGAATTTGTAGATGAATGATAGGTTTTCGATGCGACCTTTCTTGATTCATTGACGAACAATTATTTTCATCTCTCCCATGTTTTGTTCTTTTACCCTTCTGCTTGTTACTGTTAGTTTCATTGTATCCTTCCATTGCTGTTACTACCATCGCGGATGAAGTTGGTGTTGTCTTAGTCTTGAATTTTTGGGTCATTTCAGACATGGCATCGTACAATCCTAGTTGACACACCCGTTTTTCTGCTGATATGGGCAATTGACTTTTAGGAGATTTTGTATGCCCGTTGGAAAATGTCGAATAAGCAAGCATACCATTTCATGCTCTGGAATTGGTGGTGAGCATAATTTCAGACCAGCTGATTTTTCTGTCGCGTAGTCCTGCATTGAAATAATGTCTTTATTCCAGGTACTGTACATCACACTAAGCCTAAAATTAATGTGTTTCATGGTTCCAGTAACGATTGAAACATTTTTCTTTGAATTCATTCATATTAGCATTTAAATGATCCAGTGTGTCTGCCCACACTTTTGCGCTTGATAAGAGCATCTGACAATTCTCACCTTTTTATTTTCAGGGAAATTATATAAGGTGAAGAAGTTTTCGACAGCTTTAATAGATATGCAAGGATTTTCTCTACTATGAGCACTGAATGTTAATCCCGGTGGAATAGTTATTGTAGTCAGTTGCGATGGAAAAGAGGTCGAAGGCATATTCTCGATTTTCTCCTGAATATCAACTACCTTCGCTTCAACTTCCTGTTTACTCTAAGTAACTGTGTTTTCTGCTCGTTACCTTTCACTTGAGTTTTCAATTGCAAAATATTTTTACTAACTTTTGTTTGTGAGTTCTTAACAATTTGGATGGGTTTCCTATGTTCTTCAAGCCATCTATCCACTTTATCTTCTACTACTGTCATCTTCGCCTCTACGTCTAACCTTTCTTCGGTTTTTTTAGATTTAGATTTTAGACAATTTTCACCTATTTTTAACGTGACATGAAGTTTAATGCAATTTATGAAACATTTATTTCGAATTGTTTTTTTTAATTTTTCCTTTATTTTTTTCTTTGAATACAGAAAAGAATGTTAAAAATGGCACATGTCTAATTTTCCATCGACTCTGAGTTTTTGAAAAATGCCAAATTTAGAAATAATTCTGGAATCTCTGTGCTGTTGTAGCGCCACAAGTTTTTCTTCAGAAGACGAATGCAGAAAAATAGGGAACAATACGAAAATTCGAGCGTAAAGGAAATCATAGATTTTGGGGCATGTACTCAGATATAATATTTTTAATGGCAGTTATTTGAAGGCAGCTCTAGACACAAAGGAAGTGGGGACAAAGAAGAAATTATTTGGGTAATATAAAATCTATAAGAGATTTGATGTGTATGAATTATTGGAGAGGGCAACTGTGGGATCAGGACATTGGCGACAGAGACAATATTAATATGAATGAAGAAATATTTGTAACAACACATAATACAATAATGTATGTGGAAATATAATGTTACCTCTAGTTCACAAAAATATTTTTCATATATCTTTTCATTCCCGTGTTTTTCATAAAAGACGCCTTGAAGCAAAATATTATTCAAGATGGAAGTTTATCTTTTGAAACTGCAGTACTACGTTGCATATCTTACAATCTGCACTTTACTTATGGTTCTTTCTGCGGCATCTCTTCTAAGTTTACCTTCTTTGATACCATCTGTCGGCAGATTTCTTGGGGTCGTGCATACATTTTCTCCTTGGCATTTTCTTCTCGCATTGTTTTCTTTCCGTAATGAACTGCTAACACCCGAAGGTAAATTAGAGCACTGCAGTATAGTTGTGTGATGGTCTCATATTCGAGATTGCCGTCATTAAAGGACCAATGCTTGCAATATAAAAGGGAGACCAAAATATATAATCTGTATTAGACGCTCGAAGACAAAATGCAATGTTATTTGTTTTAGCTGCGAACACGTTTGGGTTATATGAGAGGAATTCTGTAGCACGAAAATTGTCGATTAGATTTTACATGTTTCGTAGTGAATTTTTATATTTTCCGTAGCGATATCTCTCTTTCTTCGACGGCTTAGATCGCTTTGATTTATATATCGTTTCCTAAGCTTGCTCGAACCTAGGTTTCTCGTTTATAAGCTTTTTCTAGTGTTCCTCTAGTTCACAATGTCTTGTGAAGCGAAACATATTTCTCCAAAATTACAGGTATTTTCAATGCTAGACCTTCATTAATTTGTCTTATACAAAGGCAACTGCCGTAAAACAACCCTGATATTGTATATGAAAGCAATATCACAGCATGTCCTTGAAAATGTAAGGTTCTTTTTTTTTATTTTTTTAAAACATAATTTATGAACATAAATCCATACAGCCACCATTGAATTGATGCATATTGTCTCAATTGCTATTGGAGGAAAATTAATGTAATTAAATTTTTTGTTTATTCTTATTGAATATGAACTTATTGCAGAACTTTACAGGTGTTTCACCTGAATATATAATCCTGAAATATTTTTTGCAATTTTACATTTGTTTTTAAAAACTAACCTGCACACACTATTTCTTGTAAATGTATTTCGACCCTACACTACACTTTTACGTCACTACACTTCACAAAAATACATTACTTTTTTACAGCGTACTCGGAGAAAATTCATGATTATTTCAAATTGTACATTCACAAAATAAAATGCCGTATTAACTGGATTGTTAAATAAAACAAAATAAATATTGATGTACTTCATCAACTAATTTAAAAATTAAAATAATTTAGATCAAAACAATTTAATTTCGAAATTACTTTAATTTCTATATTTCTTCATATTTTCTCTCCTTATGTATGAATGCAGGGAAATGAAATTTTTCAGTGGTCTCCAGATGTCACTAACGACATTTTTATTATGTTAAATAAATCCAAATAAAGTATTTAAAACGTAAGGTTTGAACTGGAAAATTCTCTAAAAAACGCCTTACGTTAGTGATTCTCATCCCCATCCTAGTTTTCTTAGACGAAACAGCAGCTGTAACAAAAGCTCCAATCTTTTGAAACATTGTACAAATCTGAGCTGCCAAGCTTCAGGCCCAGGGGGTTCTTAATCCAAAGATTAGACCTCCGGGAACACTATCAGCAGTGCGGAGAAATCTCGACAAATTAAAACAAAAGACTGAAAATTAAGAAAAGAATTCCGCCTAGTGTGCAGCAACCGGGCGCCTCATCCCGTTCGTTTTAATCTCGCCGCAGCCCCTCATCAGCCCTTGGGTGTCGTGGAGGCGCTCGCGCGAGCCCAGCCCAGCCCAGGCCCGAGGAGGAGCAGGGGAAGGCCGCGAGGGCACGGCCTAGGGCGACCTCGCCCCCGGCGGAGATGTCGTCATCGTTCTCGCCTCCGCCCCCGTCCCGCCCCCCTCTCCCGCCGCTAACGCCACCGCTTCCGCAACCGTTACCGGATCCGCCACATCCGCCGCCGCCTCCACATGAAGTTCGCTGCTCTTGCCACCAGCGCCATTTCTGCGTTGTCTTCGTCTCCGTGGGCGCGGGCTTCCGCGTGGCACATGCGGCTTCTAGACCGCAAGACCGACGCCTCACGTTATCCTCACCCTTTTCTCCTCTGATCGCGATTAGTTAGTATTCTCCGCTTTAACTGTAATGTCCCTTCAAGGTCGCGAGCTGAAGGCAGATTGGGGACACTGCCTTCCAATCGGGAACATCAATACCAAAACTTTATATCATAACGAAGCTCCCGATTGGATGACAGTGTCTCCCTATCCTTCTTGCTCCTGACATTGAAGATACACTTTGTTTAAATATGAGTATAATTTCATTTCAGTCCCAACGTTGCAGGACCTACTCGGGCACTCACCGTCCCTCAGATGTCTTTGGCTGTCGGGTTCTGCCGTCCCTCATACCGCTGCCATCGATTCTCTTCCTACATATTGCACAGTCCCACCGCCGTCAACGTTTCTACCGTCGTGCGTTCTGTCGAAGTTTGTAGGAATTGTCTTTCTCCTCCATTATCTTCTCTCTCGTATCGTCTCTCCGGAAATTGTTGCTTCGCTATCCATGTATACTAGACCACCATCCCTCTAACCAAAGATTCTTACTCCCTGCATCTGGTGGGGCAAGGTAGTAGTATTTTTTGAGATATCGCAGGTAGTCGTACCAAATCAATTCTACTTCTCCATTTTCGCTCTCGTTGTACCACACCTATCACGGTACCATTTTCTTGGGATTTTACCGATACTGTCCTACCACAACACTTCTACTTTTACATTTTCCGCTCCCGTTGCACCGCACCCATCACTGCCGCCACCGCCACCACCGCAGCGTCTACCATCGTAGTGCAACCAACTCGAAGTTTACGCGACTTACCGCTTCGTTATCTCCGCGGCCTCCGTCGCGCCGAGTCAACGGTGTATGCGCGGCCACCTCGCCACCACCTCTCTAACCACCATCGCGCCGCGTCGCCCCCGCCACCCCCGCCACCCCCGCCGCCCGCGTCGCCCCGCCGCCCCCCACCGCCCCCGCCGCCCCCGCCACCCCACCGCCTCCGCCACCCCGCCACCTCCGCCATCCCCGCCACCCCGCCGCAACCCGCCAATGGCGCCGCCCCCCGCAGAGCGCGTGGGCGGGCGGAGGCGCGCCCGGGCATTTTGCGCCCGTCCGCACGCGCCGGCGACGGGCCGCATTTGCAATGCAAATTCCCGCAGCAACTCCCAGCGCCCCGCGCCGTGCTCCCCGCGCACCGTCGGCGGCGCCCCGGCACCACCAGCAGCAGCAGCGGCGGCGGCGGCGGCGGCGGCGGCGGAGGCGCTTCCTCCTTCCTACGGCCTTTCGGCGTCTTCCGCGCCGCCGTCGCGCCGTCGCTGCTTTCACCTGGCTACTTCCCGTTCTTCTCCTGCACGTCCCTTTTCCTGCCCAGCCCCTGTCCCGCTACTCCTCTTTCCCTGCTCTAACCCCGACTCCCCGGTTCTTTTTGGGCTCCTTTCCTGCCTACAGGTTCTTCCCACATTCTTAGTTCTTATTATATATATATATATATAATTGTCGAGAATATGAACATCTAGTAAACGTGAACAGCCAGCCAAATCATCCAACGTTTCCTACATCATCAACAATTTCAAATTTATTTATCATTGTATTCATTCACGCATCATCAACTGTATTCATTCTTAGTTAGTTCTTCCCGCATTCGCTCCTCTCCTTCCCTGCTATTTTTTGCTTCTTTGTCGCTCTCCTCCATTTCTTGCTCCGGACATTTATTCTTTCTCTGCTCTCCCCTTCCTACTCCTCTTCGTTCCCGAGCTCTGGCCCCTCTTTCCCACTGCTCCTACGTTGCTCTAAACCGCTTTCTCAGCAACTCCCAGCGCCCCGAGCCGTGCGCCGTTCTCTCTTCCCCTTCCGTCCCTTCCCTCTGCCTCCCCCTTCCGGGGTTTTTCCTTGCTCTCCCGGCTCTTCTCCCTCCTTCCTTTCTTTTTTAGCTTTTCTTTTCTCCCATGTCCCTACTTCTCCCATGTTCCTTTTTGTTTGCTCTCTACTCTTTTCTGAACATTGCACGCTCCTCCGATATTTCCATCTTCTTCCCTTTCTCAGCACCTGCTACATTTTGCTTATTCGATGCTCTTCCTCTTGTGCAACTAGATAGTCTTGTGCAACGTAGTCTAGCTTTCATGTATGCTCCTTTGCAATCGTTGAAACTCAATATCCCTTTCCCGTTTTCATCTTCGTTGAACATTGATTTCGCTCATATTCTCGACTCCTTAGATATAATTCTACCATTATTTTCATGTCGTTTATTTCCATAGGCACATTCGTCGTCATCAACAATGCTGTCATCATAATTACTATTGTCGATTAAGATTGCCCTGAAAACCATTTTCGTCATAATTATCTTAATAATTATAGTCAACGCATTTCATCTATTGTCTTACTTCATACTACTTTCTTTTTACACATGTATGTTTTAATTCTTCCTGAGTTCCGACTGCATGTCTCCGTACTATCCCTAAATGAACATTTGTCATCTTTGTCTTCCTCTACTCTTTTATTCCTCCTTTTCTTTCTTTATTCATTCATCTGCCCCGATCATTGCCTCCCTCTCGTCTCTTCTCTCCACTTTCATTTTATATTCATGTTCCTCCATTCCTTCGCCTTCACCTTCGCCTTCACTTTTAGCTCACCGAACACGCCGTTCCTCTGCCTTTGTTTATGCATAGCGTATATAGGGAGAACAACGCTCAATGTGCTCCTGACGACACGGACGTTCGCGCGCCGGGTCGTAGTATATCTTCAAAAATGTCCCAGAACTTTTTTTGTTCCCTTTTTTCGCCGCGGCGTTCGCCTCTCCTCTTCTCGACGTCGGAGAGCAGCGTGCGCCCGCGGCGTCGAGACGTCGACGTCGCGACGTGCTAGTGGAGCGAAAGGTACCCCGCTCCTCCTTGCCCTCTCCACCTGCCACCTCGTGCGCGCGCATGAGAGCGACGGTGCTTCCAGACCCTTTTCCCACATTCCCCTTGCGCCCCCCCTTTACCCCACCCCCCCCCCCCGCCCCGCCGCCCACCCCAACAGCCCCGCTTGCCCCAGCTGCCCAGCTTAGGTCAGCCCGACCCGACCCGACCTAGCCCCAGCCCTGCCCAGTTATAATCCACGCATACCCTGGTCTAGACCCCGCCATACTCAGCTCGGTCTGTCCCGCCCCACCCCAATGTACCTCAACCCACACGTACTTCTTTCTGTTCCAGTCTCTTTCCAGCACGCAGGGCTGCAGCGCTCCGCCCTGCCTCATTCCTCCCCGCCTCCTTTGCCCGCCACTACGTCTCCTCGTCCCGCTTCTTCCCCTTGTCCGCCCTATTCGGACCTTCCCATTGTTCGTCCCCCCCATTTGGCCCGCTCTATTCGTCCTGCACTTAGCCCCGTCCCGTGTCGCCCATCCCCATTCCGCCACGCCTCAGTCTGCTCCTTCCCGTTCAGTTGCGCCGTGCTCAATTTGGCCTAGATTCATTTCTCCTCGCGTCTTGCCTCACCCCCCGCGCTCCTCCACCTTACCCGCGTAGTGATTCCGGGCGCATCAACTATTATGGTCATTAGTCCTGTAAGTGTATTGCGTGTTTTTTGCTCGGGAGGTCGCGGTGGCCTGTCCCCGCTGAATGGCGTGATCTGGCGCCCAGCTACCAACGACTAGCGGGGTTTTCCGCTAAGAATATTCCAACCAGCGGGGAACTGCCCAAGTCAGGATAAGTTCTGAGCTCCCGACCGGTCTCCCGGCATGTCTGGTAGTGTAGTGCATTTTAGTGTAAATGTGTGTAACTCCCGGAATGTCTGGTAGTGTAGTGCATCTTAGTGTAAGTGTGTGTAAAGGGTGAGATTAGAAGGATGAGGAAGGAAAGATCGCGCGCGGTCCGGACCCGTTTGTTAGGGTACTGCTCCGGCATTCGCCTGGTGTAGAGTGGAGAAACCGCGGCAAACTACCGTTCAGAGCAGCAGGCCGCTAGAATGCTCCTCCAGACAGCGACTGTAGTTGACCTAACTGAGAAGCTAGGATCGCAAATCCTGCCGCCTTCGGGACTCGAACCCAGGACCTCCCGGTTAGAGGCACTGCAGTGACATCAGTTGATGCACTGAGCCACCTCTCACGGTTTACCCGCTTCGTGCGCCGCCCCGCCCCGTTCCGCAGCACCCGTCTCGCTGCGCTCCGGCGCTGGCGCCGTCGCCGGCAGCGCGAGCGAGCGCCGCTCCACGCCTCAATTCCGCTAATTTCGTAACGAGATTACACGCCGTCACTTGGAGGCCGGAACAATCGCGCAGCGCCGCCCCGCGCCGCCGGCGCCCTGGCGCCACCCGCCCCCCCCCCCCGCCCTCAACCTCCCCGCCTCATCACGCTGCGCCTCGTCTCGCCTCGCCGCCGCGCCGCGTCGTCGCCTCGTCGTCCGCTTTTCCGTTTCGTCGCCGGCGCTTGTCGCGATGATGCCTGTGGCTGGCGCCGAGGCAGCGAGGGGACGCCGCCGCCGCGGAGGCGGGGCGGAGCGGGGGCGGAGGGGGTGATGGATATGACGGCCCGGATTTACTGGGGGACGGTGGCCGTTCGCGACAACGGTGTTGACATGTCGCCGCTTCGGCAGCGACGATGGCGCCCACGACAATGTTACTGGAAGCAGCCAGCGCTGCTGGCGGCGTGTAAGACGTGTACGCTAACAAGCTCGTCATGTGGTGTGGGCGGAGGCAGTGGGGGATATAATGCTCGCGTGAGTTGGCCCAGACTAATGTTTTGTCATGCGTTGTCACGGACGAGCTTGCGATGTTGGAGATATACTCGTACATGTGTAGCTTTCGAAGATATTGAATCACGGAAAGACAGGAGATGGAGCGTATGTGTGTGTAGTGAACGCACGGATTCATGTGTTGCAATAGTTTGGTTGCCAGTGCAACATCATAATAACATAGTATACACAGAGAGAGAATTATTTCCCACGTGTTTTCCTATTTCATACCTTGTGGCATTTTAAAAAAAATGACTTCTATTTTTAAATTAATTTTTATTATAAGAAGTAGATAAATACCTTAAACGCAATGCAATGTTCCCATTTGATAAATGATAAGTACATGGATACAGTTATTGACAAAAATGTGTTATACTTAGAATAAAAGGCAACATTCATAATATTAATAAATATTAAGTTACTTCATAGTTAAGTGAATATGAAAATTATCAGTGAACATGATTGTATCTGGAACCTCCTGCCATTATCTAGCAGGCACCAAATGGGGGAGTCGTAGACGAATGCTCAACAAGAACTTTGTATTCACCTCGCGGCAGCATGATATTTCGGGTGTGAGAAAGGAAATCTAAACGCACACATAAATCAATAAAACTTTGCAGCTGTATTCAGAAATTATCTGTGAATTCAAGTCACAATCAGAGAAAGAAAACACTCATTTACACATCTTTGATTTTTACTTTCAAATCAAATACTTCTTTAAAAAAATTAATATTTTTATTAATTCTGCACCGCGCACGCGAATATCCTGCTATTACTTGCAATAACCCCTCATAATTAAATTAACAAACACAGAAATAATGACTTTCTACTTATCAAGTTCGTATGAATAAATGAAAAATTTGTATAACGTACACAATACAAAGTAAACAGTCGTTTCATCAAATGATAACAAATTGCACACAAAATTGTTTGGCAAATCTTTAAACAAACTGTACAAGAATGCTATAAAGGATTTAAGGCATTTATCTATTTCATTCTATGAACACAGTTCCGCTTTCAGTCCTATATAAATCTTCCTTAACAAGCGTAGTAACTTCTCTATTTCCCTCGATTTACGTTGCCTTTAATTAGTTTATTCGGGTGCGACTGCGTCGCAAATACGAAATGCTAGCGGTCGTCGGTCTTCCGCCTCGCAATGCACTGCACAGTCCCGTTAACAAAACCTTTTTACTTTGTTACCTTGGTCAAAGTCGCGTACCGCAGTCCGTAGCACAGAGAACCTGACCTTCGCTGCTAGCGCCGTCACCCCTCTGCGTCGCTCCGTTGAAGACCTCGGCAAAACGCTAGGGCTGCGCCGTTGCCTACGGCAACGTGCGTTGCATTCGTGCGGCAACAAGCGTTGCGAGACAACGGCATCGAATTCTCCTCTCGCTAAAGTCCACCCAAGTTACACTTGCTCCCGTCTTCCGTCTTCATCTTTCTTCTTTCGTCTTCTTCTAAAGGAAACGTCCATCCACACGCGTTTTATTCTTTCTTTCTTCACATTCTTCCAAATTCTGGCCCGCTTGATACGTTGGACGTCCGTGAGCGTAGAGTTCCTTGCACTTTGTAAGCAATTTGCGGCGTCTGAATGATTCTGGCGTTGCTTACGGCACCCATTCGTTTCACCACCACTTCACCATGCTTATGTTTTTACTGCCGTTTACAATCCGCAAATTCTAATGTTCAAATGCGCCGGCTACTTAATCCTCTTCAAATACTATTCAAACTACGTTGGTTCAGCTATTCTCTTAACATTTTCTACTCAATTTCAGTTCTGGCACAATGGCGGATTTTACACGTTTCTTGCGCTCACAGCTTACGCAAATTACTACTCCACGTACTATTGGTTTGGTTTTTCGTGTTTCCGGGCGCGTCAACTGCTTTGGTCATTAGTCCCGTTAGGGTAGTGCATGTTTTTTCTCGGAAGATGGCGGTGGTCTTCCCCCGCTGGATGGCGAGATCCGGCGCCGACCTACCGTCGGTTAGTGGGATTTCCCCCTAACCAGGACTCTCGCACCAGCGGGCCACCACCCCAGCCGGGGCAAGCTCTAAGCTTCCGACGGGTCTCCTAAAACATGTGGTAGTGTAGTGCATGTTAGTGTAAGTGTGTGTGTGTAAGGGGAGAGGATAAGACAAGGAAGAGGAAGGACAGATCGCGGGCGGTCCGTGGCCCGTTTGGTAGGGTACAGCTCCGGCATTCGCCTGGTGTAGATCGGCGAAACCACGGAAAACTACCGATCACAGCAGCCGGCCGCTAGAATTCTCCTCCAGGCAGCGACTGAATTCGACCTAGCTGCAAAGCTAGTGTCGAAAATCCTGCCACTGTCAGGACTCGAACCTAGGACCTCCCGGTCACAGGCACTGCAGTGACAGTTGATGCACTGAGCAACCGCTCCCTGTCCACGTACTATTAAACGTCGTCTTTTCCTACCAATACTCTTATGGCGTATCGGACTAGAAAAGAAACTATTCAGCCGGTGACTCGATCAAGAAGAGCCTCTGGTCAGCTGTTCGCAGTATTTATGTGGCAGCCTTTTCACGGTAGGGGAGGTGACACGTCATGACCCTCCTAGGACTGACCCGGCATGCATATCTACCCCTAAAAACTCTTCGTGTTGTCGCGGTCAGCGTATGCCAAATCGCGCTTCTGCAGCAGCGGCATGCGTGTTCTTCGAAATTCCGCATTCTTGTGACGCGAAAGTTGCGTGGACAGCTAGGACGTGTGGTGGGCATTACCAAACGTCGATATGGATACAACAGGTCAAATAAACAATTGAAAATTATAATTATGTTTATTTTTTGGAAAAAACCTTTCTGGTATTGGGATTGTCGCCATCATCAGGTCAGCTGAAATTAAGTATATAAAGTGTTAAAAACAATACAGGCTGAAAACACAAATAATTTGTATGGTGCATGTATTAAATTGTGATATCTACAAGCGTAGTACTTGCTTAAGTGGCTCAGGGAATCAACTCATGTCGACAGTGTCTCTGACTGGAATGTCATAAGAGTTCGAACCCCGAGGGAGTGGCGGGGTTTTCGACAACAGCTAGATAGCTAGGTCCAATTCAGACGCTGTGTGGACTGATGACCAGGAGGATATTAGCGGCCAGCTGCTCTGATAGATACTTTCCCGTGGTTTCTCCGATCAACACCAGGCGAATGCCACGGCGGTACCCAAACAAAAGCGCAAGGAACGAGTAAAATTTTCATTTCACTTGCCCTCTCCTATGCTCACTCTCATTTACAAACACTTACACTTACACGCTCTACACTACCGCACACGTTGGGATCGTCTGGTTTATCTCGGTTTTGGCGGTGTCCCGTTGGTGGGAGATGTCATGTTGGGAAAAACTCGTCAGCCGACGTGTAGGATTTCATCATTCAGTGGGGATGAACACCGCCACCTTTCGTAATGAAAACATGCACTACCCTAACGGCAAACATTTCCACAGCAGTTGAAACACCCGAAAACATGAAATAATCAATCACAAGCATAATTCAGAATTGTTAAAAACATTACAATAAATTCGATAATATTGCAGTGTTCACCATGACGTGTCCTGGTAACTGAGGTTGACCACAGCTTGAGGTAGAATGGAAGGTCGTCTGTAACGAGTGCAGAAGTGCACTGTACTCGTCACAGATGACATATTGTTTTAGAAAAGAAAATGAAGACATTTCTTTGTATGTTTTTGGATCTTTCGTCATTGCCTTGTTTCTCTCCTCTAGGTCTGTAGAAAACAGTCACCCGGAAGCCACAGTACATCAGGGAGCAGTGGTTGCCATCGGGAATTCATACAATAATTCAGGTTCAGAAAAAACTAGGTACGTAGAGTGAGGTGCCGGAACATTTAGTTCAACGTGACCCACTAATCTTAAACAATTCTCACAGTTTTTCGACCAAATAATACTTATATTTTGTTTTCTTATTACTAATTACTGGGTAATGTACGCGAGAGGAATAAATTTTTAGTCAGAAAAACTTTCGATCTCATCCTGATATCGTTTATAGGATTCTCAGTACATTTCTCAGTTTTTTCTCGAGAATTCATAACGAACGCTCCTTGAATTACAACAGGAATCACGATTTCAGTGCGACACGGCAGACTGCACGTTGAGAGAAAAGAGAGTAGAAACGAGAAGGGATGAGGCAGGGCAAGGGAAGAGAAATAAGTGGAGAAAGTGACCTAAAATCTCCATGGGCATTTTCCGTGCCTTGAGCCCAGCTTGTTCAGCAGGTCTACTCTAAAGAACCTATGATTCTGAATCTTAGTATTCCGACATTTCTCCCCGAAAGGTTTTGCGTACTAAAACGTATCTTCAATATATATTAATACTATTATCGAAATTGTTCATAGTTTTCTAAGAATAAAGTTTTTCCGTTTTGCATTTATGAGTGTTTTAGCCTCTTGAGGAACGAATCAAGGTCCCACTGCCTCTTGTCAATTTTAGCATCCAATTCCCCTAGTAATGGTGGGAGAACTTTGATGTCAGGAAACATGGCAATTTTTAATCTTCTTATCAAGAAGCCGACAGATATTTACACCTAGACGTCTGTGAAGTTATCTTCAGTTTTCGGAGCATTGTACAGAAGCCAGTATGATGTGCTACAACAGGCGTTTTCATGGTACCATTTGATGACAGTAAAATGCCACATTACAAATATTTTAAAAAATCCACACGTTTTCCAGGTGTACATAAAACATGATATTATTGTAGCACATTCTATATGTAAGTATATTCAACATATTTTCGGGTCCTCCCGTTTTTAATACCAGTAAAATCTCCACATACCGCACTCTATGCATGTGCTTAATTTTTTTTTCAAATGGTCCAAATATATTACTATAATTTCTAATATCAAATAATATATTTAATTAGCAAATACTATATCATTCATAAAACATACAATCTGATTCGAAACGGAGTTAAAAGAATCAAAGTAATAACGAAAACAAAACTGTTTTTTTTGTCTCTGTAACATCGCACATAATTAAGTAATCCAAGAAAATCGACACTCTCCCAGCATTTTTGTGCAAGCGATATATGTAAAATCTAAACGATTATAAACGTACTTAACTTAATATGAGTAGTACCGATTTCATACGGAGAGAGAGAGAGAGAGAGGAGAGAGAGAGAGAGAGAGAGAAGAACCGGGTGAGAAATGGCAGAGTATTCTCAGTTTGGAAAAGATAGGCATTGTTTGATAACATAATACTTGTTGACGGATATATTCTTAATTAAATGAAATAAAATAAATGAAAATATTTTTTCAAACTTATTTTAATATTACACTACGTATTGTTTTGAAGCCGATTTGTTTGTTTTAGCTGATTTCATACAAAATAGATAATAAGTAAGAAATACTTTCTTAAAAAGAATATTACAACGCCCCGTGACATTTCCCTTCTTTGTTTACTGGAGCGTGAAAATACCCTGTGAACCCAATGAAGTATAAGTGCGTCTGATACTACGAAACGAGGAGTCAAACAAACAACTGGAGAGGTATTTTCTGGAATTAATTGGTCGCCGAGGTCCTTGGCTGACCCTCTGGGCCGCACCCTGCTCTTTTGCAGTCGCCAATTAGCACGCTCTCGCGACCGGACGAGCAGCTCCGCGCGCCACTCGTTGCTTTAATGCGAGAAACACAGCCGGCGGGAACAAGGGTGCCGCGCGGCACCGCATTCGCCTCCATCGCCGCCGCTGTCGCCCCCGCAGTCACCGCCACCGGCCCTTCACGACCGCCGCTGCCGCCGCAGCCGTCACCACTGCCACCGTCACCGCACTGTTGCCACCGTTGCTTCCAGCACCGGCTTGGATCTCTCAGTGGTAGTATTATCCTGCTGACCCGGCTCGCCCACCCCACACACTCTGCCCGCCCGTTCCGTCTCGCCCGTCCGTCTCGCCCGTCCGTCTCACCCGTCCGTCTTGCCCGTCCGTCTCGCCCGTCCGTCTCGCCCGTCCGTCTCGCCCGTCCGTCCCGCCCGTCCGTCTCGCCCGTCCGTCCGCCCGTCCGTCTCGCCCGTCCGTCTCGCCCGTCCGTCCCGCCCGCCCGCCCGGTCGTCCCGCCCGTCCGTCCCGCCCGTCCGTCTCGCCCGTCCCGCCCGTTTCGCCGCCGCAGTGGAGAGTGTCGTGAGCGGAGAATGAGATGCGCGGGCGGCCTGAAGAACTCGCGGGTGGAGACGGCATCAGCGGCGACGGTGGCGGTGGCAGGGTATGGCAGTTACGCAAGCGGCAGAGTTGCGTTCAGATGGCGGGAAGGGGGTTGGTGGAGAAGGAGCCTGCAACGGCGGGTTGCTAAGGGGAGAAAAAAGATGGAATTGTTGCCACAGAATTCGAGGGAAACTGCCGGCGAATGGAATGGTGGCGTTGGGGACAGAGAGCAAAGCTAATGACAACGGAGATTAAAGGGCGGGTGGATACACTAATGTAAATGAGAGGAATGTGGGATGAATAAATGCAGTGTGTATGGAGAATGTGAGGCCTGTATAACGAGAATGAGAGAATGAAAGAAAGAGAAAGAGTATTGAAAGAAAGTGTTATAAAATAACGAATAGAATTATTGGAAAATTATGATTAATGATGACGGGAGAAAGAAGGGACATTGAGAGAGGAGGAGGCAAGGAGGAACATTATGACAGGAGGGATTGCAGAGAGAAGAGGGAATGAGGTGAGAGGTAAGACTGAAGGTAGGAATGAAATAGAGAAAACAATAAGAATGAAATAGAGAGAAGAATAAGAATGAAATGTGAAATGGACAAGAACGGACAATGATAGAAAAAGAGGGTCAGAGGAGTGGGGTCTAAGTAAAGGAGAGGCGAGGGATGCTGTAACGGAAAAGAGATGAGGAGAGGAGTAATCCTGCCATTAATGAAATGACTAGGCGATGGAGTAGACAAGTTCAAGAAGCCTCCGGCCAATGAAGGGATTGGACACTCCAAAAAACCCATTGACTGCACGCATGCGCACCCAAACGACGGCGATGAGGCTATGGGCAAGGGCGAGGACGAGGGCGAAGAGGCAGTGAGGACGGCGGCCCAGGAAGGCGGTGGAGGAGGGCGACGCGCCGTCTTGCCGGCTGGCGCGGCGGTGGCGGCGGCAGCGAAGCAGAAGCGCACAAGTCCTTGTCCCCCATCCCTCCCCCGACTGCCAACTCGCGAATTCGCTGTGGACGCCCCAGGCAGAGAACGGGCGCGGAACAAGGATTCTAACGCAATTCTAAAACGGTGGTGAAGCACGGGCGTTCTGACTGCGGGAACAATACGAGTTAGTTATCTCGTTCATCGCATGGAATTATCTTCCCAAGATGGAAGGAATGACGTAGTAAGATGTTCTCTGGAAATGCAAATCTTCTCAAATTAGTGCGCATTTAATAAGCGTAACATATTTATTCGAAAATGAAGGTAACAAGTTTTGGATTGAATTTCATGAATCTCCTTTCTTCGTGATAATATATGAGGACGGAACATATTGGAACTCTGATTTGTTTATATTCTAAAAGTGAAGTATTTGAAAACCCGACGAGTACGTCCAATGCTCTAATACGGAAATTGAGAAGAAACGATAAATGCTTGATTTTTTAATGATTCATTGATTAGTGACTGTAAGTGCGTCAAGGGCGAAGGTCGTTAGTTTCGGAAGTGCAGTGCATTTTTCATCAAGGGATGGCGGTAATCTTCGCCCGCTGAATGCCAATAAGGCGCCGACCTACAGCAACTTGCGGGGATTTTCCCCAACCAGCTATTTCTCACCAACGTGGCACTGCCTCACATGAAGCAAATGAAAGATCACGCGCGCTCCGTGGTCTGTTTTTTAGGGAACTGCTCCGTAATTCGCGCGATGTTGATCAGGGAAACCACGGTAAACTACCGCTCAGAGCAGCCGGCCGCAATCATTCTCCTCAATATGGGTAGTAGTACGATCTGTATTAAATTCGCTGATTCACGTCATTCGATATCCTTCCATGGGACATTATTAAAAGCACATCACATATTGCTTATCCAAGCTTTTGTTACTATTTATCAAGATGTGTGAGTGCCATTACATGATTGAGAACTCTCCTGATGAATCTGCTTGTGACATAGCAGCACGAATTCTCCAAAAACTACGCTCATCGTAGAGCTGTGACGGTAAATTCCAATATCCCTCGAGTGTGCAGCACAATGGAAGCAGGTTGCAAGAATCATCCCTCGAGCCATGTAAAATGCAAGCCCGCGTGGCAGCATTATGAGAGTTCGGGAGTTCCGCACGGGCTCCGAGCCGCTCTGACGGTCCGCAAAACATGAAAACGAAACGGTGCGCCCAGGCTTGCCAACCATTCTCAATTTCCGGTTTTTCTCGGATTTCGACGTGACCAGTAATTGAGCAAATATCTTTCACTTACATTAACGTAACAAACTTCATGTTGATGCAGTTCGAGAAATTTTATTGAAAAGAGAATGAGGATAAAAAATATGGAGGATTTTTCTCATTAAAGCCGACCCAGATTGCCCAGACTGTTATAGTGGTAACTGTACTGGCCTAAAACTGGAGATGGCGATTAATGTGACGTAAAAGTATGTGTATGATTATGATATGTAGGTATGTGTATGATTTGGAAAGAAAACGTATGCATAACTTAACACTACACATCAACGTCTGTAATCATTTACTCTCATAATTTCGAAAACGAATTATCCCATGATTTGTACGACTCAATCCATGGTTGGCGCTGACGCAGTGTTGTAGGTGGATTTTCGGTAGCCTGTTCTTCAAAACACATAGAAGGTTTACTTTTGTTAGGCGCGCGTGGGTCTAGAAGGCCCATTGCTATTTCAGAATTCATTATTTTCTTGGGTTATAGGTTTAACTTTTAATGAGATCTGGTGACATCCTTTGTTGAACGATCCTGAGGTAATGTTACCAGCAGATAAGCTGGAGGGCGACAGCTGACAGGTCACCAAGCCCATCTTTGTTTTGGCGTGCGGACCGGGAGTGGAGCCTCAGTGCATCACCTGATGTCACTGCAGCGCCTCTGACCTAGGTTCGGTTCCTAGGTTCGAGTCCTGACGGCGGCAGGATTTTCGACACTAGCTTTTCAGCTAGGTCGAATTCAGTCACTGTCTGGAGGAGGACTCTAGTGGCCGGCTGCTCTGATCGCTAGTTTTCCGTGGTTTCTCCGATCAACACCAGGCGAATGCCGGAGCAGTACCCTACCGAACGACCCACGGTCCGCGCGCGATCTCTTCCTTGTCCTATCCTCTCCCCTTACCCACACACTTAGACTAACATGCACTACACTACCACATATTCCGGGAGACCGGTCGGGATCTCAGAGCTAGTTCCGGCTGGGGCGGTGCCCCGCTGGTGGGAGAGTCCTGGTTAGGGGAAAACCCCACTAGCCGATGGTAGGTCGGCGCCGGATCTCGCCATCCAGCGGGGATGATCACCGCCATTTCCCGAGAAAAAACACGCACTACACTAACGGGACTAATAACCAAATCAGTTGACGTCCCCGGAAACAGGAAAAAATCAATCAATCAATTTTGGCGTGCGACGCGTGGAATTCTTAGTCCCCGCGTGCCTGATGGCGTCACATGCAATTTGCAGGAAGACATCGTTCGGTCTGCACTCTTGCGCGCTTCCTGGGTTTGTAGGTGTTAAAATAAAATCACGCCCTAATTCTACTACGCTCAATATGAGTAAACGTTTTGATCTATAAATTGCAGATGTTGCAACAAAGATACGTCAACTCTTTTTAGAAGAGAATGTTTGTGACGAATATTTCGATTGATAGGAAGTTAATGATAAATAAAATCTGTAAATTTACATGTGAACTCTCTTTCGTCACCTTTTCCATTTCTGCTGTTTTTTGCGGACATCAACGTTTATAATAATAATAATAATAATTATTATTATTATTATTATTATTATTATTATTAATTTGTACATCACATCAGGTCACTTTACTAATAATACCCAATAAGTTTGTATATTTCCTACAATGACATAATATAGATATTGAAGTGTTATCAGCAGTTCTCTATAATTATAATTTTATTATATTTCTATTAAACGAGAGTGAATATTCTTTATTGTCAAATTTTGTCAAAAACGTTCATTCACACTTATATTTATATTACAAGTAATAATGGTACACGAGCAAAGATAGGGGTTCCGGTGCTGAAGAAATCATACACAGGTTATCCTTGTTGCCCCATTGTCATAATTAGTTACTAACTGTTAAATATATATATATATATATATATATATATATATATATATATATATATATATATATATATATATATATAATAAGTAAATACATAAATACATAAATGAATACAAAAATAAATAAATACATAGATAAATAAATAATCTGAAACATCCATTTCGTGCTCATTCCCGCTTAGGAGGTTGGCAGCCTGTGCAGCGTGCTGGCCACGCTCGTCAATGGGCGAAGTGGGACGTAGCGTGGGCCCCTGCTCGTTTCTCATGGTTTCCAGGAAAATGAGATTTCACGCCAGCTCACTAGCGTAAACTCAATCATGTTTCGCGCTTCCCGGGAGAAACATTGTCTCCGCTGCTCTCTGCCAGAGCAGCCCGCGTTAGTGTTTTGCGCGGCGAGCGTGGGCGGGCCGGCCGGCCGGAGCGGAGCGCGGGGCGACGGGGAGGGGAAGGGAGGGGCGAAGCGGGGCGCGCAGGAAAGAGCGCCATTTATCGTATCGATAATAATTAGGCCGGTGACTCGTGGCCGTTTCCCCGCTCGGAAGTCAGCTCAAATCGCTTCCGAGCGGGCACCCTCCCTGTTTCTCCCTTGCTCAATACCGTCCTCACCCCCTTTTGTATTTCTCCCCCTGCTCTCTCCCTCCGCCTTCTCTCACCCGCTCTTCTCTCCCCTATTTCTATTCTCTGCGTCTTTTATCTCCCCGTCTTTTCTCTCTCTCCTGTCTCTTCTCTCTCCTGTCTCTTTCCTCGTCTTACCCCTGTCTCTTCTCTACCCCTGTCTTTTAACTCTCTCTGCCTCTTTCTCTCCCTCTCTCCCCCCTTTTTTCCTTTTCCCGTCTCTTCTCTCCCCCGACTATTCTCTCCCCTCTTGTCTCTCCCACTCGTATTTTATTTCACGAGGAGTGATGTACTGGGCTGCGCGCTTGCCTTCCACCGCAGGAACGGGAGTTTAAATTCCAATCGATCCTTGTGGAATTTAGGTTGAATAAAGCGGGTTGGAGGCATGTTTTCTTTTGATTTTCCCGTTTTCCCTCACGCATTACATCACTGTTTCATCGTCGTTCATATTATGTCTTTATAATTACCTATCCATCAAATCATTCATACATTCTGACTATGGCCATAAGCCTTAGGGTCCGGCATATAATACAGAATACATTACATTCTGTCATTATCATTTACGTTCCTCTGTCAGCTCCCCATCATCAGATTCAGACATGTGCCTGTCTTTTATGTAAGCTTTCCTTCTGACCCATACATCACCCTGTTTTTATTATTATGGTGAATTCCTTCGCCTTTAAGATCTCCATTTCAGTAGGCCCGATACCACTGTCACTCCGCCCCCGCAATTTCCCATTCCACCCTTTCCCCAACTCCGTACTCCTCTCGCACTGGACGTTGCCCCCTTCCCCCTGCGTGTCACCCCCCCCCCCGGCCCGACGGCCGTCGGTAGCGGCAGCTGGACCCAGCGACCGGCACCGGGGCCTTCCGCTCAATGCATTCACTACTCCCCGATTCGTGTCCCGGCCTAGAGCGTAATGGGGGCGAGGACTGTGCGGACGGGTAAAAAGCGCCGGCAATGGATGGGGTGGGTCAATCGCGAGGGCGTGGCCCGCGCCGGGATTTAACGCTATGTCCCCCGCCCCCTGGTCCCCACACCCTGTCCCTTTCTTTCCGCCCGCTCCGTCCTCCCTCGCTCTCCTCATCGTTTCTTCCCCCCAACTTCTTTCTCGCCCTCCCTCTCGTCCTACTCGCCCTCTTGCACTTTTTCTGCTTCTCGCACTTCCCCTCGCACTCCCCCTCGCCCTCCCCCTCGCCCTCCCCCTCGCCCTCCCCTCGCCCTCCCCTCCCCTCCCCTCCCTCCCCTCGCCCCCCCTCGCCCTCCCCTCGCCCTCCTCTCGCCCTTCCCCTCCCCTCGCCCTCCCCTTGCCTTCCCCCTCGCTCTCGACCTCGCCCTCGCCATCGCCCTCCCCTTGCCCTCCCCTCGCCCTCCCCCTAGCTATCCCCCTCGCTTAAGATGCGGCGGTAATTAGGACAATATGATAGGAAAGGACGTGGGCACAGCAATGTTTACACATCTACATGGCGAATACCATGCTAATAAATTGTCACAAAATGTTAGAGCTTCGAAAGTGTTTTTTGGTTAAGTCAAAGGCTTCAAAGGAGTTCATGCTAGAAATTACTCACTGTACCAGTGCAGTCAATACGGTGCAAAAACGTATCACTTTTCTGTAGCTTCATCTGGTCTCTCATGTACTTTTTGTACTCAAATGTTCGTGACTAGCATGTTTGTTAACGTTATACAGAAATATCACATCAAGTAAATACATTCTCTGAATACTAATGAGTGTTTACTTCTTTCAATACATAAATAAGTCTGTTTTTTTACTTTTTGAGCACACGATCTGATTCACCTTTCAGTGCTGGGGATAAAAAAATGCAAGGGTCCCTGATTTTTTTCTTTTATTCCTGTTCACTATGTAAAAAACACATTCACTAATGATGGATGAAAGAAGTCACTATTCAAATGTGTTGCATGTCTTCGCTTTAGCGTCACGTTTTCAGTGTTAATCAATCTAAATACTGTCTTGTCAGCAAATATATTCGCAATAGCATGACCACTACGGCCTCATTGTAAAGTGCAAAATTCTATAGTATAGTTACAAATGGTTTGTTTTATTTGCAAACATTCGAATACTTAGAATTATCTGACAAAAACATACAGCTCTTGCGTTCGAAATATGTATTATCTTATCAGTAACATACTTTAAAATATGTCAAAAATGCACAATACTTAGGCGACGATGTACAATGCTAACTACATTTCACACCTCCTGAGCGGGTGTCACATACTTTGGTACCGCCACATTGCCTCAGTGACTGCTTATGCCTCTAATCACGTTCACTAACGTCACTTGACGTTATTTGTCAAAAAACGGGTGAGTTTGTCGTTAATGCCGTATTTTTTCGGCCATTTCAATTTAAATCACTCCCGCAACTGCAGGACGTTTTAATGCATGTTCAGATTCGAGAACGACAGGACCTGGGGTATGTTTAACTACCTGAAATGAGGCAACGGAATTTGTTTCTCACGCATTAATGCACCTGAATGAAGTTACACGTGCGTGAATATCTCTGAAATGCGCGCTCCCGGCGAGATTTCGTTTATTAATTTAAAACTAAAATTAACTTTGGAAGGGTTGTGACCTGCATTCGATTTTCCAGTTCACCGGGTAAAATATATTTTATTTGTGCATTGCGTGGTAGATACTACATTATGAATATTCACCTGCGATGTAATTGTTCCTTTCTGATTAAAAATTTGATATGACGATTGCAAAGGTTATGGATCTTTAGAATATCTATACTATACATAAATTGCATTAGCTCATTTAAGTTAAATATATGCTGTACAATTCTCTACATTGCTTTAAAATTTGTTAATTGTTTTAAAATGTTGTGCCTCTAGCAAAAGATTATTGAATGTTTCAGTAATGACGGTTTCAGTAGTATTGCCGTTCACGTTGCCAAAAGTTAAATTTTGCGTACATGAT
Source organism: Teleogryllus oceanicus (assembly GCA_964035755.1). NCBI lineage: Eukaryota > Metazoa > Arthropoda > Insecta > Orthoptera > Gryllidae > Teleogryllus > Teleogryllus oceanicus. The sequence goes on along the minus strand of CAXIVR010000001.1, from coordinate 276,193,766 downwards.
ACTATTCCCATCAGCATGCGTATCTAAATACTGCTTATTCAACATAATCCTACGCTTCTTCGAGATTAATTTTAATCTCATGCTATAATTCAAATACAGCCCAATCCGGTTATAGCGAATCTCAGGGAATACCATTTTTGGTTCACTATATCCGATGATGTAAATATTAAATAGAATTTCTCCATAACGATTGATTTTATTAATGTAGATATACAGAAAAATACTGTAACAGCACGAACTGAAAATTTAAATATTTTTATTTGTCCTTAAAAAATTAATTATTTTAAATTGTTTACTTCATATATTTCATTAGTAATTTCTCTAGATCCTTCTCCAGAGTTCGTGTTCTCTCCATACCTGATTCTGAATTGTCCTATGTGTATAAATATCTTAATGCAGTCTTGACACTCTTCAATGCCTCTTGCACTGTTTGAACACCGTTCCACGCTCCTTTTACTCGCCCAATAACATTAGATATGCTTTCGGTAGCGGGATGATGTGAACGGTTCATGGAACTGACCGCTTATCCGCGCGGCTTAGCAGATATCGCCAGCCTATGACAGTCGCGTTCTTACTCTCGTCTACGTAGAACTCACAGCGCTTTATCCGGCGGATTTCAAGTAACACCATGCTTGAAACTGTGTACCCCTACGCTAGAGGGTGCTCTCTGTGATCTCGTACACCAGCTAAGAACAATTTTTTCAGGATGGAGGACTACTTCTTGGGGGGAAGGATATGTATCTGACACAGTCGATTAATATATTCGTAAAGTAAACAGTAAGATATTAATTTATAAATTACTGGGTAGAGATCGAAGGAAATACAATAAATTGGCTCATAATTAGTTCTTTAGGGAATACAAGAATTATGACCATTAATTATTTGATTTGAATCTCAGGTCGTCCATCCATAGTTCATGGAATTGCATGTCAACATTTCGTATTTGGCCCAACATAAATATACTTAATCCATTTGTAGGCTTTAAAACAATGTTCGATTTTTAAAATATCAAAGTAATAAACGAATTTTCTGAAAGTTTTATACAGTGGTGAAATTATAACTTACTTATTATTATTACTTATTATAACTTATACAAAAGTACACAAACAATAAAAATATGATAATTAGGTCCACTGCTATTTGACTTTTCTTTAGGGTTGTGATGAGCCACCCTCGGAGCTGACTGGCTTCAGCGTATTCCTAAGGTGACTCGTCACTTGAGTACTGCGATTGATTAGGTGACTTACGGAATGTTGAGGAGAAGGGGGAGGGTGGCTTACTCAAAAGGCGTTTTCCAATGACAATGCACCATTTATTAATAACTAAAGGAATACGGGGAACGATGGATTGAAGGGAGATGCTTGGGAGTCGAGATTACTGATGAACGGACTCTTACCCCATCTCCCCGTGGACCAGGCGTTACGGCGGGGCGGCAACAGCAGCGGCAGCACCCTGGGAGCGTGTCGTCATCATCCCGAGAGAGAGAGAGATTCGTCCGGAGTCTGGATCAGTAGTCGGAGGAACGAGCCTGTTCTTCCGCACGTCACTGCTCGTCACTGCTCGTCACTCTGCTTGCCACTCTCTGTCAGTGCTCGTCACTCTCCGCCACTCTCTGCTACTGCTCGTCACTCTCCGCCACTCTCTGCTACTGCTACTGCCAGCCATTCTCCGTCACTGTCTCCTCCTGCTACTGCTACTGCTACTGCCTTCTACTGCTGCTACTCTGTCAGTGCTGCTACTCTGTCGGGCCCGTTTATATTGGGCCGACTTGCATTCGGCAGCGTTTTTTGGAGGCCGCTGCCGGAATGTTTTGAGACGCTGCGTGCCGCTTGCCTTGCGCGTTTTCCTGGCGCGGGGTGATGTGGTAATGGTGGTTCGCCACATGGCTCCCATGCCTTCCAGAAAAACATAGCCATATGGCTGTGTTTTTCGATATCAGCATGCTAAGCCGAAGTGTCTCGACAATGTGGGAGTGGTTGTCTTGGGATTGGTAAAAGGGTAGTATATACACAAGAGACTATTTACATAAATTATACATGATAGCTATACAATTTTTGAGTGCTTCACAGAATCACATAGTTGCCTACTTAAAATTCAAAAAGACTATTATTTACATTTCTTGTCTGTTTTACTGTTCTTTTTGGAGTATCAGTCTAGTTTGTCACGATGATGGCGATGTGGTGGTGGAAGAACTCACTTGCCAGGTTCAGGAATCCAGGATACGGCGTCGAGATGTCACAGGTGTCCTTTGGTGGCGGTTGTGGCCATCCGGTCGAGGCAGGGATAGATGATCTGGTCTGGAGCTGTGCTGCTGACCATGCCCATGGCCGTCTGTCCCGTGGAGAAGTGGGTTTCAGAGTTCCTGGAGGCCGTTGCTTCTTGTCTCGACAGGGAGGAAGTGGTGTATATCGTTGGTGGGTTCGTGGTTTCTTCGGGGGGGACATGGAAGGGGGCCAATTGTTTGGGGGGGTCGTGCTTTGGTGATGGGTTTTGGGGTTATTCTTTTGGGAAAATTTCCTGATTAGTTTGTAACAGGATAAACAGATGCGCACATATTGCAGTTATGAGGAAGTGCAAAATTTGATTTTTTTAAGGGGACTGGATAGTTGGGTTTTTCTAGTGATTTTTCGGTTTCGTCAATTGATCGTAGTTTGCTTGTGAGTCAGAAGTTATGTGATTAATGTTTGTTCCAGAGCCTATATTCATATTTCCTTTTTCTTCGCGATCGTTATCTATAGTCGTGTAGGAGTTCCCGTGTTCTTTGCACTGATTGTTATTCTGAGGATCAAAGGATGCGCAATTTGATTCCTTTTTCTTATTCACACTTACATTATTCTTATTCCTATTATAATTATTCCTATTCTTATTCCTATTTTTATTCCTATTCTTCTTATTAATATTATTGTTATTATTTCTATTCTTATAATTATTGCAATTGCTCTCATCATTGTTATATAAATTCCTTTCTTTATCAATATCATTATTATCATCTTTATTATTATCACTATTACTATCATTATTATCCGTATTCTGATTGTTCACGAGTTCATATAAGGTATCGTGATTCCTCTCTCAGGAAGAATTAAATTTATCATTGGTTGTCATCTTGTCTCAGCAAGGATAACCTAACGATGTTTCAGACGGACTGAGTTGTGCCGGAATTGTGTTCCGGGGAACGGTGATGGGCGCGGAAGTGACATTAATTAAACGCGTAGGTATGTTCGTTTTATTAATGATTTTCACTAGTAGTCGCGCGGATAAAATGCCGTGGAGGTACGTGTTTTGAGGCTCGAGAACCGCTAAAGTTGAGGGGATGTAATCTATATTTGCCCTGCAAATAAGTTCACTACGGGGTGGGATAATCGTTGTTTCTGAAAGGCGCACGGGAGGGTACGATTTTTCTGGGTCACTGGATGTGGGCTGGAGGTGTGACGACGCGTCATCCCGAAAGCTGTTTGAAGGCAGCGTATTCTCGAGGACGAGCGGCTGTGTGGGAATGGAATTGCTGACGCCAGGAAACGCCTGCGAGGAGCGGTGCGGCGGCGCTGAGTCGGTGCTCTGCTTAGGTGCGGGGGGAGGGCTGTTCTGGCCTTGGCGAGTTGAACGTACTTGGAGGGGGAGGTGGTGGTGGGGAAATGTTTGCGTAGCGGTTGAATGAATGTGTTTTTGTTGTTATGTGGGATTGAGGGTAGTCAGCAGAATTTAAAAGAGTTTTCTTTTCGGATGGTTCCTTAACATCTGTTGGCGTGTGCACTGGAGGCAGCTTTAGGAGAAGCGTATTGTCTCTTAGTGGTAACGTCACAGTTCCAATTTGTAAACAAGCTGTGTTAAAGTCAAGAATTGCTTGTTTTGAAAGTAAGAAATCAATGCCAAGTATACCGTGTGTTTGAATATGGGGTGGTCGTTTGGATATAGTGAAATTGTGCGACAGCGAAAAGGAGGGAGTAGATGGGAAGATAATTTTTGTAGTTATGGATCCAATGATTGAAAGGGGGTGACCGGTGACAGATTGTAGATTGCGATGGGGTGCATCATCAAATTTAGTGTTGTCGGGAATGAATTCTTCAAATAAGATAGATGCTTGAGCACCACTGTCTACGAGAAGTAAAAGGTTATTGCCGAAAATTTCTGTACAAATGCATGGAAATGGAGTTAACGTTTTGTTCTGAAAAAGTGTGCATTGTGGCCCTGTGGATTGCTGTCGATTAAAGTCGTAGGGAGTAAAAAGAACCCAACTATTCAGAAAAATTTTGAAAATCAGTCACAGTACTCGTGAAAAATATTCACGCAATCGTTTTTGGCGATGTAAGCGTGGATTCGTTGCGCCAGGGGTGAATCTGACGCTAACCGCTGCCACCAGATGTGATGAGCCACCCTCGGAGCTGACTGGCTTCAGCGTATTCCTAAGGTGACTCGTCACTTGAGTACTGCGATTGATTAGGTGACTTACGGAATGTTGAGGAGAAGGGGGAGGGTGGCTTACTCAAAAGGCGTTTTCCAATGACAATGCACCATTTATTAATAACTAAAGGAATACGGGGAACGATGGATTGAAGGGAGATGCTTGGGAGTCGAGATTACTGATGAACGGACTCTTACCCCATCTCCCGTGGACCAGGCGTTACGGCGGGCGGCAACAGCAGCGGCAGCTTGCCACGCTCTGTCAGTGCTCGTCACTCTCCGCGGCAGCACCCTGGGAGCGTGTCGTCATCATCCCGAGAGAGAGAGAGATTCGTCCGGAGTCTGGATCAGTAGTCGGAGGAACGAGCCCGTTCTTCCGCACGTCACTGCTCGTCACTGCTCGTCACTCTGCTTGCCACTCTCTGTCAGTGCTCGTCACTCTCCGCCACTCTCTGCTACTGCTCGTCACTCTCCGCCACTCTCTGCTACTGCTACTGCCAGCCATTCTCCGTCACTGTCTCCTCCTGCTACTGCTACTGCTACTGCCTTCTACTGCTGCTACTCTGTCAGTGCTGCTACTCTGTCGGGCCCGTTTATATTGGGCCGACTTGCATTCGGCAGCGTTTTTTGGAGGCCGCTGCCGGAATGTTTTGAGACGCTGCGTGCCGCTTGCCTTGCGCGTTTTCCTGGCGCGGGGTGATGTGGTAATGGTGGTTCGCCACAGGGTTTACTAATTACGTGACACATATCTTATTTTTTTAATAGTATACGTATTATATTTTTTCATAATACATTATCCTTAGCAAAGCCTCGTTAAAGTACTCGGCCAAATATCGAAAAATTGCATCCATACTCTGCTTTCTCTTCTTCACTTTTATTCGGGAGATTGCCATTAATTTTCATTCCGTTCTTCCCAATCCTCTTACGTCGACAATTAGATTAGCAATGCGGCATCAGTTTTGTAGTTTTTATAACTTAATTTTTAAGTGCAAACAATAACTCCACCAAAAATTATTACATGAATTTTATGCTTTTCCTTGTTTTTTAGACATCTTTGAAATTCTGTTGCACACACCAATCTGTGCATATTTAAGACTTTTTTATAAAATTCCAGAGTTGCGTGTCAAAGCACGCTCTGCAGTATGAGGGAAATGTGGATTAGAGAAGAAACGTCAAAACTACCTCATGTAAATTATATTAGTGTTCGTCCATGGTAAGCTTGGAAAACACTTCAATTCGAAATCTTTGAAACTTCGTAAAAGACATGTTTGAAAAGAAAACTATGACACCGAAATAATGAATTAGCCAAATCACTTCTGCATCACATGACAGTAGATTTGAAGCTCCTCTTTAAAAATATTTCAATCCTGCAATAATGTAGTTCCACATAAGTGGCTAGATGGAAAAGCAGCTCTGAGCCTCAGCCACAAATAAATAATCATTAATACTAATGACAAATTGATTTCTACATTGGTAAAACTCAGCACGGGACCGGTAGCGGTAGCTCAGTGCATCAACTGATGTCACTGCAGCACCTCTGACCGGAAGGTCATAGGTTCGATTCCTAACGGCGGCAGGATTTTCGACACTAGCTTTTCAGCTAAGTCGAATTCAGTCGCTGTCTGGAGGAGAATTCTAGCGGCCGGCTGCTCTGATCGGTAGTATTCCGTGCTTTCTCCGATCAACACCAGGCGAATGCCGGAGCAGTACCCTACCAAACGCGTGATCTGTCCTTCCTCTTCCATGTCCTATCCTCTCCCCTTACACACACACACACACACACACACACATTTACTCTAACATGCACCACACTATCACCTATTCCGGGAGACCGGTCGCGAGCTTAGAGCTTGTCCCGGCTGGGGCGGTGCCCCGCTAGTGGGAGAGTCCTGGTTAGGGGGAACCCCACTAGCCGACGACAGGTCGGTGCCGCATCGCGCCATACAGTAGGGGAAGATCACCGCCATCTCCCGAGGAAAAAGAACATGCACTACACTAACGGGACCAATGACCGACGCGCCCGGATCCACGAAAAATTCAATCAATCAATCTCAGCACGGGCTGGGGTGATTGAGTGCTAGCTGATCGACAGGCCGACTGCGCTCGCCCCTTGGCCACCCCTAGCATCCACACTCGCCGACGCTCTCGCACGCTCGCGACCGCGCTTGTGTGTACGTGTTTGCGAGCGCGCATGCAAATCCTTTCAGGCCAGCTCGGCCGGGTGCATGTGCGTGTCACCAGAGCCGGGAAGGCTGAAGGTTTGAGAGCCGTGTGTTTATCATGGGGGTGTGTTCATTAGCATTGCGTCCCACCACAGAGGAAGCTTGCATGCATGCGGGTTGGGCGCGGTCTTCTTGTAAATAATTCGCATCAAGGCGAACTGGGTAATTCATTAATAGATTTAGCTGCCACTGAATTTAGTATCGGATTGCCCATAAGCTCTCTGAACAAAAGATGCACAATTTCGAAACTCACATTACACATCTAGAAATGTTTTGAGAAAAGAAATGGTCTTTTGATTTTATTCATTGTGCTGAACTGATTATTATTATTATTATTATTATTATTATTATTATTATTATTACTATTATTAGTATTAGTATTAGTATTATTAAAGATCATTAAAATCGCTCACATGTACTTAATATACACAGGAATCATTACTTACAACTGAGATATTGACCTATTTAAATGTACATGGTGCATTTTGAAACTCAACCATTGAATAAGGAGGATTTATGAACAGTTGTGGACGAGGACAATTTTTGAAAAAGTAAGAAACTTATACAAACAACTCACATTACCATTTAGTTTTACCAAGGATTTCGATGCAAATTTAAAATCATTATTAATCTTATATGTACGAATCATTAAAGTACTTATATGCTGGTAATGAAATTTGATAAAATATTTTAAAGAACAGAAGAATAGATGGTGTAATTGTCACAAATATACTGGGTAGAATAATATTAGTAGGCGCGCATAATTCTCGTAATCTCCTTGCCCTATCTTTGGTAAATGAGTTTTTTTGTATAGACAGTTCCATGGAAAGTGTATTACAGGATAAAGCGGTTTACGAAAATGCAGGCTGAACTAGCATTACAGGAATAAAGTGGGTTTACCGTTATGATACATGCTAAATAACCTTGACTACCCAAATGAGCCCAAAACTTTTTTGGGCTCATTGGGGCAACTTTTTTAGCTCAAAACTAAACACTTTTTACAAAAAATGGTTAAGGTGGGATTTTGGAATATGCTCCACAAATATTTTATATTTTGTTCATTCACGTTCTACTGTGCGTTGACATACACAACATTATGCGTCTAAGTACAGATTTACATCCAATTTGTTTTCATTTATTTACTCATAGATAAGCTTTACTATGCATGACTATCAGACTATTGTGGATTCTCTGTTGCGCTATCTGACACAACGCAATTCGATCAGGCGTTATTATTGTTGTTCTTAAGTTTCAAAACATGTATTACTCAGCACAAATATTCAGGTGATTCTATTTTCAACAGTTCAACGGTCCCACTAGTGTCCGTCCTTGCCAACTTTATGTATTGCCTCATCTCTTGGTCACTAATGAATTTGCTTGTCAAGCATGTTTATTGACGTAGGAACAAATCAGTAAAAATCGTATAGCTGAAATTAATTTTGCATATATATATATATATATATATATATATATATATATATATATATATATATTTTCACTTCACTTCACTTCACTTCATTTTGAAATCAATAAGGCTTCATTCCATTATTTAATTCCACCATCGTTTGCCAAGCGTCCACGGTAAACAGAAGTAGCTAGGGTAATAATGTGACTCATTGGAATTTCATTCATTACGGTACATTCAAATGAAATAAAATATAATTGAATATGAAAAAGAAGCATTTGACTTAAGATTTGAATAAGACGCATTTGCATGGATAGACCTCACAATGAAAGACTCAGTAGAAGATGGGGCTATCCCACATTTACATAGTTCTGTCATAATGTGGGTTTTACCTGATCTTCCCTGATATAACTCAGCACAGTTTTGAACTTTTAAACACAGTACACTTGTATATAAGTTTATACAGAGTTTAAATAATATTACTCTAAAAGAAAAATATTTCAAGTTTTGGTATAATAGTTAATAAATAATTTTTTTTAAAAATGTGGGATATCCCCTTGTTCAACTGAGTCCTTAAATTCTACGAAAAAAGACGGAAAATACTACTTTTACAAATATTATTTCTGTATTTAAAACAAACTTTAAAAAATATATTGAGTCATTTATCTACAAACTCTTGTCTAATTCATCGTCGTCTGCTAAAACAGTACCTCTCGCGAAATGTGGTCGAACATGTACAGAGGACCGATACTTGCCTCTACTTGGTGACTATGACATGATCATTTATGTATTTTTGTGGTATAATGAAATATATGAAAAGCGACGCGGGTTCATCAAATCGTGGACTGCAATGGTGACACATTTCAAAAAATCAGATGTTGAGATAAATGAGTTTGATGTTTTCAGCTTTTATTGAAATGGATCATTCTTACATTCACACTTCTGCTATTTGTTGGTGAAATACTGTACTGTAAGATATACTGCTATTGCTGCTGGACGTTACACCAATCTGCGATTCTGGTGAGTGTATTATTAATTCAAAATTCGTAGTTTTTTAGGTTTGCCACTATTGCGCCCCACGAGCGAAATATTATTTCTTCCATGCCTTGCGTGGGATTCGGAGCGAAAAATCTACGTTCAACGCGATAACCGTCACAGCCAACTGCCATACTTCGGGCGGTAATCCAAATCTGCAATACATTATATGTCAAAAATCGATTATTTTTCTCTCGTTCAAATATTACAAATTATAGCAGAAGGCACAGCACTAGATGGATGAATAAAAATACACAATTGTCTGTGAATGTCCCGCATGTTACCACAATTACGTGAACACATTACTTGGGGTATCCCGCGGTATACAAAATTGCAACGGCAGCTTTGCAGTAGAAAAATTCAACTCCATTCATAAGACTATTTCGTGTCAGCGGCAACTGAGTCTACTTTCTCTTCACTTCACTTTTCCATCTTTCCGTGGATCTTCCGATCTCATCAGTTTGGTTGGTACTGTATCCCTGATGGTGAAATTCTTCCTTCATTTTTTTTCAATATAAGAATTTTCTGCATCCTTCTTTTGCATCTTTGAAAATTTCAAAAATGTATTTTAATTCAACAATCAGCAATTCAGAAAAGAGGCACGGCTTGTGAATCTACGACTTTTGCGTCTGGGAACAATTGTGGCGCCAGTGTCCCCGATAAGAACACGTTTTCAACTTCACAGGAAATGCGGGTTCTAACTCCAATCTCCCTCTTGGGAGCCTCCTATGCGCCTCTGTCTCGCATGCTGTGCGTGGTGGTGGTGGTGGTGGAAGAGGGTATGTGGGAATCTCGAGATCGCCGTAAGTGTTGGTCGGGGGAACGAGCCTTAATGCGTCCAATTCTGGAGGCTGGCCAATCTCAATAAGGTTTTCGCCTGCGCTTCCCCTACATTACTCGCAGTTAAGGCCAGGTCTGCCTTAATTTGTATGGCGGATTACCACGATCTAATCAGTCCTGGAAATCTGCATTGAGCTACTATTTTCTAGCCCTTGCATTCATTCTCTTCCTATCTCTCCACCATTTCCTCTCATGTTCTCTTCTCTTCCTTTCTTTCCACTTCTCTCTTCCGTTTTTCTCACGTTTTGTCCCCCCCTCTCTTTTTCTCCCTCCCTCTCCACGCTCTCATCCATTCTTCAACTTTCTCTCGCTTTGTTTTTCGTTTTCTAGCGCTTTGTTCTCTCCCTTCTTTTTCATCCTCATTTCATTTCATTTTGAAATCGCTTTATCTTGTAAAATGCATGCTCTGCTTTATCGTGTATCTCGTTTACAAGTTAGTAGGTGCCATAAATAATAATAATAATAATAATAATAATAATTATTATTATTATTATTATTATTATTATTATTGTTATTATTATTATTATAGTGCCGTAAATTTCACACCTCTGCTTTTATCCTCTCTTTCTGATAAAGAGAGCGCATGTTTTACATGAGCACATGTTTTATGCTGTGGGTTGTCTCTAAGCGTAATACTGATTATTCGCTATTTATGACAATAGAAATAATGCAAATTTTAATATGGCTGTTTCATAGAGTTATGACTAACCTGTTTACATTTATTGCGTTTTGATGTTTTATTGTTACTTGCTATTTATTTTCTAGTATGGAGAGCGCAATCTGCAGCAGAGTGGCAAACATTTGCTCTCTGTATTAGAAAGTAGGATTAAAAGAAAACAAGTGAATAATGTGTGTTTTTGGGCCGTTCATGGGACCGTCTCTTGTTCTCTCATAGAAAGATTCATGGTTGAGATTGCGTCGCATTATGTCTTGATGCACGGTATGAAGCGTGACTGCGTTTGAGCGGAATATTGCACTTAATGTGTATTACGGGCAATTTAGCGTCAAGCGTGTGCTTCGTGCATGCGTACATGCACATTTGGTTGTGTCTCGCGGACTTGTATCTCGCGGCGCCATCATTACGAATTTGGACGTTACTCGAGGTATGTGTGCCACCCACAAGGCATAATAATTATATATATATATATATATATATATATATATATATATATATATATATATAATAACAACAATAATAATATTAATATCGTAATATTGGTTTAATATTTTTTCTTCAAACAATGAATTTAAACTACGCGAGGCGTTTGGGAAGAAGTGAGGCTTCAGTGTATGCCCCGAAGCATATTTAGGTCATTTGAGCTTTCGCTTTCAGGATAGATAATAAATCGAATGAATTTAAAAGAAGTAAAGTGGTGTATGTATAAACAGTCGTGTTCCATAGTGTTTTAGAGGAGTATATTCAAATATTCGAGATAATCAGCTAAAAACATATAGTACTATCAAATGTAAATTTTGTCTGTGATTAAATGTTTCACAGACAAAATTTACATGTTTCATAAGCTGTAGTTAGACGACACTCTATCCGCACATCTTACAATTCACATTACGCGTTATCCATTACAATATGTATGTGCGCTACTTTCATTTTTTCTCATGCTTTTATCCAGCCGACAGCCGGTTATCCTTTACGTCCGGATGTGACATGTAGTCGGCCATACACTAGACACCAACACACTTACGGGCTCCTCTAATCCGGGATCAGCCGAACCCGAGGTTATCCTTTACGTTCGGATGTGACATGTAGTCGGCCATACCCTAGACACCAACACACTTACGGGCTCCTCTGATCTGGGATCAGTCGAACCCGAGGTCGTCCGCAACAACACATACATGACAAGGAACAAAAACCCATGCCCAAGGTGGGTCTAGAACCCGCGACCCCTCGGACCGAAGTTCCGAGCCGGCACAAGCTCTTAGGTTTCTCGGCCAACCAGGTTGAATTTTTAAATATTATTTATATAATTTGTTAGTAGACGAATTCAGTTCAAGGATTCGACATTATGAGAGAATATGAAGTCTGGAACTCGCGTGCTTGGGAGGCGCCGCGGGGCAGGTGCAGGGTACGCCCCCTGGACGGAGCGTAACGAAGTGAGGTGAAGCGGGGCGGGGAGGAGTTTAGGCAAGAGGGGCGCGGGAGGAGGCGGCACGGCGCGCGCCGGGTGCGCAGCAGGAGGTACTTCGCCAGTAGCGGCTGCGCCCGCGGGAATTTCGGCACCCGGCCGCCCGGAAGCAAAGTTGGTGTCGCCGTGGGATTCGCGAGCTGTTGAGCGCGCGCCGAAGTTGGCGCTGTTGATTCTCTCGCCCCGCCCCGTCCCCCCCCCCAGCCCACCGCGTCCAAACCCTGGCGCCGCTCCGCCTGGAGTGCTCGCCGTGTACAGTTTGTCCCCCGTCCACACCGGCTACACGCGTGCAGCCGCCCCTTCATCCTCCACCGCCGCTTACTAGACGTTCCGTCATCCCCTACCGTTCGTCTCACCATATTTCCCGTCTCTCCCCCGCCATGTCCCCCCGCCGTCCGTCCCCGCCACCACCCATCCACCCCCACCGTCCGCCCCCGACGCCCGCCCCCGCACTCCAACCCCGCACTCAATCTCGCACTCAACCCCGCTCTCAAACCCCGCACTCCAACCCCGCACTCCAACCCCGCACTCAAACCCCGCACTCCAACCCCGCACTCCAACCCCTCCAACCCCTCCCAACCCACTCAACCCCCACTCAAACCCCACTCTAACCCCCCTCAAACCCCTCACCTCCAACCTCCAACCCACCTCCAACCCCATCAAACCCCACTCAAATCCCCTCCAACCCCTCAACCCACTCCAACCCACTCCAACCCCCCTCCAACCCCACTCCAACCCACTCCAACCCCCTCAACCCCGCTCTCAAACCCCGCTCTCAAACCCCGCTCTCAAACCCCGCACTGAAACCCCGCACTGAAACCCCGCACTCAAACCCCACTCAAACCCCTCCCAACCACTCCAACCCCCCTCCAACCCCTCCAACCCCACTCAACCCCGCACTCAAACCCGCACTCAAACCCGCACTCAAACCCGCACTCAAACCCGCACTCAAACCGCACTCAAACCAGCACTCAAACCCGCTCACGCACTCAAACCCGCACCCTCCCCCCCCACCCCCCTTTAATCTCTCCCGCAGTCTCTCTCTGGCGCCACCACTCGTTTCTCCTCCCCATGCGCCTCCACCGTCCGCCCCCACTCGCCCCCCCCCGTCCACACACGGCGACACGCGTACAGCCGCCCCCCTTCATCCTCCACCGCCGCTTACTAGACGTTCCGTCATCCCCTACCGTTCGTCTCAAACCCCCACCTTTCCCCCCTCTCTCCCCGCCAGTCCCCCCGCCCGTCGCCCGCCACCCCATCCACCCCACCGTCCGACCCCCGACGCCCCCCCCACCCCCAACCCCCACTCAATCTCGCCTCAACCCGCTCTCACCCACTCAACCGCCTCCAACCCCTCAACCCCACTCAACCCCCTCACCCCTCCAACCTCAACCCCATCACCCCCTCAACCGCCTCTAACCACCCACTCAACCCCACTCCAACCACCTCAACCACTCACCCCTCAACCCCACTCAACCCCTCAAACCCCACCTCAACCCGCCTCAGACCCCCTCCAACCCCACCTCCAACCCCCCTCAACCCCTCACGCTCCAACCCCACTCCAACCCTCTCAGACCCCGCTCTCAAACGCTCTCAAACCCCCTGAACCCCACACGAAACCCCTCAACCCCACTCAAACCCCTCAAACCCCTCAACCCACTCAACCCCCCTCAAACCCCCTCAAACCCCCTCAAACCCCACCTCAACCCCACTCAAACCCCCCCACCCCATGCGCCTCCACCGTCCGCCCCGCACTCAGCCACTCACGTCCATCTATCCTGCCGACATTCCCCACAACCTGTTCTAATCTCTCCCGCAGTCTCTCTGGCGCCACCACTCGTTTCTCCTCCCCATGCGCCTCCACCGTCCGCCCCGCACTCAGCCACTCACGTGACCTCTGCGTCCGCCACCCGCAGTTCGCATTCCGCCGTTCACATCCTCCTTGTACTTCTGCCCTCTCTATCTGCCCGTGTTCTGGCCGTACACTTTCAATGCCAGGCTGTGCTTCCCGCCTTTCATCCCACCCTCTGCTTGCGCATTTCAACCCTGCATTCTGCCTTTCCGTTTCGCACTCACACCTCATTCTTTCTATTATCATCGCCTTTCCTCTCCGTTTCTCTCCCTGAATTTTTCTTTCTCTCTCTCTACTTTTCTTTCTCACTTTCCCTCTCTCTTCTCTATTTCACTCTTTATCCCTTTTCATTTCTTCATTCTCTCGCCCTTTCTGTCTTCCGTTTTATTTCTCACGCTCGTTCGCTATTTTTTTCGATTTACACGATTGATTATGGAGCTTAGCAAAACTACGCATGAGCGGCGTCACTTCTGGAGGATTCACTCCGGATTCTTTCGTGAAAAAGAAACGTGTAAAGTAGGGCCATTACCCAACCAGTAAGGTTCTGCTCCTGTCTTGTTAGGGTACTGCTCGGCATTCAGCTGGTATTGATCGGAGAAACCACGGAAAACTACCAATCAGAGCAACCGGCCACTTAAGTTCTCCTCCACAGAGCGACAGTTCTTGACATATCTATCTAACTAGTGTCGAGAATCCTGCCACTGTCGGGACACGAACCTAGGACCTCTCGGTCAGAGGCATGAGTTGATGCCCTGAGCCAAACCTCTCCAGATGAGGCGTTCGTGAAAACGAAGCGTGTAAACCGGGACCACTAGCCAACTACTAGCCACACATTAACATACCTTCTTCATCCGCCTCTTCATATTCCGTTACCATATATGATTGGGAGTTCTTCCTTCTCGTTTGCATCATGCTTCCTCGCCTCTTCTTTCGGCGTCCGCCCCGGCCCGCTCTCTGGCGCTCCCCCCTTTCCCCCACCCTCGCTGACGCTTGCTGGCCCCTCTGGCAGCGGCCTCTTCGCGTCGTTTTTTATTCCCAGAGCGTAACGCTGAATACATGTGTCGGCTTTTAGTAACTTTTCACACAAATGTGGCTTGATTGCTTCGTGTTGCTGGGCCATTCACTCGATTAGCTCTCGTTCAGGGGAAGAAGATATTTTGTTCGCTGGGCAGTATTGCTCCCGACCGACGCCGCTTGCGATTAGCGAAGCGACTTTCAATTCGAGACTGTTCGAAAATAAAACTAACCGTAGTATTTACGATGAATACTTTGCGAGAAGTCGTGAGAGGTAGATTTAGAATTTCGCTTGTTTCAAATAATGGTACCAGATTTACTTGCCAGTTTAAAACATGTTTTTTAAAATAATGTGGAGCTTCTTTTGTGGGTAGTGCGTAGTGGGTTATTTAATATTCTGCATTACATGAACGTCTGTAAAAAATGCTCTTTACAGTAATCAGACTATTATTAAATGAAATTGTTCAGTCATTGAAATTCAAAAAATATGTTATACAAGTACTGAGATAGTTGCAGTTCATGAATGCGCGCCAACTAAAGTAACAATAGTTGCATTAAGCTCGTCAGGAACAAATCTGCTAAACATAAAATTCGGTGATCTGTGTTTTTCTCGAGAGAGAGGACACCTCAAAATAAATCGGGTGGGAAGGCAATGTTGCTTCCATTAAGGAAAACATGAAAAATAAAATTCCTAAATTTTTAGAAGAAAGTGTATTATATTCGAATGCAAATATAGAAGAGATATATCACAAGTAAGAGGAAAAATCGTTGTGATTCGAATGAACAGGAACCTTCCATGAACTTCGAATTTTACTTCCACCAACTTTCGTGATCTCAAAATTAATTTTCCATTTAATTGCATCATTTCAACGAATATGATAAAATTATTAGTATAAGAACGAAAAAATCTCATTATAACCCGTATATTTTATTTCCTTTTAATATCATTCTATCTTAATTTTTATTGTTATTATTATTGTTATTCTTATTCTTATTATTGAAATGATTCAAGGCCGTTGTCATATATATATATATATATATATATATATATATATATATATATATATATACTCTCGTCCCTTCTTTCTTTCCTTTCTTTAATTCTTCTTTCATTTCTTAAGATGTTTTAAATTATATAAATTATTTATATTATAAAGATCTAACTCTCCGCCCCCCTTTCTTTCTTTCATTCTTTCTTTTTCTTTTCTTTAATTCTTCTCCTTTCATTTCTTAAGATGTGTTTTTAAAATTAGGTAACTATGTTAATTCTAATTTTATATTTTTCTTGTACCAGAAAACTGATGATGATGGCTAAGCCATCGAAAGCTGCTATTTGTGAAATAAATACTATTGTTGACAATGACAACGCCTTCAATCATTTCAATTATGTAAATGTCAACTACAACTCACCACTGAATCAATATACTTGTTATTATTATCATTATTATTATTGTTATTATTATTATTATTATTATTATTGTTGTTGTTGTTGTTGTTGTATTAACTGAGGCAGTGCAACCACGGCTACTAATAGTTATTAAGTACTATTTTTAATGGTGAATTTATATTATCTGAGTAATATATTATTATTTCTATTAAATTAATAACTAATTTGGAGCGCGTTTCGGGCCAAAGTTATCAATCAAGAACTGAGTATAAATAAATGGGTGTTAAACCTAAGTTTTAACATAATACTTACTTTCAATGGTGAAATCTGATAAATATTCAGAAAAAATAGGCTGAACGATATAGCCGCTAGTACGAAAATAGGCAGAACTATTTAGCCGCATTTAGCGACAACAGACGTTTTGCAGTCATTCGATTTTTCGGTATGAAGGGCGCACAAAACATGGATTCTGACTACACCACGTGTTAGAAGATTATTTTTTCTAAATTTAGGAACTGGATTTATCCACTTTTTCCTTACCAGGACCCTCTAATAAGAACTTTTCTGCCGAAAATTCCGCGTTTTTCGCCCAGCATTATATAACTTTCTCTTTACTCCGTAAGGAAGAAGTATAAAAATCCTCTAACACCTGGTGTAGGTCCATGTTTTGTAGGTCCTTGATTTCGAAATATAGAATGACGTAATAAAGTATCCGTCCGTTCGTCCATCCGTCTGTCCATCCGTCCGCCCGTCTGTGAACAACGCTAGTATCTAAACTGTTCAGCTGATTGTCTCCAAAATTTGATATTTCCCATTCGATCTGTCTGACTTCCCTGCCCCTTGCATTTGAAAATTTTCAAAAATATCGCACCACCGTTTTTGCTTAAATTTTGTTATTAGTGTGTGTGATAGTGTGAAGAACGATGACTTCTTCGCTGTCCGGGTGACGCCGCGTAGTGGGCTGAGAGGCCGACGTTTCGCCTGACATGTCGCAGGCTTCATCAGGGCATTGACAATGCATTGACATTGCCCTGATGAAGCCTGCGACATGTCAGGCGAAACGTCGGCCTCTCAGCTCACTACGCGGCGTCACCCGGACAGCGAAGAAGTCATCGACTCGAGCCGCGGAAGCCTATGCGTACATAGTGTGAAGAACGTTTAAGACAATGGTGCAGGTCTCATTTTCGTTGAAAATCGTTGAAATTTTCAAAAAGTGTAAAAATTCAAACTTTTTTCGGTGTCTTCCTTCAACTACAATTATGAAGCTAGATATTTTTACTTAATGAAATCTACCACTAGTTTCTCATATTCTGCTGTTCTGTTATTCCCGAATTAACGTTAATTCTTTCACTATATGGAAACGTTGTGATCCATTATAGAATATTTTAATTTCCGGCTATTTGTGCGAGCTCTGAACCAGAGAATATTTGGCCTATACATTTTTCGTAAAGTCTATTACAGAATAGTATAATAATTGTATTAACATCACTTCTATTCAATTAACTAATTTGTAATATAGATGAAGGTACATGCACATTTTAAAAATTACCTCGATTTATGACTTTACTTTGGCAAATGTCTGAAAATTTTTCTCTTAAAATGCATACCCTTTGGGAAAGATCGAATGTTTCCCAATTTATTTCCTCCCGCGTACTCACTCGTAGCCTACAGTCACCCGATCCGACCCTGCCCTTCACTTCGCAACATCGCCTACTGCGCATAACCGCCTGCCGCCTTCGATCACAACTCGTTAGTACCCGGCATTCGACCGTTAAACACGGCAACTAATTTGGGTAAACAAGAAATCCAAGGGAGCAAGCGCAGCGCGGCCATGTACACACTGTACAGCGAGTCGTTAACAGAGGAAATCCGGATGTCGCTTTCGGGTGGCGGCAACGGAGGCGGATTGGTGGTGCTGGGGACGGAGGCAGAGTGGCAGAAGCGGAGTGGCGGAGACAGAAATGGAGATGGGAGCAGCATTGAGGGCGACAGCGAGGGCGGATGCGTGAGCAAGATGATGCTGAGTGACGGAGGCGAGGTGGCCTACATAGTGTGGCGTAGGCGGGTGATGTCGGCGGTGTAGCGGTGTGGGTGTGGCATGGTGGTGTAGCGGAGGCGTGGTGATGGCGGTGGCGTTGGAGGCGTGAACAAGATGATGCGGGTCCCCGCGACCTTTGCGACCCAACCCTCTTCCAGCATCGGTCGGCATCAAGCCTCGAGCATCGGCGACGGTTACAGATAGCACAACCGCTTGGGTTGATACTGCCCACTCGCAAGCAATACGGTTTTTAAAGCGAGGACTTCCGGGGCGAGTTCATGGATATTCTACACAGAAGACCACAGATTCTCGAAGTACTTAATTATAATTTCAATATTTCAGTATATACTAGTTGTTTGAGTTAAACAATTAGTAACACTTATTATGTTTTTCGCGAAAACTGTGCCTTGGTAAAGAGAGACATCGACAATCCTCTCTTGTGTGATACCATTTAAGGAATGATCTCAATTGAGAAAATTAATTTCAAATTATTTAATTTCAGTATAAAAAGGTTATTTTAACAAGAATTAACCAATTTCAAAATGAGGATAAATTTATGAAAAAATGCTGCTTGCTTATAATAAAAAAAATAAATCATATAAAATCTTTTAATCTCAGTTGGTTCGGCCTTATCCCTCGAATGAAATGAGATAAAAGGGAGAAGAAAATCTGAAATTCACATCTGGTTATAATTTGTTTTACATGCCATGCTAAATAGTGTTTTGGATTGAAAAACTTTCATTTATTCCAACCTTTCTCCTTGATGGTAGTTTATTTTCGTAATTGCTTTCGTAATTTCGTCGTGCTCTACTGGCGCCAAGTTTTCGACATTTATTTCAATAAATGGAATTTTAATGAAGTATTTTTACTTACCTTTAGGACCATTCTCTAGCTACATTTTAGCTAATTAAAAGAAAAACATTACCGTATACTTGGTCAAACGGGATCCTTGATCAGTAGCGCCCAAGGCACACGCAACACCTTAAATACTGATTTTGATTGCGAAAGTGGGCGCGACAACGGCGTTGAAGAGAGCGACGGAGCTAGGTGCGGTGGCGTGCAATGCAAGGTATAAATTCACAATTTTGTGGCAAAAGGAGGACTTTCAGCAATGAAAGCAAGCTCTCATAATGACTACGACGAAACAAACACCAGAGAACACTGGGATTATCGAATCGACGGATTGAGTGAAACTATGAGCATCTACACAAACGCAGTACAGTTTGAACGAATCATAAGAATGCTCGTGGGAAATTTTTTCCTTATTTCCTTGAGTTCGTTTTCTTCATATGAGCATTTCAAAGTGTAGATGGTATATAATATATCAAGGAATGGAATAATTAGAAAACTTTAGATTAGACAATGGAAAGCCACGCAGGAAGCAGAATAGAGATATTTGTAGTTTTTGCTACAGGTTGACAGCCTATTGGGAAAATAATGTAATGCAG
The DNA here is from genome assembly GCA_964035755.1 of Teleogryllus oceanicus. Taxonomy (NCBI): domain Eukaryota; kingdom Metazoa; phylum Arthropoda; class Insecta; order Orthoptera; family Gryllidae; genus Teleogryllus; species Teleogryllus oceanicus. Next base: position 276,173,983 of record CAXIVR010000001.1, on the reverse strand, counting down.
AAGATTAACGTCTGCGCGCGCCCGGAAACACGAAAAATCAATCAATCAATCAAAGGGAATAACAAGCTATGAGGTATCAGTAAAAATAGATTTTATATTAAGCATAAATTAAAATTCTTTATAAGAAATCATCAAGCTGGCTGGACACTATAACTGTAACCACCACACCCCCGTTGAGAAAATGCCTGGGTGCACCCTTGCAATAATTGCATCGCATCTCTCCCTTCTCATGGAGGAGCGGAGTACAATATCGTAGCGCAGGAGAGTCCTGTAGGGGGCGCTCTCGTTTACACTCTCCTCGTTGCCCTGTGCTGCTTGGCGGCAACTCCGTCCCCGCCCGTTCCCCGTCCCCTCCCCACCCGCTCCTTCGCCGCCTCCTCGCCGCGTGCCTGTGCGGCCTCTTGCTCGCTCCCCGAGCTCTGTTCTGCGAGCGGAGGGAATGGCTTGTCAACAAGGCGACGTGTGTTGCTCTTGACACATATCTCGACCGGTACCCTGGAGGCGGCGTCGCTCAACGGGTTGGCACAAATCGAAAGCGGAATACTGGAACTTGCCAATGTAGCAATATACAAGATCCGGCTTTGCCAGAGTATTTATTTTATTATCTTATTTTTCTTTTCCACTTTAAGCCTGATATTCTAAAACAACTCTCTATCCCAGAATTTATCTCACTTGGAGGGTCGATTAAATTTTTACAAGAGGGGCAGTGAAAATTGAAGGCTCGATTGTTGAACAATAACCGAATACGATCTAGCGACTGCAGCATAATAATGATGAAGATCAAATGAACGTAAAATATTATGTTGATAATAATTGTTTCTGATACAAAGCTATAAAACATCTAATTATGTATCACAAATTCGCATCTTTTCTTTCGTAATCATTATTCATCGTTATCATATATAGAAAATGGAAGAAAGTATAACTATGTTTTGTTACTGTGTTATGTGAGAAAATATTTAGCAAAACGCTCAGCAAAACCATAATGACCTGTTCTTACAAAGGTCAACATAGATTGCATTTTGTAATCATTGGAAAACACTGAAGATAAAGAAACTAATCATGTGCAATCGGTTTTTGAAAATCGAGATATTTACAATACTATCGGTATGCGGAATTACCTGTAAGTGGGTTTAGGTGTAATTATTTTTATTTTCTTACCCTCATTACGTAAGAAAAGAAAGTACTGTAATCGTGCGCCGCCAAACGGCGAATTTTTGACAGAAAACTTCCATTGCCTGGCGCTGGTAACAAAAAAGTGGATAAATCTTGTTCCTAATATATATAGTAAACTACTTTCTCTAAACATTGTGTGCACAAGAATTGTGAGAAAACGCTCCAAATTTAAAAAAAAATCATTTACAAGGGACGCTTAAAGGAATGATGTTGAGACTCATTTTATTTTACCTATATGAATTTTCGAAAAATTGAAAATTTAAAAATAATGCCATAAAATGTGTGCTTCTGTAGCTTTGCTAGCGTGTCTATGATGACAAGTTTCACTGATGTGCGAGAGTAAATCTGTTTGTTCAAATACTTAAAATTTTATCAGAAACATATTTTTTAAATGTGTACGGAGGGAGCACAGTATACTAAATGACAAGACGTAAATGCTTTTAGGAATAAATGTTTTGATTTTACTAAATGCGAAGCGGAATGTCTAATGGTATTTACAGTGAAGTAAAGGTAGCTTTGGTAGTATTGTGTTAATAGAAATTTACGAGTGACACATAAACCTCAAAATTACACACCTGGACCATAACTAGCCGTCGAATCTACCAACTGTAGAAACCAGCAGTTTGATTCCTGTTTATCACTTTATATAATATTGCTAATATTTCACTCTGTACTTCATCTACCTTGTTACCTGCTGTTGTCTAATGTGCACTTCACTTTGATTACGTTAGAAGTATGTTTTGGAAGCTTTTCTTATTTCGGGTATTATCCATCCATTTTGCAAAACGTTTACAATAATCGGCTAATTCGTGAATTAGCCGTATTCGAACACTAGCCATGGAATATCCAAAAACAATTCTAACGTTTCCTTTTGGATTATAGAAAATGGAATTTGTTTGCTGCGTTTAAACAGAATGATTAAAAAAGATTTGCACATGTTAGCTGTATAGTAACTGGAAGTACGAATATGCAATATAATTATAATTTTTCAAAAACCGTTTATTTTATAACCAACATACTACTACATAAATTATTTCATAACCAACATTTTATTTCATGATTCCTGTTCGCTGCTATCATAAAATTGCAACCCGTAGTTGCAGTTAGGGTTCGAATTTCAAATACACGGGTCATCTCATCTTTCCACGCATGATAGTCACTCACAAAAAAAAACGTTCCAATGTTTTTATTAGCTACCTATATCTTGTTGTAAAGTATCTATTTTCATTGTTTTGAACTGAAAATTTCATTTTCATATTTCGTTATTTCTCTCTGAAATTATCTCAGTTCAATTAACAAACTTTGTGGATTTATCGTAATTTTTTATTGAAAACGATGTCAATCAAATGCAAATCGTGAAATTCATCACAAATTTCTGCTTCGGAGTATTTCTACTCACATAGGGCATGTTGTGAATACATTTATAATACAGTAGTAATCGTTATTCAACAATATGTTTAACAGCAAATTTGATTTATCATTGAAAATGTATCTATTATCTACCGACATTAAACGCCGGAATCAGTTGCTCTTAAAACAAAGAATTATTTAATTTTTAATATTGAATTGTGGTAGTACACATATTTTTATCGTAATGTAAATGAAAATTCGTAGACACACAAGAGGCGCTGAGAAAAATATGAAGAAGGCGCAGTAGCATGGCGATGGAACAAATTAAAAGGACACAAGTATGAGAAAAGACGAAACTGACCCTTTGGCTGAACAAAGTACCGAGAGAGGTGGCTCAGTGCATCGACAAATGTTACTGCAATGCCTTTTGACCGGGAGGTCCTAGGTTCGAGTCCCGACAGTAGCAAGATTTTCGACATATGCCTATCAGCTAGATCGAATTCAGTCACTGTCTGCAGGAGAAATGTAGAGGCCTGCTGCTCTGATCGGTAGTTTTCCGTGGTTTCTCCGATCAACACAAAGCGAATGCCGGAGCAGTACCCTCACCAACAGGCCACGGACCACACGCGATATTTCCTTTCTCTTCCTTGTCTTATCCTCACCCCTTACACACACTTACATTACACTACCACAATGCGGGAAAACCGTTCGGGAGCTTACAGCTTGTGCCGGCTGGAGCGGTGCCCAGCTGGTGGGAGATACCTGGTTGAGGGAAACCCAGCTAGCAGCCGGTAGGTCGGCGCCGGATCTCGCCATCCAGTGGGGGAAGATCACCACCATCTCCCGAGGAAAAAGCTCGCACTATACTTACGGGACTAATGACCTCAGTAATTGACACCCCAGAACAACTATCAACCAACCAACCTTTAAGAAAGTGCGATACGGAACAACAAGACACCAGCAGTTACTGAATCGTAGCGACTGGATCGTAACGACGCCTTCACCAAATACATTCCGCGGGGAGGAGGTGGGAGCCAATGACGGAGGGAGATATGGAGGTAAACTGGCAAGTAGCCCGAAACAAAGCCGGCGGCGCTAGCCGTAAAACTTGCCGGCGCTAGCCGAATTCGTTTACTACGCTCCGTGAAGTCACGAAGGTTAAACGAATTCGAGACTCGCGGGTTCTTGGTTGGGTGATCGGCCGGACCCCGGGATCTAACGTCGTCGGGCCCCTGGCCGAAGGGATAAAAGGCACTGACTGACTACGACGTGACGAGACTCGACTTGAGATTATTGTAACGGAGGATTACTCCAAAAATAAAAGCACATTAATGGAGGATTACTCCCCAGTGCAAAGCGCTCAACGCCCCTTAAGGGGCTAGGAGACGCATTGCGTCAAGGTGTAGATGCAACAAATTAAAAGAAAAGCTGTACGAAATAGGCACTTGAAATACTTGACGAGCCGAAAGGTACTCGCTGGTAGTGTCGTGGACATATGTCCACGTGTGAACAAGTGTGAACGGGCAGAGCCAGGACTTTGCGTCTCGCAGAGCAGAGAGCCATGATAGCTTGGCGAGCTTAGTGCGCGACTAGCCTCTGAATCACGGTTAAAGGCTCTTAAACTAGAATTATAAATTTTCAGCTTCCAAATGACACTTTGATCATAAGAATTCATGAAGCTGCTTTATATCTCTTATTACGCTATGTTTAATTGAGATTACTTGCAAATGAAACAGGTCATGAAATGACCCTTTTAAATGAATCGTGTTTTTGTTTTAGCATATTTGTGTATTTTGATCTATTGTAACGAAAAAACTATTATCGTGTAATTTGCTATTTAGTACTTATCTAAAATCCACTCTGCTACAATTTACCAATGTTTGCTACAATTGCAAACGTAATTCGATTTTTATGAAATTATTATATAAATTATTCACTATGTATGTGTGAACGGCCACACTGTTGCGGAAAATATACAGTTTATATGCAGAGAAGAGACATAAATGCAGTATTTTTCTCATAATTCTTTAAGGGTCATACAGAGAATGTAGTACAATTTATGAAAAGATTGATATGTGATTCTCGATGTATCATTAGATTAATACTAGCGAGGAACTAGAAAATAAAGCTGTGAGCAATGAAAATTACCTCGCGCAAAATTGTATTTAATTTCATTCCCAATGAAACCTTTTTGCATTTAATGTTTTATCTCAGTACATTAACGTCGTATGTCAAACACGGAATGTTTGAAGATACGTTTTTCATGATGCGTAAACAGTCGCAGCACCATGTTGACGCGCCTGAAATGGCATGTAGCGGAGACACACGGCGGGTATTGTCCACACATGTTACATAATCGTCAACATCGCACGGCAGTGGACATTGACAGAGCGAAAAACAAAGCACCGCAAGAGAATGTGGCGAAATGATGGACGAAACGCACGGGCGCACCTGCATCCCGCGGCCCCGCCCACGGCCCGCCCCCGGCCCCGCCCCCGGCCCCGCCCACGGCTCCGCACAGCGATCCGTTACAAGCGGCGAAGCTATAAGGGTGCTCAGCCATGTATATGGGCGACCGCGAAAATTCCGAACTCGTTGCAACAGGTCTAAATTAATCACAAACTGTTGCAAATTAATCAAAATCACGCAGCATTGAGAACGGGTAAGCAGCAGCGAGGAGGAGGGGCGCAGGGGTTGGGGGAGGAGTGCGTAGGGGTGAGGGGGTGAGGAAGCGCCAGACCGCAAACATTCGTTGCAATTTCATAACTCTTTGCTACTTCCATCTCATTTGTCAATATAATGATCAATCATTTATTCTGGTTTCGCGCTTCAATTAGTTATCCATTCATATCCATAATGATTGTCTAAAGTTGTAGATGAATATTAGCGTCGCTCTCCCACCTGGGAGCGACAGCGTTTCCGCAACTTGGTTTCTCGTCGGCGCTAATCTAACGACCTGCGCGGGGGCCTCGGCCTGAATTAGCGAGCTTCCGCCGATCCCTTGTCAGCGGCCGTCTAAAGTTTGCCAGTGATAATGAGATGAGCTCCGTGCATCCACCCCGTCCATTTGCAGTCTCGCCGTTTCCGGATGTAATGCCTCCGGTGGTACTCTTCGCCTCGGTGCAGCCTCGCTGCCGGCTGGAAAGCGCATGCCGACCTGGCTGCCGTTTCGGAGACGACCCACTTGCTCGCGAATTCGCCGCCATGGATTGACGTGTTTGTTATTAAATAATTGTTTGAAGAGATACTAAAAATAATACAGTGTATTTTAGGTCAACCAAGTATACATTCTTTAAATTACTGCATACCTCAAGATTGTCAATACACTACATCCGACAACAATAGAGAGAGAGTCAGCATATAGTTGTGCTGGGCGCGTAAACTACTTAGATCATTAGTCGCGTGAGTGTATTCCATGTTATAGCCCGGAAGATGGCTTCTCCTTTGCTCAAATGTGAGATCCGGCGCCGACCTACGTGTCAGTTCGCCAGTTACCAGTTTTCCTCTTCGGGTACCGTCCCAGTCGGGAAAGGCTCTAAGCGTACAACTGTACTCCACACTTGTGTTAATATAGTGCATGTAAGTATAAGTTAGTGCGTGTGTGCGTATGTATATGGGGAGAGGAATGGAAGATGAAGAAAGAAGAGCGCGCTCGGTCCGTATCCCATTTGTGACGGAACTCTTCCAGCATTAATCTGCTTCGAATAAGAGAAACAGCAAGAAACTACCGATCAGAGCAGCCGGACGCTTTTATTCGCCTCCAAACGGTGGCTCAACTGTAACCAGTAGAAAACGTCACCACCGTCGGGACTTGAATATAGAACCTTTTGATAAACGATCAGGATAGCACTAATTTACTTCAATTAGTCGAATTTCATTAAAGAACAAAATTGGAAATTTTATATCTTCATTAAAATCCGAAGTTTCTAAGTCTCTTCGCTTATACCTGAGACGAATTGTTTCTTGGTTGATTTTTATTTATTTCACGTCAAAAACAGTTGAAATCTGTGTGTGACTTGGGTATTGGGAGAAGTGAATTCGGTGCACATTTTAAAAATTCTGTGATCCCTACCCTATGCCATATACTACGTGAATTTTAAATTCAGAAAGAAAATGAGGTTTTTTTGCAAGGATTGTTAACAAAATATTCGCTCCGATGTAATAAAATCTATTTTCAAGGGTAAATAAATAAATATATAAATAAATAAATAAATTTGAGTTCTTATCCCTCATCATGTCCTTCGTCAAGGAATAATACTTCCTGCCGCAACAACATGGAGAGGAAATTTGAATATCTATATTACCCTCAGAATTCTAAAAGATATGCACAGATAATGAAGTTACATTGTTGTGTGATATTGATTACGATTTGATTGATAATGGAGCTGTGGTGAAATTAGAGGCAGGAGAAACGGTAGATCCACGAGAATACTTTTTGCAAACTCGCTTTGTTCATCACATGTTCCCCATTAAGCGACCGGAATTTGAACTCCAAGATACAGAAAATCAATTCCGAAATAAATAAAATAAATTATTATCAGAGTGACCCGCCTAATCAATACACCACGGGTCGCCCGAGAACTCAGTTATCATCAGTTTTTAAGATTTCGTCTATCCCATCTCAGAAACTGTCTTACGTTTGCGCTGAATAAGACGTTAGTTCTGTGCATCTGGATCCTCGCCACTGTTTGCTGAAAAGAGGAGAACAGTACGTCGATCGTTTCAGACGCCACTTGGTTGAGAAACAACCTCCCCCGATGGGAAAATTTCAGGCACTGATGAATTAATCTGACTTGTGTGTTATTAATGAACTATTTGAACGGTATTTATGAGTGTACTGTGTGGGATAATGTATATTATAAAAAATGTAATAAAACATAATAAGAGTGGCCGCCCTAAAACAATCTGTTAATACTATATCAACTTCGGTGTCTCGTTAAAAGGTATTCGAAGAGGCACTCGTGAAGATCGTGCTACAAAAATTGAATTAACAATAGTTATGTGTCGATGCGGTGATGTTCAGTTACTATTTAAAATCAGTTTTACACAAAGGAAGTGAGTACAATCAAACAAAAATGGATGTTTCTCTTTATGAAAATTATATTTCATAGTATACTTTCAGTCATTCAGACGTGTATGTGAAAACCGAAATCCAAAGGCAATATTTGCGTGTAATCGGTTTCAACCATCACCACATTTTTTCGATCCCATTATTGTGTTTTGAATTCATCAACTCAGTACAACGTTATGTGTGTTCCTACAATATAGCTACCTTCCCGCTGTTCGATTACTGCGACGATACGCAATGCAAATCCCACTTGCAGCATGGATGTTCGCAATTGTCCCTTGCGGCCTATCATTAATGCCCCTGAATCCCTCGAAGCAGGTGATGGTCTCTCAGGGAGGACGCGCATCGTCTTTCCTCATCAGGCGCGCAGGGAGGGGAAGCTGATATTAGTTGACCGATTGCTGCCGTGAAACACAATCATACCCACCTTACAAAATTCTCAAACGGTATAAAAAGTGTGCGAGTCAGTACGACTGTTAGTTCATTTTTAGTTAGGGCGAAAGTTTCAGCAATTTAAATTTCAAATTGCTTTTTAGCAGATTTCCTATTTCTAGGTGAATGACGATTGTAAAATCGGTATAAAATTCAGCGATTATTTGGAAAACGTAAATAGACTCGTAGCACTTCAATTACATTTTTTCGTCATGTTCAATTTTAATATTGTATTATTTGACTACGCCTGTGTCCCCACAGTTGAATTCTGGGTAGTTTCGTTAGAATAAATACCTCCAAATAATATGTTCGTTCATTTACACGAAGAATATTATAGCCTCAAAAATGTTGCGCTACTTTTTATGATCAGAAACGACGTCTCGTGTGTCGTAATTTTGTAGCGTTCGAAAGAACCCGTACTTAAATGTGTTTTCCGACTGCATTTGAGTGCCTATTTCCATACATTTTTGTGCACAACTCTGATGGCCAATTGTAACTAATAACCTAATAACTTCAGACACGCAACGTAAAAGACAGGTTGTGGACACTGAAAGTAATGATTCAACCACACTTAAACGAAAATGACCACTTAGTTCAGCCTGGATATGGCATTCAATTGCGCACCACATCCGATTCATTCACCACTAGCTTAATTTATTTACGGGGTTCCAAAAGGAAATGTGTGGCAACACACCGTTTTGTGATGTTTTGTTTCATACACTTTTAAAGCCGCGAACGATAAGGTTTTACGTCTTGACCTTCCAACTCGAGCAACTTTTTCGTCCAGTTTTCCTGACAGCCTGATTGAGAAAATGTTGAGAAGGCATCTCATTTTGCTTCGGGACATAAATATAGTGTCAATATAACGTTCTTGATCCATGTGGAGAAAATGACTATTCATATAATGATACTCAATGCTCTCGCGGCAGTAAGTCAATTCCATCACGTCATCCCAATTACATCAAGATAGGGAATAATAGCCAAAATCTGTAGCTGATATGCTTTTGCAAATAGCTTTTATTAGAAGGAGGCGAATATTTTCTTATCAATTCTCGCCGAAAACGTTAGCTACTATTTTTAATAATTTAATTTAATATGTGTATAAGTTTGGATAGGGATCCCAGAGCTCACGAACATGTTGATAGAGTGCATGTATGATGTTCCTCCATAATACGCCACCACAGTTTGAACTGTTTTTGAAATTAAATGAACAAAAGAACGGCAAGGAAAATAATCTCAAACTCTTGCCACGGATATTTGTGTTTAAGGAAGCCGGGCAGTTCAAATTAGTTCTTCTTCGTATATTGTCGTTTCGAGACAAACTAAGTTTCCCTGTAATAATGCTTATATTTTGCATTGTAAATTTCTAATTTCACATTAAAAAAGAGAAGCACGAACTCTGTGTTAGCTAACTGGAATGTTTGGAGTTCATCGATTGTTTTGCCTGTCGTAGCGAATGCTGAACGCATCTGTTTAATGAATACGTATTTTGCTGTCAGTGGCGGAGCTAACAACATTGTGAAGGCGGGTTCTGTAACTGCTACCAAGACCACGGGGAGAGAATAGCGTAGAGAAAGGGCGCGCGTGCTAGTGTTTCCGGTGTGATCCACTAAGCAATTGGAGAGGCATAAGAAAGAAGCAATCTGCCTGGAAAGGGTCTTTGTAAATGAAGTACATCCCGCATGGGCTCAAGGGGACCATTAAAGGAAGAGCGGCGTGCTCTACTACGCCCGCTCCTCCCGCGAGGAGCTGTTCGCTGCTCCACTCGCAGAACAAAGAATGCCCTGGCACAGGGGGCTCTCCTCTCGCGTCGGCCTCTCACCACCGCCGCCGCCGCACCACGCTGGGCAGGCGGCGCACAGTGCCCCAACATGGATAAATAAAGACAAAAACTGTAATTCAACTGTACACAAGTATTTTCTGGAGTCGTAATTCTAGCTGATAAACTAACAAGTAAGTTGTAGTATAATAATAGGAAGTGGTAGGAAACACTGTATGATATCGAGGGCTTAAAAAACCGTTAAGCTCCGATAAATAATGAACTAGACGTCTACTGTTGCTGCTGAATTCTAATAGTGCGCAGTATTTTTCATGATTTTAGATTAAGATTTAGCTCCTACAGGAGAGGGAGAATTGTGCAGTTTCGTATTAATAGTGATGGCCATAAAAATTCAGATACTGATATTGGAGCGACGGAGGAATAAATGCCGAAGAAAGTGGTGTATCCCTTAAATGTATTCTGTTCTAAATCTATTTTTGTATATAACACTGTTTCCTTTTAAACATTGTTTTTGATTGAGAAGGAAATAAGAGTAAATGAATATGTTATCAATAAATGTAATTAAAGATTACATTCATCAATATATGTAATAGAAGATTACATATATTGATGCCACTCTATTTCCTAAACCTGCCTCATAAGGTGCAGCGTGGTGACAATTAAATATCATATAACGGGCAATAGAACTGACCTAGAAAACGTTCATGAAATTAGTTATCTCGGTGGTATAAACATTAGGCAGTATCTCCCATCTCTTGCAATCAATATTGGCATCGAGTTATTAAAAGTCGTTCCATAACTGACCATTTGCGAACTATTTATGTTGAATTAGAAGATTTTTTTTTTTCAATTTCTTTTACAGAATGTAAGAAAACACTTATGAATGCGAAGTGAATGAACATATGACATTCGTTTCTGACTCTTTCTTAACTGGACGTCTTTCAGTATCAACATTATATCAACATTATAAATAACCTATTTACAGAGTTTGTACACGCTAAATTGAATGGGAAATCCTGAATTTTGAAAATCAAACGTTATCCCAAAGTTAAATGACTTTTCGTTAAGAATTGTCCATGAGTGGGAGTGGAAAAGCCACTATAATAATAGTCTTAATTTTTCCTTTTTTTCTCTAGATACGACCCACTGGGCGCCGCCTCGTTTCGTCGCCGTTATTTCTGCCCACTCCATGGCCGGAGCATCACATCCACACTCACTCAGCCCTACTCATGCCACGCCTTCTACGACCATTGCAAGACAACTTTTGCCTCCGAGCCTTCTCGCTCTATTCTCTTACGTGCGATCTCCCAGCCCACCTACCCCGGTTCCGCCGCGTTTCCGTCCATTGTAACTCTTCCCGCGCCTCTGTTGGAAGCTTCGGAGTACCTCAAAAACTGCACATGGAATTGCACCTGACATTTTTGATCACGCATTCGACTTACATTTTATATTCTCCAGATGCCTTACATTCGGGTACCCGTAACTGTTTCACCTATCTGCCCTACCTTCTGAAACTCGCATTTCCATCTTTTCTTAGACATTCGGGTTTTCACATCAAATCGTATAATTCATCGTATAATTCACATAATGTTAATCTTTCAGAATAGAATACTGGTTATATCGTTACAATTAGAAAAAAGAAGAAACATTTAATGCTTTTTAGGGTGTAGTATAAATTTGGCATTTTGGGTCGACTGTCCATCTTTGCCGACTAAGCTAACTCTGTCCCCCAACCGGGAATTGTTCCCAGAATCGCACCATGAGTAGCTAGTGCGATGCCAATGAGTCATCCTGGAGCCTATGTCCCTAGTAAATCTTAAAATAACTTGCTTCTCAACTCCTCAAACACATTTGCCATCCTTTGCCCCTACTAACGTGATCCCATGACTCTGAGAGCATTGTCTTCGGCCGCCCGTTGCCCCTGAGCCATCACCTCCCTCGGCGGCGGCGCGGAATGGAGCGTCCGTTAACGCAAACATATTCCCGCGCGGCTCCGCACCGCCGCGCCGGCTCCCCGCTCCACCCCTCCCCCTCCGACCGCTCCTGGTGGCGGTGGCGGGGGAGCAGCCCGCGATCGCGGCAAATGGCGCGTGAACACGCTCCCGCGGAAGCGGCCTCGCACAATGGCCCCGTTCGGTTAAGCGCAGCGGCGACGGCGGAGGCGCAAGTGCTGGCCCGCGGGAGGGGAAACCGCCGCCACCCGCGCCGCCAACAGATAAAGACCGCGACGCGAGGCGCCGACGCCCCTGCCGCCCCCACCGCCCACGGCGCCCCCGCCGCCGCCCCCCCGTCGCCGCCCCCACCGCCGCCGCCTCCCGCTCCTCCCCGCCGCCTCCCCGCCGCCTCCCCGCCGCCGCCCCACCGCACCACCCCCCCCGCTCGTCGCCGCCTGGTCCTCTTCCAACTACGCCTCCCTCGCCTCCGCCGATACAGTCGTTGTCGATGCCGGCAAACCGCTACCGCCTTTTGCTGCCGTCGCCTCCTCTGTCGCCGTCGCCTCGCTTCTTCCCTTGATGCGGCCTCTACGCTGCCCCTCCGCCAGATGATGCTGCATCCCAGCCCACTCCCACCTCCCCGCCGCCGAGTCACCGTCCCCACGGACGCCTGATCAGCCTCAAACAGGACTTTCGCCGCTTTTCTCCCCGCCCTTCACGACGATACTTAGACGACATCGCGTGTACCACATCCGAAACCACATGCCCACAGCACTATCACCGTCCCCGTCTCCGAGTCCTCTGCCGCATCCTCCAACACTGCGTCGTTATCAAAAGAGGCGGACGAAGTGTAGTAGTAGTTGTAGTAGTAGTAGTAGTAGAAGTAGCAGCAGTAGCAGAAGCAGCCGGAGAGGCATCTGCGGACACGGCGGTGGCATTGTGGCGGTGGTGGAAGGGAGGGCGGGGGCTGCACAGTCGGCAGCCGCGACGGCGCGCCGCGCGGCGGCGGGGCTGCGGCGGGGCAGCGAGCGACAATGGGCGTCAGGTGACGGCGACAGCGCCCGCCCGCGCGCCGCCGCCCCCGCGTCCAGCGTCGCCCGCCGCCTCTTCGCCGGAAGCGCTCCTCACGCCGAGAGCCGCTCGCCGCCGCCACCGCCAGCGCCACCGCCGGAAATCGCAAGCGCAGATGCTGCGCGCCGGCCAAATGCGTCCGCAAGCCATGTTTCAAGCCCCTCCAAGAAGAACCACGCAACCCCTTCTTGAAAATATAATAGAGAAGTAAATATAGCTTTATTTTTAACTAGTAAGTTGTTGCTTTTGATGCGGAGCTCGGTATACACTACACAACTTACCTGGATTAAGGGGATCGCGGTCATGCAAGGGAAATGTGAAAGCAATTGAATTTTGCTAAAGATTCTCGTATAAATTTATCTTATAAATTTTCTTCAAAACGATATACCGGCTGAGTTCAGCTCAGAGACAGCATTCTCGCTCTCTGTGCAGCGCCTCTGACCGGGAGGTCCCAGGCTCTGAGACCCGTAGTGGCGGATACTCGACACTACCTTGATTCTTAAATGAAATTTAGCCGCTGGCTGGAGAAGAATTTTAGGAATTTATTACTATCAAACAAATTACGAGTATTTTAACTAATAAGTACGTTGTTTTCAAGTTTGGAAGTTGTATTAAAATACTCGCATGTGTAACATTTCCATCCAATTTTTAATAAAGTTACTTCCACTAAGAAAGGCAGAGATGGAATTCGAACGTTCTTCTCAAAAGAATGCTTGTGATACAAGTTTTTACAGAGAGAGGTGGAGTTTTAAAAATACTCAATTTTGCGAACGTATTTTTGAAGCACTTCACACTGATCTCAACCCACGAGTCGCCAACGGTTGTGGCAGAAAGCGGAGGAAATGTTTAGCTTAGCGCGACGGCCACCGGCGGGGGTGAGGTGTGGGTAGAGGGGAGAGGAGAGGGCGAGGGCGAGGGCGAGGGCGAGGGCGAGGGCGAGGGCGAGGGCGAGGGCGAGGGCGAGGGCGAGGGCGAGGGCGAGGGCGAGGGCGAGGGCGAGGGCGAGGGCGAGGGCGAGGGCGAGGGCGAGGGCGAGGGCGAGGGCGAGGGCGAGGGCGAGGGCGAGGACGAGGGCGAGGCCGTGGGCGAGGCCGGAGCGTGATACGGGTGATTGATTGGTCGGCACCGCGCGAGCGACTGTTGATGAAGTGCGCTCGTCAGGGAGAGAGAGATTGTGGCCGCATGTCCGTCTGGTGGGCATACCTCGGGTTCTTCTCGTTAACGTACGGTTGTTTTCGAGCGGCAAAGCCTTCTGGGGTGATTTTGGTTGGAGAGTATCTGAAGAACTGAACTGACGTGCAAGCCAGTTTGTTGATGTCTGTGTTGTTGGTGGTGGAATACGTACTTACCATAGGGATACTGGACTTGCGCAGCTGTTTCTTTTTTGTTCACAGTAGTATATTCATAATTTTATTTTCTTGAATTACTTTTTTTATTTACTATTTTTGTATCAGTTTCACATACTTTCAAAATTTCTTACATTATGGTATATTTTACAACACCTTAGGTATAGTTTGAAAATACTAATCATCTGTTAGAAAATTAAAAATTGTGAGACCAATTACGAATTTCAAATTGCGAAATAATTTGATTCTTTGTTTCCTACTCGGCGTCAATATGAACCTTTTTATTGAATAATCAAGCACCATTATTTTAAGTTTTCAGAATCCGATAATGTATTTTGTTACTTTCAACAAGGACATAATACCAAAACCATGCCAGTAATGAAATACTTATGAGTTTAATTGTCATACTTTGAAAAATAACCGAGTGAGAACATTGTGTGGATGTAATATTACTGAAATTTCATCCCTGAATTTCATAGTTGACATGCTTTTTTGGCTGTTATCTGTGTATCAAGGGCGTTACTTGAATTTATACTGCAAACTTCAACCTGAAATTTAGTGTTGTTCTTAGGAATTGAAAATTCAACATTATCCAATATGTATAAAGTGTACACTTTTCTCATCATACGTTTCGTCTCTGTATATTGCACTTAATATTAGACCTGAGCTCGATAAATTGACTACATTATTAAATATTATTTACCAAGTTCTCAAAATGCACCAGTTCAGTGAACAGAGAATGGAATTCAAAACTTGATAGCATTGAACTTGGATTATTTTATAAACGTAACTTGAAGGCTTTGGAGAGAATAAAAACATATCAAAGTTCGGAGTAATAATTGTGTCTTCTATATCCCTTGGTAACTGTTTGCGCACATTACCAGAAATGTAGTGAAATTTATAAAACTAATTCCAAAATATAGATTTGCTTCTAACTCTACAAGAACTTGAAGTTCAATCTAGTATAAAATAATCGATTTCTTGGGCTCCGCGGAATACATGACTATTCATCGCACTTGTGTCGCGTAGTAAAAGCAATGCACGCAAACACCACGTTCAAAAATGAGTTCCGCCACGTTTTGTTTGCGCGCGACGTTCATTTCCCCTCGAGGCTGCGCCGCTGCCCCGGGCGGCGAGCGTCACGTGTGGAGCGTAAGATGAAAGCGGCGTTTGCACTTCAGCGTCGTTCCCGGGGCGGGGTGTATAGACACGCGAGCGCGTTGCGGCCGCCGCTCTCATATTCCCGACGCATCGCAATCCCATCCCTGGGCCGGGCCGGGCAGGGCAGGCATCGCCGCCGCGCCGAATAAAAGGGCCGAAGAGCGCGGGCTCACGGGCGAGAGGGCGTCGCCGCTCCGGCGGGCGATGCGGGCGGGCGGGCGGGCGGCTGGGCGATCGGCAGGACGAACGAGGGGGCGGGACGGCGGCAGCGGTCGCTCGGCGCGGCCACATCTCGCGAGCGGACGCTTGTCGATAGAAAGCGAATACAATTAACGTAAAAGAAAACCCTTGTCAGCTCCAGCGGCCGCGGGGGTGGGCGGGGAACGCGGGCGAGCGGGCGAGCGGGCCGGCCGCTTTCCAATCACTCGAGGCCTCGCTCGCGTCCGGCGCGGAGGGGGCGGGGCAGCGGTGCGGAACAGGACAGGACAGAGCGGGGCCCGGCGGGGAGGAGAGGGCGCAGAGGTGGCACGGCCCGCTCCGATGATTCTCGGGCGCGCGCGGTCGCGTTGTCAACTCGAGGCGAGGGAGCGGCGCGGGACGGGACAGGATGGGCCGGGCGGGGCCACAGCGGCGGGGAGCTAGCGGGGGCGGCGCCCTCGTCATCAGACCCGCTTTTCCCCGCGCCCCCAACCGCGACCTTACCACGTCCCCACCCGCGTCTCCACCCGTGTCCCCACCCGCGTGCACTCCCGTGTCCAAGCCCACCTAGACACCGCCCGCGTCCTCGCCCGCGTCCCCGTCAGCGTCCCCGCCAGCGTCCCCGCCAGCGTCCCCGCCAGCGTCCCCGCCAGCGTCCCCGCCAGCGTCCCCGCCAGCGTCCCCGCCAGCGTCCCCGCCAGCGTCCCCGCCAGCGTCCCCGCCAGCGTCCCCAGCGTCCCCGCCAGCGTCCCCGCCAGCGTCCCCGCCAGCGTCCCCGCCAGCGTCCCCGCCAGCGTCCCCGCCAGCGTCCCCGCCAGCGTCCCCGCCAGCGTCCCCGCCAGCGTCCCCGCCAGCGTCCCCGCCAGCGTCCCCGCCAGCGTCCCCGCCAGCGTCCCCGCCAGCGTCCCCGCCAGCGTCCCCGCCAGCGTCCCCGCCAGCGTCCCCGCCAGCGTCCCCGCCAGCCTCGCCGCCCGCGTCCACGCCAGTACGTCCCCGCCAGCGTCCCCGCCAGCGTCCCCGCCAGCGTCCCCGCCAGCGTCCCGCCAGCGTCCCCGCTCACGGCACCGCCGCGTTCCCGCCCGCGTCCCCGCCAACGTCCCCGCCAACGTCCCCGCCAGCGTCCCGCCTCGTTCCCCAGTGTCGCCGCTCGCGTCCACGCCTGTATCCACGCCCGCGACCCCGCCCGCGCGCACTCCCGCTTATTGGGCCGCTCGTTGGCCGCGAATTTCCACGGCGATGGCTCGTTGCGGGCGGCGCGTTGCGGGCGGCGGGGAGAGGGTGCTGACTGGAAGAGGTGCGGGCTTCCAAACGCGCGCACGGCGGCGGCGAAGTGCTGCGACGCGGGTGGCCAACACTAAATGCGGGGCCACATTGGGCCGTCGTTGGGCGGATCCATTGAGCTTCTTGAAATAGCTCTCATTGGTATGTATTCCCCCTTATACTATGAAAGCTCGGTCTTATGAGGGCCAAGTATATTCTATGTATTTCAAAACGTATATTACTAAATGTTATTATATACAGAGAGAGGTGGCTCAGGCCTCATCTGATGTCAGTGCAATGCCTCTGACCGGGAGGTCCAAGGTTCGAGTCCTGACGGTGGCAGGATCTTCGACACTAGATATATAGCTAGTATCGTAGTGTGACGTCAAGCTGACATCTTTACAGTGATAGATCAGCTAGGTCGAGTCCAGCCGCGGTCTGGAGGAGATTTCTAACGGCGACTGCAATGATCGGTAGTTTTCCGTGGTTTCTCCGATCAATATGAGGCAAATGCCGGAGCAGTACCCAAACAAAACGACCATGGACCGTGCGCGATCTTTCCTTCCAGAGACGGTTCCTCCTTGCAGAGGCGGTACCCCACTAGTGAGAAATACCTGTTTGAGGGAAACTTCGTTAGCCGACGTTAGGTCGGCACCGTATATCACCATCCAGCGGAGGATCAGCGCCTCCTCACGAGCAAATCACATGCACTACACTTGAGGGACCAATTACCTTAGAAGTTGACGCGTCTGGAATCATCAATCAATCAATCAAAAACATATTATAGTATTGCATAGGTGTACTCGAAAAGCGTTAAAAGACAACTATAAATGCTATATAATTATATACGGGCATTACGGAATAACACGAACGAAAGAACATCGGACCGATGAAGTAAATTGTCGGTGTGTACGGTAACTCAGGCTAAGTTCAGAGATTGAAATGATTGAAGGCGTTGACAATGACAACGCCTTCAATCATTTCAATTACTCGTATGTAAATGTCATCTATAACTCACCACTGAATCAATAAGTTCAGAGAGGCTAATACAAAAATTACATTATGAAAGACAAAGGAATCAATAGAGTAATACATATCTAATCAACCGTCTATGAAATCTACCACTGTAAAATACCAATACACCGTAAATATTTACTTTAATGCTGTAATATCAAAATTTAAATTTAAAATTCGATATTTTATGCGTAAGTTTGACTAAAACTCGGAAAATTGAAATCCGCCGCTTTTGAAATCAGTTGTGTCCGGAGTAATGTGGTATGAAATGAGCATATTTAAGTAAGGAAAATAGTTGAATACTGACAATAAGCATTCGTAAAATATAATATAAGCGGCGGGTGTACGAAAACGTTTTTTTAAGGAAACTGCGTTATCTCTCTATTTTATGCAAACAAGACATATCATGCGCTTATATATCAACATACAAATATATACAATGGTAGAATTGTAATGACTTGAGAGCAATACTGTAAGCTCTGCCATTGATTTGAGATAGAGTGCAGTGGACCGATCTTGATGTTTTTTGTTTTTGTTTTTTCATGGGGTGTGTTAGAAATGGCTTCTATAATTTGACATTCAGAGCCGATCATAATTCTGTTCTAGCACGAAGAATAAATGAAAAACGTTATATTTAAATGGAAGTAAAATTAAAGGTGAAAATTACATTAAATTTGATAATTTAGGAAGAATTTAATGAGAGTATATTTTTGTACACTCCAATAAATACGACGATACATAATAAACCTATAACTAGCTATTTATAAAAAGAGTGCTTTAGAACTATTTTTTGAATATTAATTACTTAGTCTAGTTATCTTATTGCCACAATAAATTGAAAGTGCGTTTTTTGTAGGATTTCGTTCACCATATATAAATATATGCAAATAATCTTGTAGTTCCTGCTACCGTTTAGGTTTAAATACGTAACTAAAAATGTTCTTTCATACACTACTGTAATATAAACAACAGTTTAAACTGGTACAAACGAAATAAGTCTATATTTCCAAAGTGTCGGTTTTCAATAAAACCAATTAGGTCACGTTTGTGAACAGAACAGAATAGAGTTTCGTATGCATATACTTTTGACCATAATAAGTAACATTTTTAAAACACAAATTTTATATAACGCGATTTAACACTAACGGATAGCCTTGGCCCTTCAAATAATAGCAACAATTCAGTCACGGGGTCACTTAGTGACGTGCATAAAAAGCCCAGCCTTATAAATTAATTCAATACCTCGAGCATACCGCATATTTATTTCACTTTTTGTTGGATCCCGAACATGTAACCAGACACCGAATAATGTTCACACGTATCCCGTATCTAGTTCAAAGCCTGACGAGTGTCAGCACCAGCTAGTGAGCATGTGCCCTCGTTCCGATAGAGTGCAGCGGAAAACTGTGTGCCCTGCTCATTGGAATGGCAAGGTTTTTATTCCCGGAATTGGACGGCCGAACAAGCAATACAATTGCCGTAATGTTTAATTACTGTGTAGTTACAATATTATATTGTACACATAAATTTGTAAAACGAAAAAAGCTCTAACATAAAAGAGATAACTGCCGCGATTTCCAGGAACAAATGTCAATATCATTGTCCGAATAAGAAATAAATTCCACTTTAATTAAAAAGTTTAATGAAGCTCGTACCATTCAGAATTAAAAATCGAGGTCAACGCGACCGCGAAAAAAGCTGTGGAAAGGTGAGAGGTGCCGGGTGAGCAGGGTGAGCTCGACAAATGCATCGTTATATGTCCACTGTGTGATTTGCTTCTGTCCATTTGAGCATGACTGCAAAAAATGGAATTAGCAAAAATGTTTTAATGACAAAAGATTATAATCCTGTGGTATTGAACATTGAAATAGTCTTTTAATTGGACATTTTGTCCGGAATAATTAGTCAGAATTCGAATTTCCGGGTGTAATATGACTTTACTTTTTTCATTATTTAATCATATTGAATGCCGACAGACATGGCCATAGATTTTTCTATCTTCACGACCGGATATAGGAATAATGATTAAATTATAAATGCTGTGTAATTTTAAGAATATCTAATTCGAACATTCAGTGAAATTGAACGGTGGCTAATTTAGAGTCTACTGTACAACAATTCGACTGTTTTGCTATTTGACATATAAAATGTAGTGGTTTCAGTTGCTCGAAATTCCGTCACTTCAGACTTTCACATACCCGACGTCGGCTTATTAACAAATTTATTTCAATGGTAATCTATAAATGTTGTAGAATTTGCTTGATTTTTGTGGGTTTTATTGAGAGCACCTAATAATTGGTATTACAAACTTCTCCTAATACCCAGTGAAAAGAACCTGGGTCTTTCTGAGTGTTCATTCAACATGAACTTTTGTGAATGAATATTTCATGTGTCATGATTTTATGTGTGAAGTCATACACTTTATGTGTGAAGTCACTATAAATGTTAAGGAAACTTGTACAACAGAAATGAGTTTTATTAACTAAAATATACTGTTTCAATGATTATCAATATAACTGGATATCTATTGTACTTGCTCATGTTTGAGATATGCTGCACCCAGTCGTGAAAAAGTGGATTTTATTGTTCTTGTATATAGTAAATTAGATACTCTTCTCAAAAATGGTTCCACATTTTCTCTGTATTTTTTCTCGAATATATCAAAATATCTTTAATAAAATGTGAGACATTCGATTTTCCTTAAAAACATTTTTTAATGTAAAAGCCAACATTTGTACCAATCCTTTAACCATGGGTTCAGTGATGTTAGCTTAGTGGGTTAAGATGGCTTGGCAAATGCAACCTTGGAAGAGAATTGAACCGGCTACTCTAATAGGTACTTTTTCCGTGTTTTTCCTACCAATATCACGCAAATTCCAGAACAGTACCCTAACAAACGGCCACGAATCGCGCGCGATATTTTCTTCCTAATCCTTGTCTATTTTCTCCTCTTGCCCACACATACTTGCATGTACTACACTACCACATAAGTTAGGTAATCAGTCGAGGGCTTAGAGCTTGTTCCGGTTGGGTTGGTGCGTCGCTCGGGTGAGGTACTGGAATAGCGGACGGGGCATCTCACTACCCAGGCGCCGGACCTCACTACCCAGTGGGAAAGGAAAACCGTCATCTCCCGCGAAAAAATGTCTCGACATCTCCCGCGACACCGTATTGTGTGAGTATTCAAATCGTCTGTAAATAATATATAATCCAGTATAGGTGGATTGTGTTTGAAAAAATTGAAAAAGTGTTCAGAATTAATGCAGCGCTGGGCATTTTTTGCTTTGATTCGGTATGCAGTGGAGAGGAAAGCTTGCCAGCAATTGAAAATTGTGAAGAAACATTGATTGAAAGATTGAAAGAAGAGAGATTGAAATAACATATAGTGAAAAACTCATACAAGTTAAGCGGTACGTAAAAAAACTGTGATAACAGTGATAAGAGCCTTTTATAATATCCGTCTCATCTCTTGCCAAGCCGATCCGAGTGGCCGAGATCGCTAAGGCAGTAGTGTGCTGGCGATCTCGGGCCGCAGAATTGCGGGTTTGAATCCCGCTTCGGACATGGTTGTATTAGTATTCGTCCTTTCACCTCCCATCATTACCATATTTCTTCACTCAGTATTATCTGCAAAAGGCAGGAGCCTCTTGCCCTTAAGGGGATCTTAAGTAGCTATTTTTTTTAAATGTTGGTATACTAATACGGGAGCGTATAAAGAAGGGGAAAGGAATTCAACAAAATCCGAGGTATTGCAGAGATCAAAGGTTGACGTTCACTACATACTTGTCGATGTTTGCATCAAGCAATGAATAATTTTATATTTATATTTTAGGAATATAGAAGAGATTAGCCTTCGATTGTGATCCAAACACGCTTGCATTTTACGTCAGAGGTGACCATTTAATGGTAATAATATATTTTTAGAGTTGAAAACTACTTCAATTTAAATCTTTATTGAGAATATTAATATCAATTTGAGACTATGAATATCAGTATTGACATAACTTCACTTGTGTAACTCATTTAATTAATTTCCATTGTAGTTAGTTCACTTATTAAACAATAATCCAGTATTATTACATGTTGATATTTCGTAGAAGCAATACGCGTGGTTTCGTTAGAATGTCATTATCATATATTGATTTTAGTAATTGGTATTCCTAATGATAAAAAGGGCAAACGATATAATGAAAAACGTAAGAACTAGGTTAGTTATATATCGAAGGAAAACAGTATTCTAGTAGTAGTTGAAAACAGTATTGTTTTTGAATAGCAATTAATTTTTTATTTCAATATTGTTTCGTACATGGCACGCAAAGCCAAGATATTTGGACGTTTCTAAACGTCAAATGTTTTGGGTAGCATGTTACTCTCATATTCGCTATTAATTAGCTGAGCGTATAGTATTCCACTCTATGCAATACTAATGTAAAATACGCCTATAAATTTGTAATTAAGCTAATTCCAAAAGAAAGCCCAACTGATAACGTTATTCTGTATTTGCACTACTTTAGATTCACATCCGTTCGTAGCAAATTTGTCCGCAGCGCAAGCTAATACCGAAACACCTGTAGCTACAGCCCGGCATCGTAAACCCATCAGAATATTAGAATGATTGAAAAGACGCTTCCTATCTCCAACGCTCTGGGTAGGCCGCCGCCAATACTTCGGGCTCCCCTCTTTTGTCTTCCCTCGACACCGCCCGCTCACAGCTTCGCTTCTCGGGAGTTCGGTATCCACATATCTGTCCCCCACCTCACCCCATCCCTCGCCTCCACGAAAAACAAAATCCCGCAGGCGCATAAATACCACGACAGTGCCACACAAATCTACGGCCGGTGCATATAAAACTGCCACAGCACGAGTTTATCGGACGTGCAGCGGCTGCGGAGCGGAGGGGTCTCCACCCTGCCCTGCATTTCCCCTCCCCGCCCCTTCCCCCCCCTTTACCCCGCGCTGCTTGAACTGCCAACTCCGCCCCGCTCCGCCCCGCTCCGCCCCGCTCCGCCCCCCCTTGCTCCTCTCCCCCCCTGAGTTCCCCACTCTGCCCCGCCCCCCCACCACGCCCCGCTCCGCTCTGCTTTGCTCTGCTCCGCTCCCCTCCGTGGGCTAACCGTCCGCAATCCCGCGCGCCCGTTAGGAACGGATCACGGCGGAACCGCAGGCCGCGTGGCAAATATTCAAATGAACTCGGAATTTCATTAGGAGGATTGGGCGATTCCAGTCCTCTTCTTTGGAATACAGATCGCGGGACGTCTTCGGGAGAAATGTCACTGTCGGTTCACTGTCCGTCCACATCAGCGACTGTCGATTTGTTCGCCGAAGCCCGACGGGGATCGCAGAGGGCCAGCGACCGTATCGAGGGGTTGCACGTATTTGCAAGTACTATCATTTATTGAATTGGAAAAGCTTTCCTGGTGATCTGTAAAATCAGGTGAATGGTTCCCTTCTTCTCAGCCTTCTCTTTAGTCTAGTATGCCGTTTTTTATTTTTTCATGTATTTCTTACGTAGAATAGAGAAAGTTTTTATTTTGAGGAAAATCGATTTCGAAATTTTCACGGAAAACGCGTTTTGTGTTTGTGTGTGGGGGAGTCTCTTGATACCGAATTTGTTTTTTAAACGTGCGTCTATCTGTTTGGCTGTCCATCCGTGTGTTTCTGTATTGTTTGTGTGTCTGTACTAGAGATGGGCTTAACAGCTTTTCTTCAATAACTGTTATCACAATAACAGTTGACTCGTAACAGCTGTGATTAATAACAGTTGAAAAATAACAGGTTCATGACCAGTAGTCTAACATGGCCGACTGCTAAGAGTTAAAGCAATTGTGGCGACTGCTGAGAGTTAAATCACGCAAAACTAATAACGTTCGTAGCACCGTAAAGATTGCGTAGCTACCTTACGGCGTTTCATTACACAACTTTCCCAAACATGTTTGGACAGAGAAGCAGCTGATATGAACGAGACTGGATGAACTGAGCAAATGTGTAAAGAATATTACTAAAATAAAAGTGGTTCGGGTACAGATTGCAAATATTCTTTGCAATGCATATGCAACGAGCACAGTTAAGTGACGAGTGCCAAAAGTAATGAGGAGAAACTGTTTTTTTGCTTACCTATAGCAAAAGTGGTAATGAATGTTGAATGTCAAGTATTATAATGCGAGTTATTTGACTATAACTCATTTTATTTTATCGGACCTAGGAAAATATTAGGATCTCGCATAAGCAGCAATGGGACAGAAATAAGTTAACAAACATATTGGACGGACTTAATTTGAAGGACAAACTTCTTATTGCAGTATATACAATAGAATTTAAAACTTTTGTGGCACATGGTGTGTAATAATGACGAATTATGTATTAATGAACCTATAATTTGAACACTGGTAAATCATGATTGATTAGCTGCAGTGAAGTTGTTATCATACAAAATGGTTGCCAGAAAAGCTTGTAGTAGTTCGGATTGGGCCCAGTAGATTGCAGGTCCATGCATTTCAACCGATAACAGCCAATGACAGGATAAACAAAATGACTGTTATTTTTGCGTAACAGTTACGAAACGTTAACTGTTAAGAAATAACAGTTTACCTGTTAGGGGCACATCCCCTGTCTGTTAGTCTGTGAGTACCAATGTCTGAACAAGGTTTCGAACTCCACTGCCAGGGGGCGGTCTCAGGAGCGCCTGCGAGCCACCGGGCACAGAGGCCGGCTACAAGCATCGCTCCTAGACGGTGTCTCGCAAAATCTAAGCGCTTGGACCGAGAGTAGGCATTTTAAATGCCGCTAATACCGCTGATACACAAAATAGGGAGCGGTTAGATTGGGGAATGACGGGCTCACCGGGACCAAAAAGAAATCTTGAAGTTTAACCGAAAATCAAATGAATTCGATTTAAAATTGTTTATGACACGAGTGGTAAGTGACATTTTATTTAGCGAGTAGGAAATAGCCGAGACCGACAAGCCGAGTGACACAATCCTACGAGCCAAATAAAATGAATTCGCCCCGTGTGTCATACACTATCTTTTAATTAGCCTTCCTGACATTCAAAATTTTAATTCAATCCTACAAATCACAATGCTGTATAAAGGTCGGTCGCAGCCGACGCAATCAGACGAAAGAATTGTGTTTTCTTTGTGTATTCACAGTAGTATCTGTTCATTTGAGTATCGTCTCACTTTCCGGGGTTTACGTGGTTTCCCTCGGTCTTACAGGTGAATACTTGAATGGTTCAAGAAGGTCACGATCACCTCTCATCGTAATCCTATCATCTCATATTTCATAATTAAAGGCTTAACAACCTTGTGTTACCAAGAGATACAGCCAAAATGCTGATCTTCATAATGACGCACGTTAATCTCTCCGAGATGGAATATGAGCCTCGGAAGAGAACGTGTAGCGTGGTCAGAAATGCCTATACGCAAA
Organism: Teleogryllus oceanicus; assembly: GCA_964035755.1. Lineage (NCBI taxonomy): Eukaryota > Metazoa > Arthropoda > Insecta > Orthoptera > Gryllidae > Teleogryllus > Teleogryllus oceanicus. The sequence continues at coordinate 276,148,768 of CAXIVR010000001.1, read as the reverse complement.
TAATAATAATAATAATAATAATAATAATAATAATAATAATAATAATGATAACAATAATGATAACAATGATAACAATAATAACAATAATAATAACAATAAAATTCCCCAAAAAACAATAATTCAAATGTATGGACCCCACACAATCAATCTGTCAAATACCTAGTGCTGAATCTTAATACGAGACCAAGTTGGAAAAATCGGGTAACAGCAAGCCAAAATAAAACTAATTCAAATGAAGCCACTTTTAAACCGCAATAGTAAGATCTCATTAAACAACACCATGACCCTCCATAAATCAATAATTAGATCCCTAATGCTTTGAGCATGCCCTATCTGAATCAATGCCTCCAAAACTAGTATCAGTAATTTACAAATCATCCAAAACCTTTTCTACAGACTTGTCATTCATGCACTCTGGTTCATTTCAAACTTTCAACTGCGCAAATAATTCAATTTTCCGACTGTAGTTCACCATATTGCGCTCATATCTACCGATTTCGTCTCCAAAATAAACACAATAACCCAAGCAATCCATTACGAGTTAGCCAGCACCAACCAGCTCCGCAAGAACAAAAAATAGATACCCATTAGAGTCATTCTTCAGCATATTTTCTGATCCGAATTAATAATCCTATAGGTGATTTGTGAGTTTCCTTTTAATGTGTAGTTAGATATAATTGTAAGATTTAGCATTTAAAATAAATATTAAGCCGGAAACATGTAGTATATATAATACTGAATTATGTATATCTTTCATTAATAAATATGTATTTCATTAATAATATATATATATATATTTAAAAAATCGTCTCACTTGTGGCACTAGTGCTACAAATTGAATTTAAGCACGTTTTGCATGTCCGCAAAGTAACCGCTTTGACTAGGGACTTTTTAAAAACATTAATCTCAGACTTGATATCTCTTTTTCTTAACAAGAGAAGCTATATTTGGTGTCAAACATCTGTTGCTGCAATGCGTAGAACGCTCTTCAGTGTTGTCCTGAAGTTGGGATTGTTCTTTATTTTATGCTTTTTATTCCAGAAAAGAATTTACAAAAAATGTTGCCTCGATCGCAGATACAATAGTTGCTACATGGTTATGAAGCTTGGAGAACACTTCCACATGTAGATTCTAATACCTTCGCCACAAATGCTTGCGCTGTTCTTGCTTCCACGAACTGCAAAACGAAAATGAGAAACGCGCTTCGTTCGATCAGCCAGACGATATCAGATACGCAAATCCCCCTCCACAGATCTCAGAGCTCTTGCCCGCTGCCGCCCCTGATCTTGAAAATTAAGTTGGAATAACATGACCTAAACCATTCACAGAATTTCCCCCCAAAATAAAATTACCCAATTGATCTTGCTCGACTCGACGCCCTGAGAATTTGAAACGCATTCTTTCACTTTCAGACTTGGGGAGCGGGGTCCTTTACAGAAAGTCCTAGAACGTTTTCAAAATTTTCTCAAAAAACGGTTCCAATTTTTTACTTTCTCGCTTTACGAAGTTCTTCGTAAGAAGAGAAATTTATGTAATCGTGCGCCGGAAAATCGTCATCGTAATCGTGCGCCGAATTTTCGGCAGAAAAACTGTTTTTGCCGGGGTCTGGTAACGAAAAAGTGGATAAATCCTGTTGCTAAATTTAGAAAAAATTTTCTAACGTGGAGTAGCCAGAATACATGTTTTGTTGGCTCTTAATAGCGAAAAATCGATTGACGGCAAAATATCCGTCTGTCCGTCTATTTGTCCGTCTGTCCGCCTGTCCGTCTGTCCGTCTGTGGTCAACGCTCGCGCCTAAACCGTTGAACCGGTTTTCTTCAAAATTGATATTCCCCACTCGATCTGAACGACCTTTGGTAATTCAGATGGAATGATTTTGGTAATTTTATACGGATATTTTGATTTTTGAGGGTACTATACATGAAGCCTCAAACACATTTTCAAATTCTTTAAATTACTTGTACGAATATAATGAAAAAATACATTAGGCATAGGTCCGTTTTTCACTGTTACTTATTTCAAAATTTCAAAAATTGCAAAAGTTCAAATTCTTCTCGGCGACTTCCTACAACTTATTTATCACTAGTTCGTCCATTTATGGAATACGGGGCTGTTTGTTGGATTATAGAAATTCCCAAAAGGAATATTTGAATAGAGTGCAAAGAAGAGCGTATACATTTACTTTCCGAAGGAATATGAAGAATGTAGAATGGGAGTCTCTAGAAATTAGGAGAGTTAAGGCAAGACTCGGCGCCCTGTACATAGCGTATGCCGGTTATCTAGCTTGGAAAGATATCTACATCCGACTGGGTAGACCTTCGTACTTTAGTAGGTGGGATCGCAAGCACAAAATTCAGTTTAGGCAACAGAGAACAGATGTTGGAAAATTTTCATTTACAAATAGAACAAAAACGGACTGAAATAAGTTACCTGCGACAGCCTTAGAACCCTTTCCTCTAGGTGTTCAAAGATTTAAAAATAAATTAACTAACGGTATTTGTGAACTTAATTAATTTAGTAAGTTGGATTATTAAATCAATTATTATTTGATTATTATTGTTATTTTTATCGCTATTATTATTGTGTTAATTACTATTAAATGCGTTCCTGTATTAAATATATAATTATATTCAAAGTAGTATTGTATTGAAATGTGGTGACGTGTTGTGCAGGGTAGTGCAGTAGAGAAGTAGATAGAGAAGTGAATTTCAAATATTGTGAAGTGAAATGAAGTGTAATTAAAAATTCGTGTAGTCTTGTATTTAATAGTTTAAAATAACTGTGCAGGTGAGCCATAAAATGTAGTTAATGCTATTGTTGTTAGCATATTATTATTATTATTATTATTATTATTATTATTATTATCACCATCATCATCATTTGTATTATTATTATTATTATTATAAATCATTTAAAGTTACATTCTTAAGAAATTTAGAGTTGATATTTGTATAATGTAAATTGTAGTGTTCTGCCACCAGGTAGTATATACCTATCTGCAGAATTATATATATATATATATATATATATATATATATATATATATATATATATTTAACTACAATATTGAAGGCAAAGATCTTTTTAATAAACCCTTTTTTCGGAGTTAGGTCTGCAAACAAGATAACGTAAATTTTTTCGAAAATATGAGTGATTTTCGTGAAATTTTTAAATGGCAATTCATAAAACAAGATTTTCTCAAAAGCTGTTTCAAATTTTTAAATTAAGCTGCAATACAACAATGGTAACGACGCAACAAGACAATATGAAATGTATACTTTCTTAATTTCAGGGTTAAGTCTCAGTGTTTCTTGCTGTATGGAAGGCAGTTATGGATTGATGAATTTGTGTTAATACATAAGGTTGAAAATAGTTTTGTACAAACATTACGATAGTTTTGCAGATATAATATTTAAACGATAAAATTCGATACGTTTGTAGCTTAATTTCTATACAGTTCACATGTTCATGTATTCATCTATAGATTCTTAATTCTTCTATATTTTGATCTCTCTTTGAAATAATCGAGGGACATCTGTGGAATATATTATTAATGTCTGATAAAATGGCCACGAACGCTGTTACAACAGAGATTTAATCATATTTGTTTGTTTTGTAGTTGTGTAAGAAATTGAAACGTTTTCTAACTGTGAATATAATTACAGGTTTGCACCTCATGCGCTACGATTGGTAAGGAATTTTACAAGTAATGGCTGAGATGTGTTATGGATCGAAATTGCTGTATTATATTACGAAACCGTTAATATTGCGAGAAAGTACGTGCTCTTGAAACACCGCTGGCTTTATCAAACTGTGGCAACTTTTTTAAAATTTGAAGCCAAATCAATGAAAATGCTTACTGTCGTAGAGAAACATATGCGACAATTAAACTTGCCTCACCAATTATTTATTTTATAATTTATTGCACTGTATATCAATATATAATAACATTTTATCAGTTTTAGGCAAAATTTGTTTGATATATTAAAATATGTTCATGAATATATGTATGATTATTCTCATTGACAAATAAATAATAAAACTAATAAAAAGATTTCGATTCTGAGGTTCGTGTTCGATTCTGAGGTTCGTAAGATTGGAAAATGCTCTCTGTGACACGTAAAATAACTTGGTTGAATATACGGCAAAATTAAATCTTCTGACAATGCCAGCTCTAATCAGTTCACGTATTCACTTAGGCGGGAACGTCTCAACTAAAGGATAGATATTAGAGTCCGTTGTTGTGACAGTCCCTGACACCAAATATGAGAGTCAAAATCTCCCGACAACGCGGCGGACCTACAGAATACTTACTAGAAAGTTCCCAAGCAATGCCGGTCCATATCGCGGAAGGGTCATTGGATCAGTTTTCTTGTGCCTTGATGAGATTAATTGAAAAAAAAAAACGATTTTAATTTCTACAGCGGTAAGTAGCAATAAGCAGTATCCTGATGTACGAGATATGCAACTATTGCAAAAGGAAAACAAATTTTACTTTCAAATATTGTTGTTGTAATTTGAGGAAATCTCTGTATAAGTGCATTCACAAGAACTGGAGGAGTACAGCTATGACATCGAATAAAAATCGTGTAAAACTGTCATTGTTTGTTCGTCTTCACATTTTTCCTACAACTTGTGATTAAAGAAAAAGCGGTGAATTCTATATTTGTTTGAATTGATGAAAAGGTATCTTCGTTGTTAGACTTTCTTTTGGTTAACGATGCTTACTACATGCTTTATAAAATCAAGGCACGTCAACAATATACATCGCTATAATTTTAAAAAAATGTATGATAAACCTTTTGTGAAACTAACACTTAACAAGGAAAGAAGATATATTTAAAAATTAATAAACTCAAATAAGCTCATTCAAAATATGTTAAAGAATGGGAACCTCAATCACCAAACCTTTTATTGTATTGTGAAACATATATATTGGCGAATGGCATAAATAGGAAAAGGCATGGGCATAGTGTTAAAAACTGGTAAATTTAATAGTTGCTGATAATTCATTTTATGCAAATTCTGCAGAATGTCTTATATCACTGCTACATCTTCATACTCCATTCTCTATTTTCCCCGTGTTATAATATTCAATTCGATAGTGAGTTCTGTTAACCCAAGAGCAAATGTGACCTAGGGAGATAACAGACAAATAAATTTTGAACGTTAAACAACTTGCTCTCTCGTCTTTCTTCAGGAAGATGATTATCGTGGGCCATTGGTGCTTATTTCCGTATTTTCTTTCCTGTTCTTTGTTTATTAAACTCAACGGTGCAGTGAGCGGAGCGGAAATGCGTATGAGCCCCACCCTGTGTGACTCGGTCTGTAATGAGCAGCTGCTCATGCATATTTATGATCGAACGGGTGACAATCGCCGCTTTCACCATATGGTTAGCGATGAATACTTTCTAGTCTCCTGTAAATCAATTTAAGCTCATTCATTAATTGAAAATGGCGTTAAAATACTGTTTTTTCGACAAATTTATAAAGGATGATTTATTATTGACGTTAAACCATACGTTGTGATTTAATCTTTAAGAACTCTCAGATTTTATTAAATATATTTTTACGCATTTATCGCAATGAGACGAAGTAATATTTCTTTTCGTCATCTTAGTGAACACCTTTCGAGAAAAGTTCTTCATAGGACGAATAGAAAACAGAAAGCGTTTCCCTCCGTGAATTGTCATACGAATATGGTAGTGTAAATACATTTGTCCATTTTTCTCTGCAATCAAATTTATTGAATCATGCGATTCTCGTCAAATATTGTCTCTCATTTTATTTTCTCGCCAGTGGATTGTAACTTTCAACTCGTCAGCCTCAATTCGTGTTTAATTTTCCTGCCCACTCCCGCCAGACCGTAACCGAGATTGACCGAAATTAATAATTCATGCAGTTCGATGTCCAATTTTGGGGATGCAGATATTACGCGATCTGTATCACTCTAATTGCGGTTGCAATTGATATTATTATTCTAATCAAACGTTCAGTAATGGATGACAAAAAAGGTAATTAAGGGACCAATGCCACAATATTGCTGTGACACAACTGATCATGAAAATGGTCGCGCTGGACTAGGAGAAGAACCCCCTTTTGTTGGGATGCTAATTAGGAACAGTGTAGAAAATGAAGGAAATCCATCTGTCAGCTTATGTTTACAACAAAAGCCAAGAATGTAATCGCTGTGCAGTTATGTTATATTCATCTACCTTTTAGCTCATTTTACCTTCGATAACCTTCAAACAACCCTAACGTATTGGAGCTCGAGTTGAAGAAATATTGACATTTTTGCAAACTTGTATTTCACAAGTATTGGGGGTGACAGAAAGCAAAGAAGATTCAAGAGAAATGTTCTCTTACGAATGAATCTGCCAGAAAAAAATTATTTCTTTACGAAACTCGCGATGCTAGGACACCATTAACTTGCTTACATTCTTTCTAACAGCTACGCAATGTGCACTACTACTTGAATGTAGAAATTCTTTCCAACCAGTAATTTTTCCCACGGTGGGTAGCTTTAGCAGGTCATTCATATTATCCCTACACCACCAACATAATAGTCAATGTTAATCCTTCTGAATCGGACAAATGATAATACATACATACATTTATTTGAACTGGAATTGGGTATTACTCAGTGGGGTGGCAGTGAATTAACAATAATTACAACAACAACAACAACAACAACAATAATAATAATAATAATAATAATAATAATAATAATAATATATTACATTATAATTACAATAATAGATCTAAAGTGCAGTCACGGCGGAATGATTTGGAAGAAGTAGCAAATTGTAGGAGAGAATAAGCTTGGACCGAAGACAAAAAAAAGGCACTGTCAAAGGATGAAAGAGATATGGGCACAAAGAAGAGCTAAGAATCACATTTAAGTACTTTGCGTAGTTCCAATTGGTCTTATTTGCAATCATCATCATCATCATCAGCAGCAGCAGCATAATAATAATAATAATAATAGTAATAATAATATGCAATAATAATAATATGCAATAATTATACTATCACTAATATTAAGTATTATAACAATTATTTCAACTCTATCATGATGTACAATAATTATAAGTTGGTGATACTAAACATCACTACAAGATATATAGATATTTGCTAAATTTGATTTAAAAAGAAAAGCATTGATCGCGTACACTATACTTCACGTCACTGCGCTGCACTACAGTACACTACACTACACTGTTTTGCTTTGAATTACACAGACCACCACTTCATAGCACTTCACCGCACTTCGCAGCACTTAGTTACTCATTTAGCATCTATTTCTCTCAGCTTGTTCTAACCTGTTTCTAAAACTTCGGACACTTAGAGGAAAATCTTTGAATGTTGCTGCGGTTAAACTGTTCCAATCCGTAATTGCTCTGTTACAAAAGGAAAATTTCCTAAGATCTGAATTTGTTTTTCTTGTTCGAATTTTCTGTGTGTGATCGGTTCGGCTGAAATAATTTGTTTTTTTCTAGTCTAATCTGAATTTCCTTCCAAGCTGGTTGACCAACGTACGATTTATAAATAGCACAAAGCCTCGCCCTTGTTCTTCTCGTTTCTAGGGATTCCCATGACTTTTTTACTGCGTTAGTTCTATGGGTAAACTTATTGACTTTCCCATGTATTCTATCTACATTTTTCCGGTACGCCTTTCTGTACGGATCCAACATGCCACACCGTATTTCATGAGAGGGCAAACTAGCAAAAGATATGATAATTCTTTAGCGTTTGTAGACCTTTCCTATAGAATTGGCATTACAAAATTCAAGAACTTCCACGTTTTTCTCACTACCTGATTTACATGCTTCTCCCACCCTAATTTACTATCTAGATGAATGCCCAAATACGTGCATGATGAGACTCTTGGAATGATGACCCCGCCTACACGATAGTCTGGTTCCTCATAATTTCGCCCCCCCTAACTTAATTGTTTTGCTTTTCGATCCATTAATTCCCATGTCATTTGTTTCAACTCAATTACGTAAACGTTCTAAATCCTGCTGTAATATTTGTTCGTCAGCGCTACCTTTGATTTTTCGGTATACAACACAATCATCTGCAAATAAACGCACCTTTGATTTATGTGAACATGGAAATCATTCAGATACGCTAAGAAAAGTAATGGCCCTAAACCACTTCCCTGTGAAATCTCTGAAGTAGCAATACCCGTAGTCGAAAACTGAGTTCGAATAATAACTTTTTGTTTCCTGTTTCTAAGAAATTCGCTTATCCACATCACAAAGCTAAATCAACTCCTAAAGATAATAATTTTCTAATTTGACTTTCGCACGAATATCCATTTCTAAACCCATGTCCGAGAAAATACCTTTCACTTTTTCCCATTCGCGGCGCATGTACCCGGCTATTAAATGCTCCATTATTTTGCATACTACTAATGTGAGAGATACTGGTATATAATTACATACTTTCGTTTTATCGCCATTTTTTAGAATTGGAACAACTATAGCTGTTTTCCATTCGCCTGGTAAACGTGCATTGTAAATAAAAACAATGAATAATCTTAACAAATAGGGAAAAGCTTTCTCACCACCGATTTTAACCAAATCTGTCGAGGCGCCGTCCGACCTGCGTGATTTACCGTTTTCCAGTGATTTTATAGGTTTGCGGAGTTTCCATGCATGAAGCTTGAACTGGTTTTCAATTAGAAAATAATTAACTTGCGCCTGCGTCAATTTGGATTTGAATACCGATACAAAATACGCGCTGAATGCATTTCCTTTCGCTTGGTCGTCGTGCAGTGGCGCGATGTCTGAGACTAGGATTTTCTGAATTTCTTTTTTATTCCCCCTGCGTCTGCGGACATAGTTGTAAAAGTCTGACCAATTTTTTAATTTTTTTATTTATTCCTGTTCCCAAATTTTCTTTAAAAATAATTCATGCGCAATTTTCTTGATTTTATGATCCATACCCTAAAATATATACTACTTGAATTTTAAATTCAGAAAGAAATGAGCGTTTTTTGCAAGGATTGCTGTAATCGTCAGTTTTCATTGCTTTTGCTCAAAAAATAATGTAACAAAACATAAACATAAGAATTATGTCATGGAAGATCTTTATTGTGAAAAAACTATGACAGAAACATTTTAAAAACGTATTTAAATTATAAAAGGATAATTTTAATTTTAAAAACTATGTAAGATCTAGCCAGCTTATCAACTTATTCTAGACTGTTTAGTGTTTATTTTGTGTAGTACGTAATGCCATATTGAGTTGTCATTTTCAATTGAATTCAATATTATTGAAAGAACAACAGTAATCATAAATGTGAGAGTAGTGTTGTTTTGTTGAGATCACAAACACGGTTATTTATTCGTGGAAGTTGGCGTGTATACCTGTCAGGTGTCAAGTATGTAAAGTATCTATGCGTTGGTATAATAGAAAATACATAAATGATATTCAGGATGCAGCGTTGATCTCTTATTGAATATAATTCTAGTATTTAGACAGCTGTAACATTTAAATAATATCTTAATAAGTATTTCTTTGCAGTAATTTTATTAGGTTTATGAGATTTCCGTCAAAAATACAAGCAAAATTAAGTGTGTGCTGACATCTAAAAATATGTAAATTCTATGTAGTAATAAAAGAGCAACTTATAATTATTGGTTGTGTGCAGCAATTCTCAGTATTCATTTTGTACCATATTTTGCTTTTTGGGTTGCTTCTGAAAAATTGGGAAAGTATTAAGACCACACAAGTTCAGTTCGCTAATATTTTTCTTATGAGTTCGTAAAAGGTAACCCAAATGTCGCATTGAAGTGTTACTTCATATAATATTTTTCTACTCCACTTCACTTGGATGACTATTTTAATTATCGGAACTTCGGGTAAAATCGGATATATTTCTGCGAAAACCTCTTCTTTACATCCTGGGTAGAAAATGCGTCCTTCGGCAGTGTTCAAATTACATCGTTTCCGCGTTAATAAATAGATTGGATTACAGCTTCGTGTTTGGTCATTGTTTCTCACCAGTTTCTTCAACTTAGGGGCGGCCGATGCCTTACACACAGGTGGTGGCAACGCGTAACATGGGGGAGAGCAGTGTCCTCCCCCAAAATTTCGTTTTTTGTGGTTTCTCCTATCAACAGAATGCGAATGCCGGAGTAGTACCATAACAACGAGCCACGGTTTGCGCGCAATTTTTCCTTCCTCTTTTTTGTCTTGTCACCTCTTACTTACACATGTACTTGTATGCACTGCACTACCTCACATGTCGAGAGACCAGTGGAGAGCATAGAACTTGTCCCGAATAGGGTGACGCCTCGCTGGTGGGAGATACCTAGTCCCAATTAGGTATCACACCGCAATTCGCCGTGTGGGGAAAATACCATAATACGCCGTGTAGGTCGGCGCCCGCCGGATCTCACCATTAAGCGGAGGATGAACATCGCTTACTCTCGTGATAAAACATGTGTATTTTCATTGCCGAGGGAAATGTGAGAACATTTACTTTATTGCTGATGACAAGCAGTTTCATTTTCTCAGAATGTCTACTAAATTTCGTAGATATTTCACATCAGGTTATTTTTATTTGAACGGATTTTATGGCTGATGCTGAAACTAAAGAGTTACAATGTCGAAGTAAAGTTTTAATTCTTCAATAGCTTCAGGTCTCTAATAATCTACGTAAGAGTCTTCATCGTCTCTCAGAACCCCTTGTAACTTCCAGACAAAATTCCAATGCATGTGCGGAAAGCGCTTGAGTTCCAAGAACTAATCCTAGAAACTGAGGCAGACCCTTTTACCTTGCGAAGTCGTAAAGCTAATGATGCAGCCAAAGAAGTATCACTTCGCTCAATAATTAAACAAATTGTGGTACATAATTAATGATTTATTAAATCTATATAATTTTTCTCCTCAGTAAGAAATGATTTACCTTGATCTCGAAGACAGTTTTGTACGTTTTTTCTTTATCTCTTTTTTGTTGTTGAAGTTGATGCCACGCAAAACTCCTTTCATTAGACCCATCAAGTAAAAATTTGAATGCGAGATATGTTGGCTGTAATGACGATGTAACAGAAGCTCCGAGTGCACTTTCCCGTTAGTTTCTAATGCCTGTTGTATCGTATGAGGTCTAGCGTTGCCTTGAATTAGAAGCACGCCTTTCTTCTGCCAAATCGGACGTTTACTGTTAAATGCGGGCCTGACTTTGTTCTCAATATTATCTGATTAATGCACGATGTTGATAGTTAGTTGCTTCTTCAAATACTTACAGAAAATTATATCTTGGCACTCCAAGAGATGGTTAACAAGGCCTTACCAGTGGATTGTTGCGTTTTCAATATCTTGCTCACAGGCAATTCTGGGTATTTCTACTGCCCGCTTTGACGCTTGGATGAAAAATAAAATAGCACGCTCAAAATAGTAACCAAATTTCATCACGGCTTAAAAATTCAAACCAAAGATTCCACCATTTCTTTCATTTTCCTCCATCTCTCCCATTTTTTCATTATTTCGTTAAAAAATGTCAGTTTTTTAATTCATTCATTAAAAAATCTGTTTCTTGTAACCAACAATATATATTTGTTAAGACAATTGAAACAAGTCTTTGTTTAAATTTGATCTTCAAAATCTGTTGTTATTCTTAAGAAATATCGCACAAATTAAATATTTTGTGAACCACTGCAAAAACTGGATTCGTTTTGTTCATGTTGGAATTCTTTCGTGATTGGTGGTGTCACTCACGTTCGGATACTCATGTTTTTGGAATTTTCAAGTGACAACACATACCTAAAGTTCATACTTGTGTCAAGTCCAAGCAAAGTATCATTTTCTTTTATTAATACCAGGGTAAGATCGTAAAGACGCGCTTGGTGATAAAAATACGCTCGCGAAGGAAACCTTCAACCTCCACTGGAATTTATGTCGAAAACCGGATCACTCTGCACTTTATGCAGAGGTACCTCTCTGCGCGGGTCTTTTCTCCGCGCGCGCTCCTCGAACGGTTCTGGCTCCTCGCTCACCCGCTCACCCAAGCACCCGCGGAGTTGCGTCGGGCCGAGCGGGGCGGAGCGGAGCGGGACGGGACGGGGCGGGGCGGGGCGGAGCGGAGCGGGGAGGGGAGCAGTGGGCGGGGCGTCCCCGAAGAGCGTCGCGGAAGAGAATGCGCTTCCTTCGTTATCTTTCCTTCCTCTCGGCTTCATCCGGGTTTTGTTGGCGCCTTCACGCGCGGGATTCACGTCGATGGGCCTTGTGTATTCGCTCGATATCTCCTCCGCTGCAGCCTTTGTCGGATCTGGAGCACGGCGGCGCACGGCGCGGTGGCACGCCGGCGTCGCTGCCCGACCCCCGCCCCTCGCGAGCTCGTGGCTGCTGCCGTCCCCGCCGACTCCGCCGTCCCCGTCGTCCACGGCGACCTTTCCGTCTGCGCCGGCCCTTCTGTCCCCGCTGATCCCGCTTTCCTCGCTGCCCCCACAGCCTCCGCTGTTCCTTCTGACATCGTCACAGCTGTCCCAACCGCGCCTGCTTTCCCCGCTACCTCGGCGTCGCCTTCACCGTCTCCTCATCCCCGTCAATCCCCTACCTCCGCAGCTCAGGACGTCCCGGCGTCACCGCCGCCGATCCCTCGGTCCCCACCGGTCCCTCTATTCCCATTAACACCGCCACCACAGCTGTACCGGTAGCGGTAGCTCGGTGCATCAACTGATGTCACTGCAGGGCGTCTGACCGAGTGGTCCTAGGTTCGAGTCCTGACGTCCTAGCTTTTCAGCTAGGTCGAATTCAGTCGCTGTCTGGAGGAGAATTCTAGCGGCCGGCTGCTCTGATCGGTAGTTTTCCGTGGTTTCTCCGATCAACACCAGGCGAATGCCGGAGCAGTACCCAACCAAACGGACCACGCGCGATCTGTCCTCCTCTTCCTTGTCCTATCCTCTCCTCTTACACACACACTTACATTAACATGCACCACACTATCACATATTCCGGAAGACCGGTCGGGAGCTTAGAGCTTGTCCCGGCTGGGGCGGTGCCCCGCTGGTGGGAGAGTCCTGGTTTGGGGGAAACCCCACTAGCCGACGGTAGGTCGGTGCCGGATCTCGCCATCAAGCGGGGGAGGATCACCGCCATCTCCCGAGAAAACAACATGCACTACACTAACGGGACTAAGGACCGAAGCAGTTGACGCGCCCGGAAACACGGAAAAAACAATCAATGAACTACAGCCGTCCCCGACATCCCTGTCGTCCACGCTGGCCCCGCTGCCGCTGTCCCGGCCGCCCCGTCTGTCCCTATCGTCCCCTCCGACCTTTCCCCTCCCACCGTCTCCTCCAACCCCGCCGACTATACCGTCTCGCCACCATCCGCGCAGCATAGGCTGTCTCCGTCGCTCCTACCATCCCTGCCCACCCCGCAGCTCAGGCTCTCAGCGCCGCCCCTGTCGTTCAGTCCATCCTAGCTGTCGCCACAGTCCCTGCCACCCTCTCGTCTCCCTTCACTCCCACCCCGAGTGCCGTCGGCACTGTCCAGATCACGTTTCCAGTTCTACAAAAGTTCTACAAAAAGGACAAGGTGTTGTATTTACACGTAGTACAATGGTAGAATTGATACCCTGGAAGGTTTTCGGAAACCTAATTGTATCGCAATCGTATTGCACCCTATCGCCCACTCCGGAGATAAATAATTGACGATATATTACTTGTTTGCAGTCATGTGCACCATTAGTGTGTTTTTGTTGTTTGGTTCTGGTTTTACTTTTATCGTCACGTTTTCGAGAATGAAACGTCAGAAGAAGAAGACTTTTTTATTTTTGTAATAAAAACACTTTACGTCGGGAAGGAATAACCTAGGAAGTTCTCAGAATCACGACCACGTAACAACATTTGTGTATTGTTCTGTCAAAAAACTGGCAAAATAACTTCCGACGAAGTTGCGTATGAACGACATTAATTGCGGGTAACTCATTTGATACGACAAACCATTAGTGTCAGAGTTTCCCTTTCTGTTTAGCACCACAGTATGTTCAAGTACGATACATCATGCGTGGCGTCATGTTATGGATTGTTTCAGAAATCTGTACTAACACATAGGCTTGGTAATGTTTGTTACCACACGCATTTTGTACCATATCCTTCTGATGCCTGATTGCCTGAGCACAGAAAGAATAGGGAGAACAATATTTGGATCTTTCTGTGCATTTGAAGCGTTTTAAACACTTGGATCTTTCCTTTCCTGAACTGCATTTTTACGTAGTTTGACGAATACTTTTTTTCTTCTGAGTCGTCGTTTGCCACATGATTCCAACTGCAGCACCGTGAGATATTATCGTATACATCGTTTTATCGGTGTTTCTAAAAATGAATTATGCTTAACTCAGATTCCATAATTGATCTTAATTTTGTTATGCTCTCTCCGTGAAACGTTTACTGAGGAAGTTATTTTTATGGCAATGGTTTTTTTGCAAGTTGGGACAATGATATATTGTATATCTGAAGATAAATTGGTTATTGAATTTAACGTTGGAATTTACGTAAATCTTGACCAAATGATGACCAAATGACCAAATCTTGACCAAATGACACAATGCACCATTGTTCTACCAAAAATAATAATTGTCATACTTCGCCTCATTTAATGAAATTGCATTGCTTACAGTACACGTAATAACTCTTGTCCTTCATTTTCTCGCCTCTTTTCAAGGTAGGTTCTCTGCGTGGTTGATGCATTTGACTTACACGTACTCGTGATAGTGAATAATGTGATCAGTTATATAGTCAATCTTAGAGACAGAAAAGAGTACAGGCCAGGTCTGTGGCCCATTTTAGAGCTACTGATGTGTCGCCCGCCTTCAAACAGCCGTTTATATTTCATGAATCCGACGTACGAAAGTGTGTTGAATATTGTTCTCAATCGCCATTCGCTCATAGGATTTCTCAGGGAGCTCATTTTATGTTCAATATGACTCAAATATTTTCGCCAATGCAAGAGAATCATTTGTTAGAGTTGCAGTTATATAATGCGAAATAATAAATTATCGTACGAACTAAAAACAGAAAAATGACAGGCGCCTGTAGTCGCTTTACAGTTGCCAGTCCCCCGTGCATTTTACGTAACTAAATCAATAATCTCTTGTGTGCAGAAACTCGTGGACTCCAATAATATTTGCTGGGCGCTCGGTTATTGTTTGAAGGCTAAAGTTTGAATGTGTAGCTAATATAGAAATATAAAATGCAATATATTTTTAAGTCTTCCACATCAGATATTGGTATTTTGTCAATTTTTAATCAAATGTTGAATTATCATTTACGATAAAATTTTCATTGCCGGAGTTTGTTTCTGTTTTCCTCCTACTCTTTCATTCTGTCACTACCGCCACCCAGAATCGTATGTTTTTCTTATTAACTCATTTAGTCGTTTTCTTCTCGTTAAATATAAAGAACTTTACAAGGGAAAATACGTCAACACTGTTTATCTGAAATTAATTTATTCTGTTGTTCTCTTTCTATTGATTAATTACAGCAAAAGAATGAACAATGGTTTTGTAGGGGTATAAATTTGCCAATTGGAATTTCGTATATATTGATTGTCGGTCTGCGTGACTACGTGACCAGATGATAATGTAATTTCTCTCGGAGTGAACGTCCTTCATTAAATATTCGCACTGATAAGAAAAATAACTATCTTGTCTTCTCTGGTTTGTTGTGGCACCGAATCCAGAAGACTGCAATTACTAGCTGGAATTAAAACATACACCCACGAAACAATTAACAACATATAGTGAAGAAGAGACATCGCATTTACGAATTTTCCGAGTGTAGAATTTGTACGAATTTATATTCCTTTATTATTATTGGAGATATTGGTTGTGGTGAGCGGTGCAAAATCAGTTTTAATGTTATGCTTTCTATATTCAGTAACCTCAGTGAGCGTATCCGCATAAAAGAGAACATATGTGAAAGAGGGATTTGATTATAAGCTAGGTTTGTTTGCGGCTACTTTGCTCCTGGCTCTCTTAGTCCAAAACACGAGAGAGAGAGAGAGAGAGAGAGAGAGAGAGAGAGAGAGAGAGAGAGAGAGAGAGAGGAGAGAGAGAGAGAGAGAGAGAGAGAGAGAGAGAGAGAGAGAGAGAGAGAGAGAGAGAGAGAAGTGGCAGTCGTCGAGAAAAATACGAAAAGAATTTGTCTCCCCTTTACATCTAACGCTTTTGAGTGAAGAGTTGTGTCAGCGGTATTTATCTGTTAACATGCGGTTCTTTCACTTCCAGGAAATTTCCTTTCCCAACCTTAACACTGTGTGCTGCAATATTAAACGGTGTGCCTTGCGGAGAGACACGATGAGAAAACAAGGGTGGATTCTCGCTATCCAGTCATTTCAGTATAAATTTTAAATATGCACCTACTATTTTAATAAACATAAAAATACATTCATGTATTCTTTCCTTTCAAATAAATCCATTGTTTCAATTCCGCTCGCGATTTGTGTAAACCCCTTTTTGATTAAAATACAGTGCTTTCCATTATTCTCTCAATAACGGAGCGGTGCAGTATAGAAAATCTCTGCAAGTATCGCAAATGACATATTTACGTAAATCGTATCCGCAGGAAGGTTCCACTCTCTTAGATCATCAGAGCGAAATAATTTGCTCCTTCCTTTTATGAGATTCCCCAGCCAATCAATGGGCTACGTGCGTCGCATTCCGTTTCGGTCAACGCCCTTCATTATTTGGCCAGCACCCGCCTCGGCGTCTTCTCCGAAACATCTCGACGCGGAATTCCCGCGAGAAGACGCTGCCGCCTTTTCCCGACCCCGCCGCCGACCCTCTTTGCCACCATCTCTGCCTCCATAATAACTTGCTCCTTGCGCTTGCCATCGCCGCCGCAACCTCTACCTCCCTGTCATTGCCACCCATCGCTGCCTCCTCCACCCGGCCATTGCCACACCGATAACATCACCCAGCATCCGCCCTTCCCCATCCCCCCCTTCCCCCCAACCCCCCCTTCCCCCCCCCCCACCGCCACGTGGCCTTCCGACATAACCGATCACCGCCACCTCGCCATCACCACTCCGAACCACCATCTTAACCGCTACCTCCCTGCCATTGCCACTTCTGACATTGCTGCCTGCACCCCCACCACGTCGCCGCCGCCGCCCCTCTCTCACCCCGTCACCTCCCACGTCACCGTCATCCCCAACTCTATCACGTCACCGCCCCTACCACGCCGCCACCGCCTCCCCTCCGCCGCCACCTCCTTCTTGATTGGCATCCCCAGCACGTCACCCCCAACCTGTCTCGCACCCGCCATGCCGCCTCCGTACCCCCACACTTCCATCTTACACCTCTACCCCTAATACTCCTCACAACCCTCCAGCCCAGCCCTCTACCACCAGTCCGCAATCCCCACTCCATCGATACCACCACGTCCCATCGCGTCTCTTCCAGAGCTTTGAGTTCCTGATATCACCATCGTCTTCGCCTCCGTCAGTCTTCTCCACAGCACCACTATAGTCGTTGCGTCCACTTCCCACCTTCTCACCACCCCTACCACCACCACCACCACCACCACCACCACCACCACCACCACCACCACCTCTGCTGCCGCCGCCTCCGCAATTCTCGGCGGCTCGAGATGCAGCCTTCTTTGCCCGCGCTTTGTTCGCCACCCCACGGAGCTTCTCAAGGCGACCGGCGTCGCCCCGTTCTTTCGGAGAAACGTTCTCCCCAGAGTTATGCTCCTGGCGCGGCGGGCGCGCCGGCCGAAGCGACGCGTCTTCGTCTTGGGCGTCCAAAGGCGAGGCGCCACGTCTCTCATTGCCTGTCAAATTTCCTTTCCATTTCCTCCGCTCTTTCCAGTCCCAGGCGTTGAAGTCGCCGTCTCCGGTTACACCGCCTCGTTATCCGACGTCTAAATGAGGATAGGTCCTGCTGCCTCGCAGCGTCAGTATTTCAAATGAAGCCGGCGGCCCATTTGCGAGAAAACTCGAAACCGGAGCTGCCTTCTCAAGGGACGATGCAACGCGATGGATGTTTTGCGGCGAACGGCCAAGAAACCTTGGAAGAACTATGCAAAGTTGACTCCCCAAAATACAATGATGTGGGAAGTGTCTATTTGTTCATTACAACAGTTAATTATTAAAAGGTATCAAGTAAAGTGATAACACAATTATGTATTTATCTAATTGAAACAGTTTCACCCGTGTGTTATGAACGAAGTAGAATTAAGTGAACAGAAATGCTACTCTGATAAAAATGTGCAAAGAATGAAAAGTTATTCTAATTTTCAAAAATATACTTGATCCAATGTAGCTCTAATAATCAAAAATTCTTGTGTATAATGATGTAATATATCAAGTTGAAAGGACTTAAATTATTATTAAATTAAAAGATTAATAATATAAAATTCAGATGAGTGTGTGGAACATTTTTCAAATATATTCAGAATACATTGTGTTAGGCAAGAATATATTTTTTCGTAAAATTTTAGAGTGGAGTTAGATTTATATAATCTTTTTGTCATAATTTTATTTTGCTTATTTGCGTCGCAATTGTTTGGTAGTTTGAAATAGTTCGAAAATGAAATATCAGGCGTAGTTTTGTGATAGACGTTTAATTTAGCAAAAAGCTTTTCCCGTCGCATTGCAGTCATCATCAATGCTAAAAAATAAAAGAAGTTTCTTCATTACAATCTGTATAACAGCACAGTTTAATGAAACTGTCATGATTCCGAAAATTACAAATTACTAAAAGAAGAAAAATTTAACAAAACAAAATTACAAAGGAACAATACATGAAATTACAAATATACGAAGTGAAAAAAATGATACTAAATGAAGGACTTGACAAAAGAAGTAAGTTAACATTGAATTATTTTGAAACTAATATAATAATGCTAACATGAAATAAAATACAAAAAATGTAAATGAGCAAACTGACTTATATGGTGACTGCAGACCATAGTCAGAAAATCTCTCTCTCAACTAAAAAAACACCTTTCCTTTTTTTCTCTTTTTTCCTTTACACACACGCACCAATAATGCCACCCCTTCCTTGCGTTCCAAAATTGCCGAGAAACGAAACTATTTGCCATACATTTTTTTTATTTAATAGGTAATTATTACAGCCAAATTAGAAACTTGATCCAATGTGGCTAGGCCGAAGGCCTTTAAGCCATTACAATACCTACATTCTACCGCGTTCTAACCTTTCGCCTTCTGGTATTCACCCCAAATGGTCTCTCCATCGCCTCAAAGCCGCGGAAACGAGACCATAAGGTACGGCTGAGGGAAAAACCCCTGAAGGGGGAAAAACCTGCCGTCAGAAGCCGAGTACATGCTACTCTATCCGTTTTTTAGACTATTTATTTATTTGGCGCGGGCGTCAGGCATTCTCCTTCCAGTGTTTGGCCTCCACCGCACCTGAAAACAAACAGCAAATTTGCCATACATGTTATACTGAAGGCAGCCATCAAACTCCAAAATACATTTTATTTTATTTTACGTCAAAAAGAGTAAAAAACTGTGTGTGACTTGCTATGGGGAGAAGTGAATTCTGTACACGTTTTCATAACTCTGTGATTCCTGCCCTAACCCATATACTACTTGAATTTTGAATACAGAAAGAAAATGAGCGATTTTTGCAAGGATTGTTAACAAAATAATCGCTTCGATGTAATGAAATATATTTTCAATGGTAAATCAGCAATAAATTTAGGCTCTTATACCTCATCATGTCCTTCGTCAAGGAATAATACTTTCTGCGTCAACAACATGCAGAACGATAATTTGAATAACTAAATCGTATCTACGCCTGTATGTTTGTATGTATGGATGTATGTATATTTGTGTACTATGATTGTTTACTTATCTGTATGTTACTATATATTTTTTTAATTGTATATTAATATTTTTTATTTGTAATTGTAAATGTACTTTCGTATTTCAGCATTATACCCCCGGGCATCATCTGTCCAATTGTATTCTATGTATGTATGAATGTATGTATGAATGTATGTATGAATGTATGTATGTATGTATGTATGTATATATGTATGTATGTATGTATGTATGTATGTATCTATCTATCTATCTATCTATCTATCTATCTATCTATCTTTCTATCTATATTTTCCAGTGAATTTTGGAAGATATGCACAGATAATGAAGTTACACTTATGTCCAGAAGCAAAACAAGGGGCCATCTCAGCATTTGCTCAAAGGATCAGAGAAACTGGACGAAAAACCTGATTGAAATGAGGCCAGAAGCTGCGTTACAATACTTGTTACAGGTTGTTTAGAATTATACAGTTCAAATGGTAAATAACGCCTTAAATATCACAGTTGAAATTAATGTTATTTTCCTTGTGATGCTCAGAATAGTCTCTAATTGTATAGAAACAGTTATGCACCAGAAACGATTTCACTTGAGATTTAAACTTTTCTAACGAATTGAATCGTTCAATGTCATCTGGCAAAGTGTTGGAAAATAATGTATATGTATTGTTTGGGACACTTTTGCAATGAGCTGTTAATAGTCACATATAGAATATGGTTACTACGTCGAGTGTTATAGTTATAGACCGGCGTTTTCTGAAAATATTTTCCCACCCTTCAGTAAGTCCTTTTTTACAAAAAACACTGATTCGTAAATCAACAGACGAGGTAATGGTAAAATTCCTAGATTAATAAAAAGATGCTTACAACATCTGTCACGAACATACTACGTTAAATAATCAACAACTCTATTTAAAAGGATCAATTTCCTTCCCTCTCGTCGCTTCCTCCTAACCAGGAGCGGTAGCTCAGTGCGTCAGCTGATGTCACTGCAACGCCTCTGCCCGGGAGGTCCTAGGTTCGTGTCCTGACGGTGGCAGGATTTTCGACACTAGCTATTCAGCTAGGTCAAATTCAGTCGCTGTTTGGACGAGAATTCTAGAGGCCGGCTGCTCTGATCGGTAGATTTCCGATCAACACCAGGCGAATGCCGGAGCAGTACCGTCACAAACGGGCGACCAGCCCTTCCTATTCCTTGTTCTAGCATCTCTCCTTACACACACACTTACACTAACATGGACTACACTACATTCCGGGAGACCGGTTGGGAGCTTAGAGCTTGTCCCGGCTGGGGCGGTGCCCCGCTGGTGGGATAGTCCTGGTTAGGGGGAAAACCCCACTAGCCGACGGTATGTCGGCGCCGGATCTCGCCATCCAGCAGGGGAAGATTACCGCCATCTCCCGAGAAAAAGCATGCACCACACTAACGGGACTAATGACCAAAGTAGTTGACGCGCCCGGAAACACGAAAAAAATCAATCAATCAATCAAGCTTCCTCCTACTTCCCCACGCTTGTTTTTCATCACCTGGCTTCACTTTTTCTTCCCTCTAACGATCATTTCTTATAAAAACTATCTTCACCCCTCTCCATTGTCAGCTCACCTGTAAATAGCAAGTCATTGCTCCTGATCCTAACAAATTGCTATTTTATATTGTGTAACCGTGTTGTGACACAAATACTTTCTCACGCTCCGATGATCTCTGTCCTTCGAAATACAAGTCTATCAATGGCATCTTCGCTCCAAATGAAGCAAAATACCCTCGTGTATTTCTTCTTAATATGATCTCTTTCATTTAATCCATATTTTCAATACAACATTGTTTTCTTATCTGTTGTCAGTTGATGCAATATTTCCTCAAGATCACCGCTTCCAGACTACACTGGAGGCCTAGCCGTCGACTTAAACTTTTTGTTGTGTTTGTTTCAAAATCACGTAAAAGAATCGTTTTAAGGAAAAAATCACTTTATTTAAGTGGTATCCTGACTGAAGGTTATCTTTGAAATTCATTTTCCTGCTTAACATTTCGCTCCTACAAATTCATTCCTAGAGTACAATTATTCTTGGTAACTTAATAATCATTTCTCTTTCGGATTCGCTGCCGCTCGTCTGACTGAACTGCTTTACATAGAGATATTGGTTGAATCATATTAAAGCGTCGTTTTTCTAGTGACCGGGTCTCGGAAATTTATAATACAGAGGCACACAATTATTGAATACAGAAGCAGATTTAAATGTAGTACGTTATGTATGATAGAATTAATAGTTATAGGGATATTCCTTCATTGTTCATGAACTTTTTACTCAGTTTTTATACTAAGCCGAGTTAAATGTTTACAGTTATCGAAATGTCAACGGTTTTAGTAAAATCGAACCTTTTCCAGGTATATAAGTGATCTGACAAATATAGACAAAATTGGGAGAAACATTGAGAAAATGTTTCTGATGAGCTTCATATAAAGTTCCCGTTACATTTTTCAAAAATCCTTTAATAATTCTAGAGCCTTAAAGTTGTGCTAAATCAAACATATTATGATGGTTTTGGTAAGCATCTTCTGGGTTTCGGACTAATATTGTATACAGTATTTGTTTTTCTGCTAGTTGTATTATACTTCATGCTCTCGCTTTTCTTCCTCCGCAACTAATAAAGTCAATTCTTCTTCGGAAGAATCAAATATATTGTCAGTACCACTTAACGCCACTGGAACAATTGGCGCTCTATGCCGTTCCGTGCTGGGAAGTCTGTTATGAAGAATAACATGCATGCCGAACCGAGTTGCGCCGTGTGGTTGCGACCTTTGGATAAGCGTTCCCTCCTTATACTCTGATTTAAACATAGCTGCATTTGAAGATCACGAGCTGGGAGGAGAGGGGAACACTGTCATCCAATCGGGAGCTTCGTTAAGACTTACATTTTTGGTATTGGAGCTCTTGATTGCATAAAAATGTCCCTCTCGGTTCCAGCTCGTAGCGTTCAAGTGCTGCTTTGTTTAAATTGGGGTATAAATTATCTGTTTTCTGTTACATCCGACGTGTGTCTTTGTTTATTAAACTGCGACTTTGTTGATTTTTAAAGAATAAATTCTATCTTTAGTTTGTTTTATAGCGTAATTTGTGAAAAAGCCTTCAGTTAATACTGGAAATTTTGTAGTTGTGAAAAAATGATCTTAGCAGAACAGGTGCACAGTTAGTGAGATATGGTGGAGTGATGTAGCATGATCTGAAGTTTTTTCTTCATTCTCTTCCTTGCACAATTTTCTCAGTGGCGCTTCTCAGGTTGATTGACCGCACACGTGACTTTTCCTCCTTCGCTTTGTAACAGTATTTAATTTTTTATTGCTGGAGAAGTGTTCATAATTTGATTGTAAATCTGCTGTTGTTAAGAAGTGATCGTTGTGTGTGTTGCAGGGGCGCGGTGGTTTGCGTGTGCGTCGCCGCCGCTGGAGGGCCAGGGCCCGCTGCTGGAGGTGGAGCCCGCGCCGCGCCTGGAGTTCGCCAACTCCACCGGCGGCCAGCCCGCAGGCGCTGGCGGACGGGCGCGGCGGCCGGCGCCGTCCGGGCCTGCGCCAGCTCGCGCCCAACGGCTCGCTGCTCTTCCCGCCCTTCGGCGCCGCCGACTTCCGGCCCGCGTGCACCGCGCCGTCTACCGCTGCCAGGCCGCCAACGCGCTCGGCCGCGTGCTCTCGCGAGACGTCAAAGTGCGCGCAGGTAAGCTCCCCTCCACTGCTTTTGATGTTTCTTTAATCTCATTTGCATTCTTTCGTAAAACAGTGCTTCACATCTGCGCCATGCCTTACTGAGAGATTTAGAAAGACCTTTACATCCGTTTAGTTTTTCATAAAGAACTAGGGTAAGAACTGAATTTCCTTTATTTCTAATGCATTATGAATGAAAATTGTTTACTTATCTTTCTAATGAACATTATTTAATCATCTAAAGAATATACTCATCTACATCACTCATATATTAAACATTATTTACTCACCTTTCCAATGTTTTTCCAATTGTGCATGGGATCTCACAGAGTTCAATCTTAGACCCAATCGACTTTCTTTTATACGTTAAAAATGAGCATTCGTTCATTAGAAACAGAAGAATACGTTTGCTTGCTGATGACGCGAATATTCTTTGCAAAAAAGAAACAATAAATAATTCAATTTCAGAAGTTTCAAATTGGATTCGTAATAACAAATTAATGTAAATGAAGTAAGAACATACAACAGTCGTCAGACACATACACTAACGTGCATCTACTACCACACACTCCGGGAAACCGGCCGGAAAAGGGTCGCTTAGAGCTTGTCCCGACTGGAGGCGATGCCTAGTTGGGGAAAACCCTACTAACCGACAACCGACGGTAGGTCTCCGCCGGATATCACCATCTAGATAACCGCCCCTTCCCCCATGAAAATCTTACACTACACTTACGGAACTATTAATCTTAGCACGTGACGCGCCCGAAATCACTAATCAATCAAAATTTAAAACTTCGTTTTGGGAATGATTTTTACAAATATTTCTCTCACTTCTTTTGCACAGGTTTTATTATTATATAGCAAGTAAATACATTTTAATCACTTGCTTTTGTGCTGTTTACGTACGTTCTTGTCGCATGATTGACTGAATTTGTACTGTGAAATTAAATTATTCTTAAGTTCACAAGCCTACGTTTATGTTGCAGTGATGAATCTTAAGTGCAGCCCTAATTTTACATGCAACATTTTTTAAATTTAGAATGTATTACTGGAAGTATATTTTAAATTTAGTTTGTGCGTCAAATTTTTTGTAAAAAATACGAAACTTATTTAAGGAAATTTTTTTCTAAAAAAACTAATGTTTTCCTTGTGGTGGTATTTAATGGAAGAGAGAGAACAGATATTTGATTTAAAGAACAACTAATAGGAATCTGATATTGTAGATGGTCCCGTTTGGGTAATAGATTTGTGTGTGAAGTAAAGGAATGTCAACTCAGGTTGTTTATGAAACTTGCATCATCATAGAAATTTTCAGCGGCACTGTGTGTTACCACAGGAGTAAAAATTATGAATTGTAATTGTGATTTCGCAAAAGGTCAATAGGTTTAATAGGATTTAAGAAATTGTTAAATAAGATCATTTCAAGTATTTGTTCTACTGCTAGTCTGAAGCAATATATAAATTTTCTTGTTTATAGTAAAATATTCTGTTTGTAGTAAATTATGCATGGATGGTATAACACATTTGTAATCAAGTTGACAGCTTGAAAAAGCGTCTCCATCCAGCTGCAACAAAAGAGAACTTTCAAAAGCGTCTTCCCGTAACGGCAGAAGCGTGGAAATGATTCCTCGGCGAGATGCTAATCTGAAAACGTCGAATGGCCGTAATTGCGCGTCGCCGCTTTGTTGTCTCCATTACGTTTGACATATCTCGTAAGTTAGTGCGGTGGGGCGCGAGTTGAAAGAAAACGCGGAACTCGCGGTGCCGTCATCGCTCCTGCACTTTTGTTCTCTCTCTCTCTCTCATAACCGCCCTCCCGGGCGAGGACGCAGCAGCTCGCGGCCAGAGATGCTGAACTTTTAATGTTTTATTCGCCGCTGAGAATTATTCAGTCCTCCTTTGTGAGAGGATCGTAATTACACGCGGAGGAGGCTGAGGTCTGCGGCCGTTGGGATCGCACGACCGTCCGTTTGCACCGCGCCGGCCCGCGCGCGCCCTTGGCTTTGTCGCTACGCGTCATTTTCTCGGAAACGAACCAATTTATGCAAATGGCTCGTATCTCAGTGTCCATTACCTGCAAAGTATGGGCGTCGGGACGTAATGAACGCCTTGATTGTGTCCCTTCCGTATCGGAGTCAATTCACGCGCTTGGAAGCGTCTCCGGGGTGGCATTTTTCCCTCGCTGCTCTACGGTCTGCTTTTGTTTTAGGGCGGCTATCACGACGGTCGTGGAGTACTCCCCGGTTCGTGCGTGGAAAAAAAAAGTCTCCTTGAAATTTCGTTGTCTCACTACCGCACCCTTGGAGAGATGGATTTGCCCTATTCGTTATGTTTATGAGTGGTCGTGGTTTTGCGTTCGCTCCGCGTACATGCACTCGCCGTGCCACGAGAATAGACGAGGCGCGAATAACGGAGTGTGCAATGTGATGTATTGTTTCGTTGATTGTTGTTATCCATCCCGCAAATTGCTGCATCATTTCGTATACGGTACTTTTTTGCCGTAAAGGGACTTTTCAGAATCGTTCTTTGTTCGGGCCTAATATGTACTAGTTCATATGCATCTTTCTTACCATAAAGTTGCCCTGTTAGACAAACTCAAAATGGCTGTACTTGCCGCTTTTTCTACTTGGGAGTCTGAAGATTGTTCCTGACGATAACTTTTCCGCATAAGCAAGAGGGACCTAACGTGAATTGCCAATGTGGTAGCCTCATGAAATCGTGCTTACAATTATTCATCAGAAGGAAGGTATATTTTCGCCGTATACTTAATTCAAGAAAGGATGAGGGACGTCTTTAAAAAGGGACAGAATATGGATGCAAAATTGTCATGTGTTTTTCCCCAGGGAGTCCATACATAAAAAATTATAGTGATCCAGAAGTGATCTTCGGTAAAGTACTATCATCTCTTTGTAACGCTATTTATTTTACTTTCTCATATTCTTTGAGAAAGGTAATGTTTTGAAACATCGATAAAAAAAAGATTTTCTCTAGATTTGAATTTCTGAGAAAAACTTCTGATTTTTAAAATTATTTTAAGAAATGAAGATATGATCGTCTTTCCGTTGGCCTGCCAACATCATTAGTACCTAAACTATACAGTATTTTACCCAAAATTCAAAATCCATGATCCATCAGGCAAAATTTGATGACCTGAGAATTTGACATTGCTCTTTTAATTCTGAGAGCTGTTTTAAATTAAGATCGTGAGATACTTTTTACATTTTTTCAAGAATGAATTCTCATTTTTTCTTTTAATTTTTTGCTCCGATAGAGAACAGTACTATAATGAATACAGTGTAAATATGAGTATGATTAAAATTTTTAAATTGTGGAAATGACAAACAAATTATTTTTCGAACCTGTCCTACAGACTCAAAATTTAAGCTACAGATGTCTTACATAGCGCAATCTAATCTTCAATATTAGATATTTAAATAACTTTACGTAAACGTTTTTAATATTTTCATTTTTCACATAGTTTACCATCAAGTCGTGACATTCCAAAAGTCCCCAAAAATTATTTTCTAAGAACTAGCTTCAAATTGTTTGCTTGAACTATTTGTACGAATAGAGTACATTGCTGTAATTACAAGGTATACGCACCATTTTCATTACAACTTGTGAATTTTTAAAGTACACATTTGTTCTGGAAAATCTCGCATGTTAATGTTTACATTACAAGTGTATTTTACCATTATTGTATTTATGAGCACAAATTATTCAAGTGATCTCCTACGAAATTTATCCAAATCTCAAGAAATTTTGAGTGTTAATATATTGTGATTTTCTGACATTTACCAATAATATGATTGTCCAAGAACATAGTGAAAGAATTGAGTAAAAAAGTAAAAAAGTGTGCAACATGTTTGCAATTTATAAGAATAGGGGATATTTTTGAGATGAATATATCATTTACTTTCAGTTATTGGTGTTGCCAATATAATTTTTGAAGTATTTTAACAATAGCGATTTTTTTTGTTCCCATACTTCAAGTGTAAGGTTTTTTTTTTCAGTTATGTCTATTTACGCCACACTGTACTCAGAAGCGTAATTTCCAAGTAGTGGTAAAAATCTCGATATTGCATTAGATTCTATGTTTATCAGTCAGAAAAATGTCATGGGAAGTAGTATTTCTGTGTATTTATTCTGGTAAGCTATTTTTCTCTTTATTGCTTATCTTTATTACTGTTCCCTTTATTTCCGTCATTACTTCCATTTCGTTTCCTTCTTTCCATTTTCATTAATGGCATATCCGTGTTTAATTCTTTATTAGCGTCCATGTACTAATTTTAATGTAGTCCCCAGTCAGAAGTCTTCATTATCCTGTCCCTCGTTCTCTCCATCCTATGCCTGCTCCCCTCCATTACCGCTCCGCAGCAGTCGAAATGAAGGCGACCAATCGATGCGTGTAAATAAGGAATTCGAGCATTCCGCGCACGAATTTCCATTCGCGGGGATGACGAAATGCCTCTCGATCGTAAAGCGTTTTCCGCGCAAGCCTCCTCCCCCTCCTCCTCCTCCTCTCTCTGTCCCTTCTCCCGGCCACGCCCCCGCCAAGCGCCGTGTCCTCGCTACCCTTCCCCGCCCCCGCCCCACCCCGCCCCATCACTCCGCAACGCGCCGCGCCGCGCCCGAGCCCTCATCCGTCGCGCTCCCGCGAACCCCTAATTAGCCATTAACGCTTTAATGGAAATTGGAATGAGGTGCTGTCTAATCTGGCAGAGAGTTGGCCTGCAGCGCCCCGTCAAGACCCTCTTCGAAGTCACCGCCGCGCGGCCGCCCCGACGGCCCGCTCGCTTTACGCGGCTCGCCGCCAGCGCGCTCTGGGAAGCCGATGGGTGGGTGGGGGGGGGGCGAGGAGTGAGGGGGTGGATGGTCGGATGGAACGTTTTTAGGTGGCAGCAAAAACAAACTCTTGAAAATCAATCTTCTTATGTTGCAATGGCTTTATGAAGCATAAGAAGATTCCAATGCTTCTGGCACAGCTCCTTCTCCTAGAATGTATGATGCTTTTTAAAGCTGCTTAATAATGTTCTCGAAGTTGGCAAATGATCCTCTTCACCTTTTTGAAGGCTAACTTCATCAAGTCTGATCTGAATGACTTGGACGGCAGAAACAGGAACCGGCTGCGATGGTTCAGGGACAACGTCCGTTGCGAGAGTGAGGGGAAAAGGGAGAAGGAGCGAGGGGGTGGATAGTCGAATGGAACGTTTTTAGGGGGAGCAAGAACAAACTCTTCAAATTCAATCTTCTTATGCTGCATTGGCTTTATGAAGTATAAGAAGATTCTGATGCTCCTTGCAACGTATGCGCGGCTTTTTTTAAAGCTGCTTAATAATTTTCTCAAAGTTGGCAAATTATTCACTTCACATTTTTGATGGATAACTTCATGATGTCAGGTCTGAATGACTGCTGAAGACGGTTGAAAGAGGAAGCAGCTGCGAAAGCTCAGAAACAACATCAGTTGCTAGTGCAGCGTCGTTGACCGGGAGGTTCTAGAGTTGAAGTCCAGACGGTGGTGGCGGATTTGCTGGGCCTCACGAATAATGTATTATCCTCGCACGTTTTCTTGAGTCCTCAATGTGCATGAGGAGTGAGGGTTAGTTTGGTTTTTTTTTTTTTCGTGTTTCCGGGCGCGTCAACTGCTTTGGTCATTAGTCCCGTTAGTGTAGTGCATGTTTTTCTCCGGAGATGGCAGTGATCTCCCCCGCGGGATGGTGAGATCCGGCGCCGACCTACCGTCGGCTAGTGGGGTTTCCCCCTAACCAGGACTCTCCCACCAAGGGCACCTCCCCAGCCGGGACAAGCTCTAAGCTCCCGACCGATCTCCCGGAAAAAGTGGTAGTGTAGTGCATGTAAGTGTGAGTGTGTGTGTAAAGGGGAGGATAGGACAAGGAAGAGGAGGGATAGATCGCGCGCGGTCCGTGGCCCGTTTGGTAGGGTACTGCTCCGGCATTCGCCTGGTGTTGATCGGAGAAACCACGGAAAACTACCAATCAGAGCAGCCGGCCGCTAGAAGTCTCCTGCAGGAAGCGACATAATTCGACCTAGCTGAAAAGCTAGCGTCGAAAATCATGCTGCCGTCAGGACTCGAACTTAGGACCTCCCGGTCAGAGGCGCTGCAGTGACATCAGTTACTGCACTGAGCTACCGCTCCCGGTAGAAGTGAGAGTTAGTTTATTTCGTTCTTGTATATTACATCAAATCTGTAGCTCGATTTTAGATGTCAAATTGTTTCTATTACATGAAAACGAATATTCCTGGTTATCGAATTTTGTCAATAACGCTCGTTGCTATTCCTTAGTTTGAATAACACTAGTGTTAGTAAACGAGTGGAGGTATATAGCCCGGGGCCCAAGAAAACGTGTGCATATAATACCTTACAGGCAGATGGCAGCAATGCAGCCAATGTGCAGCATACTTGCTGCAAATCCTTGCAGCACGATCTTCATCCCACACTTAGAAAAACTGCATCTGCAGGTTCTGGCATGAACTTCCATCATTCTTAACGATAGTGCACGATGCCCCACAGCTAACACAGTGAAGGACTTTCCTGCATAGTATTCAGCCCATGTGAGTTCATGAGGTTTCCACCTTTACACCTCAATGAAGGAACCATTTTATGGGCAGTACTACCTCACAAGAGAAGCCAGAATACGCAGAATAGTTTGGCACGTGCGGGTCGTCGATGGAAATGGGCGAGCTAACAGTATTCGACGCCATTCACACTTGTGACAGATTGTGATAAATATGGGTTGATTACATTGAAGGTATGTAATGCATCTTCTGTAAATAAAACTTTATAACTAATTATAAATATGTTACCAGTACTTCGCATCCAACCCTTGTGATTTGAAAAATACCACGATTATCTATTAGTCACGAAAATGAATCAATTCTGTTTTTTTTTCACATCAGAAAGACTGGTGTATATTCCATGTCTTTCAGTAAATGAAAGGGACCGTAAACAATAATATACAATAAGAATGTTTCAAATAGAAATACAAAGATTTAATCAAAACTAAGGCTTCATTATCGGCACGGTGGCCGAGATCGCTAAGGCAGTAGTATCGTAGTGATTTCGGACCGAAGGGTCACGAGTTTGAGTCCCGTCTCGGACATCTTTGTGTTCGTCCTTTCACCCCTTATCATCACCATTTCGTTTTACCTTCATAGTTACCATAACTTTCACTCAAATAATGGTCGCTAGTGACTTAGATGTGGATGCGACCTTAAATAACAAAAAAAGGCTTCAAGCTTGTCAAACTACACCACGCTTATGAAGGACTTTTATGTAAAATGTGAAGGATATGAGCAAATATAGTTGTCTATAATACAATGAAGCCTTAGTTTTGGATTAAAGCGATGCATAAATAGACAACTCTTATAGCATATAAAATTAAAGAAATACAAAGATATTGGAAACTAAAGATATCCAGAAATGGTCTTTTAATCTTTTTTCTAATTAATTGGGAACGGCGAAATGTGTGATAACTTTATGAATTGATAAATAAAACAATATATGCGAAATGTCTACCCTCAGAGAACTTTAGTGACAATGGGGTAAGCTTAGTATTTTTGTTGAAATTTACTAAATGATTAACATACAATATCTATTTTAAGACCAATCTATTGCAATTATATTCGTCGTATGGTTAATATACGCCACAAAGCTTTCATAATTATGTATCAACCGAAAAAATATCCGTAAAAATGTAGGAGGAGGTGTGTTCACAACAAAATACATAAGGTATTAAATATATTATAAAATAATTAGATATGACGATAAGAGCATTCGACGAGAAATTAAAGTATTTAGGTAACTTGTTGGTATCCAAAAAATGAATATGCATTACGCTATGGCTCCTTTTATTAAAGAATTTTGCTAATTAGTAATGTATCAGTTTCATTTCAAATAAAACACTCGAGATCTGAAACGTGAGCCTACTGTACACCAAAATTAGGAAGAGAAAAAGTCGAAAAAAGGATCGGAATGAAAAAATGACGTATAATAAGGGCACCTCAGGGAGAAAAATATGAAGGAGAAAGATAATTGCCAGAGAAGATTAAGAAAATTATCGAGTCAGAAGGGGAGCGTCTTTCCATAAGCTCTCCACCTCCTCGAGTTTCCGGCGAGACGTTCGCTGCGCCACCTACGCACGCCGTCTGCCGCGGGGGCGTGGAGTGGAGTGGCATGGAGTGGAGCGGAGTACTTGAGCCGTCCGGAGCGAAGAGCGGGGGCTGCGAAAGAACCTCTCATTGCGCTTGTTGATCAGTCGACAGCGAGACGCATAGGCAGCCGGAACACTGCTCCAGAGAAAAGAACTGAGAGGAAGACGGAAGCGTTCGGTAAGGCGGCGTGAGTAGAGGGTACACTGCCACAAATTTCTGCATTACTTTTAACGTAAAAGTACATGAAAGTAATTATCATGTATGTACGTTAAATGTAATGCACACGAGCATTAAATTTGCTGTACGTGTACAATTAAATTCAATGTGCGTGTACTTGAATTTACTGTACATATACATTAAATTTACTGTATATGTACATTAAATTCAATGTACCTATATACGTTAAATTTGCTAAGGTCTAATTCCATATGATTTTAATGATTTAATATACAAATACAGTAATCATCCTTTGATGTGCAACGTAAGTGAAAGTAAATATTAATTTACAGTCGTACGTTAAATCTACATTAAATTTAATGTAATTTCTGACAGTGCAACATCCGTAGAAAACTTTCTGGAAATGGTAGTGAAAGTTTAGGTAAACAAACGTAGACACAGAACTAACTCGGAAATTTGTTTAGTATGTGAGTTTTGCCGTTGTGTGGAAAAGTGCTAATGTTCTCCAAAATCTCCTATTTGTATTTATTTCTGGCATATTACTTACGTAGTATAGAAAAAGTATAGCAATGCTGCAGCAAAATCCAGCGATTTTTTTTTCACTGTAAAAAATTCTCGTTTTGTGGGTCCTTGATCTAGAAAAATTGGCCAATTCATATTCCTGTACGCGGTAAATAACATTCTCTGAAACAGTGTGTAGTCTGAATACACTTTCTTGGGCGCTTCATTCCGAAACATTAGTTTACAGCAAAACGTCTATGCATCTGAACGTCTATCTGACCGTCTTCCTGTCCATCTTCCTGTCCATCTACCTGTATCTCTATCCACCTGTGAACACCACTCGCAGCTAAACTCAGCATAGAGTATTTCACAAAAATTGTCACTACCCTTCGAACTGCCTGAAGCCCCTTGAATTTGAAACTAATATTTCGATTTTTAGGGATACTGTACATGAAGCTTCAAGGATATTTTCAAACTTGTCTCAAAATGGATTCAATATTTTGCCTATTTTTTGGGTTCAACTCTAAATTTTCAAAAATTGGATATATTTTGGGCGTCTTTCTCCAACTACAATATTGATTACAGAAATATTTTCAATAATAATTAATTATTATCTTCCAATGATATGGGGGTAGTGGTGGTGGTCTTTTAATCGAAGCTACCGAGAATCTATCATTGATTAAATATCATGTGTCGAGGAAGTCGCATCTGATCTTCTAGAACCTATTTAATTCGAATTCCATAGTCTCTAGTGATAGCTTATATTATCTAACCAATGAATAAATTAATTTTTTCAACTTTTAGTCTGCAAAAAATGTTACATTCTTCTGTAAAAGATTGTATCCTGGTCCCATCTCCAGTCAAACTGAAATTCCAGATTCCGTCTTTGTCTTGAAAGATAATGTATGGGGTTCGCTATTATAATATCTCTATATTAGAATACTTTTGAACAGATTTCATCGGCAATCTCTCTTATGTATGAGCTACATGTGACACGAATTAAATTTAGGCAAAATTAACTCCACCAGAAATTTTAACTGGTGGATTCGTAGGATTCTGCGGCCGGAATCATTGGATTCTTGGTTGTGCGGGGTGAGCTGCGTCTCAGTCAATGTCGCTGACGTTTCGGCCATCTTGTTGGGGCCATCTTCAGAGCTATAGTGCTGCCGAGAGGCCTAGCGTGTCGGGTACGTGGGCTGATTGGCTGCAGCAGTGACCAATACGAGGAGGGCAGGTGGCCCGCAATTGGCGGCGAGGGATAAGAGCCATCCCGGGAAACCAGATAATGTGGAGGGAGGGTAGAAAGCGAAGAGGCTAGAAAACTGAAAAGGATAGACATCTAGAAAATATATCTGCGTGGTCGGTGACGGGTGAAAGAGCTGAAAGAAAACGGGCCAATAAGCGGCCATGTGATTGGCCGTCCGCGGGGGCGGGGGTCTCCGCGGGGCGCGACCGTTTTAGCGAAGAGCTGGTTTCCACGTGTTACTAAGGCGGAGCCCATCGCCTCCGTTGAGGTGTGCGTGCCTCCTGGAGATTTTCAAAGCCTCTTTGATCACACGAGGCCGCCACTTGTCTTCCATTGTTATAGTATGGGTTTCGTGGTAATTGACGAGGTGACACGTTTCGGAGGCTTGTTGGGCTAAGACCGACTTGTGGATGTTTTGTAGCCGGTCGTGTTGCAAATGTTCCCGCACCCATTCTTCTACCATGCGCCCGGTTTGGCCGATGTTAACTTGACCACAACTGAATGGGATTTCGCACACGCCGGTATTTTGAAGGGGTCCGTACGGTCCTTCACCTAGACTAATGCTCCCCCCGATTTTGTTGCGCGCATAGTACACGGGTATCGGCTCTGAGCAGCAGCCTACCAATCTTGTTCGTGACCCCTTTGATGTAAGGTAAACGAGCTGTCTTGCGGGGTGGATTTGAAGACTCGTTACGTTCCCTCGATGTAGAAGAGTCAAGCCTCAATAGGACACGATGCACGGCGGAACCGCTGTAACCATTAGCCAGGAAGGTCTCTCTGAGTAGTGCCTTTTCTGACTCAAGGCTATTGTTGTCACATATCAGGGAGGTCCGGTGGGTGAGGGTGGAAAGGACTGCGTTTCGTGGCAGGGTGGTGGTGTGTGTCGGAATGTACGTTGGTGTGGGTGGGTTTCCGGTCGGCAGAATGGCCGAGTGTTCCATCAAGGTGCCTGGTTACTAGGACATCCATAAAAGAGAGTTGTCCGTTCTGTTCTGTTTCCATGGTGAACTTGATGCGCGGGTGGATGTTGTTGAGGTGCGCAGGGAAGGTTCCAAGGGCATCGGTGCCCTGTGCCCAGATGACGAATGTGTCATCGACGTAGCGCAGCCGTAGCAATGGTTTGAAGGGCGCGTTTCCTACGGCCTGCTCCTCAAAGGCTCCCATAAACAATTTCCTTACAATAGGGGATAATGGGGAACCCATAACGGTGTCTTCTGTCTGAGCGTAATACTCTTGCTTGATTTGGAAAATAGTTGTCGTTAGGCAGATCTTGGTGAGTTTTGGCCCACTTTCTCGGAAGATGAAGCAGTAAGAGGATCTCTTCCTTGATCTTGATAGCATCACTTATGAGAACCTTGGTGAAGAGGAAGGTAACGTCGAAACTGTCCAGGCAATCGTCAGGGCCTACTCTGGTGGAGCGGGTGAGTTCGATGAAGTGTTTAGAGTTATGAACGGAGGACGACATATGGTCGGTGAGGGGTTTGAGTTTTTTGGCCAAGAAACAAGCTAAATGTAGGGTAGGTGACTTGATAGCACTCACTATTGCGAGGAAAGGAACTTCGCGTTTGTGGATTTTGGGTAGGCCATAGATGCAGGGTATGCAGTGGTTGTTGGCGAACTTCGGGGTTTTCTTGTCTTTGTCGCTGATGGAAGACGCTCCTATTGTGCTGCACATGACTTGTTCCCTCACCCTACGCAAGCGATGACGTCTTCAGTTGGGATCTGCTTAGAGGTGACGGGGAAATTGAGCCCCCTAGAGAGAACGGTTGTGGTGGCCGTGCCAAACGTTTCTCTGGTCAGGTTGACTACAGTATTGCGGAGGACATGGGGCTCCGGCGGAGCACACTCCTGCTGTAAGTTAGTGAATTTTCGCATTTTACGGTTTCTGAAAACGTCTCGGAAACTATCATCGTTGTTAAATGATACGCTATCCAGTCTGCCTCAGTCATCAGGACTCAGGGTGTGGCTGATGCTCAGGAGCAATCTGTAGAGTTCCTGCACAATACTGGCGATATCCGGTCTCATGTGATGGATGCGCTCCCGTAGAGGTTGTTTGCTGGTGCGCCGTAAGATCCGTTGAGCCGGTCTGGTCTTGATGTGGTGTGAAATATTAAAAATTAGGGAACGACGTGAGAGTCGCGATACCGCAGAAGGAAGGTGAATTGGCAGAGACTCTTGGCACGAGCAATTCTCAGTTGGCTGAGTCGTCTGGTACTTTTAAAGATACGCTTCCCGTAGAGGTTCCAGTTGTCTATCCTGTTCAGTTTTCTAGCCTCTCCATTTTCCAGCTTCCCTCCCTCATCCACATTATCTGGTTTCCCGGGATTGCTCTTATCGCTCTTCGTTAATCGCGGGCCACCTGGCCTCCTCCTATTGGTCGCCGCCACGGCCAATCGGTTCACGCACCCGCCCTATATAATGCGATACGCTAGCCTCTCAGCAGCAGTAAACCTTCATTACTGCTGCTCAGAAGCTAGAGTATAGTTATCTCGAACAGTGTGAGCCGGGTAAGAAAATTCATTTACTTGGGATGAAAGTAGTTTTCATCATGCGTTAATGAGAGTGTTCATTAACACATTACGTGTGTTGCACAGAGAACAAGTCAGTAAATGCATAGAAAGTCACCTTGCAAATTGCTATAGCAGACATTATGTTTCGAGAATGCGAATGCGTTGGTTTCTGAAGATGACGTGCGTAGCACATGACCAAAAACATTTTATGCTGAAAGCGAGGCACTCATAATAATAATTAAAAAATTCCATGTCATTCTTACATGTAGGGTTTGCTGTAAATTTATAGAACTTCTGACTGAAGATATGTTCTGCATTTAGCCATGAAACGTCATGCTATATTTACATATATAGAAAATAAATCTCTCTTATGTTAAGAATTTTCCTGTCTTATTAATTGTCTATGACTACTGTGACTCTGTCATATAGTACAGCGACCACTGTGATTTTTAAACTGGAGGGAGATCTGTAGGAAGAACACGTAAGGACAACACAAACCAACACGAACATCCATGCCCGAGGCGAGATTCGAACCCGCGACCCTTCCAGTTGAGACAGCCCTTCAGCCTACAGCATACAGCCCTTCAGTCTTGACGATCTCGGTTAACCAGTCCGGCATTGGTTTCTTTATTTGACGAAACTACTACAATTTCTGTACTTCCTGACAATGCATTGTAGGCATCCCGCCGAGGATACGTGCATTTAGAAGGCGCCGCTGAAACATTATGATCTGCAATAAAAAGGCTTATCTGCAAAAAAATATCAATGTAACCGTGACTGCCATCAAACGAAAATTGATAATTGTAAAATGGAAACGTATAATTTGTTTATCTAGTTACAAATAGATTGGTTGAGAGCTTATGGCGAAGATGAGTATCAGAACATTGATCCAAAGATATGCGCGTGCCAATAGTCAGCTCTGTGCAAACGGCAGCAGTACACCATAATATAAATAATAATAATAAATATAATAATATAATTTTCTTTGAAATATTTAAATTCTCGAACATTGCTAAAGTTAAAAATATTTTCGGCGACTTCCTACAATTACAATATTATTGATAGAGATTATTCGTGAATGAAATCTGTTGCTAAAAGACAGATGTTGAAACAATTAAAATTTTTCTTAAGTATGAGTTACTTTCGCTTAATATTGAGTGAAGTTTTCCCAAAAGGTAGTTTTCTCAAAAAAGTTTTTTTTACATTTTCTCCTCGTTTGTATGGGGAGAGGGGCAAGGGTAAAAATGGTGTTTGTCACATTTTCGGCGAACTCTCTGAATCTTCGAAAATCGCAAAAATAAATAATATTGCAAAAAGTACTAAATCGAAGATTGTGATTTTTCTGAAATACAATCTGCTCTAAAAATTAGATCTTTAAATATGATTGTGTACAATTTTTTGAAAATAAAAACAATAGTTTTCCCGCAAAGTCTACTTGAATATAACGCAATTTATTAAAATTGTTTTCTCAAAAAAGGTCGCCCGATTTTTTTTACGGATAGAGAAAAAATGCTTAATAATATAAATAATAAAAAATGCTAAATAATATGCCCAGGTCTCATTTTTGTTGAACTCTGAATATTCAAAAATTTCAAATCAGAAAGTATGCGAGAAAGTATGTGCGGTTGCAGCACCGGTAGTTTCCATATTTCATACCCCAGAATATTATGTTCCGCGGGCTTTGGTCGCACTGCCTCAGAGTCGATGAGTAGGAAACCGGGTGTACGAGAGTTTGTGGGAACTGCAGTATCCCCTGGCGCTGGTTAGCTCCCTCATCGATTCAAAAACCTCTTGGAGCAGCGCGGCGGTCAAACGGCGCAGTGCATTGAAGCGGTTTGTGTCCCTTCGCAGCGCGAAACGAGTCGCTATATCACGAAGGCGGGTGTCGAGCGGGCGAAGCGCCTGCGAGAACGAGAGCGAGAGCGAGAGCGGGGGTGAGGACGAGGACTTTAAGTGGGAGGCGGAATGAGGACGAGAGAACAGAGGGGAAGGAAAAGAGGCGAAAATGGAAAGCGGGCGAGGGTAGTTGAAGCGACGGATTCAGTTGTGGCAGGTTCAACTGTGCAGGGCGTTTCTGCGCCACAAACCAAACGAAAGTTCCTCGTTGGACGTGTTTTTATTTTTTTCTAAAAGATTAAAAATACACAAGAGACCCTTTCCCTCGTTAATGGGATCTTTTGGTCTGACGCACCTTTTGTTCGATTCGGTTAATTACTGTTCTGGCCAACGAAGCGTTTAGACGACTGTCGCTACTAGCAGATAGCGAAAAAAAAACTTTTGTTATCACTCCCTGCAGTCATTTTAAAACAGTGAAGTGGAACAATAAATCGTGTATTAAGAGGTGACAGTCTGTCGCTGAGTTGGAGTGGTGACTGGGCAGCGGGATTTTATTTCCCGATTGGAGGGAGTGGATATGATGTTTTTGATATGACGTGATGCTGGTTGAGTAACCTTCTGATAATAGAAGTGTGTAGAGTGTACGCTGTTAAAATACTGTTAATGTGGTGAACTTCCAAAGAAGAATCGCGGCGTGTACGCATGATAAATGTTTGTAGCAGAAATTTATATTTTGTCGGTTTTAGAACATTTTACCAATAGTTGGCAGGGAGTAATCCTGTGAGGCTTCGTTCGAAATAAATTACATTTTGGCTATTTCAATGTAATTATACTAATGTGGATGGTCCATAGGAATAATTAAAGATCTAAGACACTATTTCAATTTGTTACCTATAAAATTGTCATAATAGTCTTGAGTTTATATCAGGAATGTCTTTGTGTAATATTTATTTTCTTCTTCGCACACTAAATGTAAGTCATAAGAGTTATGAAAAAATAGATTTTAATAATAGAGAATTCGTTGTTACTCGTCACTTACAGGACTGAAAAAAATCTCGTCATTTTTCAACGACACAGCGCCGAAACCGTTCTCCCCACCAATGAATAGCGACATCTGCTATCGCCGTCAGATGTCTTCAGCCTAATTGCCGTTGTCGGATTCATTGCCATCCCAAGGCTTTCATTCCCGCGGTCACGTTTCACTTACACACGATTCCCAGTTAATCCCTTTTCACGCGTGGCTCCCTGAGAAGGCATAGCCCGATTGCAACCCGGCCGGTATTGTGGGAGAGGGAAGGAGGAGAGAACGTTCTTTCGTGGACATTCAAGAGCAATGCAAATAGATGTTCTCGCATCATTCGAGAGAAAATCTCTAACTTACGTGAACGTGGCAGAATCATCAGAACTGTTCTGTTATATCATTGTTGTTACCAAATTAAAATATAAATGTTTTAATTTTGCATATTTCAAGAAATGACCATGATGGAACCATTTAACCTCCTCCTTGGAGAAGACCAGGTTATACGTAAAAATAAGTTTCTATAAATTATGATTATTCAATAGATTGATTTCTATATAACAAACATTCCTTACTCTTTCTATCTGAGACATACAAGAGTAATACAAAAGTATCGATGCTTCAAAAATGAAAGCGAGAGAGCGGTCAAGAAACTGATACCTGAGCGAGCTCTTGTATTCACGAAGAAAACCATTAAGGATGCAATCGGGATAGACCTTTTTGGGGTGGTGAGTAAAAGGCACAAGTTAAGCACGGGTTGCAATCCGGATAGGTCCGCGGGAATGATGGTGCGCGCTACCTTTCCTCTTACGTGGATCCCTGCTAAGGTTGCGGCGGCAGCCAACAAAGGGCAGGGACGCTTCGGGACGCCGCTTCCGAACTTGTGCGAACGCGCGCCGCGTAACGACATCCGACGCAGGCCGTCACATAGGGAGAGGGCAAGGCTGGACCCAAAGGCGCCGTGCAGGGCCAAGAAGGGAGCGGGGTGGGGTACGGGAGGATGGGAGAGGATGTACGTACTGGGACTGACGTAGAGGGGCGGAACTGGACTGGTGAGTCGGGATGGGGGGAGGGGCGAGATCGGGGGGCAGGGTCGGGATTGGGGATGGTCGGGATTGGGGGAGAGGCGAGATTGGGGGTTGGGATTGGGGGGAGGGTTGGGATTGGGGAGGGGGGATTGGGGTAGGGGCTGGACTGGTGGGGAGGGGCGGGACTGATGGGTAGGGGCAGGATTCTTGGGGAGGGGCGGGACTGGACAGGAAGGGCGGCTAGAGGGGGGGTGAAGCGGGGATGGAGAGGAGCAAGCAGTAGAACGGCGACCGGAAAAAGGCGTGTGGAAGCGCGTCGCGACGGCGAAGCCGAGGAAATTGGGTGGGACGGAGCGGGGCAGAGTGAGGTGAAGCCGGGTGGAGTGGATCGTCTATGGAATACGTGGTAAGGATGGTCCTGGAAGGTGCCCAACGGAGCTTGGTGAAGTTCAAGGGGTGGAAGATGAAACTAAGGATGTGGAACAGCAAGGAAGGTATAAGATCGTCTGTGAGGAGAGCGGAGCACGGTGATGCGGGCGAAGCCAGGAGTGAGAGAGTGGGATAGTAGATCAAAGGAATGGCGACGGATTCCAGTGGGATTTCGAAGTCACGGGTGGAAGGCTCGGGACGCGGCGGCAGCGAGCGGAGCTACCGAGGATGAGGCGGTGCAGTATGGTGGTGATTGAAAAGGCAGAGAGGGGTGGTGTGAAACAACTGTGAGACACACGACATTACATGCGGGGGTTACAGAGAGTATGGGCTGGGTATAGTTTAGTCGGGAATGACGGACGTCTGACGGACACGGCGACTGTCACAGCTGCGGAAGTCACTCCATCTTGTTCCAACTAATTTCTCTAAATGGGCGCTTTGAGCTGCGCTACGCGTCACCCCGACTCAGAAATGTTTAACTATACCTCGATATTTTCAACGAGGCGTCTCAAGGTCACGTACGAAAAAGGGAGAGCGAAGGCAGACTCCATTAGGGAGTTACAGCTTCGCTACAGCTCCCAATTTTACGGCTCCCTATAGGCGTGTGCCTTCCCTCTTCCTTTTTCGAGCGTAACCTTGAGCCACGTTAAAAAATCGAAGTTTAACTATTGTTAGTCAAAATTCCTGGTGCAAGTACCACGCTTCAAAATGTATATCGTTTAATCCGTGTACATACGGTGTCAGTAAATTTGTCCGCGTGAATTCAAACAATGTTTGAACAGGATGAAAATATATCGCTTCCGTCCACTTCCAGCAATGTTCATGCAATATATAATAATATAAGATGCTGCGCTTACACTGGACACGCGTTTTAGACTTTTTACATTATTTGGCGCATTTTCATGGTGCGACAACTTGAATGAACGTTTAGACAAAACATCACATCTTCTCATCAAAGACATAACGTGTATTTGCTACGGATAAAGTATAGTCAATAAGTCAATATTACTGTAATTGCATTGCATTGTCCTTAATCGTAATTCATGTGTCGTGTAACGCTCCAATTACATGACATTCATGACACTGTCGGGAAATACAACTGACAG
Organism: Teleogryllus oceanicus; assembly: GCA_964035755.1. NCBI lineage: Eukaryota > Metazoa > Arthropoda > Insecta > Orthoptera > Gryllidae > Teleogryllus > Teleogryllus oceanicus. The sequence continues at coordinate 276,107,244 of CAXIVR010000001.1, read as the reverse complement.
CATTACAAACAATGGTAGTCACCTAACATGTGTCTATTGAACCTTTCAAAACAAGAAATAAGGTCACTTAATTGTTTATCAATAGTAGTATCAATATTAGAAAGAAAGGATTAGTAAACGCACGTGCTATAGCTTAGAAATATTCTTGTCATTGTGCGAATTATAGTTTTAAATAAATAACTTCATTGTGCATCAATTTCAAATTTGAGCCACCCTTTCTACCCCTGCAGTTTAGTTGTAATAATCAAATTTATTTTGGGTTGTCGCATACCAGTCCTCTGAAACGCAGAGCTCTCTTGAGGAAGGGCATAGGAGGCGTGCACGCAAGACAAAACAGGGACCACGGTATCGGAGCGCAATTAGAGCGAAGCGGGGCAGGCGGAAGGGGCAAGAGGCTGAGGAAGGGTACGGTGGGGAAAGGTGCTCTCTGAGAAATCTTCGACCGGCAGAGATGACTCAGGGCATTAACAGATGTCACTGCAGTCCCTCTGACCGGAAGATCCTAGCTTCGAGTGTCGATGGTGGCTGGATTTTCGACAGAAGCATGTCAGCTACGTCAAATTCAGTCGCTGACCGGAGAAGAATTCTAGCCGAGACCGGCGGAGGGGGGGGTAGAACTTGTCCCGGCTGGGGCAGTGACTCGCTGGTGGAAGATTCCTGATTGAGGAAAATCCCGCTAACCGACTGTAGGTCGGTACGGGATCTCGTCATCCGACGGGAGATGAACAGCGCCACATCCTAAGAAAAAATGCATTACACTTATGTGAATAGGGACTCTAGTAGTTGACGCGCCCGGAATCACTAATCAATCAGTCAACTGAGAAATCTTGGGGAGCCAGGTATGCGCGGCTCGAAGCGAAGGAAGGGGAAGGGGTCGAAGCGAAGGAAGAGGAAGGGACCAGGCAATGTTGCATCGCGGGTAGAGGTAGGGAAGGCGGCATCAGCTGAAGTGAGGCCGCGCATCAACTGTTGCCTCTGCAGTGACTCTGACTGGGAGGTCCTAGGGTTCCAATCCCGGCGGTGGCGGAGTTTCCACTCTAGCTAGATAACTATGTCAAATTTAGCCGCTGCAGCGGCTGTCTGGAGGAGACAGCGCGCTGTCTGGAGGAGAATTTTAGCGACCGGCTGCACTAATCGTTCGTTCTCCGTGGTTTCTGTGATCAACACCACGGATATGCAGGAGCAGTACCGTAACGAACGAGCCGCGAACTACGCACTTTCTTTCCTCCTCTTTCTTGCCCTATTCTCACCCCTCACGCACATGCACTTACATGCACTAAACTACCACACAAGTTGGGAGAATAGTGGGGAGCTTAGTGTTAGAACATGTACCGGTCGAGAGGAGCCTCGCTTGTGGGAGTTATTTGGATGAGGAAAACTTCGCTAGCCTTCGTATAGGTCGGAGCTGGATCTCACCATTCAATGAGGGAGAACACCGCACTAACAATGATAATCACATGCATAAACACTTATGGAACTAATGACTATAGCAATTGACGCGCCCGGAAAGACATCATCAATCAATCAATCAATCAATCTGAGTGCACAGAAGGCAGGAGAGTGCGGAAGACAAAGGGTGTGAAGAGAGAAGGGGTGCGGGGTGCTGGAGTGGTGAGGACGTGACCGAGCGAAATGCGCGAAGGAGCGTGAAGGGGCGTGTCGGGCGGCGGCAAGGGCGGCCGGGGGGACCGAGCGGGGCGGAGGCGAGAAGGGCGGAAGGGGCGGTGCGGCTGGCGGACGAGACGGGTCGGCGCGGGAACAGAGGTACCGGAGCGGGCGCGGAGGGCGAGGAGAGCGCGGAGGGGGCGGGGCTGGCGGCGTGGCTTGGGCACCGGAGTCATTACTCTTCGGCGCTCGCGCAGCTCCCGCCGCCTTCGTGTCGTGCGTTCGCGCATCGCCCTTGTTCTTTCGCGCGCCGGCCACCCGCCTGCCCCGGTCTGCCCCCGGCGGCTCCCTCCTGCCTTCTCTGCCCCCTTGCCCTTCGCTTTGCCCTCGCTTCCGCCCTCCCCCCTTCCACGTCCTGCGCCACCTCCCCCTTGCATCCTCCTGCCCCCCTTCCCCCTCCTCCCCTCCTGCCCTCTCCTGCCCTCTCCTGCCCCCTTCTGCCCCCTCCTGCCCCCTCCTTCCCCTCGTGCCCCCTCGTGCCCCCTCGTGCCCCCTCGTGCCCCCTCGTGCCCCCTCCTGCCCCCTCCTGCCCCCTCCTGCCCCCTCCTGCCCCCTCCTGCCCCCTCCTGCCCCTCCTGCCCCCCCTGCCCCCTCCTGCCCCCTCCTGCCCCCTCCTGCCCCCTCCTGCCCCCTCCTGCCCCCTCCTGCCCCTCCTGCCCCCTCCTGCCCCCTCCTGCCCCTCCTGCCCCCTCTTGCCCCCTCTGCCCCTCTTGCCCCTCTTGCCCCCTCTTGCCCCTCGTGCCCCTCGTGCCCCCTCGTGCCCCTCGTGCCCCTCGTGCCCCTCGTGCCCCCTCGTGCCCCTCGTGCCCCTCGTGCCCCCTCGTGCCCCCTCGTGCCCCCTTGCCCTCTGCCCCCTCTCCCCCTCTGCCCCTCTGCCCTCCCCTCTTGCCCCTCTTGCCCCTCTTCCCCTCTTGCGCCCCCTTGCCCCTTCCTGCCCTCTCCTACCACCTCCTGCTCCCTCCTGACCTCGACTGTCTCCTCTCTGCACTGCTGGCGGCCGGCATCTTCGTTGCCACGTTCGACCTTCTGGTCCTGCACACTTTCTTTTTTCCTTGTCTTTTTGGCGTATAATTCATGAAGGCGTATCCTACGATTTCGCGAATAACTTGCCTTAGTTTATTCTGTGATCTTTATTACGAGAAATCATCCGCTGATTTCATACCTCGCGTGTATCATGAGTGCTGGCTCCTTTAAAATTTATACGTTTTCTTCACCTCGCAAAAATGCCTTGCCATTGTTATAACTCTTTTCTTCTTTTTTCTATTTCTTCTTCTTCTTCTTCTTCTTCTTATTATTATTATTATTATTACTATTATTCTTCTAATTCACGACTAAAGATATAGAGTCGGTTGATTCTAAAGTTTACTCGGGGTTTCAAGCAGCTTTCTGAGGACCAGATCTAGGGACTGTCAGTGCCTCTACAATTCTTTGCGTAAAATGTGGGCTCTTGACAAAAAAGCACTTCCGAGTTCCTTGAATAACCTGGGAGTTATTCCAAGTTCTTACTCAAATTTTGGGGAACAAATCCCAGAGCTTGGATAACAATCGGGGCAACTTGGGCTTTTACGCCCCACATTCGGCTCATCTCCATTTCCAAACTCTTGCATTTAAGACGTTTCTCTGCCTCCTTGGTTCCGACGTTGTTGATAGCATGGCATAGCAACATCTAGAAGTAGACATGATATTTTCTCCAAATCCCGGATAACAGTATCCGTTTTGCTTGCCGCTATCGTACGATCAGTTTCAATTCGTTGGCCGTAGAGTTTTGTACATAGTCCAACAAATGTCACCGGTTGTGGTGAGTGTTCGTTACACTTGGAGCATGTGTTTGGAACTTCGAGAGCGGTACTGATCTGCCGGTGGAGGTAACGACATATCCTTTCATGTCTTTTTAAGTATATGGGCTTCACTAGAATTGGACAGGCTGAGAGGAAATGATCAATAGATTCTACTTGTCCATGGCAAATCCGGCATTTGTCATCTTGGAAAATTTTGAGAACCACTTTGTCATAATATTTGATTCTTGTTTTTTTTATTTATTGCAAAGTGAGGTGGTTATACAACGCTCAGCCATATTGCTTTACAGTTGTTTCGAGCGTGCATTTTCTGACGAAAAAGATGTGAAGAGGGTGGCTACGGCGATTCAACATAGGATGAAGCAGTGCGAGTATTAAAGTGGTGGAAACATTGTTGACTGTTTATGGGATGAGTATTTATTTCATTATCTAATATCAGCCAAATTACAGAGGAATATGTGAAGGGCAGTTGGTTGAGATGCACCGGTAACTGAGGGTAGATTTTGGAAGAATGTATGGGAAAGTTTGGTGATATATAAGGACGGCTAGACCTTAGTGGAGATTTGTGTTGCTTATACATATAAGGAGAGCAGAATGGATCTTTAATGTGTAGAGACGGTTAATTACTGGGCGAAGAATACGCAAGCGTCTATTTGCTTCGTTCACCTTCGAGGTGACGTGGTCTTTCTATATCAATCTGATATTCATCAGGACGTCTACAGAACGGATAGGAGCGGTTGTGGAGCACAATGGTATTACAGTCGAGTCTCATTTTAGTGGGAATGAGATGGCTGAAAATCGTAGAGTAAAAACTTTGGATATGGACTTACTTGGATTTATCTTCTTCCATTTCCACCTTCTACATCATGTTTCAATGGTCGTGAGGTGTTCCTGAATTAAGTTTCTTGTAGTACTGAGAAACTGATGAGGCAAAAATGACGGTATCATCTGCTAAAAGGGCAGTGTGTATATTAGGGTGCGTTGAAATGTCTGAACTGCAAGCATTGAAGAGAACTTGCGACAACTGGGAACTCCTGCTGAACTTCGTGGGGAAGAGAGGGTTGGACCCACTTACACAATAAAAGTGCGATCTTTAATGAAATTTTATATGGTGTTTCGGTATACCTAGTTACGTGAGTTTGTTTATTATCTCTTCATACCAGACCGTGTCGAACGCTTGAGCGACATTGAGGATGACCGCTATTAAATGACAGCCAGCATGAAATGCATCATGGATATTTCCGGTTAGACGTAGTAATTGGTGACTTGTCGAATGACTTTAGGAGAAACCAAATTGAAAAGGAGGAATAATATTATTTTAGTTGATAAGTTTTGGGGAGTTATAAAAGATATTCGCCTTGGTGTGTGGAACTTAAAGCAGTTATTAAATTCAATGACTTCATTATGAAATTCTTCCCAAATGTTATGAGTTGGAAAGGTTGAAGTGAAGTAGTGAGCGAGCATTTCGGCTTTTTTTCTTTATTGCTATGAGCTGACTGATTGCCATTTTTCAAAATTAAAAAATTGGAATTGGCTCCTAGCCACTTACATGTAGTTTTCCATAAAGAACCATCGCCAGGATTTAAGTCTGTGACGTATTTTTTGTATTTCTCCAGGTGGCATAAAGCTAGAGTGTTGCGGACGAGTCGGATTTAGAGATTGTAATTTTAAGTGAGGTAATCTGTGTTTGGTCCAAAGACGTCTTATTTTGTTCTTTCTTGATATCAGTACATGTAATGTCTTCCGGTAGCCAAACCGGGAGTGGTAGGTCACTGCACTCATCCGTATCGGCCGTAGGCTGCTGTAGTGGCACAACTAAAAAATTCGAATCTTGATTAATTGCACTTTCCAAAATCGCTGATTGATCCACTTTCCATCAGCAACAACGACCTATTTTACATTATTGTATTCCACAAACAACTGGCAGAAGGGTGAATGCAAGACCGATGCATGTCAATACAAGTTGAAACTTCTAACTCATTTATCCCAATATCAGATTTTTTGAGTTGTGTCACTATTGCAGCTCACGAGTGATGTATTTTCCACTTATTCGGGTCTGACCTTCACATTTTCTTTCATATATTAATACTTTTCTTTATTCTCGTGCTATCTTCTATTGTGAACTATTGGTGATCTTCGGTTTATTCTAGTTCTTGGTAATTTTTAGGGTCCTACTGTTATGTCGGTTACCTTTCTTCCCCCTTTTACTTTTTTCTTTTATTTTTTCCTTTCCCCTTTAAATTTTTATCGTTTCTTCTGCTTCGCGTTTCACCTAATCTTTTTTTTCCTGCCGCCTTCTTATTCCGTGAGCTACGGGTGCTCTTCAGTGCCGTTTCTTTTCCTTTCTCATCTGCCCTGACGTTCCTCAATTTACCTGCCACTTTCCATCACGGCCGCCTCGCGCTTCTCAACAAGCCTCCGTCGTCCGTCGCCCCCTGCCCCGTGGCGCGCGCGTCCTGTATCTCATCTCCATCGCTGCTTCGTCTCCGCGGCCTCTCCTTGCGCGTCCGCCGCCGCCGCCGCCGCCGCCCCCTCGCATATTTATGAACGAGAGCGAGAGGGCGTGCCCGGGGGCGGGGCGGGGGAGGGGGAGGAGCCCGCGCGGACGACGCGGCGCGAGCCCCATATTTCTCTTTTAAAAACTAATCCTCGCCTTGGCCTCATTAAAGGCGACAACGGAAGCAAGTAATTTCGGATTACAAATTGCGCGGCGGGTCCCTCGAGAGCGGGGAAGTTGCGCAGGAGCTCCTCGGCCGGACGGGGTGTGGGGGGAGGGGGACGGAGGCGCCCGCGCCGATCCGCAAGACCTCGCGGCACGAGGGGGCGTGGCTCTAAAAATTGAGAAGCGACCTAGATTGGACGTAACTTGCCCAAGCAGCAACTTACAACAGTATGAAGATTCTTTTGCGCAGCGCTAAGAAACGAACTTGCTTCGTGCGGACCTTGAGTGGCTCGTCTGTGTTTTGGACGCGTTGTAAACATCGGTCGAAGGAAGCTGAAGTTCGGTGAGCAACGCGTTTAACGGGTCGAGCATTCGGCGCGTGACTCAGGTTTAGGTCACGCCACGTGGAATTTGCTTCTCACGCTACGGGTTTGCTAGTTATCGCGAACGTACGTCCTTTTCGGGGGGGGGAGATTTATTCCGCCACTCACGACTTGGCTTTCGTGATGGCACACTACTTCACCAGAGACCGGCCACAGTATTTATTCCTGCGACGGGCAACGAAACTGTTTTGAAATATGTTGGGACCAATTCGTCGTTCACATCAATTACAAACGTTAAATTGTTCGCTTGAAATCGTAAGAATGCTTTGTTTTCAATAACTGTCATCGTCAACCAAGAGGGATTCTCGTGTAGGTAATAATGATTGAAACAGAAACCATGTTTGCATGTAGTATATTTTAATAGATATGAGTCAAATAGGGTAAGAGGGAGAGGGGGAGAGAGACAGACAGGAAGACAGAGACACAGTGACGGGCAGAGACGGACAGGAACGCAGAGGGACGGGCAAGGATGGTAACGAAGTTTAGAAAAAGGTCCGGATTTGAGCATTTGCAGGGTGATACTGCTTGAATCTTTTGCTCGTTGTGTTCCTCATAAAAGAATGAAATATTTTACCTTTGTTTGTGGTCAAAGTGTTTATAAACTAAAGCTTTCGTGTTTAGTACTAAATCATCCAGAAAGCAAAGGGGATATACGTCCCTTTTTCAGTTCCGAGAAACTGATGCACAAAATTTTTGGGTTGCATTTAATTCTCGATAATTTTTTTATTGTTCAGATTTGTATCTCAACATCTGTCGCATTTTCACTTACCCTCCTTGGCCTTTTGTGCTCTTAAACTATACGTTTCGCATCTACCACATTTTCACAATTTTCCCCAAGCCACTCGAAGTCTCATTTAGTCTCAAGAATCTGCAGCAAGATTGACTGCGTAAAAACGTTAAATTAGTTTCAACCGAAACCTGAAATTTCGCGTTGAATCAGTTTTATTGTTTCTCTTGCATCATTATTTTGGAATGCTTATCAATTCGTTGTATAAGTATTCACTTATTAGAACTAAATTAAGAATTAATTAAAGCAAAATTATTTTTCCTATTATGTGCATAAAATCATACACCGCCTAAACACCGAATAAACATTTACAATTTAGAGTATGCATTCAAGTACTTGAAATTTCTGGTAAGAATTTCTGGTGTAGTTTTTAACGCTGTAAAGTAGGAGAAAATGAAGCTCATTAACAAAATATTCAGCATCGGACTTTGTAAAATGAAATACAAGCTCAACGCTTCAAACCATGTATAATCCATGTTTGTTTGATTCTCTACGTGACCGCCAATCTGGCTAATGAGGGAGGAGGCACGTCGACGAGCTTGCCAAACAGAGCAAAACTGAGTATGTGATTTGTTTGTATTTATAATTACAAGTAAACGAAATCATTTAGTTGAATAAGACGCTGAAATGCAGGTTAGAGGTTAAAAAATGTTAATGTAAAAAAATGCACTAACTTTCATGAACGTATGAATACAATTTTAGAACTACGAGTTACTCCTCAGTACAACAAACTTGGTTGTTTATACAGAAAAAAAACTATAATTTCAATATGCATTATTTCATCGTAATCATTGCAGCTATTACACATGTCATTACTCAATATTAAACATTGCCAACAAAGCTCGTTGCTGAACTTATAATTAAACTAATAAAAGAAGGTAGAGATATGGGTGCTCACACATGTGTGCAGATTAAGCTCCATCCATGCGTCACATATTCATGTTTCAGATTTTCACAGTTTTTCGCTATAAACAAATAAATATTTTTATTATATTATGCTTGGTCCCTTTGTTTTTCTAACAGACCTTGAGGTGGGAAAGGGACAAACGTAATATAATAATATAGACGAACAGACACATAAACATTTAAAATGAATATTTTTTTTGTATTGTTCCAGTGGTGATGCAACCTTTCCGCGTTGACGCCATTGGCGCTACTGTAATGCGCGGCAACAGCGCCATTCTACGTTGCCAAGTTCCTGCACACGTTCGAGAGTACGTAACTGTGACGTCATGGATACAGGATCACGATTTTAACATCTATCCATCCAGTGACGGTGGTAAGTACTTATATACTATACTAAGTATTAACAAAAGCTTAAATAACAAGGATATTCATTCTTATACACTTGCAGGTTTTAAGTGTTTCCGGCAACCCTGTATCCATTTGATTCATTCCGTGTTTCTTATTGTTTGAAGAAAGAAGATGTCGTGATGAATACAGATTATTAATAGATATTACGGATATTTTATGAAGAATGTTTCTCTCTCAGTTTTCCATTAATTAGTTGCGTACCGTTTTCTATCGTAAGTGATGGCGCGGTGTACTTTGTCCGTCACTTTAAAAACTTAGATTTTCTAGACGTATAGACAAAATCTCTACGAATATGGTATTTTCTTGAACTTAAATTACCTTAAATTAATAAATGTGTTTAGTTCGTCTTTGTGTGTCCTTACTTTCTTTTGTTATATAAAGAAATATACTCTCATAATTTTTTATTTCCGCATTCAATGAAGCAGTGAGCTAATTAATAACATGACATATTTTGCTCTTTTAGATCACAAAGTGCAAATACCATTTCGTTTTGAAAATTAAATAATGGTGATTGAATGCCTCTTCGCCTTTTCACTTAAAATTCACGCGAGGGTTCTTTTCCTTTTTTGGAAGAACATAAGTTATGGAAATATACTTGCGCTGGAAATATTCTTTACCAAATTCTGTGAAGTCACGGAAGTTAATTAATTCAGTGGTGAGGTGTAGTTGACATTTACATAATTGAAATGATTGAAGGTGTTGTCTATTGTTGACAATGTCAACGCCTTCAATCATTTCAATCACGGAAGTTAAGCTGCTCCAGACATCGCGGGCCCCGGGATGGAAACACGTCTGAGAATCACGGATACCAGCGGTGCTGAGTCCGTGGCCGATAGAAATAAAAGGTAATGACATGACTTGACTTCACCTAAGACTAAGTTCAAGAAGAATTACTCCACGTTCAATGTCAGAAAGGCTTGAAAAGTTGTTACGCAAGTAACAGAATTAAAAATCAACAACTAATCGCACGAAATACCGTAACCAGTGGCGCCGCGCATCGTATTTCAACACTTTTTGGGGATCAAATGGGAGCAATTATCTGCGCATTGATGAATCTAGCACTGCATTATTGTAGATGTTACCGGACACTCCAGAGATAAGATACCTAATTTTTGTATTTAGTTTATTGTTTAGTTTATCGTTCTACATCATCTTTCGATAACGAAAAGGTACGTTATTATAGAGCACGTTTAGAATATGGTCATTCGTGTGTGGAGATTTGTGTACTCCCTTGAATTAGATACGTAAAGCAACGAAACAATATTTACACTGTAAGAAGGAATATTAAATGCCTTGTAAAAGTGGGGTGTAATCGGCGTGTTCTGTATAGAATGGCGGTGTTTTTTCTATCCGTTCTTTGCGTCCTTGCCATAACATTGCTAGCTGGAAGCGCGTTCTGCCCCGAAGTCTTACATTGTCTCGTCAAGTGAACAATGTAAACGATATCGATTACATAGTCCCCCATCTGAGGTGCGTAAGTCGGGGATTGTGCTGAAGCCTTTAAGCTCGAGCTAAGTTTTCGTGCAGAGTGCCAAGCGAAGCTTGGAATCTGAGGAGAAGGAGCGTACGCGCCCAACTTTAAAACAAAATTTCCTCTTTAAACCGCGCCGACCAAGCACTAGAAGACATTTTTTGAGATGGTAACTGATCATTACGTTTTGGGGAAAATGATGTAAATGTTGGGTAAAACAAAAACGATTTGTGTATGATAGGGAATTTTGTTATGCTCGTGTAAACAATCGTTGTCTCATTACCACTTTCCGTGACTTGTCTCTCGAGACATTACAACAAAGATTTATCATCTACACATCAAAACGATTTCTAGAACGGTACATTTAAGAAACGTATCTAGCAAAGTTTTTTTAATAACAAGTTTCTATAAGCCCTTTACTAGCGTCGTACAGAATTGTGGAGTAATCCTGCTTTAACCTAGTCAGTCATTGCCTTTTTTCTTTTGATCAGGGGCTCGGCGCCCTTAGATCCCGGGGTTTCAACTCGGTCACACTCCCAGAATCCGCACAGTCTCGAGTTCACCTCCGTAACTTCACGGAGCTAGCGACGGAGACACGGAGCTAGCAACGCCGACACGGTTCTGACTCTAAAGAGTCATGCAATATTTTATCCATGATAGAAATGAAGATTAGCAATAAATATGGGGTTCACGCCTTCATTTAAGATTATTATCCCTAGGAGTTAATCTGTCATGTATACATATCTCCACAGTAATTTTAATTGCGTGTGCCGTAGTGTATATGGAATAATAGATTAAAACGCCGTTTTCACGGATTGTTTTTCTCCAGTCGTCTTTGGACAGTCTCCCCACTGGTAATGACCTACGCAAGTAGATGTAATTCAGATTATAATTACTGGCTAATTTCTTGCAAAAGTTACGATATTGAATTATTATACATGTTTATTACTTTCTCTCTATGGAGTAGGGAGTAAGTTATGTAATGCTACAGAAAAAACAACGGCGAATTTTCGGCAGAAAAACTTACTACAGGATCCTGATAGCAAAAAGTGGATAAATTCAGTTGCTACATTAAGAAAAAATCCTCTAATACGTGATGTAGCCAGAATCCATGTTTCATGGATCCTTGATACCGAAAACTCGAATAAAAACAAAAGTCTCTCCGTGTCTGTTTGGCCGTCCGGTCGTCTGAGAACAACGCTAGCTGTTAAACCGTCCTTCCGATTTTTTCCTAAATTGGTATTCCCCAAAGGATCTGGCTGATGTCGCGGCCCTTTGAATTTGAAATCGATATTTTGATTTTCGGGGCTGCTTTATATGAAACCCCTGGGACTTTTTCAAAATTGTCGAAAAATTATTCCTTTGTTTCTGATCATTTTTTGTTGTTAAATAGTTTGAAGGACGGTTAAGAGAACGGTGCATGTCTCATGATTGTTGAAACTGATTTTTCGAAAAAGTTCAAATTTTTTTCGGAGGTTTCTTACAACGAAAATATTAAAGATAGGGATTTTTGTCTTAATGAAGTCTCTTCCTTAAAGGTAGATTTTGAAATAAATTTATGTACAATTTTTCGAAAATATGAAACCTCTTCGCGTAATTTTGCGAGAAAGTACGTGCTGTTTTAGCATCTCCAGTTATTGCTTAGTTATTACTTTCGTTGTATCGCATCTTTTCTGCGCACCTAGAGTCCTGAACCTCCACTTCGCAGCTCTTGCATGGCTGCGACAATTCTATATTTCCTGCGATAATTTTCTCAAAGGTCCGTCGCACTTTCTCATCACGATTTCATCCCCAACATTTCGGTGAGGATATTCGTTGAGCCTGCGGTTATTGCAAGAGAGTTCAATGAGACGTTTTAATTATTTTACCACTATACGTCTCCACGGGTTTGCAGAATGGTCTAGGCTCTAGAGCTCCTCATGGAATCATCGGTTAAATGAACTGGATTTAGGATCACACTCTTACTATTTTAACTAACCGAAAGGTTACCAAGATTCCAATATTAATTGGATGACCAGTGGAATAGTATCAGCACGTTTGTGAATCTCAAAAACATCACTCGGGTAGCTTTGTTTCGTGATATTCTGAAACGAAAACATTAGACTTTTGTGCTGTCACTCATCAAAGAAAAAATCATCTAATGGGTCGGTGATGCTTGGTTGTGTTGCTTTTAAATTAAGTGTTTCTAGCCAAAAAAGTGTTAGGCTTCATTTTTATTTTAATAGCCCCGGTACTGGGATATAAATACATTTCGAACTCTGACATAGCCCTTACTGCAAAGAATTTTTCGATTTCGCTCTCTGTAGGCTGCCAGCGTTATTTATGTCGAATCTCAAATTTGCCTCTCAGAACTTCCAGAAAAAAGGCTGTCTCCAAGTTATTCCCTGCTTGAGTTGATGGTTGATTGGTTCTCCTCCCTGAATTCATGAATTGATGACTAGTTAGGCTTAACGTCATCGTGTTTGCCTCGCCTGCCGGGTTCGCGTTTCTATGTTAACGGTTCTAATCAGTGGTTTCCGAGGTTTCTCTGATCCCTTGCAGCCAAATGCGTAAGCAGCATTCCGCACTATAAGTGGTCACAGGCTGCGTGCGATTTGTCCTTCACATTCTTCACCCTGCCTAACCATCTCTCCCAATCCACACTTGGAAGCTGCCGGGGGGAAAGTCCAGTACCTTTGAAAAGTTCTATATGGCTTGACTAAGGCTGATTTAGTTGTTGTTGTTGTTGTTGTTGTTATTATTATTATTATTATTATTATTATTATTATTATTATTATTAGAACCAGCTGTTGCTTGGAAGTTCATCAATAGAAAATAGATCTAATTGATTGTTATACTAAGTAGTACGTACTTCTAACTAAAATGTAAAGTGTAAAATTAGCAGTTTATCCAACACTTTCTTTTTGATCTTATTCATGTACAGCTCTAAGAATGGAAATGAATTTTACGAAACGTCAGCAAACATTTCATTAGACTAATTTCCATTGACCGGGTTCCATGAAGCAGCTGATTCATGATCATAAGACGCTCCATATATTAACCCGAAATAAAAATAATTATTATCGTTATAAAATACAATAACTTCAATGCGAATGTAGATCATAGAGTTGCATCAGTAAACTCTTTGTCCGGAACGAAAGGTTGTAGGTTCGCATTCCCTGAAAGACACCAGTGTTTTCAAATAATTACTGTGGCATGCAAGGAAATGGAAAACCGCCATTTACCTCGTGAAATTATGTAAATAATTATTCATTAATTTATTTATTCTTAATTGCATAGGAGTGGGAAAAAGCTTCAATACAATGCTAAGACAGAAACAAACAGAAAGAAAAAGGAAAGGGTAGTAAGAAGAAAGAAAAACCCAATATCTCCAATCTAGTTTAACGTTGCCTCAGCTCCAGGCCTTTCTGCTAGCGAGAGTGCCGGTGGCGCTCCCAGCCTCTCGCGGCTTCCATTAACAGCGCTTCCTCGCCGCTCTTCTCCCACCCGGGCCCCTCTTAGGAAATCTGCTGCCGCCGCCGCCGCCTCCGCCGTCGCCGCCGCCGCCGCTACCGCCGCCGCCGCTGCCACCACCGCCACCACCGCTACCACCCCCACCACCGCCACCACTGCCACCACCACCACCACCATCGCCACCATCGCCATCATCGCCATCATCGCCACCGCCACCGCCACCGCCACCGCCATCGCCGCCACCGCCACCGCCACCGCCACCGCCACAACTGCCACCGCCACCGCCACAACTGCCACCGCCACCGCCACCGCCACCGCCACCGCCACCGCCCGACCGCCACCGCCACCGCCACCGCCACCGCCACCGGGCCACCGCCACCGCCACCGCCACCGCCACCGCCACGCGCCACCGCCACCGCCACCGCCACCGCCACCGCCACCGCCACCGCCACCGCCACCCCCACCGCCACCGCCACCGCCACCGCCACCGCCACCGCCACCGCCACCGCACCGCCACCGCCACCCCGCCCCACCGCCACCGCCACCGCCCCGCCACCGCCACCGCCACCGCCACCGCCACCGCCACCGCCACCGCCACCGCCACCGCCACCACCGCCACCACTGCCACCGCCCCCCCCACCGCCACCCCCCCCACCGCCACCGCCCCGCCACCGCCACCGCCACCGCCACCGCCACCGCCACCCCACCGCCACCGCCAGCCACCGCCACCGCCACCGCCACCACCGCCACCACCGCCACCGCCACCCGCCACCGCCACCGCCGCACCGCCACCTGCCATGCCTCCGCCACCGCCCGCCACCGCCACGCCACCGCCACCGCCACCGCCATCGCAACTGCACGCCTCGCGCCCCCGCACCTCCGCCTCCGCCGCCGCCGCACAGCGCGCTCGTGCTTAGGGCGCGCGCCGCCGGTTGCAAATGTTTATTCCATTGTAGCCCGCGCGCGTGCGTGCCCGCGCCAGCCGCTGATCGAGGATTTCCGGTAGTTTTCACGCGTCGGAATCAGCGCGCGCGAGCTCTCTATTCTTCTTCCTCCGCCCTTCCCTCTCTGAGCCTCGCGTCGGAGCTGAGGTGGAGGAGAGAACTGGGATGTGAGGCCTACTATGTGGATTTTAGTAGCCGAAACTTCATCCCGATATCAGAGGATTCTACCTGCGCAGGAAGAGATAAAGTCCCCAGCGTGGGCGAGCGGTGTTGAATATTAATTTGTCATTTGATGATATGTTGATGATAACTAAGGCTTCACGGGGAATGAAAATTAATTCCTGAAAAGGGATAGCTATAACGTATGCGCTGAGCTGTCATATTTACGTTTCGTCGATGTAATTATAATTAATTTTATAATCGATTATTACAAATATTGTCGCGTTATTATGTTAATTAGAAGCGTTTATAGGGATTGTTTTGTTTATTTCGACTTTGGACCTTTCAGTAATTACATTAATTGAAATTGTTGGGAATTGAAGAGCATGAAGTTTGGAATATTTATGATGGAGCTTCTTATTTATTGACTTGACCCAATGCCGCGTCTTGGAAAACAGACAGATTTCCGTCGCACATATCTAAATAACTTAATTCTAAGAGCTCATAAATTGAAAAAAAAAAAAAAACAATGCAGCCTTCAGCCATGTGAGAAGTTTACATGCTTTCTTTAGATACCCACGAACTCCGGGGAAAATCCAAAAACATCTATATTACTAATTTCTAATCCTTGCACAATTTTATTTGTGGCTCTTGATCAGTGTGCGTGCTACTTTTTGAAATCCATTTTAAGGGTGGTTTTGTTCGACAGACTTTTTGTTGCTAGAGGTCATTAGTAGGCCTTAATTTCTGCGAGAAGGAACTCGAATTACGTCTTCCACAAAGGAGTTAGTGGATTTCTTCTCGCTTCTATAACTTTTGGAATAACAAACGAATATGGTGATTGACGAACCAAATGACCTATTTTCAGCACAAGACTGGTATATGCTGTATAATGTTACTTAAAACAAATATTTATATTTACACTAACCAACTATGTAAAAAACCGTCTGATAATGAACGTCTTGATTACAGCAGTAACGGGGCTGTATTGATTAAAGGTCGCTTTTCTCTCACCTAAGGAACGAAGTTTTTTAAGAAACTAGTAAAGCACGAGACAGCCCTATTAAGAACAGACATTTCAAGGAAGATATAAAACTTCAGCATGAGAGCACTTTTCAAACTTAAGCACATAAACATAAAAAAGTCTTTCACGACAGAATTTTTTGTATCGTGTTACAAAACTTACTCAATTGTGATTTCTATACTGTTTTGTTTGCTAAAACTTTTTTGATGAAATCGAAGAAGCATTTGTCGTCGGAAGGATGACGGAAGTGGTTCAGAGCGACTCTTTATTTTGAATTGGATAACATATATTAACAATCACCCTCTCACTGTACCTAGGGGTCTTTTTGGTATCCAGCATCGTTTATTTGTATTTGTCTTGCAAATTCTCAATATAGTCTAACTGATTACTATCTATGAATCATTACGTGTCAAACGTGGAAATGGAGGTAATTATTTATACGAAATATTATATACTTGATAGAGAAAAACCGATGTGGTAAAAGTATAATAATGATGATTATTCTGAATAATGACCAAGTTAGAGTGGAATGACAGCGTGTAGAAACAAAATAAAATTTTGCTCTTTACAAATTCACGTTGGATTGATATATAATATCTCAATATTTAAGAAACAAATGTAACCAAAAAGTTTATTCAGAGTTTTAGATTATTTGAATTTTGAAGAGTGATTGTTCAAAGTAAGATAGCGAATGAAACATTGCCCTGTCCGAATTTAAATAGTATTTTCCAAACTTGTTTCCTCCAGTAATCACATTCTATATTCTGAGTTGCATTCTCTCCGCTAAAAGGCATGCTGCTACTTAGACCCAGAAAACGTACGCAGCATTATTATCATTTGCGCCCCCCGATCGGCAGATCGTAACCAGCTGCATGGAGATCTTATCATTGCAAATTTCCATTTGTATGAATGGCTAGATATGAAGAACTCTCATTGCCGAACTTAATTCTCATTTCCAAGTTCGTGATTGTAATTCTGATGGGTAAATGTGTAATAATGTGTAAGATAGTTGAGTTCCTGCTGGTAATTTTTTTAGAATAGTGGTTGTTTCCCATACCATGTTTATTTGTAGTAAAACGTTTGACAGGCTCGTTTTTTTAAGATTCATTTTAAAAATCTCTCATCTCCAGAGCGAAATGAATTTTATAAGCTCATTTGTCAAGTAATTAATTGCAACGAATAGAGTAACTGAGAAGATTGAGAATATCGATTCCTGAAGGCATCACATTCTGCAGCGGACAGACTCCCCGCCTTCCATTGCTGGTCCCGGGATTCGATCCCCGTCCGACGTAAGTGGAATTGATGATGGCTGCCGGCAGGATTCCACGGAGATCTCCCGTTTCCCCGCCTCTCATTCGACCATCTCTATCTTAATGCCCATTACTCACATCATCATCTTCATTACATCTCAACAGGAACGCATTACCAGGCACACACGACCACGGTCTTCTTATTTCTGCATTCGCAATTACTGCCATTATGGCGTCTCCATGAAAATGTATGCCATGCGGTGGCGGATTTTCGACACTAGCTACGTAGCCGAGTCTAAAGTCAACCTCTATCTGGATATTACGTTTAGCAGCCGGCCGTCTAATTTGTAGTTTTCTAGGGTTTCCCCAATCAATACCAGGGGATTGCCGGAACGGTATCTTCACAAATGAATCACGGGCTGCGAGAGAACTTTCCTGCCTAATTCTTCTCCCGTCTTACCCACACACACAAACACAAAACTCATTTAGGTTAATTACACAACTTCACAACCACACATGTCGCGAGATCAGTCGGGAGCTTTTTCGGCTCGGGTGGTCATTCACTGGACAGGATGCATGTGGGAGGAAAACCCGCTAACCGACATGTAATTCGGCGCCTGATTTAATTAAAATTGGCAAAACTACAATATTGACGGAGTTTTTGTTTTCTTAAATAATATTGTCCTTAAAAAATAAATCTTTGAATAAACGCAAGTACATTTTTGAAAAATTGAGTATATATCACATAATTTTTACATGAATTTATTTAAAAAACAAAGAGGCTCCAATTTTTTTCTTTTTCTTCGTTTTTTTACGAATAGAACACTTCAAAAAATTTCGCGGGCCTCACTGTCATTGAACTCGCTCGATTTTCGAAGATTTTCGTAAATGATAGTAAATACTTTAATTAGACTTCACTTCTCCTGGCAAAAATTTGTGCTCTTTTTTTTCATTTACTTGATTTATTTGTTCCGGTTACAACTTGTATGGGGGTGAAATTGATTTGGTCAATAGACTTCCTTTTATAAACTGATCTGAGCGTACAAATTGACTTTCATGAGAGTACAATAGATCTGGACTAAAAGTTTGTTTTTGAAGATGTATTATCAATAATAATTTTCACATGTATGTTAGTTATGAATCTTCAATATCACATGTCTCATTTCATTTCGCTAACCTATTACGATTACATACTAGTATCAGAATAAATCATTGTTAAAAACAACGAGCCATGAGTGTGTTTCGTTTAATGAACGCCATCTCCTAGAACCTCCTACCTCGTCACTGATGGGATTACATCGCGCTCTCCATCAAGCCGGCACGACCTCGCCTGCCAGCGGCCCACGTGTGAGTGCATGAGCGCGTGACTGTGTGAGTGTGCGAGTGAGCCCTCGTACCCGCCAGCCCGAGTGCGGGATCCGCCGCCGCCGCCGCCGCTGCTGCTGCTGCAGAGAGACAAATGCGCGTGCTGTTGAGTCAGTGAGTCGCGACGGGACAGAGGGTCCAGCCCCGGCACACAGAAGCCGTAGGCCGGCTGCCGCGCGCCTCCCGCCGCGCGCCTGTTAATATTCAAGCATCAGAGGGGCCGGACGCGATAGCTCTCCGCCGCAGACCAGCGCCCGTGCGCGCGCGGGCGGGCCGAGGAAGGCGCGCGGAGGCGGGCGGGCGGGCGGGCGGACGTGCAGAGGAGTGGCAGGGCGCCGCGGAGGGCGGGCGGACAGAAGACGGCGGGCGGTGGGTGGAGCGGGAGGGTGGGGGGGGGCGGGCGGAGGGGGGTCGGACGGTGAGTAGTGCGGGCGGAGGGGGTGGAAGAGGGCGGGTGGGTCAGGCCGTGGTGGGCGGGTGCGGCAGGCGGGGCGGGAGGGGAGGGGCCGGGAGGGGACGAGCGGGGCAGAGGGGCAGCGAGGAGGTTGCCAAGGGGCGGGAGAGGAGGGCGGGCGGGTCTAGGAGCGCGGAGGCAGAGAAGGGTGGGCCGAGGAAGGCGGGCCGTTGGAGGGTGGGCCGTTGGAGGGCGGGCCGAGCAGGGCGGGCCGAGCAGGGCGAGCGGGCAGGCTGGCGGGCGGGCCGGCCGAGGAGTGCGGGCGCACGCGTGAATCTCAGCACGGCCTCTCCCGGCGAGCGCGCGCCCCCGCTCAAACAGGCCGTTTCAGAGCCAGCGCCCCCCCGACGCAAACCCCGGCAGCGATTGGGAGTTCACTCGCGTGGCCTTTGGCTTGGCCTCTCGCTCGCTGGCGCCAAATTGCTTCTAGATGTACAGTCATACGGAATAGAAAACAGGTTACAACATGCCTTTTATCATTATAATGAATGAAATGAAAGTTCTCTAAGTTACGTTTATTACATGACGATAGGATAAAAAATATGATTATGCTTACAGGCAGAAAGTTAATACGGAAAGGAAACAGATGACAAGGCCTTTGTCAACTTCAATGAAAACGTAAAAGTGCTTTAAGACACGTTTATTCACGACCATGCAATAAAGTTTGATTAGCGGACTCATGGATAACTTTTTGGAAACATCATTGTAAATCATGCACTTACAGTAGGAACGTTCTTGTGGAGTAGGAGCCACATGAAACAAGCTCTTTGTCACTTTCAATGAATAAAATAAAAGTGCTTTAAGACTCGTTCTTATTAGCGCACTCATGAGAATATGTAGAAACTTTATTGTAAGAATTTTTTTTAATTGGTCTCTAATATTTATTTTACTAAATATAGATCGGATTTGAGCTGTAATGCTATTTTTAATTTTCAGGAATGTTTTAAAAATACTACCGTTCTATTTTCTTAGTGTCCGCAATACTGACTGCAAGAATCTAATTACACTCACTCGCTGAGAGTAGGTCATTTAAATCATGGATCATTAGTATCCGTTTGATTCTTTCAAATCATTATTACACTGGGAAGAAGCTCATGTTCACTCGCATGTTCCCAGAAAAATCTGGGAAACTGAAAGTCGATAGAAACGTTCTGCGAATTTTCTTGCATGAAATATTACTTCAGTGTATCTAGCTGATTCTCCGGTTGCAAGGAGAGAGACGTTGAGAACGATTATATTATTTATTTAGTCGACCCCAAGAACGTCAAAATCAGTATGTGAAGAAGGATAATCTTGGCGCTAACGCTCCAAAATTCCTACCCACTCATTTGCTTTTTGTAGTTAAATTGTGAACAAAGGTAGTGGCGGCAAGGGTTGCAAACATTTGGAAACTTAAATTTTCAACAATATGTTTTAGAAAATTATTCGTATCGGCACACTATAGATTTAATAGAGTATCTGAAGAAATTACTATTACATTTCGCATCTAGGAAAAATAGTTCAAGAAGACGTGTGCAAGTAGTGAAACGTTCGTAATTAGTCGTAGATATTTTCAGTTTAGTGGATTCGTATATGGCTCATTACCACTATAATTTCCGCAACGTCGTCCAAGCTGAAAGTTATTTAGTGGCATCATCGGCAACCATGTCGGAACGTGTCGCTGTCTCTTGTTACCCCATGACCCATTTCCTGGCTTCACTTCGCCAAGGACGCACGACCTCCGACGTTTGTTCGTATCCAAGAATGTGCGTTCCTCATAGGTTGGAAATGAGAGCATGGGTGAAAGCACTTCAACAGACAGACCGAGGATTGGCTCTGAGATACCGCAATTCATGGGAAACCCTCATCAAGCTCACGTAAACGTCTTACCGGATGACGGCAATCACCGAAATTCCCTTGTGATGACGGTCAAAGCTCAAGCATCTTATTAATTATTCATCAGCCATATAGTTATTAGAAGTACGTACGTATATGTATGTACGCCCTCACGCTAGCAACGCGCGCGCGAGAGTGCATGTGTGAGGTATGAGAGCTTAAAGGTAATGCCGTGAATGGAAAGGTATTTATTGTGCCTACAATAAGACAGGGCCGCAACCCAATCCAGACATATCGATTCGCCCCTTTCGCATACAGCTATCGATATGAATATGCTATACCAAAGGAGACATGAGTGGGTTAATCGGAAATTGTTTTCATCTGGATGTCATCTTTAATGTTGCGTTTCAATTTGCTTTCTCGTTTTTTCTGCGCAATTAAGGGAAACGTAGACACATTCATGAAGTATCGTCATCAATTAGATCTTTGTTGGGGAGCGAATGACTAGGATATCAATACAGTAAAATCTGTCTAAGTTGGAATCGATTGGAACACAAAACATTTCTGGTTTAGGGAGGTTTCCGTTTTATGCAAAGTTGTCCATTTCATAACACTTATGATTTTGACGTTTCTGCCATTAAAGTAGTAAATTACATGGCCATTATAATTATCAAAATACATTAATATATAACGTATATATGGAAGAAGTCACCATAAAATGAATATTCACTCTTCATTCATTCCATCAATTCATAAACACTCTTCATTGACAGCTTTTGAGTTGATAGTAATTAACAATAAACCTTATTGGCTATATTCCGACCACTTGCTGACTTTCACCACACAATATGTCACAACCCAGTACTATGACTTTCTGATACCCTCGCATGGCCTTGAGTAATGCGTATCTCGTCGAGGGTTATGATTTTCAATGCAGGGCAAGATGTGTGAATAGAAGCGATGCCCGCCCACCAAGGGACAAGCCACCCCAAGGTCGAATTCTACGCTGTCAGCTGAATCCACTCTCCTTCAATGTCCGCCTCCCGTGACTAAATCACATGTCGCATGGATAGAGAGTTTAAAACAAGCTTTGCAGATGCATTCAGTTCATTAAGAACATCTCGCGTCTCACTGCCAATTGCATTAAATTCATAGGAATTCCGTTTTATAAAGATTTTTGTTTTCCTGGAGGACATGAAAAACCCTTCCATTTCCGTGTTAGGGATGTTCCGTTTTATGCTGTGTAAGGTGCCATTTAACTTCACGAGCCGGACAAAGTTTCCTGTTAAAGCTGGTTTCCGGCTTGTACAGATTCCGGTTTAGACAGATTTTACTGTATTTGGATTCACTGAGGTCCGCATTCTGAATATATCCTTCCGAGACGCTGTAGTAATGACTTTACGGACCGCAAAACTGATATTTTGAAAAATCTTTATGATGTGTTATTACAGTGATTATCCGCCATGTGTCATTGAGAAATAAACATCTGGGTCTCAGCACCGTGGGGATAATCATGTCACCAATTTTCTGAAATGGACCAAAAAAACAATGTGTTTGCAAAGTAACGTGTGTGATTTTTGTGACTTAGCTGAGATAATGCATAATCATGTAATGAATCACGCTTTTAGATATCCCGGCCAGTAAAGGAGGATAGTTTGTTTCGTGAAGATGCCGCTTGGCGTGGGGCAACGACGGCATGCCGCAGGCGCAGTATGTGAACGGCGGAGGTTGTGTGCTGCGGGCGCAGGGCGGAAGCAACGCGGCGGGGTGGGAGGTGCGCAAAGGCGCTGTGCACGGGGCCCGGGCGGGGGAGGAGGAATAGCGCGGGCGCCGGGGGGCCGGCCGCGTTGGCCGGGGCGCGGGCGATGCGCGCACCCGCCTGGCAATGCTGATGTATGGAATTGCGGCGGCGCGGCGCGTCGGAGGTAATACGGCTAATTAACCAGCGCAACCGCGCCCCCCCCCCTCTGACTCTTCCCCCCACCTCCACCACCCCACGTCGCCCGCGCCCGCGGCCCCGCCTGCCCCCTTCCCCCCTCCCCACCCACGCGCGGCCGCGCGGTGCCCAACCATGGCCTGACCGGACGCGGCAGGTCCAGGTCCACCCTGGCAACACCAGCCCTCGGAAACCACCCCTTTCTCGGTAAAGTCATTACTACAGAGTGTCTGGGAATGAAGTGTTCAGAATGCGGATCTCAGTGAATCCAAATATTGATATCCTAGTCATCCGCCTCTCCAATAAAGATCAAATTGATGATGAATCTTCAAAAATGAGTTTGGGTTTCCCTTAATTGTTCTGTAAAAGTGATAAAGCTAATTGAGACGAAGCATTATAGATGACATCCAGATGAAAACAATTTCCGATTAACCCACTCATGTCTCCTTTGGTATAGCATATTCATATCGATAGCTGTATGCGAAAGGGACGAATCGATATGTCTGGATTGGGTCGCGACCCTTGCGTATTGTAGGCACAATAAATACTTTTCCATTCACGGCATTACCTTTAAGCTCTCACGCCACAAACATACTCTCTCTCTCGCGCGCGCGTTGCTAGCGCGAGGGCGTACATACGTATACTTCGTACATACGTACTTCTAACTATATCGCTGATGAAAATAGGAGCCGGTGCTGCAACTGCAGTCGCCTTGTCTTCTCTAGTCTACTGATGTGCACCTATTGTATTCTGACATTAGGGACATTTTTGTCTCCTGTCGCTCTAGTCCGCCTCCTCTGTCGTTTCCTTTTGTAATTTCTTTGTCCGTTCCTTCAACCTATGGTCTTCCTTCTACTCATCCCTGAATACATTCTCTGTGCCCGTTCCCTCTCCCTGTTCCCCCCCCTCTGCACGTTCCCTCTCCCCGTTCTCTATGCGCGCTTCCTCTGCTCGTTCATTCATCTCGATTCCTCGGCTCGTTCACTGTGCTCGATAAGTCTCTCATAATCCCTGCGCGCTCCATCCGCTCTGCTTCCTCCACAAATTCTCTTTTCTCGTTTACTCTGCCCATTTTCTCTGTTCATTCAATCTGTCCGTTACAACTATCCACTTACAAGTCCGCCCATTTCCCCCTGTTCCTCAAAAACATTTATTTGGACGTTTCTCCTTAAACCAGGCCTGCTTACTCCTTCTAAACTCAACTTAAATCATGCTTTCCCAAATGAGAACCTGTGGTACTAGGTACTTATCTCATTCGTTTGATTGCCACAACACTATAGTCCCTCGCCCTCTCCTGCCCATCGCCGCCTCTTAATACCACCTGGTGTGTGATCCCGCCCCTCCCAATTCAGGGCTACATTTTCGCTCGTCCCTTCTACCATTGCCGCAACACGGCGCTATGCGATACTCGGTCCTGCTGAGATGGTTTAGTGGCATCACCATTGCCGATGCAGCATCTCTGACCAAGTGGTCGTAGGGTTCGTAAACAATGGCAGGATTTTTGGCACTAGTTAGGTAGGTAGGTTGAATTCAGCCGTTGCCTGGAGGAGAATTCTAGTGCCCGGCTGCTCTGATCGGTTGTCTTCTGTGTTATTTTTATCAATTTTACGAAGAGAATGGCGGGAAAGTAGTTCTGTAACAGACGGTCCACGGAGTACGCACCATCTTTCCTTCCCCTTCCCCTTGTGCTCTCCTGTCTTCTCACACACGTACATATAATACAATGTCGTACGGGTGAGAGTTTTCCCCGGCGGAAGTGGTACCACGCTAGGGGGATGTACTTGGATAGGGAAACCCCCCAAGCGGACGACGGAGGCGACGTAGGTCGGCACCGGAGCGTACGTCATCCACCCACAACGGACGGAATACCGCCACTGCCTGGCTTTAGCATACACTATACGGGCGAGACCATTGACCAAATAGTTGATGGGCGAGGAAACGCGAAATCCACACTCTCATTTGCTACACGGCCGCGCGGCCACTCGTGCTGCCACGGTGATCTTCGACGCTGCAATGCGCCTCGACCTGCGTTGCTCCCCCCCAGCCCTAAAGCGCGATTCCCCTCCAACGCCGGGCTCGATACCACCACGATCTTCCGCCGCTATTAATTCCTCGACCTCCGCCGGTTCCGCAGCCGCCGCCGCCGCCGCCGCCACCGCGAGAAACACTGCAGTTGCTCGTACTCCGTTCCTACCGCAGCCATTGTAACAGCCTCTATCGCCTACTATTACCCCTCGGCTCCGCTCCCGAGCCGCTATCGCGTTGTCCGTCCATACAGTGCACGCGCCGCCCCGCGCGTCTGCTGCACAGCAGAGCCCGTGCATTACGCGCCTGCATCTGCCAGCCATGTGCCGTCATTTCGCGACGTCTGACCGCAATGGCCTAAGTGAAGCTGTTTCTACCATTTATGCAGCAGCTGCCGGCTATCCCCTACTGCGCCGTTTCGTACGCCACAAGCTGTCGTTATATGCTCTGTAAACAACCTGTAAAAATCGATCTTTTAACGTATGGAAAATGCTCCCTCTTTTTCGCCTTCAGCACAGCAAACATACCGAATATACTCGTGATATGATTCAGACACATACTGCATTGTACACTGTTCATTACTGGTAGTATTACCGCTAGTATTGTTTTGTCAGTGGCTACTACCCGTGCTCGGGACTGCTACCACCATCTCAGTGTCCTCTCTCCACAGCGTTGCTGTCACAGTCACTCTCATTACCATCTCTGTTGTGCTCAACTAAATTAGCGTCTGGTTTCGTTCTCGCCATCTCCATTGCGTACGCCCACGCGTCTGCCCTCGCCATAGGGGGGGCGGTGCCCGGCCTCCATCTGCCTCCACGCATGCACGCCCGCCACGCCCCGGCCAAGCCCCCCCCGCCGCCGACCGCCGCCCCGCCCGAAAGGGCGCGGGGCCGGCGAACAGCGGGCCGGGGCGCAGTGCCGCGATGGTGGGGGGCGGCGAGGGCGGGGCGCTGGCGGGCAAAGGGCGAGGGCGGAGGGCGACGCCGCGCTCGCCGCCGGCGACCGTAATGCCCCGCCGTCGCAGCAAAACACGGGAATTCCATCGCGAGTGCGGAGGGCACCATTCATCAGCCGCACCGGGCGGCCGCCCGCCTGCCCTCCCATCCCTCCCCTTCTCACTCCATCCTGCACTATTCCAACCCCGCACCTCCCCCCCCCCACCCCCCCCCCCTTTTCCCCCTGGACCTCCCGCCCACTCGCCCCTTCCCCCCCCCCGCTCCGCCCCGCATCGTGCTCTCTCTCTCTCACTCCCTCTATTGTGCAGCGTTTCCGTCGCGCTCCCTACCTCGCTCCCCGCCTCACTTCTCACCGCGCTCCGCGCTCCCCACTTCGCTCCACGTCCCGCTCCCGGGCTCCCCGCCGCGCTCCCCGTCGCGCTCCCCGTCGCGCTCCCCGCCACGCTCCCCGTCACGCTCCCGTCACGCTCCCCGTCACGCTCCCGTCACGCTCCCGTCACGCTCCCCGTCACGCTCCCGTCACGCTCCCGTCACGCTCCCGTCACGCTCCCGTCACGCTCCCGTCACGCTCCCGTCACGCTCCCGTCCGCCCCGTCACGCCCCGTCCCCGTCACGCTCCCGTCACGCTCCCCGTCACGCTCCCCGTCACGCTCCCCGTCTCGCTCCACCGGAACCACACCCCCTTCCATCCCTCACCACCTTCCCCGCCGCTCCCCCCGACCCCCTCTCCGTCTCGTACCCCGTCACGCTCCCCCCACGCTTCACGCCCGGCTCCACTCCCGCTCCAGCCGCTTGACTAGACCGGCGCGCGCGCGGCCGGAAGTCTCCCCGGGAGCGCGGTGGCCGGCGGCGCGGAGCAGCGCGACGCGGGGGCGCGACGCGGGAGCCCACTTCCACAGCCGCAGGCCAGGAAACGGCCTTGTTCATTAAAACGCCGCGTTCATAACGCCCGCAATGAAAATGGATTCAGAAGCGGTGGACGGCTAGGGCATAATTCTTAGATCTCTGCTGCGGCTCGCGATTGTCCGTAGCATAGTTAAGTCGCGGAATGAGTTATTTAATTTTTCACGAGTAAAGTTTGGGAACTAAGCTAAAAAACATTATACACTGGTGTTTATAAAAGGGTTACGTATTGTTATTATTGAGAAATACGTGGCATAGTTTGGATAATTTAAATGACCTCTGGATATAATTTGGCGGTTTAAACGTTGAATGGTAAATTCGTGAAATACTTTTCTTCCCCTTTCCGGAACATTTATGACGTTCACAGAAATACTAGATAAGCACGTTGTTGTATACAAGGGATGGAAATGATATTTTGGTTTTGGTTGTTTGGGAATTCGCAAAATGTACGTTGTATTTGAACATATCAGTGGAGAGGAAAAAATATGGTTTGGATTGTTTTTTGTTAGTTGAATTATTGAGAAGAAAAATAAAAATAGAGAAGGAGAATGCAAATTCAAATCACTAGTGTGTTATGGAAAACTCAACATTAGCTTTGTACTACAGAAGTGTGTTAGTTATTCAGAACTTACATATTTAATTGCCATTTAAATAACCAAAGGAGAGTGGGAGTGGTTTTCCTGGACAACGTATGAAATTTCAAATATTCTTTAAAGTGTTCAAATTTATTTTCTCCGTTGATGTCTTAGCTCTGATCAGCAATTTGAGCATGTATTAATTAAATGAAGTTGATATTCCAGAAAACCAACACCTGGAAATTCAAAT
Organism: Teleogryllus oceanicus; assembly: GCA_964035755.1. NCBI lineage: Eukaryota > Metazoa > Arthropoda > Insecta > Orthoptera > Gryllidae > Teleogryllus > Teleogryllus oceanicus. The sequence goes on along the minus strand of CAXIVR010000001.1, from coordinate 276,080,057 downwards.
TTTGAAAAGCGCTTGGAAGTAATATTATCTATTCTATCTTGGTCATGTTTTTCCCCAGTTCCCCAGATATCCCGAGAGCGAATGCTGATATGTTTCGTCATGAGATATTCCAACATCACATCCAATGTACATTGCTTATTGTTGAAATACTTTTTTTCTTCTTCGTGGAAGCGTCACTTTTTGGCCTTCTTGTTAGCCCAGTAATCTTTCGTACGTACCGAAAGGGTCTGCTTTCGTTGCTCAGGCCATGTGTTTCGTTTGTCTTTCTTTTCCACTTCGAAACTCTGCGATTTTGTAATTTTTCTAATTATATCACAATCTTTTAAATTTGGAGATCCTAATTCTCTAAGGTCCTTCTCCGTTTGCCTGTACCACTTCGGTCTAATGACTTTACTTTGATAATTATATGGACATTGATAATTATAATTATTATTATTATATAAATTAATAATAGTAATATTTCTCGGAACATCTCATGTTTCACAAGGATCCAAATGACATCTCATGAATGAACTAGTGGTGCTACAGAATGGCACAGACTTTCTCATACTGGCTAGTTTTCCAATTTCTTTGGTCTGGGCTAGATTTTCGGTCTTGCCCAATCTTCCTGCCTGCTGTAATTTTATCGTAGCCCAGAAACATTTTTTTGATTTTTTTCAGTTTTTGTTTTCTAATGGTAGTACCGACATATAACTTTAAGAATTTATTTAACTTATTTATCTTATTTTATTTAGCTTTAACTTATACAGAAGAATAAAACTTCGTCACTTATAGAAATTTTCGGTGAAAAAATTGGAGCCGATTTTAAGAAAATGGCGTTTAGGCGTTACTGTAAACTTTATTTTTGAGTTTTTGGGAATCTTTATAAGACATCATTCAAAGCACATGTACTTGTAAATGCAATAATGAGAACGAAACGCCGCTAATGTGACTGTAAACGACGTGAGAGACTAGTCAAAAAATGACATTTTTGTAAATTTTGAAAAAAAATAATACAGTAAAATGACCTTTATGTCAACTAATAATGTACATTTGGCACTTTTCCTAACATGTTTAAAAAATTTCAAGCTGCTTTGCGAGAAAATCTTTTTTTTAAATTTTTAACTCAGAATTTTCAAAAATTGCAAAAGTTTGAACTTTTTTGGCGCCTTACTACAACAACAAAATTGAAGATAGATTTTTTCTTCATGTAAAATTTGTTCTCCGTATTTACTTCTTTCATTACGGTCATGCACTTTTTAAAAAAATTAGTAGTTATCGTGCTCTGCCATCTTCATTAGTAAATTTTACTTTATTCTTTCAAAACATTTAAAGAAAAATTTTGGATCAATTTTTGAGAAAATTTTTAAAATGTTCCAGGGGCATTTGGAAAATTTGTAAAATACCCCCAAGATTTAAAGATTTTTTTCAAAATTGCAGCGCCACGCGTCGAACCAGGTCGGTTGGGAAATATTAATTTTGAAAAAGTCATACATATGTTTTAGACGTCAGTGGTGTTCGTCGACGGACGGAGAGACGGACAGACATATTGACACGTTTTGAAAAAACACTTATTCGTTATCAGGGGACCCCAAAACGTATTTCCATTGAAATCTCGAAATCGATTTTCCGAAGCATTTCATAACTTCCTCTAAACTTCGTATACTCCGTATACGTATACGAGAAAATAAAACCTGCTCTCCCATGTATTACTGCATTTCACTTTTAAGTGGAAATCATCCAGAGACAGATCATGCGATCATGGGATGGCATAACGTCCAATCCTCACAACTTCCCGCTGTGATTCGTTCCCTAAGGACCTTGCAGTGCCTCATAATTTCGTATTCACTTAGTTCGTGCACTATGTATTGCGGTGTCATGGTATCGCGTGTCATGGAGACAAATTTTCGTGAAAGTTCCACAAGGAACTTCCTGCCAATTTTATATATTTTAAAGATTACATTATACACTGAAAAAATGTATCTTACAGCTCATTACGAACTTTACTGTTGAAATTTAGATTCTTAAAATAATTTTAATGTATACATCACCGTAGAAATGAAAACAAAACCGAAAAAATTAATTAAGATGAAGATATTATTTCACAAAGTAATATTTTCAGAAACTTGGTGTAATATTTTCAGAAACTGTTTATCTGCTGAGAACCCTTTTTATAAGGATGCCATCCTTTTTTTTTTTTGAATAAATGTTTTGAGTATTGATTTCAAGACAGACTTTCCTGACAAAGAAATATACAGCTTGAAAAGCACTCTCCGTGCATTTCTCTCTGAAGCCAACCATACAATACAAAAAGTATAAGAAGTATTTATTATGCACCAGAAAATACAACCTCTTTGAAAAATGCATGCAAAGGAGTTTCGTACATATTAGTATCAAAGTTTTCTCATACAATGCTGTGATTCATTTCAAATTTCTGTCATTCATGTCCTCTACGACTTCTAGTTTTGTCTTTCCGTATTCACGAAACGTCGCTTTGCGTATGCATCCACTCTTGCAACTTATGCTGCGCTCTGGAAACTTAAGCGATATTTTTGTATTTATTTGGCAATTGCATCCATGAGTCCCTTGGGTGAGAAAAGGAAAGTGGAGCGCATGAATCCGCCGTTCCATTCTCTCCCGAGCGTGGTTGAGGAGTTTCCTTTTTTTCTCTTTTTTTGCATTTTCCATTCAGCAGTAAATCTCCCCAACCCCCCGCCGAGCTATCTCTTCTGTCCGACTATTCCGACGACGCGTCTACTCAAGATGCGCGTCCTAATGCTCTTTCGTTGCCACTTCATCTTCTCTGCGCCATATTAGTGTCATAGAAAGAAGCTTCTTTTTGTACGTTTTGATGCGAATGATATTTTTTTTTTACTTTTAGAATCAATTTACGAAATTCTACTTTTTTGTGCTCCGTTAAATGACCTCGTTTCGTAAGATATCAAGTACTAAAAGAAGCATTCAGAAAAACATTTTTGGGGAATTAAAATGAGAAATGTACACCAAAATGCAGACACATTCATTTCAAAAATTGTGGGATTAGGCTCACTTACTTTACTTAACTTTGTCGCTTTGTAGCTGGAAACAGCCACACGGCCGCTTGGGAAAACTCCTTCAGTCATTAGCCAGTGCCAAACATGTGGCGTCGTAGATATTGTCTTGCAGGAAAGAGAAATCTCGAAGAAACAGCAGTATAAAATGTGAGAGTGGATGTTGGTGCATTTAATCCTGAAAAGCGTTTGCTATATTATGCGCCAGCGATTTCGACGCAGTATACCCAAAACTTGAAAATAACTAGACGTCTACAGTTTTATTCCACACGTAGGTATCAATTTAGTCTTAAAATATTTTCTCAAAGGTATATGCTATTTACAAAAATATAATTTCATCAACACAATTTGTTAAACTATATGTACTGACTGGACTTTGCATTGAAGCATCTTCGGCACTTGCGCATTACGTTCGAATGGTTGGTTCCCGAAAAAAAATGCCTTAAATGTCCTCCGTATTTTAAAAGGAATTCTTCCATCATCGCCAGGAAATGATTTAATAGGTGATTTCATGATAATTATTATTATAATATCCATGTATTGAGATAAAAAATTCCAGAAACTTAAAATATTCTCATTACTAGTATTCATATCAATCTTAATCAAATGTAAAATAATAATTTAATATTAGGGATGTAACTACTTCTTAAACACTATATTTCTTATTATTATCGCCATCAAGCAATAATCTGGGAACTTAGCAACAGCCCAAGGAAAGCTGTCTTCCCTGGGCGGTATTAAGATACGTTATGGGATGCCATGACCGAGCAGTTGTGAAATCCCACCATGTAACAGTGGCACGTTCCTTTCCTGGTTATACAGCACACCAAATAAACTGAAATATCCGTAGATAATATGACACTCAAGTAACAGCAAAAACAGTTGAAAAGCTAGCTAGCATGCTAGAATTGCCCTTTCAGTAGAATATCATTTTATTACAACGATTAATAAAATAAAGGTACGGCTTAAATATCAGTTTAAACTCTGAAATAAATTATGTATAATTTTTGTGGGTGTTGATTAAACACTTGTGAGATATAATACCATGCATCTAATACCCAAAATATTTCCATTACACTCCCCTATAAATTGTATTATAATTTTCTTCCTCAAAGTTGCAGTTTCAACCAAAAATGGTGAATTCTCTTTCCAACTATTATGATTATATGATTGGAGTTTGAGAAATGGCGTAATTATTGAAAGGTGAATCTAACAAACCCCTATGATACATCTGCTTGATCTTCAAGGAGATGTACTACATCCTATTCAGTTGCTGGTGGATGAAATCTCTGGTCAGCTTCAGTAAGTTTTTTGTAGCGCACTTTGTTTTCGCTCTCATTCCAAACCCTTTCCACATTTCTCTTGATCATTTCATATTAAACGTTATATACACTCTCATTCCCATGGTGCTGCACTGGTGAGACACGATAGCAATGTTTGACAGGTTCAAAGACACATCCTCCCCGTATGGATTTCGAAATACTCAAGTTATAAATACAACCTCGTCACTAAGGTTGTTGTGAATGATATCCTGGTTATAAAAATTACGACACAAAAATCACCGACAGTACTCTACAGGGAATGCAATGTCTTCCGGGTACAAGTGTTGTGCGGGATAAGTTGCCCCAATGCCCACCAATAAGGAGAGCGATATCAGAAAAGTTGCTGGTGAACCTCCGTTAAGTGGGATACCGCATCACTAGTTCATTGAAAAACGTTATCATCTTTGACGCGGCTACCTGTCTTAGAAGTTTGTAACATTTATTTTGAACCACTCTCATTAGATACTGTTATACCTCTAATACATATTTTTATGATTTTGTAATATAGTAGAATATTTCTAACTAGAACTTAAATAACCCGTATTCTTTAATGTCTAGGATTTTAATTACGGCCTTAATTTGTTTCACTTTGCCAAATGTGTGATAATTCAAATCCCGTTGTGCCGAGTTATTTGATAACGTGATTATTTTCCCCTTCAATAATAGGACTATAGGTACCCTTGAATTTTATCCTTAGGAAATATTGTAAACTATTTTCGTTTGTTTTTAATTCCCGTCTTTATGTTTAAGTGTTTATTCGTTTAATGTCTTACCGCTTCACTGCATCGCTGTATGAAGGTACGGCCAGAGTAGATTCGTGTTCGGCCGAAGAAAAGCTCGGACGCAAACAACGTACTGATTCTGTCGAACAGAACGGACACGCTTCGTCGACTGCACCAAACACTCTTCAGATCATTATGTATAAGAGGCACCAAATGGAATAGAAATAATAAAACTACTCACTGAGAGCAATGTTTAATGTGCGATATGATGGATATGACATGAGAGATTTGCTTGTAAAACAAAAATTTAACATTATTATTTCATTAGTGTGATTAGTTCGTGTTTGGCAGGAACTTCATCTAAACATTTCATACAGTTCTTCTGAAATTTTCTGTCATCATTTCGGGGAATTAACTTGTAAGACTTTCACACGACTTCTCTTTCATCAACTAGCTAAACACGTTTGTATATGTCCATGTTCAATAATTCGAGTACATTTTACAACGTTCTGCCTTCTTGGAACATTGGCTGTATTTGCCAAAACTGAGCTTGCGCTCTAGTGGGTCTTAGAAATATTTGGCTGTGAGTGGAGGGACAAAAAATGCATAAAATGTAATATAATTTATAGTTTAATGTCATTCTTTTTGTATGTAAAAATGTTTCAAATATTGTCTCATGAATATTATTATAAAAGTTTCAAAAATTTTCGAATACAAATACTTATTTCTTCATGTTTTCTGTAAAAAAAATTGGTAGACGTGGTGGTAAGCAAGCAGTATTCGTTGTTCATTCTTAATTTGAAAGTTCGGGATTGATTCTAATCATTCCTCAGGCATTTTTGCTTCAAACTTTTTTCCTCAAATATGCTTTTAATTATGCTACAAGAGTGGTTTTCATTAAAACCTTTGAAATTTCGAATATTTTAAATTCGATTCGCCGAATAAAGAATCTTCATTATGTGGTGCATTAAAAGTTGTCAATGTCTCTTTTATGTTTCTGAATAATAAATGTTAAAAATATCTTAGAGTTCATGCAAAGAAGACCATGAAACAAATACCATTTTCTCTATCAATGTTACCAGGGAAATAATTAACTTTTATCTTATACAGAGTGAGTCACGTAACTTTAGCACCTCCTGGAGTTTTTGAATGGTTGAAGTTATTGCCTTCCAGTTTTCTCGGAAATACATAAAGAAATGGGGCAAATTGATGCATGAATTCATTTCTTTTTTATCACTTGGATTTTTTAACTATACATATTTTTTAGTCTCTCATGACAAGCGTATATGTATATCATTGGATTTGTCTTTTTACGCTCATGATATATTTAAAAAAAGTGTATAGTCCCATTTGAAAAATAAAGGTACCTCAATATCTCGGTATCTACAAGTGATAAAATAGAAATGAAAACGCGTATCAATTAGTATCATTCCCTCATGCACATCCCTGAAAACAGTATTGCGATAACTTTAAAAACCGCAGGAGGTGCTAAATTTACGTGACTCGCCCTGTTAATCAATTTCAAGCCATTTACCTCTCCATTAATGTCGGTTGATATCTTAGATAAGGACAGGTATTTTAGCCAGACAATTTAAGTCAAACTTTTTTTCTCCTACTACAAAACAGTATGCTTTCTAATTCATGGTCGTAATGACCCTACCCATCTTGAACCTCAACTTATGTTGTAGAAAATGCATGTTGTATTCTTTTGTATTTTAAAAGATATTTTATTGAGTGAGAGTGGTGTATTTAAAATTCATTAAACTGACATGATCTGTACATCATGCAAATTAATACGCATAACTAATTGTAGGAACTATGCTACGAGCCAGTGGCTGTGCCTAATTTATAATAGTGATGATGATGATGATAGTAATAATAATAATAATAATAATAATAATAATAATAATAATAATAATAATAATAAGGTCGGGGAATAAGTCATGGAAACTGCTTTTTGTGGGAATGCGAGCACGGGTGGGAAATTTGAAATATACACGTGAAAGGACAACGTATGAGCTATGTGCATGAACATTGAACAGCATCCACATTAACCAGCATTTAGCAACATCCAAATTATGGTTTTTAAATATTTATTAAGATATTTGAAATGACAGTACTGATTTCATATTACCAAGCATTATAGCATATATTAGTTCACAATATTCCAGAACCAATACCTGCCCGTTCTAAAGACCCGATTAGAGAGATGCTTGTTTCCCGCAAAAGTCAATGGAAACCAAATTGGAATAAAAAAGATAATAGATTCCATGTGAATTATTTAGCTTTTGCGGATGATCATGCAATCCTCAGGAATTATATAAAATATGCCAAAAACTACATAGAAAAAACTACACGAAATTGCATTTATATTATTATTATTATTATTATTATTATTATTGGTTGCGAATTGGTCATCTTCGAGACCACAATGGTGTGAGAAATGCACGGGGCAAAGGGTTAAAAATTAGAACGACCGCTGTTTCAGGTACAGAATCGGCTTTATGTGAAAGTGATCAGGGAAACAATTCAACAAATAATCAACCTACGGTCTCAATTCCGGCAGGTGACACAATTTCTCTGATGTTTCAAACACATGAAGCTGGCAGCTAGGCGGGACCAATCCTGCACCTTCTCTATCCTCAGGCGTTACCTTACAGCTTGGTGCTGCCATCACTGATGTCATTTGCGGTCACATCACTGCACATGAAATGTAATGGGAAAACAACCTGGACATGATGGGATTCAACCTTCTGACCTTACCAACCGAAGCGCTGAGCTGTTACCACACTATAACTCCGTTCTCAAGGCAGGCTGTTAATAAACGAATATTGCGTCATCTGCCGGCAGCCACCATGAACCTGTATGCGCGGAATGCGACATCTGCCGGTAGCTGTCAAACTAGCTAGTCCCAGAGTGTTCTTGGCGCTAATCGCAAAGTCCAGAAAATTCTCGACGGCGCCTGTCGAGTATAAATACGCGGCGGCCGGCGACCGTGAGTCAGTCTGAAGTCTGAAGTGAAAGCTGAGCTGTGAAGTGTGTGCATCGCGGTGAATAAGAGTGCAGTGATTGTGCTCAGTGACCAGCGTGGCCAGCGCCGTGAAATGTGGTCAGCACAGTGGCCAGTGGCCAGTGCATCGAACAGTGGTCAGTGCTTAGGACTGTGCGAGAGTGTAAGAGAAGTGAACAGTGAAAATAAATACTCAAGAGAAGAGTAGTGTAAATAAATAATGAAGAGAAGTGTAGTGTACATAAATCAAGTGTTTTCAGGATTGTGTTAAGAAACAAAATGAACGCTTTTGTTAAAATATAACCGAGTTTTAATTCACCACCTAGAATCGTAACAATATGAATGTAATGTTTTTTACAGAATCAGTTTTGCTCATTTCCCAGAAAGTTTCCGAACAAAACATAAATTAATCGATAACTCAAACACAACTAAGAAATCAGCATGAGAGGAGAAAATAAACATACGTGATTTTAAAGCGCAAATCATACTTTGCAGGTGTGTCTCCTTTAAATACAGTCGCAACTCCACGTTGCTCGGTTTCTTCCTCTCCTGCTCTTTCTCCCTCGAAATATTCTCGACCATTGCGGAAATTACATTTCACTAAGGTAATTATGAGTGTTAATTAGACATAAAAAGTCCGTGCTTTTGCTGTAGGGTTCTTTAAGTCTATTGTCTAGCTCTGTGAGTCAGCGTACAGAAACTTTGCTTCCATTTTAACTTCAAGTTTTCAGCACTCCAGCAATGAGAGCCTCGGAGCTGAGATTTAAAACTCATGGCCGATGTTTATCAGCGAATAAGCAGAAACTGGTTGGGATTCAGAGAAATGAGATTCAAAAACACTATTCAAGTCATCTTGATGAGCCCTGCAGAACGAAAATTCTGGTCGTTTCTTTCTGGAAGTTACTCGTTTCAATCAAATAAGAGACGAAAAATCTAATTCAGTAGGGCTGAACCTTTTTCATCTAGAACAATGATATCGTGTAACTTCCACTGAAATATATTTAATTGACCTTATTTAATAAGAGATATCATATTTGAATGAACATTAAAGACGTCAATTTACTCTAATGCTTTTTCCGATAAAAAATTTCCTCAAATATCTGGCTCAATTACGAGACCTATTGAAACCGGTAGAGATGACTCTGGGCCTCTATTGCTATTACTGCAGTGCGTCTGACCGGGAGATCCTAAGTACTAGTTCCGACGCAGGCAGGATTTTTGACTCTAGCTACATACCTAGGTCGGGTTCTGTCCATGTGGAAGAGGTCTGTAGGCGAGAATTCTCTGGAGGAGAATTATAGTGGCCGGCTGCTCTGATAAGTAGTTTTCCATGGTTTCTCCGATCAATACCAGGCAAAAGCCGGAACTGTGCCGAAACGAGCCACGGACCGCGCGCGATCTTTCCTTCCCATTTCTTGTCTTCTCCTACCCCTTACTTACGCACACACACACACACACATTTGCACTTAAAGTCTATCACACATGCCGGGAGACCGGTCGGGAGCTTCGAGCTTCTCCCGGGCGGTTCCCTGCTGGTGGGAGATACCTGGCTAGGGAAAACACTCGAGCCGTCGGTAGGCCGACATCGATTCTCACCATCCAGCGGGAGGAGATCACCGCCACCACCCGAGGAAAAAAATATGCACTACACTTACGAGTCTAATGATCTTAACAGTTGAGGCACCTGGATTCACTAATTAATCAATCAATAAATTGAGGACTATTAAAAAGAAAAATCGTCCCTTAAAAGCATTATTTGCTATATATCGAATAATGTATGTATGTATGTATGTATGTATGTATTATTATTATTATTATTATTATTATTAAATCACAACTTATTTTTCATCTTTTCTCCCGAATGTAAAAGGTACACATTAATAAATGCATACAATTCAGGTATTCAATGGGCGGGAATAATTCGGGCAAGACTCCAAAGAGACCAGACCTATTAACGTCCCCTGCTTCGAGTGGCGATGCCCAGTCGCATCCCCTGTCAGACGTGCAGCGGTATGTGGAGCAGTTCGCCTACGACTAGCTCGTTCGCAATCAGTGACTATTCCCACTCTCAGCTTCTACACATTTCCTGAGAAGTGCTATGCTCGTGCTCGCCGACCAAGGGCCCTAGCTGCTCGAATTACAGGGGTTGAACTGTAATCCGCAACTGCAACAAGCTGTTTAGCGCTATTTGTGAAACAAAGAAAGAACAGGAATTTATAATTTAACAATGTTCATGTTTATTGCAAAAATGTTGATTATTGGTGTTTAGGTGAAACAAGTACACCTTTGGCCGTCGAAACCTCGGGTAACACGGAAGCTTAAAGAAATTGTATTTTAATTTTAGTAAATGTAAGCCTCCCTTTATTAATCTAGGTATTTTACGATTATCTAATCTCTTTATTTACAAATCAATTGCTTTTGTCAAAAATAACTTATTTAATTGTGGGAAATTTTTTTTAGCAAATGTTGGTGTCTATAACTATAACATTCGACGTAATAATCATATTCATCAGGTGACAACATCAACAGCTCACTACAAAAAGTTCATATAGTAGTACAGTCACCCTCACAAAAATTTACTGGTAAAATTCTATCTTCACAACCACGCCGACAAACTTGGACACCTCGCGGCCCTGGGAAGGGGAACGTTGACCAGTCGCTAGCATAGAACCGCCGTTGTCTGTGATTGGTGCAAAATCCCAAAGGGTTATTTCTTGTTCGCCAACAAACATTACAACTTTCTGATAAATTATTTGCATTGAATATAATTTTTTTAATAAACTGCAAATAAATACTAACGTAATACATCTAAAAATAGCCCCTTTTTATCGAAAAAAATTTTGCCTTTTATTAGTGTTATCTCAAATTTGTATAGTAATGGAATGTGCAAATAAAGGCAACTGCTCCTCTTTCAGTCTCAGATTTGCTCATTCAGAAACTAAGTTCTGACAATGCTTTCAAATGGTATTTCAAAGTAAAAAATAATTTATAGAGAAATATAAATTCTTATACAGCAGTCTCGGGTAGAGCCATATTATTTTGATATAAATTAAAAAAAACAATAACATGTCTAAAATGAGTATGAAACTAAAGTTATACAATATATTGCATGTTATATACAAGTTAATGCAATATGAGTTAATGGAATTTATATGCAGATATATTACGATAATTCGAATAATAGCAAATAAAAATGTTGCAGAAGAAAGAACGTACACGTAATATCATGTAGGTTCAGTCACGACCTCACAAAGGAATAAATATATAAATATTCAATTTGCATTTTTGCTTTCTGCGCTACAAGACTTTCTGTGACACTTTTAACATGACAGAAAGTAACATATTCATAGTTTTCCCACACAAATATTTAAAAGTATATCTTTAGGGTCAACGTCGGACAGCTTGTTACCCAAGAGTTGAAAGAACAATGCTCCACACGATTTCAGAGAATTACAAATTGTGAAATGGGCTTGAAATTTAAAACTCAAATTCAAGTAAATTCGAATTCAAATAATTAAAATATAATATTAAACTACAGTGCCATTAAGAGGGTAATTCAACGTTTGAGCAATGGAGGGGCGTATGTTGCCATTTTGAAGACTTCTATTAACCTCTTATTCCAGACACACGTAAATCAAATGAAATAACTTATTTTTATTTCCCTCCTAACTTTTTTCCCAAAAAAAACACAAATTACTTCCTATAGCACGTTCCTTAGTCAGAATCCAAATTGTGTAGGTCCTTTAAGTCGACAAATCGATAGAAGGAAAAACGTCTTTCTGCCCATTCGTTGGTCGGTGTCTGTCTGTGGTTAACGCTTGCGTGGAAACCATTCAGAGTTTTTTCTCCAAAATTGATATTCCCTGATCGTTCTAAACGAACTCGAGATCCTGGTAGTTTAAAATACGTACTTGGATTTTTAGAGGTACTTTACATGCAGTCTCATCAACGGCTTCAAAATTTTCTTAAAAATGACAACCATTTTTTAAATTAAACTTTGTCCTTGCATAGTGTGAAGAACTTCTTAAAATTGGCGGAGACTACAATTTCGTTGAAATCCCTTATTTTTCGAAAATTGCAAAAGTTCTGTTTTCGGTGTGCTTTTACAATTACAATACTAAAGATAGAGAGGTTTTTAAAAATGAAATCTCTTGTTCAAAGAACCATCTTGAAATAAGTTGAGTACAATTTTTCGAAAATACGAGTAGTTGTTGCGTAATTATGCGTGGAATATATGGAATTTTTAAACAAACATTTTCTCAAAAACAGCTCCAAAGTTTTCTTCTTGAATGAATCAAAGAATATTAAGAAAATGGATGCTGGTCCCAATGAATTTTGTATCCGCTTTGTATTTTCAAAAATTAACAGTGAAAAATCGATGACCTGAATGGCCGAGGTGGGTAAGAGCCTACGTGGGTTAAGTGTCTAGTGTATGGTTGAAAATGCGTCCCACCGGGGCGTAAAGGGTAACCGTCTGTCGCCTGGATAAAACCTATGGAAAGAAAAGAACACTGCAAAATTGCAATATTGAAGATACGGATTTCTGTCTTGAATGAAATCTATGCAAAAGAATCAGATCTTAAAAAATATTATGCACATTTTTTTAAATAGCTTTCGTGTAATCCCTGTTTGTAGTTAATGCAATTTATAAAAAAATAAAAAGCCGTTCCAATTTTTTTATTTAATTCTTTCCTGCGGTTAGAGCAAGGGCGCTTAAAAATATGGCGCATGTCTCGTTTTAGTTGAACCTTCCGAATATTTGATATTTGCATAAGTTCGAAATAATGGGAGAGACCTTTAGATTTTAAGCGTTCGGGAAAAGCGAGCATTCCTGAGCGACTGCGCGGTGCACGGTAATGCGCTTGGTGTGTTTACGCGGAGTTCGAATCACGACGCGGAGATTAAAAAAAGGTGCTGCTTGGAAACACTTTGGTGGTTCATGAAGTAGTGTAAAATTGCGTAGGCGTTTCAAATTATGCGATCTAGTGTGTACTGTTGTAGCACCACTTGGTGTAAATGTATCTGAAACATAATCACATGCGTATGAGTTGATGCAGAGAGATAATTGCAGCATCGTGTTTTGGAGAATCTACTAATTCGAGTTATTTAAACTACTAACAAGTTCAATAAATATTAGGTACATTTAATTATTACATTAGTTTATAGGAGAAAAACAATGTAATAAAATGCCCTTCTCGGTTACTTGTGATACACAGATATGTGATACATCCAGAGGACCAAAAATTGATAAAGAGATGTGCCGGAGCCTCGGTGCAAGATTTCACATTGCCAAAATAAAAAGGAATTGCATGTCAAATGTTGCATTATTTCTATTTTTAAACATTTTGGTGCGTATTTTGGAATCATTTAATGAGATCTTACCCAACAATTTCACAAGAAAACTAGTGCTACAAAATCACATACTTTCTCGCATTATTTTAAAATACTTCGCTATATTATGCTAACACATAAACAAGCAAAAATGTTTTCAAGCAGTGAACAATTTTTTCCGCTCCGAGACCCGAACTGAGATTCTCAGAGTTAAATCTCCGTGACACAGCACTATGCCCTGAAGCGCCTTATCGATCCAACTCGACGTTTAAAAATGTAAATGCTCGCTTCATGTAAAGTACCCTCAAAAATCAAAATATCCTTTTCAAACTCACAACGATTTGAGTTCGTTCAAATCGATCGCGGAATATCAATTTTTAATAAAATCGGTTTAAGCGCTAGCGTTGACCACAGGCGGACGGACATACAGACGTTTCACCGTCAATCGATTTTTCGATAACGTGGACCCACAAAACATGGATTCTGGCTACACCACCTGTTGGAGGATTCTTCCACAGCTGGATTTATTCACTTTTTCGGAACCAGTGCTCGGCAATGAAAGTTTTTCAGCCGAAAACTCGCCGTTTTGAGTCGCACGAACTTTTTCGACTCACGAAGTACCTTCGTAGGGGCGAGAAAGTAAAAGGAACGTTCAGTGAACGTCTCCTGAGAAGACACTTTTTTCTGTACTATTTCGCCTTTTACAAGTTACATGCACAACTAATGCACTGTTTCGAACACTAAATTACTACCCCTCTTTATGAATGTGTATATATTATCACCAGGTACAATTAGTGGGAGGTCCAGAGGTTCTCGGCTTCACCTACTTCGCGTATGCGTAGAACATTTTGAGTGGCAGCGATTCGAACTTTAAAGTTTTGGACATTTATGCCCTCAGTAGTCTTAGCATATTTCCGCGCGCTAGACACAGGAGCGAACATAACCTTTATGCACAATGTTGATTACGGAGGATCGTGTGGTGATAAACGTATACCAAAAAAAAATATTGTACAGGTTTTGCAATTTTTGCAGTTCACGAACGCCTTCGAAAAGTGTATGCTACAGCTTCCCTAACATATTCAACCGTTCAACATTGATCCAAACCTGTGTAACTTGGAAAAAAATTCCTTGACCTCAACACACGCAGCGGATCTCCAGCAACAGGCGATCATTAAAGAAAATATCGCAATGGTCAAGGACACTGATGTCTAAAGAAATTGCTGCAAGACTTAATTTTTGGAAATCAAGTATCCTTCCAATTCTTCATGAACACTTGTGCATAAACAAGGTCGGTGCACTTTGGTGCCTACAACTCTTCCTGCGGTGCAGAAGCAATAGCGGGGGGACTGTGCCCGACACTTTATATATGTGAAGAGAACAACGATAATGTTCTTCAATATATCGTCACTGGCGATGAGACCAGTAATCTGACCCCATGTCTGGAGGAATCAATGGAAATCCAACGTGTCTGGATTGTTCCTCAAAGAATGCAAAAGTGTCGTAATCAATGAAGAAGATTAATGTAACGATACCGAATTAGGTCACTCAGGGCATCAGTTGATGACACTGCAGTGCCTCTGACCGGGAGTTACGAAGGTTCGATTCCCGACAGGATTTTCGACACGAGCAATATAGCTAGGTTGAATTCAGCCACTGTCTGGAGAATTCTAGCGGCAGGCTGCTCTGATCGGTAGATTTCCATGGTTTCTCCGATCAACACCAGGCGAATGCAATAGCTGTACCCTAGCAAACGGATCATGGACTGCGCGCAATATTTCAAGCCGATGGACAAGTCGGCGTCGGATCTCGCCATCTAGCGGGGCAAGACCACCGCCACCTCCCGCAATAAAATGTGCAGTACACTTACGGGCCTAATGCCCTTAGCAGTTGCTGCGTCCGGAATCATCAAGGCGAAGATTTTCTGGGCCAGTGAAGGAATACTGTAAAATGTTTCCAAAAAAATTCTACAGTAAATTCAGAATATTATGCCAATTTAATAATAAAATTTCGGGAAGTCATAAAATAGGCGAGGCGGGATAAACTTTCAAGAGGTGTGCGGCCTTTGCATAACAGTACACCAGTCTATGTTGCTTCTCATGTGAAGGCCATGCAACTTCACAGAACTTCTTCATCCGCTTTATAATCCCGACTTAGTCCCTTTGTTGTATTAAAATTAAAGTCTCAAATCCATTAAGTCAAATATGCGAAGGACAAAAACTTAATAACGATGAGATTTAGGGAACTCTAGCTGAACATTTTGCAGGGAAAGACAGAATATTTACCTGACGGAATAAACTCGTTAATTCCACAATAAGGAAAGTGATTTGAAACAATGGATACTATGTTGAAAAGTAATATACATAGGAGAGAGTTACCTGTATTGAATCACGTTTTTGGAAAACTATATGTAACCACTTTTTTCACGTACTAAGAAATTTTAACACGACCTAACACCAGAAAAATAAATTGGTCTTTAACAGAACTTGAAATAAATTTTCAAAAAAACTGTACATAAAGTCTATACAAGGTCTATAACCTGTATATAACCTACACAAGTCTCAGAAACTTTATGAAATATAAAACAATAGACTCATAAAAAGTTTAATTTGTTAAATTTCCGAAATTGAATCTCAGGTGCCGTAAGTTGAACCAAATATATTAATTCAAAGGACCCAATAATTAAACTACGTACAATGTTTGACCATCAAGTGTGCTTAATGGACATAAAATAATATAAAAACACAGTTCAGAATGATACAACTGAATTACAGTATGCATAAAAATACATTTTCTTCCCTGGACGAACACCAACAGACACATTTTGTGGAATCATTGATGACAATTCATGTATTGTATAATGCCGCCCTCTGATTTTGTCACATATGGTACAGTACGAGTCTTAATCTTGTTTGGTGCTCACTTTTTGAATGGATTTCTCTAAATTCTCTCCACCAATATTTATGCTTCTACCTCCTCACCATTTGTTTACTTTCACCGTTGCAAGAGTGGTTTGCTTGCTGCTGGTACCACTGTTGCACTGCCTCAACCACATCACCATCCGACGCAAATATGCGCCTTGCCAGACCCATTTTGTGATTGCTAAAACCCGGGAAGTCAGAGGATGAAGAGTTCGCATTGTATGGAGGATGTTGCAGCAACTTCTACCGTCATACGCTGAAGAATCTTAATCGATGCAACCTCAGGTTGGGGTAAACGCTTTATTTGCCTTGCCACTTCATGTCACTCCTTGAGCATGCAGAACGGGCAAAGTCGAAAAAAATCTCCTAATCAGTGGCATAAACCGCAAACATTTTTGTCATATCAGCGCGGTATCTGATTTTTTGTGAACCATTCCTCGCTTTCATTTGACTCGCTTTCATTTGAATTTTTATTGACCTTTGCCTTGGATAGTGTAAAGACAACTTATTCTTAATTTGGAAATAGTTGGTGAATTTGGTTTGTTAAAACCGAATTTGGTAGTTGTTCCGAATTTGGTAGTATTGGTATTTCCGCATTTAATGTGTTTACCACGAGGCAGCATATCGGCGAACTATTGATTCACTCACGTGAGTGTAAACAACGGAATTTTTTTTTGTGGGAGCTAAACATTCCATATGGCGGATGGCAATTACATGATCGGTACACACACCAATTCTTAGTCGTGCTAGACGTTAAATAATTTAGAAAACATTAGTATTCGCGCCATGCGTCTATGACTTGTTTCTTCCTGCGCAGTCCCCAAGAAAATTCCCCAATCTCGCGTCACAGTGTCCTCGAATCTTTTATTTCAAGCTCCCAATGACGACGGCCGCTCACGCAGAACACGTGCTTCGTGGGCCTTGCCGCGTGCTCCTCCCTCCCCCTCCTCCTTCCCCTCCCCCAACCCCTCTCCCCATGAGATCCCGAACGGGCGAGTGGATTGAGAGAGGGGCTCCCATACGAATTACCCTGTCAGACGAGTCTATCATCCGTCATGTTGGGCGGCGTCGCGCCATCCATCCATCCTCATGAAGCATCCGGTCGACTGCCGTCCACGCGCCCCTCCTCTCCCCTATTCACCCTTCCCCAGCCCTACTCCCCCTTCCTCCTCCTCCCCACCCTCCCCCTCCCTGCCACCCTCGTGCCGGCCCCGTCAGCCTCGAGTTTGTTCGTATTATCGTCTCGTAAAGCGATCGACTCCTATTTTGCTTCACGTTGCTGACTGCTGGCCTTTGAAAAATGGTGTAGCCATCGGTATTAAGAAACAAAAGAACGTAAAGTTTATTCTGACGGTCTCGTACACTATACGATGAGTTTCTTAAGCTGTTGATTTAAGTTGTGTTGTACAGTCGATCGTCAGCAGCGGTGTGAAGCCAGAGTATTAGAGTGAAACCTGCTGTAAAATAATCATGGACAAATGATATCAACCTAATTTCTGTACCAAAATGTCCGTTAAGACTTGCTTGTGTAAATGTATAAGTACAAAACATGAGTTTGATTTATTTTTATTTCGTTTGTTATGAATGTGATATTTGTAAGCCTGTGTAAACTCCATTCTGATGAGCTTGTATCAAAGCCCATTCTTCGTCCGCTAAGAAATGTGTATATTAGTTACTAGAACGAAGTGTGTCACACGTTGATTTCTTTAATAATTACAATGAAAATTGTGTATTATACCTATGGTTCTGTGAAGATTTTAAAGTAGCTTTTAATTCGTAGTGGTAATAGAGCATACTGTGTGGAAATTTTAGTTTCGGATGCTACAAGGATTGGTTACCATTAGTGGCAATACTTTAAAAACTCGTACCAAGCATTATTCACAGAGTATCGTTTATTACAATGTCTCAAAGTAATCAGCCTTATCACAGTTTGGCACACGTGAGGAAGATGCCATAAACGGCCAGCACATTCGTCTCCATTGACGTCCCGCAAGGACCTGTACTGCAAATGTTCATGCATTACTTGCTTCTCTTGTGGCTTAGCGTTGCCCGGGAAGTGGTTCCTTTAATTCGACAAAAAGATGTCTCACGTACTCATATCGACTGAATACGGTGTATGTCCCAATACCATTTATGCAGGAGCTCCGCAGTGTTAGCCGTGTTACACCGTGCATTGTCGTGAAGAATGATGAAATCCCGCGCCAGAACATGCCGCCGCTTTTCTGGAATGCGGGATTAAGAGAGTGAAGTTCTA
Source organism: Teleogryllus oceanicus (assembly GCA_964035755.1). Classification (NCBI taxonomy): domain Eukaryota; kingdom Metazoa; phylum Arthropoda; class Insecta; order Orthoptera; family Gryllidae; genus Teleogryllus; species Teleogryllus oceanicus. The sequence continues at coordinate 276,061,471 of CAXIVR010000001.1, read as the reverse complement.
GTACGAATAATAGGCTATATGGACCATCTGCCTATGAGGTACAGCATTATGCAGATTTACACCACAGACGTCGTAGGTGATTAAGTGCTTCACTTTGACCCCACTTTTTGCACGGTGCCCGTTCTTTGGACGAGAAGAACCTGGGTGTTTCCATTCATTGGGTTGCCCCTTCAAACATGCTTCAGACGACCGATCACATTTCGTCCAAAGTGAAACTTCTATGTCCTTCTCGCAGCGATTTTGATATTCCTGAGCAAGTAAGTAACGATGCCCCGCTGGTTCCTCAGTGAGTTGATGCAGAACCTAGCGCGCTGCAATTTTGAGGAACCTATGATTATCCTGGAGAATGTGTAGCACTGTTTTCAGGCAAGTTGTTCGTCTTTCCTGAACATATTGTTTATGCGTGTTCACTTTCTTCATCTGGTTTACGGGACTGCTGTTTTGGACAAACAGTTATTACCACTGGCCACAATTCTTTGTTTCGTATTATTTTTTCAGATAAGGAACCCTAGTGGCGCAGAGGATTGCTCATCGGACGCATCAACCGTGTTGCTATTACTTTGCCTCAACGCTTGAAGTAGCTGATACACTTTCATTTTATGTGTTATGCTGATACACCGTCTGAATGTGAAAATTGGGTTCAAAAACAAGAATATTTTAGGAGAATTGAATCAGTAGAAATGCGATTTTTGAGAGGAGTAAAGGGCTGTACATTAAGAAATCAAATAAAAAGTGAAAAAAGAAGAGAACTAACGCGGAAAGAAACGGTATGTGAAAAAGTTAAGAAGTACAAACAAATGGGTGACACATATTGGAAATATGCCGCAAGACAGTGTAACGTCACAACATGGCGGCCAGAGTTTCGAACATCCTTAGAAAGTGTCGAAGATGGCGAGCAGAGGGGAGGGCATCAGGCCGGCTAGTACAAAGACTGTTAGTAGCTTTAGACAACTGAAAAGGAAGCCATTAACACTGCGGGACGCAAGTCGGCCGGGCAGAGGGTCCTGACCCCCCGCCGGCGGTCAGGGGAGGCTGGCTGGCCACGTGGTCCCAGAGCCACCCGCACGTTCAGAGAAGCTAGGAGTGGGGGGACATGACCGCCAAGAAGCTAGCTTGTCGTAAAGGAGAGTTCGTTTAGAGATCGCCTCGCATGCGGACGCAACCGAGGCCCGTTGGCAGTAGTGCATTCCTTGGACACTGCGAGTGCGTAGCACCGAGTGTCAGGACACCGGCGCGGTAAAGCGTCTGGGTGGAGGATGCACTAGCCGGGAGATGGGAAGCAGTGTGCGTGGAGTCGCGGAGGTAGATTGCGAACGTAACCCCAGAGCTGTAAATACTTGTATATTCTGTAAATAAATATCAATGTAACTAGAGCTCGTGTCTGTGTAGTCATTTCGCTACCACGACGCCACAACAGACTTCCAGTGCAAGCTATGAATTAAGCCAAGTGGAAAGAGAAACATTAGGAGGCCAAGATTGAGATGGAAACAGGCTAGAACAGGCAATATGCCTAATCCGTAAAGGAAGATGATGATGATGATGATGATGATGACTTTTATTTTACAATATACATTCGAAATTTAATTAAATTGTGTTAATATTTATTTGAAAACCAAGAACGACAAAGGAATGAAATTTAAACTTCTTGTATTTATGCTGTTTTAGTTTTCTGAAATTCTAAATTTGTACCTTTTAGAATGCTTCTTCTATATCATTTAAATAATTGTAATATGTTTCAAACATTTTGAATATTAATTGTTTAGGGTGTTGTGGGTATTGATTGCTAGTAAAATGACTGATGAAAAATAGTGTTTCATTGCCATGTTTTACCTCCTTTGTTTCAATAACGTCCAATTGTCTCTCTAATATTTGAATCAATATAACACTTTAATTATTCGTATCTATCGTAGCCAACACGGTTTTCGCTCGTTATGTTTTGCAACAACACGATGATACACTCTGAACCTGTTTGCAGTTCGTGCTTGCTACACGCGGTTGATAATTAATTGGTGCTCCTGATGAGTTCATTAGAAAATCGCTGAATTTCCCATTGTGATAGGTTATATCACATTCTATGAGGACCAAAAGAAATATCCAGTGGATTTCGTTACACATAACAGGAAATGAGGACAAAAACAGCGTAATATTAGTAATATTTAGATTCTTCTTAACCTTAACATTACTTTTGGGTGTAATATAAACGCTTGTCAGATTTTTAGAATATTTCATTATTTTGCTCATATTTGATTGGGAATTAAATTATCGTTATGGATTTTGTTTCTGAAATTTTAAATACTAAACGTCTATTTTAATGGTAGTTTTTTGTATCTGCTTTGAAATGTAAAGTTTTGGGAAGTTGTTAATGGTAAATGAGCCACTCGAAAAATATTCACATTTCGACCGGAAGAACATTTTTTGTAAATTTACTTCTTAATTTTGACGTTTCTCTTCCGAAATAAAAATAACATAAAGAAACATTCTTTCTACCGACGTACATTCTTTTCATTTTGTATAATGAAAACAAAAACCTTGGAACTTTAGCATTCGCAGTTTCATAATAATAGTTGCCATGATCATTCATCACCATCGCAAGTAGTCTCAGGCGGCAGTCACAGTGGAGACGATTTTGGCGGAAATTTCGGATATCTGACGTCCAACGTTTTCGTCCGATGTGTCGGATTCGTTCAAACCAAGGAGCTAGCATGTATTACATAGAGTGGCTGACACTGTGGTTTCAGCGCTCTTGGCGGACGCTCGCCCAACTAGGGGCCGCCATGTTTTTTGCAGTCAAAACATGAGAGGTGCTTGGTGGTGTGAAGGACTGAAACGACATGATCAGATCTTATTTCTATTTTGTTGTCTTTTCCTTTGTCTGTATTGAAATTATATTAGTGGTTAGAATAATAATATTCACAATCTCTGCAGTATGATCAGCTTATAACTGAAAAAATAGAAGTCATCAAATCACAAATATATCATTTTTCATGTTTGCCGCCTTATTTGTGACATGTTTGTTTGCTATTTATTGCAATAATATTCACTTTCAGGCGTTATGTTAACTACAATAACATTTCAACAGCTTGTATTCTTATGAAATAACCAATGCAGGAAGCAACGTGTTTGTACATTTTCTCAATTTGTTCTCCTTACATATTGTGTGGTTAGAATACTTAGTTTCGCCAGAGGGCGCTGCTTTAACTGCAGAAACATGGCTCCAATTTATTCTACAAATATGGATGCACTTCATCCACTCTTTGTTGTATTTTCTAACTCGTTGGTTCAAACACTAGACGTGGTGCTTGCGACTTACCTAGTGGCACTGCGACTTGTCCATCGTACGTGACAACAGTGTTGCCATTACTATGTCTCAACGCTTGAAGTAGCTGATTCACTTTTACTTTACAATATATATTCGAAATTTAATTAAATTGTTGAATGATGTCGTAGGCTTAATTAAATTGTGTGAATATAAACATACAGCAATAGATCTAATTTTCTCCGCGAGTCGCACCGGAGTAGGATGGTAAGCGAAAATTGCCAGTGCTTTTTTTGACCATAAGCACATTTGCAGAATATATAATGAGAACTTTCTTCACCAGAGTCGAATTCATTACCGTTTTATTCTTCACTTACTACTTCTGACACTCAAAGCATTAAATAAACAAGGAATGTGGTGTACATCATTTTCAAAATGTTACCAACCAAAATCATGCACATTATGTGGTCGGTAACTGGCTACGAAACTATTACGCGCCGATGAGTTTTTAATTAATGAACTAGGTCGACATAGTATATTGCAGTGATGTTTCAATAATGCCATGGTAATATGATGTCATTATTATAGAAATAAAAAGAAAGTTGAACTCATTAAATGTAAATGAAATATCTACCTTCAATATTTTCAGCGTTTCTTCGAAAATTATGCACAAAGTGTCCTCCTCTGCAGATACTTCGTATTTTTGAGCTCCGATGTGTTCAGTGCGTGCAAAATGCGATTGAAAAATTTTCGCCCGGAAGTGTTGTCGTCGTGCAATATTTCCACCTGTCCCAGTTGTCGATAGCACTGTCGCAGCGAACGCGACGCTGGGCCACGCCCCCGCGACGTCGTTCGGAGTTAGCGACACTGACACCCACGCCCACACCGTGCCCTCTCTTCCATTGACCTGCCGCGCCGTCTCCTGCCTTGCATTTCTCAGGGTCTCCTCACCCTGCCGTGCCCAGCCCTGTCCTGTCATGCCCTGCCCTACCGTGCGCTGCCCTGCCCTGCCCTGCCCTGCCCGGTGCCGTGGCGCGGTGCGATGGAGCAAAACGGAGATCCGGCGACGCGGGCGTCGAGGCTAAGCCAAGGGACGCGGAGGGTCGCCCTGGCTAATTAGGTTGAGAGCCAGCCAAACGCAGGAGCGCGAGCGGGCGCGAGAGAGAATAAGAGAGAGAGCGAGAGAGAGCGAGAGAGAGAGAGAGAGAGAGAGAGGCGACGAGACGAGGTAGACCCAGGTCGCATCAGCCAGGAGGAAGGGTCCGGCCAGAGGCAACACGGGGATGATCCGAGAACCAGAGAAGGGGTGGGGATGGAAGGGCGGGCTCATCGGGGGTGAGCAGGTCTGGACGGGGGCGGGCGGGTTTGGGCGAGGCGGGGGCGAGGCGGGGGCGAGGCGGGGAGAGGGAGGATCGAAGCGAGTGCATATCGTGTGCGAGGGGGAGTGAGGTGAATATGATGGAAAAGGCAAGCCGGGATGAATCCGAGTTGCAGTCTGACGAATCGTATTAAACGATCAGGAATCTTGTCTAGAAGCTATTATTCTTGGGACGAATTGGTGAACGAAATTATTCTCCCGAAGAGAATACATTATCTCACGCTTCAATTGTAAACTTGGTGTGTTTGACAGGAGTTATACAACTTTTGAGATTGTTCTCTTTAACCATAGCATTATGTTAAAATGCAGAAAATTTTTTGCGAGTCACATTAAAAAAAACAGTGCTATGGCTGTCCGAAAAAAGATCGATGACGTATGTGGAATAAATAGTTGTATTAGCAGTTTGTTAAATAAATTATAGGTAAATATGAAGAAATATTCCACTTTTTTGTAGTATTAGTGTTCGAAAGCATCCAATGAAGCAGAGGTTCGTGAATATGAAGCATGTTGGGGATTCTTTTAAATAAAAATGTTAATAGTCATTTAGTCAATAAGTAAGATGTTTTGCCACGACCCTTGCAGCCTGCGTCAGGTGTTCTTAGACCCACAGGATGTGCCTCTCCACGCTCGTAACTTGGGACCCACTGTAAGGCGGTGACTGGCCCGGAGTCGAAACGTTGGCGTTGAGTGCGACCAGCCCCCGGCAAAGTGGCGCGGCCAGCTAATTCCTCGTATGCCAGGCCAGAGCGAATTGATTTTCCTCTCAGCCACTAATCCACCTGCCCAGCGGTTGGCGACGTTGCATCGCGAGGCTGCCGGTGACTAATTTGGTACGGTTGTCTGCTGCAGCAGTAGCCCGCCTCGAGCCGCCGTACCGACTGAAGTGGCTCAGAGGATCAACCGATGTCACTGCAGTGCCCCTGACCGAGGGGTTCTAGGACTCGAGTCCCGATGGTACCAGGGTATTCGACACTTACTGGGCAGTTAGGACGAACTCAGCCGCTGACTAGACGAAACTTTTTACAGCCGGCTGCACTGATCTGTAGTTTTCCGTGGTTTCTCTGGTCAACACTAGGCGAATGCCGGCGCAATACCCTAACAGGAGGACCACGTACGGCGCTTGATCGTTCCTGCGTCTTCCTTTTCCTATCATTACTCCTTAGTCACACACACTTACATGCGCTACTCTACCCAATTGTTGAGACCAGACGGAAACTTAGGGCAGTGCCCCGCGGGTAGCAGATGCCTGAAAGAAGAAACCCCCGCAAGCCGACGTGTAGGTTGGCGCTGGATATCACCACCCAGCAGGAAAATAACACTACCACGTCCCGTAGTGAAAGACATACATTGACCATAGCAGTGGACGCGCCCGGAAACACGATATAATTAATTAATCATTCGACCGCCGAAGCATGTCTTCTGCGTATGTGTGTGTTTAGTCATGCTGCCTGTACAGAGATTGTACTCCTCAGCATGTATGTGATTTTAACATGGTGCAAAGACAATCGTTCTTATCTCTCCATCCCCCAGATGAACTGGTGATAGGAGAGAATGGCGTATGGGAAGCGTGAATGGATGAGTGATGTTTTGAACATGAGAAGACGGGTTAATTTGTTAGGTCTAGGATTTAGAGAGGTTATTTTGTTAAAGGGAGAGCATTGTGGGAGGAGATAGGTTTCTTAATTAAGGTGTAGGAGGGGATCACAGGTTATTTTAATGCAGGTGTAATTTTAGGGCTGGGAACATAGGTTATTTCGTTAAAGGGGTTTTAGATGGGTTATTTTATTTGGTTGTTTTGGTTGCGATTGGTTGTTTTGTTAAGGTATTGGTAAAACTGTATATGGTGTATGGAGATTGTTGAAAAAAAGGGGGCATTTCTGGATTTTAGGGAACTCAAGTCGTTTAGTAGAGAGGTATATAATTTCAGAAGTTTTATCAAGTCGTGAATGTAAGTGCTGGTTGTCAAGGTGCCTGGTCGAATGGTCTACGTAGCTATATTGTGGAAGAAGGTGGAGGTAGAGTGAATATGTCAAGCGAGTGGCGCTTCCTGTTGTGAGGGATGGTTCTGGTCATATGACGATGAGGTTCGACAAAAGCAGAGAAGGAAGGATTGTACATTGCTTCTAGCAGTCGTTTCCGTGCAGTTTGCAGTTTCGTAGGTTTCTGTCGCAAGAGGTTTAATGTCGTGCTGGGTTTTAATGTCGAGGTAGCAGTCGTCAGGTGCGGGTGTGTAAGTCAGTCTGATTATTTTGTTTTCCAGTCTGGTCAGCAAGTTATAGTTCGATTGGAAAGTCGAGGCCCATGTTTCATCGTCATATGTGGCTATTGGCTTGATGTACGTAAAGTTTGGTTTTGTGTTTAACGTTCTTGTTTGTCATGATGGGCAGTAAGGCGTTGATTGTCCGGTGTGCTTTTTGGGTCTTGTCCTTGATGTGTCGCGTCCACAGTAGTTTGCAGTGGAATGTCGGACCAAGGTACGTCACTTCTCGTTTCCATGGAATATCCACGTCATTTATTTGAATGTGGACTATTGCTGGATTTGCTCTTTTCCATTGAAATATGATCGCTTGACATTTGGATGCGTTGATTGTTATTTGGTTTTCTCTGGCCCACACTGTGAGAAGGTTAGCGGCTTGTCGTAATTTCCATAATGCCATTTTAGTCGTTTGGTTGGTCACAGTATATGCCAGGTCGTCTGCGAATAGATAGTCATTTACATTGTGAGGTACTGGTATGTCATTGATGAAGATGTTGAATAGGGTAGGAGACAGCACAGCGCCCTGAGGGACGCCGGCTTGGATGGGATAGGAAGAGGAATAGCATGAAAGGTGTCTTACGCGGAAGAAGCGGAGGGAGAGGTAATTTCTCAAAAAAGACTGAAGGAATGCTGGGATGTATGGTTTTATTTTGAGAAGGAGGATCTCGTGGTTGACTGAGTCAAAGGCACTGCTGAAATCTGTAAATAAGGCAGGGACGTCACATGGATATTGTAGGGATGTTGAAACGTCTAGGGCAAGTCGTAGAGTCTGTAGTACCGCTGACCTATTGTCTCTGAAACCAAACTGTGTTTTTCGTAATACGTTAGTCAGAAGTGGTGTCATTCGTCTGAGTAAAAGTCGTTCAAATAGTTTGCTGGAAGTGGGTAAGAGATTGATTGGTCTGTAACTGCTAAGTTGTTTATGGTCTTTGTTTGGTTTTTTGGATCATGATGACGGTGGCATGTTTCCCGATGGAGGGATAGTGAGATAGGTGTATGCATGCGTTGAAAATGACAGTCAAATGGTGAGTCGCATTTTGAGTCAGATGTTTTAGTGCCGCCGTCTGAACTCCATCGGGGCCTGCAGCTTTTGTCGGGTCAAGAAGTCGAATTTCGTTTCGTATTTCGTTGTCAGTAAATGTCCACAACTGTTTCTGAGCATTTGGAAGTGACGGGGTTTTGAAGAAATTAAGGATAGCGGATGAAGGGAGTGGGGGTTGGTTTTTTGGGAATTTGGAGGAGTGGATATGGGCAAAGGCTTCAGCAATAACCTTGGGATCGTATGTGAGGGTGTTATCTGGTAGCATTATGGGAGAAATAGGTTGTGGGGCTGCCTTCATTATTTTAATTATTTTCCATAGTCGGTCAGGGTGTTTTAAATTTGCGTCCCGTATGGTCTTGTCCCAAGTATTACCGTGGTTTTGCGTCAATTTGTCGTGGAGTGCACGTTTAAATTGTTGGTAAATGGTATTGTCCTCTTTTTGTCTAGTTCGGTAGTAACGTCTAGGAGTTCATTCGGAAGGTTTTGGAAGTAATGAGGCGCAGAATATAATGTAGATTTGCGGATGGCAGATTTGATCTGATGGTTGAAGTGGTCTATGGCTTTATCTACTTGTTGGCAGGTACTAAGGGATGAAGGAGTTTTTAATCTTCTTTGATATGAGATGCTTGAATTTTTTCCAGTCTATGATGTCTTGAACCAGTCTATGTCTTGAACATACCTGAGCTACTGGCGTTCTGAACGATCGCTCTTTTACGATAGCGTTGGCGTTGCCTACACCTGCAGAAGCTTGATTGTAAAATGATACAAACTATTTATATTCTTCAAAAGAAACGGAGTTTACAAAAATATAAGAACGGAAACGTGAATGAACGGTAAAAACAAAATTTTAAAAAATTGAAGTGAGTTTTCTTACCCTCGCCTGATCGAATCCCACGTGCAAGTTCCACAGCGCCATTCACAACTGCTCTCTTGTGGCGAAGTTGTCTCTTGTGGCGAAGTGCTTGGAAGGGAAATTTCGCAGTACTCGGTACAACAGAGTCTTACTGGTGTCTTTGATTGATTGATTGATTTTTTCGTGTTTCCGGACGCGTCAACTGCTCTGGTCATTAGTCCCGTTAGTGTAGTGCATGTTTTTTTCGGGAGATGGCTGTGATCTTCCCCCGCTGGATGGCGAGATCCGGCGCCAACCTACCGTCGGCTAGTGGGGTTTCCCCCTAACCAGGACTCTCCCACCAGCGGGGCACCGCCCCAGCCGGGACAAGCTCTAAGCTCCCGACCGGTCTCCAGGAATATGTGGTAGTGTAGTGCACGCTAGTGTGTGTGTGTGTAAGGGGAGAGGATAGGACAAGGAATGGGATGGACAGATCGCGCGCGGTCCGTGGCCCGTTTGATAGGGTACTGCTCCGGCGTTCACCTAGTGGTGATCGAAGAAACCATGGAAAACTACCGATCAGAGCAGCCGGCCGCTAGAATTCTCCTCCAGACAGATATTGGTGGCAATACTATATGGTACATGGACATCACTGCTCAGACTAAGCGCACGGACTCGGTTTCGAAACTCGCCGCTTGATCCCTGTGAAGCTCGCCTACGCACCGCCGACGCACCGATAGTCCGGGGCCATTTCCTAGAAAGCTCTCGGTCGAATACACGAGATCGTTCCTTCATTCCCGATCTGCAGGCTGTCAGTGGTATTGACTTGCCGTTAATGAAGGTTCTGTATCCGGACTCGTGATTATGAAGCCATTTGCAAACCTGCGATCGGCTCCCAGATTCAATTTGAGCTTGTAATCTTAGCAAGAGAAAAAGAGAGCTAGCGCGGCACACAGGTGTTATAAAGATGCTTGAATGTGTAATAGCAAAAATAGACCATCAATACCCTTCTGTGTAACATTAGTCAAGAAGCTATTTTTTTCAGCAACTTCCCTTATTGGCGAAGCCGTTAAGGATATTGTTCAACTAAAAAATACGCCTACACTAATTCCTTGCTTATCCCATTCCGTGAATAGGTAAGATATTAATTTTACTTCTGTAATGTATCTTCATTCATGTGGCCGAACCGAAGGCGATTATTTAAGAAATTCCCGAATGTATTGAACAAAATTGTGAAGCCGATCCGGTGGCCGAGATCGCTGAGGCAGTTGTGTCGTAGCGTTCTGGGACCGAATGGTCGCGGTTTCGAGTCCCGCCTTGGGCATGATTGTATTAGTGTTCGTCCATTCACTCCTAGTCATCACCATATCGTTTCATCTTCACAGTTACCATAACGTTGACTCTAATAGTGGTCGCTAATGACCTAGATGTTGAAGCGACCTTAAATAACAAAAAAAGTAGTGAACTGTTGTGAAGGAAGAAAAAACAGAAAAAGGAAGAATTGAATGAAAAAGAAGAAAGAAAAGATAGAAGACGAAAATAGTAAAAGATTGATATTTACGTTTCATTTATGAATAAAACAATACTTTCCACCATATTACTAGGCCACCTTCCGCAATACATAGGATGCAGTAATGTTTTTACCCACTCCGGATGCAATGTTACTATTGTTCAGGCTTCGAAATAATTTTATAAAGGTTGAGGGATTGATTGATTGATATTCCGGCCGCGTCCACTACTGAGGTCATTAGTCTCGTCAGTGTAATGCATGTTTTTCATCGGGAAGTGGCGGTGATCTTCCCCGCTTGATGGCGAGTTCCGGCGCCGACATACCGTCGACTAGCGGTGGTTTCCCTCAACCAGGTATCTCCCACCAGTCGGACATCACCCCAGCCGCACAAGCTCTAAGTCACCGATCGGTCTCCCGGCATGTTTTGTAATGTAGTGCATGTTAGTGTAAGTGTGTGTGTGTGTGTGTGTGTGTATGTGTGTGTGTAAGAGATGAGGATAGGACAAGGAAAGATCGCGCGCGATCCATGACGCGTTCGTTTGGGTACTGCTCCTGCATTCGCCTGGTGTTGTTCAGAGAAGCCACGGAAAACTACCGATAAGAGCAGCCGGTCGCTTGAATTCTCCTCTAGACAGAAAATCAAGAGAATAATAATAATAATAATAATAATAATAATAATAATAATAATAATAATAATAATAATAATAATAATAATAATAAAGTCAGGACATGCAAGCGTTAGAATTTTGTTACAAACACTAAGTACATCCAGATCAAGCTTATATGTCAAATGTACACGTAAGCTTCCGCGGCTCGAGTCGATGACTTCTTGGTTGTCCGGGTGACGTCGCGTAGTGGGCAGTCGATGCCCAGAGGAAGCCTGCGACATGTCAGGCGAAACGTCGGCCTCTCAGCCCACTACGCGGCGTCACCCGGACAGCCAAAGAAGTGAAGCTTACAAGTCACCTATTTCTTCTTTACTTCTATACGTTTTTACAATTTTCGTATATTATTTATATACGTTTTTACAATTTTCGCATGGAGACAAAATCGGCTGTCTCGGCACCGTAGCATTGCCGAGCGGGAACAGTAAATGCAAGGGATTGATTGGAACATTGAGCCGCGGGCTCTGATTTTCAATAATGCACTGACTGGTATGACGGCTAATAGTCTCTTGACATTAGTCGAAATGTCTTACCCGCACTTTCAACGACTAGCTTTGGTTTGTATTTCAACAAAGCCTCTTAGGGATCCCAGCCGTTTTTCAAGAGGTCAGTGGAGTCTGCCCAGAATTTTGTGTCGTATAGCCTCAACGCTTGCTTTGTCAGTGTTGCGCCCTTTGTCAGTGCGGAATGAAGTACTACTCAGTTAATTCAAACGTACTTTAATTTTGTGATTTATGCCCGACATTTTTGACGCATCTGCGCGACATCGAGGACACACTTAACTTAAAAAAAGCACGAGCTTAGACTGAATTTGTCCCAATGAGGTCTTATAATCGTACATTAGAGGTTTGTCACCAAAATTGGAAAAGCAAATGCATAAATATGGTAACAAACTGTAAAAATATACCTCTGCAAATGTCACTGTTAATAAATTAAATTATTATTATAGTTATAGTAATAATAATAATGATGATGATGATCATGGTGGTAATAATATTATTATTACTATTTTTATTTTTTATTATTATTATTATTATTATTATTAATGAAATGCAACAATGGCGTTGGTGCTTTTCACTACACTCTTGCGAAACTCCTGATGTGGACAATAAATCAAGTGCATGAGTGACTAAAAATTAAATAACAAATGTGTTTATTTAAAATATCATCAATAGAATATATCCAAACGATAAAGAAAAAGTTGTATAATAGTTGACTTCATTTAAATACATTGTAGAAATATTTCCTAGAAAAGTATCATATATCCTCCATTTATTTAATATTGTTCATATATCATTTTAATGGTCACAATAACATCTAGAAGAAATAATTTCAATGTTTTTTAAACTGAATTTGCCTGTGACGTATCGCTCGCTTTAGGAATATTTGTCAACCGCCTTGTTAAACTTTAGTTCCATTGTTTTTGTGATTAGAGATAGTATCATCTGAAGACTGTACTTCATGACTATTTTGCCGAATGTTGGTACAACTAAGTTCGATTTTTGTTCACGCCCACTGCCAGTGTATAAAATGATGCACAATATTGCGTTCTATTTAAGAACATGCAGTTCGAATGTTTTCTTTTTTTTCGTTTAATAACTTGTGGTACTAAAACACCTATTTTCTCACAGTATTTATAACTTTTGCAATTTCCAAAAATTTACAAAGGTCCAGAAAAAAGTAGATGTCTCATTTTGTAAACGTCTTTTACTCTATCCGCGAAAAATTTAAAGAAAAAACTGAGACGCTTTAGAGAAATGAAAGTGTAGGTGGATAAGGATGTAAGTTGCATTACTTTCAAGGAGAAATTACTCGAAAACTACTCGTGTTTAAAAAATTGTATATGACCGTATATGAAGATATAATTTTATTTTCAAGCTCTTACTTTGTATGTTTTGATACTATTCCCCTCGAAAACCTTCCTCACTTATTGATATTTTTTGAACTCTTATTGTTATCAATCGTTTTGTGCGCTAGAAACACGATATTAAATTCATAGAACATTTGCCATCTCTTGGTTGACGTTAAATTTTCCCCCTCAATATTGTTTCCAGATATTTTTCAGTAAAAAATAGTGCACCGAATTAATCGAATATATAAAAAATGGAATTAAATATGTTTTAACATTTGCGAAGAAACAAATTATTAATTCCAACAAGTAATTGTTGGAGTTATCCAACGTCGAATCTTTTGTTCACTACAAACACATTATGACGTAAAGGTTATGTGTCTTGCTGCATATCGTATTCCGTGGAATCCGATTTCACCGTATTCTATAAACACGTTCCTATGAAAATGTCATATCGAATCCCGCATTTTAATAAAGTCAAACCAACCAGATTTTTCTGCCAACTGCACACGTCATTCCCATGAAAAACCAGCGTCGAATACAGCATTGTCTGCTATTCGACATTCCGGGGCCGCGACCACGGCCAAAACGGAAAAGGTCACCATGGAGTGCGCGATCGGTCGCAAAGACAACGCCCCGCCACCCAGCGCGATGCGATGCGACGCAACGCGACGCGACGCGACGCGACGCGACGCGACGCGACGCGACGCGACAGGAAACGCAGACGCTACGGGTCGGCTGCTCGACCTTTCCGGGTTTTGCGAGAGATACATTCACCGCATCGTTTTCCGCACGGGGGCTCCTCAGACGCGCGGCGATTTGACGCGACTCCGCAGCCAGGCCTCGCGCACCACCGGTCGCCACCGCCCCCGCCACCGCCACCGCCGCCACCCCCGCCGCCCCCGCAGCCGCCCCCGCCGCCCGCACCGCAGGTACGCGGCTCGCCCGTGTGCCACCGCACACGGCGGCGGCGGCGGGCCCGGGAGAGCGTGGGGAATGGGGATGGGGTGGACGCGACGCGACGCACCGCCGCCTACGCTTCACAGCGCCCTCATCAGACCGGACAATGTTGGGTCGCGGTGCGAGGAAGGTTGCCAGCTCGTCAGCAGGACAAGCCATGGCGGGTTTCGCTTTGGTTTCAGTTCTTTTTAAACGCTCGACATTAAGCTAAAAGCAACAATATTGTTCTTTTTATTACTAAAAATTAGATTGTTTGATTGATTCGAGCTTCCGGCCGCGTCAACTGAGTGTGTTGTTTGTCCCATAAGAGTAGTGGATTTTTTTATCGCGGGACGTGGCGGTGGTCATCTGCTAGATAGTGAAATTAAGCGTCGACATAATGTCGGCTACCAGCGTTTTTCCCATCCAGGGATCTTCCACCAGATACCCCCCTCGAGGCAGCGACCCAGGTGGGACAGGCTCTAGACATATGTGGTATTGAAGTGTGTGTGTGTGTGTGTGTGTGTGTGTGAGAGAGAGAGAGAGAGAGAGAGAGAGAGAGAGAGAGAGTGTGGTGAGGATAGGGAAATACAGATGAAGGAAAGATCACACGATCCGTGACCCGTTTCGTAGGGTACTACTTCGACATTCGCCTGGTGTTAACTGGAGAAAACACACATTTTCGACGTTTTAGGCTTTTTAATTCACCTCCAGACAGTGGCTGACTCTCTACCTGATGTCGCAAATCCTACCACTGTCGGGATTTGAATCCTAAGACCTCCCGGTCAGAGGCAGTGCAATGATATTAAGTGACGCTGTGACCCAGAAAAATCAATAGAAAGGATACACAATGATATAGTAATTCATATGAATATTAGGGAATATTGAATCATCAACCCATACCGCGACAGCTTTGCGTGCGCTATCCCATTATCCAAGAAGTAAATGCTGCGTTTTTCGAGTTTTTGGTTTCTTTTACTTCCGATCACTTATACTATGTTTTCTCCCTTCCAAACTTCATATGAAACTTTTCAGGTTTTCTTTTTTCATTTAAGCAATATTTCTTGACGCATTATGATTTTTCCCTGCAGCTTAAGCTTCTTTACATCGCGTTAATAGATAATTCAGAATTATTATTAAATTTATATAACTATTTACGTGACTAATGCAGAAAGGGGGGCTTTGGCCAACGCGTGGAATGTGGCGTGGGAACAAGGCGTCGATGGAGCTGAGTTCGGTATTTTGAAACAGAACTCCGAAGACATTTTTTTATGATTTTCGTGCATTATTTACTTTCTGGCTACCGCTTACGCAATAGAGAAAAAGTTTTTTCATGTTGCCAAAAAACCGGTGAATTGTCGGCAGAAAACTTATTACATGACCCCGGTAACGAAAAAGTGGATAAATCAAGTTGCTAAACAGAAAAAAATCATCTAACAAGTTGTGTAGCCAGAATTCAAGTTCTGTGGGTCCTTGATACCGAAAAATCGAATGACTGCAAAACCTCTGCCTGTCCGTCCGTTCGATCGTCCATCCATCTGTAAACAACGCTAACGGCTATACCGTTCAGCAGGTTTTCTCCATAAAGGATATTCCCAAATCAATCTGGCTGGTGTCACGACCCCTTGATTTTGAAACAAATATTTTAATTCTGGGGGTATTTTACCTAAAGCCCCTGGGACCTTTTCAAAATTTTCAAAAAAATGGCTCCATCGTTTCTGATTACATTGTGCTGGTAAATAGTGTGAAGAACTTTTAAGAGAATGGTGCAGGTACCATGTTCGTTAAAGACCCTGATTTTTCGAAAATTGCAAAAGTTCAAAAATTTCCGGGTCTTCCTACAACTAAAATATTAGAGACAGAGATTTTTCCCTTAATAAAATCTGTTCCTTAAAGATAGATTTTGAAATAAGTTCAGGTACAAGTTTTCGAAAATTTGAGTTCTTTCGCGTAATTTTGCGTGATAATACGGGTGAGAATGTGTGTGCTGTTTTAGCACCAGCAATTTTTTTTGTATGAATTCATGAAAACGTGTAAGTGTCTAAGAATCTTGATATCATTCTCAGTATGGTAGGCAGTAGTTTTCTTTAAACATGTCGCCCAAGAGATTTGTTTTCTTTACAGTATCCCTTTGGCTTTGACTTAAATATCCATTTCGGATACGTTTAAAAACATTTTTGGTGCCAGGTACAACAAATCCGTGAATTTCATCAAAGTCTTACCCTCTGATTGTTTTTCAGCATGTACTTTTTTATATGCTAGTATTAAAAAAGTAAAATAGTGGAATGGATATAAGGATAGCCATGACAGAGAGAAGAGCAGATTGTTTTCTTGTGAGATTTGTTAATTTTAGTATTGAATGTTCAAAAATAATTTGCAGATTTCCCTTTGAGAAACAAAAATATTGGAACGGAACATCTCTTAATAATAAAGGATCCAATCGCTTTCTGTAAAAATGTGATTGCGTTTACTGCAATATATTGCAAACTACTGTTGTGTTTAGTAACGTTGTGGTACAGTTCGTTACCTTCAAAAACAAACACTTTAAAAATCACAAATGAACAGCAATTCTCTAAAGCTAATATTGCAAAAGCTATTTAGCAGCAAATGTAATATTGCTCAAACAAAGGAAAGAGAGTGAGGAAAGTTTTATAATTCAATTGTGAGAAAAAGAAAACAAAGAAATCAATGGAATTTTAATTTGATATGCGAACGCTTTTGGCACCTGATGGTTGTTGTGTAAATGTTAATTTAAACATGAATACGAAATATATATTTCCCTTTGTAACTTGTTGTGTACTAGTAACGTATTTGAAATATTACATTGAAATATAAATTTAAAAAAGTAGCTCATGGGTTTAATAAGTCGGAATCTTGATGAAGTGAACTTCGGTTTGCCAAAATCGTAGAAACTAATTCGCATTACTATTTAACTGACACATCTTGCACGATTACCACAAAGCCGCTGTACCTACTGATTCTGAAGTTCATTTTATATGTATGTCACAACTACACGAGATAGAGAAGGGAAAATCAGAAATGATCCAAACAATGAATATTAGACTGAAAGAAAAATGAGTACATCTTGTGAGCAGTATATTGCGAGGTCGTTTAAGTTACAAAATGTTGAACTTTTGACTCGAAGGATTCAAGAAGTTAAACATTGATTTTTACAGATTTTACAGAGTGCAACATTTTATAACGCGGTTTCTTACAGTATTATGTTTCATAAAGTTTCATTCATCTATATCGAATTTTGTGGATAATTAATGCTAATAATATGAGCTATTTTGTCAAAAACAGATTTATCCTATTTGCTAGAGAGAAAATTATTTCAGTCTCAAAGTTGCCACTCAACAGTAAATTGTCACTGCCTCGATCATTCTCAATCATTTTAAGTAAATATGTTGCAAAAAATGGACTAAGTTTTACGATTCAGAAAAAGAGAATAAAAAATGTATTATACCTGTTGACTACTAAAGCGTGTCAAAAATATGGTCTATACTTGCCCATGTCCAATGATGCCTGCTTAACGTAATCGAAGCCGTTTACCGCCAGAAATATAACAATTTCAATTTCACTCATGAATCATTTTCCAATTGCACTTTTGGTTACCAGTGGGAACTGGATTAGCATGGAGTACAGTAGCGAACAAATATGTGTAAGGGAACTTGTACACTCAAGTAGAAGTTGTTTCGAATGTAACACGACAAAATGTTTGATCGTTAGTAGGGTTCAAGGTGCTTTTAAGAATTAACCCACAGACCTTATTTAATAGTAAAGTCTCATGCATACAATAAATCTTTTAAGAAACAAAATAACCAGGTAACCATACAATAGTACGCGGAATATGTTTTTTGTTCTGGTTAACTTTTTGAGATTTTATAGGTTTAAATCAGTAATGGATTAGAATAATCGGTATATTTTTGGAATCAGTTAAATACACATTGAAAAAGGATTAAAAATACTCCTCTCCTTAATATTCTAGTTCGTCGTTCACCTAATGAGTCTTTTCAAAATTCGTAGATCATGATCTTCCTTATAGAATGTTCATTACAGCGTAAAGATTTTCTGAGGTATTGCAGGCTACATAAATATACATCTCTATTGATTTCTCTTTGTCGAAAAAAAATCGCTGTTGTAAATAGAAAGCCGTGCGTGAATTGGAGTTAAAGAGTCGAGTATCTGTTGAATATCGCGCAGGTAGTCCTTGAGGAACGTAATGTATCGTTCGTCGGGAAGAACGGGTCTGCTGAATCAGAAAGTGAAATCGACGAGGCTGCCGAGAGAAAGCAGGTCTAAAGCGAAGAGGGGGAATCAGCGGAACGCCTCGCGGGCCGGGGAACATCCCAAGGGAGTTGGGGATGATTGGGGGGAGGAGGACAAGCATGGGAGGGTGGCTGCAGGGCAGGCGGGGTCTGTTGCCGGGGCTCGCAGAGACAGGCGAGGCCAGCGACCCCTGCTCTTGGACCCGCCGGCGGCGGAGGCGGAGGTGGTGGCGGCGGCGGCGGCGGCGGCGGCGGCGGCGGCAACGGCGGCGGTGACGGCGGCGGCGGCGACCCGCGCGCCCCGGGTTATCGGCCCGCCGCCTGCCACCCTCTCCCTCTCCCTCTCCCCAGACATCCCCCATCCCTTCAGCCTCCCCCACCCACTCCTGCGGCGCACGCACGGCCGGCTTTGCAGGCCCGGTAAAGTCCTCTCTGGACGCGCCTCCCACCCGCAATATGCGAACGACCGCCCGCCCGCCCACGTTCGTCCGGAACTCGGAGGGAAATGCATATTAATTTCCACACTGTGCTAATGAAAGTGGGAGGCGGTGTGTATCGACTACTGGCCTTTGTCGATCCGCCCTCGGGTTGGAATTCCACCTTCGCCGTAGAAATTCGATCCTTACGTTTTGCGTCGTCTGTCGCATATGGAAAACGCGAACTGATAACTGAAACCCTTGCTATATACTACAATGTATACTAAACGGTGTTTGAAACACTATATGTTTCCTACACATAACAGTGTTGGGTCTGTTTTGTAATCGCAATTTCTTGTTGTGGCTCTATGTCTTCTAGGACGATGCCCACAAATCGGAGAAGTGTGGAGTCTACTAGTAATTTTTTCAGAATTATATGCAATAATACAAATATAATAAAATATTCTACGTTCACCATCTTTCGATTAAGTAATTACTAAGAAATATTGAATTTTATTTTCGTGGTATATTTTATACATACATTGGTAATTTAGTTAGATTTAAGTAAAGCTAAATATCCACATGACCCGTTTTCATGTATGTAGTATGATTGTCGGTGGCAATTTATGTTAATCTTTTTTTTTCTTATTAGGAACAATCAAAGATAACTCATTTCTTATATGAAAAAGCTTTACATATTTATTATATATCTTACAATATATATGTATAGTGTGAGTGTAAATATGTTATATATTGTATGAAGATATAATGAAGATGTAAAAAGTTTAATACAAGAAACCATTTAACATTGATTGTCCCTAATGAAGAAAAAGAAATTAAAATTGATCCACATTTACCAGAAGGCGAGCAGTCCTTGTTATATTGTACCCGTCTATGAACGCGCCGGAGGCAAATCATTTTCTCGGAGGTGAAGGGAACGGGGAACCGCAGGCGTTGCAACGAGCGCGCTATGTTTGCTCTGAAGAGCCCTGCCCCAGCGGCCGACCTCACGCGCCAGGTCATTGCTCCGCCCCGCCGGCTCACCTCAGCCTTCATCAGCCACCTGAGTCCCACTCGCCCCCCGCCCCCGACAGATTCCTACCCTTTCCGCTTCACGCAGCCTCTCTTTCTCGCCTGCATTCATTGCTAGGTCGTCTACCACTGCTATTAGCCTACCGTTTTTGGTTTTCTTTCTTGTTCGTCCTTGATTATTTTTGTTGCAACGGCACCCCCATGCGTGGCTACGGCTCGTTTAAGAGGAGACAATAAACGAAAGTCAGATATTTTTGTATTTTTGGAATTTTAAGTTTTCTGAATAAATTGTTTTATACGTCACTCTGAAATCCTATCTTTTTACACGTTTGTTGTTTATTTTCGTCCTTCATCTGCATATGGCAAAATGGCAGTCACATTTGTTGCAAGTCTCATTTACGTTATATCTCTTGAATGAATTGATCTAGATTCTGCTTTTCACTAAAGGATAGAGGAAAGTGAATACTGTAATGATGCTTGCATTGTAAAACTATTTTCAATGACAATATACGCGGTAAATGTATTTTGTTTACTTGATACCATGACGAGGTGACTGGTTTCGTAGAAAGTTTAACTTCACGCTAATTTCTGAGAATGACGTTATTAAACACACTCATTATCTCTGAAAGTAGTCAAGTGATAATTTCCTATTTTTGTAGGAGGTCAATAAAATAATAATGAATGTATGTGACCAAAATGAATACAGCACGTTTCATACTACAGGATTTCTGAATAAAAGTACAGAAAATGTAATCATTTTGGTTTTTACTTCAAATATGCTATAAATTCATAAAATAATCAAAATATGCAGATCTGCTCATACTTGAAACATTTCAACCAAGCTGCTTTTTAAAATTTTACAGCATTAGGTTGTAGAGTTTCTGAGATAATGGGTCAAATGTACTGCCAAATTACCACGGGAAAGATGTCTCCCCTCAAACCTGCTACCTCAATATCTTCCTGACGCCTTCAAATCTGATTCATTATATTTATATTAATTCTTGCTTATGATTCCAGTATCTATGTTGCATGGACTTCTCGATTAATCTGTACCGAAATAAACAATTACGGAACTGGAGAAATTGATTATTTCTTTGGAATTCAAGTTTCGCAGTAGCTTCATCCCTAACTTATTACAAGAAATGTAAAATATACAAAGGTAATATCAGTTTATTTAACGGTCTTGTTTAGTGTCGGTACGAATTTTGTATCTGAAAGATTCTGTGCGAATCCATGTCACAGAAAATTAGCTTCAAACAAAATCGAATTTAGAGCTAGAAAATCAGAAACTTGCTGAAATGATCCGTCCCATATTGGTAAACGGCAATAGTTTTAACTAACTAGAATAATCAGGTATTCGTGCATTAAATATGATAAATATTTATGTTTAAGTCTGGTCAGTGTGATTTGTACTCCATATACAAGGAATGTTAATAAAAGACAGATTTTAATATATCTATAAACATTAATCACAGAAATATTTCTCAAAGGTTAGTGAATAAATGAGATGACTAAATTGCGATGTATAGAAACAAATGATTTATTTCGACATATCATTCATCTGAGAGATATAATGCGACCGTAGGTGTTCCATTTACGTTCGAGAACGATGGAATGTTACCGGAAAGATAATTGTAATATGGATGATAATAGAGCAATGTTGAAGTGAGAGAATGGTAAACGAGATAAAACAGAGAAAACCTGTCTCCAACCCACATTATCCACCATAATTCCACAAGGATCGATCGAGATTTGAACCCCAGTGCTCAAAAGTCTAACGCTAACAGCATCCCCGCTCGCTACCGGTATCTCTAAACTATTATTAGATCAAATCGAGACCTCGAGTAGAATTACGCTCCAGCGCCGACTCCTCGATCTCGCCATGCAATAGCGGTGCCCACTCAGTTTTCGTTAACACTCTCCTCGTCGTCACCGCCTCTTACCTGCCAACTCGCTCTCACTGCCCCTCTGCAGTTGTTGCTTTAAGTCACCGTTCCTCGCACATCTCGCGTTCGCATGCTCGTCGCCGCTACATCCGACATCCATTTCTCTGTTGCTTCGCTGCTGTAGCACTCTTCGTCTCCTCATTCCACTCCATCGTCCGGCTACACCGTCGCCGTCTGTGGCTGAAATACCACGCTGGTTTCATTTCCAATTGTCTCAGGCTTCCTATCCAGGCAACGTCGCCATTATCGCGTCGACCGCGACGTGCCATGGCAATCGCAAATTCTCAATGCCACCATCCTTAAATCAAACAAGCTGTCATTCCTGCCATACTCATATCACCACAATTTCTACCACCACAACTTTCTCCCTCTCTCTATTACTTCCATCCCCGTGCACCACCGTTTTCGTCAGCGTTGTTGCTACCATCTCCGCCATCTCCACATCCCACTGGGTCGCAGTAGCACGCACTACCCATCTCACCCAACCCCGCTCCACCCCCAGCTCATCTCTGTCCCGCCCCTGATCCGCCCCGCCCCTGCTCCGCCACACCTCTACTCCGTCCCTTCCCCGCTCCTCCACCGCGCCGCCACCACCTCGCTCCACCCCGGCCCCAAACCAGCCTCCACCACGCCCCCCGCCCACGCCCCCCGCCCACGTCCCCCCCCACGCCCCCCGTCCCCACCCCGCCCACCCCACCCCACCCGCCCTCATCCCGCACCTCGCTCCATCCCTCCCCTCTCCTCCCCACCCTCCCCACCCTTCCCCACCCTTCCCCACCCCTCCCCACCCCTCCCCATCCCTCTCCCCTTCCCCTCCGTCCCATCCCGCCCCACGACACCCCACCACGCCCTGCCTCGTCCTTGTCATCATCGTCCCCAACAACCCCGGCACCGCCACTATCGTCCCTACCACGCACCCGCCCCTCTCGCCGCGAGAGTCGTCGGTAGCGCTGCCGCTACCGTCGTCGCCCCCGCCCCCGCCGACATAAGCCTCCTGTGCGCGTCGCACGAGTGTTCCGGGGAGGGAAGGGCGCCCCATTGTGTCGCCGGCACTCGACCGGAAACGAGAACTTTGTGTCGCACACAAAGGGCGGCCGGCGGCCGGCCGGCCGTGGAGATGGTGTTTCCCGAACGCGTCGAATACTTATTGGAGCGCATCGCTCACGACACAGCACGCCCCCGGCGCGTGCCATCCCCTCCCCTCAGCTGCGCTCCCCGCCTCCCCTCCTCGCCCGCGCGCCGGAAGTCACTTTCGCTCGATAAAAGGAGCGCTAATCCGTTCAATGGATTGGAACCGGCGAAAACGTAGGCGCAGGATTCGCTATTGTCCAATTTTCGATCGTTTTCGGGCCAATAAACCAACGGCCCGGTGTATGAGGCGTAAACTCTCGTTTCAAATGTGCGAGATCCGAGTTCAGTTCTGAATGCTGTTGGGTGAGAGGTAGACACAGGGGATACTTGGTGTAGTATGAGAGATTGCGTTGGTGAATTTGAGATGCATTTTAGTTCTAATCAAGATTATGTTGTTATTAAGATTGTGTTTTAACAAAAGGAGAATAGATATTCTTCATGGTGCTGGCATTCTAAGTAGCAGTTCTTTCAAAAAAGATATTTGTATCATTGGACAAAACAATTGACTTACTAAAGGATTCATATTAGCACTGGTGAATTGTCGTTGGCGTTTACACAATTGAAATAATTCAAGGCGTCGTCACTGCCAACAATATTGTTTACTTCAATAAGAGCAGCTCGGTAGTCGTTTTTGTGGCTTCCAGAGAGCAGAAAAGTAATGATGATGGCTAAGCCATCGAAAGCTGCTCTTGTTGGCAATGACAACGCCTTGCATTATTTTAATGATCTATATTAGATTGGGATACCAATGAATATGGTGTCGGACGATGGTAGTGACAAAGACATTTACAAGTGAGCCATCTACAAACGAACGAATACATAAGCTGAGCATATGGACACCGCCTGCAGTTATTTTGTTAGCTTTCAAAGCGGTCCCTTCTTAGACTAATATCTCTATAACAATTTTTCCCTTAAAACGGATTTCCATATGCGAGAGTTTTCACGAAGTTACTCTGTTTTATCTTAAACGAAAGCAGCCAGAGTACAAGACTGATAACGAACAGAGCAAATGGGAAAGAAACATTATAGTCATAATGTTTTATGAGCAAATTATACAGCTTGGACGTTGTGTGCATGAAAGATAGTATGATATCGCCAAATGATGGACATATAACGCACCAATAAAGCTCCGCGAGAGCTGCACTGCACCGTTCTGAAACCAGGTAGCCCATAAGCCTTCGTATCAAAGCTGAACAATCAGCGTTCTGGACACGCCAAGGGTAGGAGTATCGGGTAGGAGTATCTGAGGGTTTTCTCTGTGCGCTGGACGCGTTTTAATTGCTCTCTTAACGATATTCATTTGAAAGAATTTAATCACTTTCCCCAAGAAACCGCAACTATAAAGGATATTTGTGTATTCCCAAATCACAAAAGATTGTAATACCGAAATATCACTGTTGTATGTATTACACAAACCGTAACTGCATTAAATACTCTTACAATACAATCGAACTATTTTTAAATACGAATCATAATTGTATGCTCAATTGATACATTGCATGTATGGTACTTTACAATATTTCGCACTCATAATTTTCAATTGAATTAATTGTAATTATTTATTCAGTTGCAGATATATATATCGATAGGTTCTTCAAGAACCTAATTGGGCGTATTCGGAGCTCTGTAGCTTATCCCGTGTTTACCTTCGAATATTACGATAACAATTGCATTTTCTGGTATTTTTCTTTAGCTTTAGCGTTTATTATTTATAGACGTTTCTCTTATGGCGCGAAGCCAAAAACAAATTTCAACACTGCTGTGCTGTCGCCTTGCAGTTGCCTACGTCTGACATGATTATCACGCCTTCCGGTGACCAGCGTAGTTCCCGCAGTTCCCATTCATTGCTGCGCCTGAGCGAGGTATAATACCCGACGCGCGTTGTGCCTCGTGCGCAGACGGCAAGCTGCACATGCTGCCGAGCGGAGAGCTGGTGGTGCGCGTGGCGGCGGCGGCGGACGGCGCGTCGCGCTTCCACTGCCGCGTCACGCACCGCCTGTCGGGCGAGACGCGCGCCAGCGCCGGCGCCGCGCAGCTGGCGGTGACGGAGCCTCGCGGCGCCGGCGCCCCCGCGCTTCACCCAGCGCCTGCTCAGCGTGGAGGCGCGCCGCGACGGCTGGTGGTGCTGCCGTGCGGGCGCTGCACGCGCGCCGCGACGAGCTGGTGGTGCTGCCGTGCGTGGCGCTGCACGCGCACCCGCCGCCCGACTACAGGTGAGCGCCGTCGCCCTTCCCTTCCCTATGCGCTTCACCCAGCGCCTGCTCAGCGTGGAGGGGCGCCGCGACGAGCTGGTGGTGCTGCCGTGCGTGGCGCTGCACGCGCACCCGCCGCCCGACTACAGGTGAGCGCCGCCGCCCCTTCCCTTCCCAATGCGCTTCACCCAGCGCCTGCTCAGCGTGGAGGCGCGCCGCGACGAGCTGGTGGTGCTCCCGTGCGTGGCGCTGCACGCGCACCCGCCGCCCGACTACAGGTGAGCGCCGCCGCCCTTCCCTTCCCATCCCTATGCGCTTCACCCAGCGCCTGCTCAGCGTGGAGGCGCGCCGCGACGAGCTGGTGGTGCTGCCGTGCGTGGCGCTGCACGCGCACCCGCCGCCCGACGACAGGTGAGCGCCGTCGCCCCCTCCCTTCCCATGCGCTTCACCCAGCGCCTGCTCAGCGTGGAGGCGCGCGCGACGAGCTGGTGGTGCTGCCGTGCGTGGCGCTGCACGCGCACCCGCCGCCCGACTACAGGTGAGCGCCGCCGCGCCCTTCCCTTCCCTATGCGCTTCACCCAGCGCCTGCTCAGCGTGGAGGCGCGCCGCGACGAGCTGGTGGTGCTGCCGTGCGTGGCGCTGCACGCGCACCCGCCGCCCGACTACAGGTGAGCGCCGTCGCCCCTTCCCTTCCCAATGCGCTTCACCCAGCGCCTGCTCAGCGTGGAGGCGCGCCGCGACGAGCTGGTGGTGCTGCCGTGCGTGGCGCTGCACGCGCGCCCGCCGCCCGACTACAGGTGAGCGCCGCCGCCCCTTCCCATTTCCTTCCTTACGCGCACCCGCGGCCTGACTCCAGCTAAGCACCACCCGCCTCTTCCCTACAATATGCGCATCCGCCATTCCACGCTCGCCTGCCCATCTCGTTCTCACGCGCACTCGCCGCCCGAATACAAGTGGGCGTCACCCGCTCTTCCCCAAGCGCACCCGCTGCCGGCCGAGAGTTGAGTGCCACACTCCCTGCCCTTTCCTTCTCTTTCCTACGCACACCCGCTGCCTGACTTCAGCTAAGCTACGTTCGTCACTTCCATATACTACGTGCATCCGTCTCGCGACTACAGGTGAGTGCCACTCACCGTTTCCCTACGGCACCCGAAGCCGAACTACAGGTGAGTGCTGTCCCTTTCTTTCGCGCACCCGCCATCCCACAGGAAGCGCCTCCCGCCCCTTTTCTGCTCTTCCCTACGCCATCCGACTACAGGTGGTCCACTCGCCCCATCCCTAGGCGCACCCGTCATGCCCTTACCTTCCCTGGGTGACGCGATCGCGCTGCCCGTCTACAAGTGAACGTGTACCTTCTGCCCCACGCTTCCCTAGGCGCACACGCCGCCAGACTTCAGGTGAGCATGCATCACTTCTCTTCATGTTTGCGCTTCGTTGACTTCATTATAGAGCACGTGAAAACAAAGGACTACAGGACAACTCAAGCTCCTTCCTTATATAAATGCCCTTCTTTTACTTTCGCTTATGTATCGAACACGTATTTATTGCGCATTGGTATCCATAAAAGTTCTATCGTTGTTTGGGAAGATGAAGACCATTAATGTTTGCAAATGGTCTCCAAGCTCTCCACACTCAAACATTAACAACTCTTACCAACTGAAATCGGATCTCATCTGACCATGCCACGGTTTCCCAGTCTAGGATCCAATCAACATGGTCACGCGCCCAGGAGAGGCACTGCAGGCGTTGACGTGGTGTTGGCAGAGGCAATCGAGTCGACCTTTTGCTACCAGAGTCCGTTAAAGCCAATTTCACCACAATGTCTTAACTCATACGTTCGTTGCGCGTCCCACATTGATTTCTGCGAATTCACGCAGTATTGCTTCTCTGTGGACACTGCCAATCGTGCATTTCACGCCACTGCTCTCAGTCATTAAGTGATGGCCGTCGGACACTGCGTTGTCCGTGGTAGGTAATGCCGGAAATTGGGTACTCTCGGCAGAATCTTGACACTCGGAATGAATTCTTTAAATAGTTCTGAAGTGGAATTGCTCCATGCGTCTAGCTCCAAATAACATTCAGTGTTCCAAGTCTTTTAATTCCTGTCGTTCGACCATAATCATATCCAAAACATTTTCACATGAAGTAAAAACAAATTAAAGCCCTGCCAATGTACTGTGCTTTACATTAATATTGAAAAATGTAATAAAATAATCATATGTATGGTTCTCAGTGAGTTGTTAGCTGACTGGCCTCCGAAACTCCAGTGCGCTGGTTCGTTCCCGGCTGAGATGCGCGGATTGTCCAAGGGGGACCTACATATCGGCTTGTGCTTCCCACCTCCTGGTATCTCCGATAACGAGCCACCGCTCGACCCGAGACAATCTCCAAGTCCCAGACTGGTCTCCTGATATATGAGTTTGTATCGTCCAGGAGAATGTATGTCTGCGAAATCGTACCGGGCCACACAGCGGTATATAACCGCGGTTGGTATCCTCTTTCCAGATTTGCGTGTCTGGCGTCGCCTCCACGACGCCACGGGCCACACCTTCGCTGAATAGAGGGACGACAGGGGGAGGGGGCGTCAGGAAAGCCCCGCTCTAAAATAACCTATGAATTATATATATATATATATATATATATATATATATATATATATATATATATATATAGAGAGAGAGAGAGAGAGAGAGAGAGATATGAAACGGGTTAGTGGCTGGGAGTAGGCAAGTAGGCAGTAGGCGAGTCTGGGATGATGGTTGTCGTCGAGCCTTCTGGACGCCCGACAGGATGAAAGAGCCGAGGGAAGGGGCGAGCCCTCACTCGCTTTCCTTTGTCTCACCATTACCTTTGGTACGATTGTACACGATCTCGAGATTTCGTTTGTGATCCATACAGGTAAATATGTGACGCCACAATTAAAATATCATTATTATAATGACACTGTTCACTTGTATTGAAAGTTTGATTTAAATATATACACACGAGAGCTGAGAAAATGGGATGTGAAACTAATGCGTAATAAAATGATCAGGAGAAGGATGGTTCTAGGAAATTACAGAGAAAAGGATGATGAACGCGATAAAAGTCTGTAAAAAAGGTAATGTTAGAACTAAAATTATTTATTTTCAGCGCAAAAAGTTTTTTATTTATTATATTTTGACGATTACAGTACTATTAGACGAATGAGTGAATCCACATTGCTCCAACCTTCGGTAGTATACTACAGCACTGTCCTTCAGTTTTTATGCACAATGAGTGACATATCCGATCGTAGTGAAAAGATGTTCGCAAAGGAAACGTGGAAATTTTTTCGATTTCAGCCAATAATATGGCATATCGTGCGTCGTGGTAATTGTGTGTTATGGATAATGTCCGAAATATTACTATTAGGACTAGCCGGTTAATGCGCCAAACGATTTGGATACAGTTTTGTGAGTCACGGTGAACGAATCATTTTGGACATCATCCACTTAATGTCAGCATTAGCAGAAGAGCGGTGACTAAAGTAAGATCACAATCCGAGTGTAAGGCATCTTTGTGAGTTAGCGAGAAATTTTTCGGCAAAAAATGCTTTAGAAATTGTGCGATACATGGACTCAACATTTTTTAATGTAAAGCCTCTTCTCCCACCGCACCAACTGGGGAAAAGGGAGCGAAGCATCAACTGAGATATCTATTTACACAATACCACCTATCAAGGTTAGGATAGGTGATATTTTGTTAATGGAAATTTACGACTGACACAGTGAAGCTTAACAGTACACTTTGTCTCTCACAAGCCTTTGTCTCTCACAAGCCTTAGAAACGACCCATCAGCCGTATGATCACTGTTTATCACACACTCTGTTATTCCTCGTGTCTGTAACGTACTTCACCTATCCAAGTCGCCTCTTATTAGCTAATGTGCACTTTATCTGGCTAATGTCTGCAATATACTTTACTGCTCTTTCTGATTCGCATACATCTATTTTCGACAATGTATACGTACGCAATTTTCTCGATTGGGACGTTCGCTGTTACATATACAGTGAAACCTCTCTGAGAGACCACCCCTATTAAACGACCACCCCACTCAACGACCGATTTTTTCTCGGAACAGACTCTGAATCCATATGTTCCATGTAAATCGTACCCATGTAAACAGACTCTCTCAGTCCACTGATTAGTCCATTGATATCAATTTTCTTAACTTACGCCTTGTAAGAAAATACTTCCAAGAAAATGTTTGGGAACATTGTAAACGGCATTCGCGTGACATTCCCCGCACCTGGGCTTCAATCCTCCAGAAAACTGGGGGGGGGATACCGGGAATCATGTAACGCTCTAACGTTGCCATTGACGCGATACCACATACCACAGTAACTTTTTCTAATTTAGTTATATCTTTTCTAATGTGACAGCGTATATGAAAGAAGTCTAACGTTTAATTCGTTGAATTAATAGAGCCTTCCCTACCTGGAGAACATTTCTTACGGTAGAATATCAATATCAGAAGTAAGGTTTATAAACCTACCCCTAACACGCGAGAATTAAGGTTACTTCCGGAATCTGTACGAAACACTCACCCAAGGCCTACGCTCGATGTTTTGTTTTAATTGTGCAAAGTAGTGCAGAGAAAGTGAGTTTTTTGAAAAACATTCTTTAAAATTTGGGGATACTTTTCATAAAGCGCCCCGGACATTTTCAAAATTTTCTCAAAACGGCGCAAAATTGTTTCTTTATTTTTCTGTAAGAACATAGTAAAATGCATTTATAAAAGTGGGATAGGTCCGATTTTCATGGTTAACTCTGAATTTTCGAAAATTACAAAAGTTTGAATTTGTTTCGACGTCTTCCTACAACTACAAAATTAAGACAGATTTTTCCTTCAATTGAAAGTTGTTGTTCATAAATAATTCCTTCATTAAGGTTATGTCGATTTTTTGGAAATTTTATTAGTTTTCGTGCCATAGTGCGTGTAATATTTGCAACTTAAAAAATAACAAAAACAAGATTTTCTCAAAAACAGCTCCACATATATTCTTTAATTTTGTGGGAGAGTTAGTGCTAAACCAACCCTGTACGATGACATAAACGCCATATTTATATATTCTTGTTTTAAAAAATACAAAAATATAATTTTTTGACTTGTCTCACGTCGGTAATATTGATATCATATTATCATATTTACGGTAGAGGCGATTTCTTTGCATTATTATATTTATGAGTACACGTGCTTTAAATAATGTCAAATGAAGTTTCTAGAAAACTCAACGGCTTTTTGTGAAAATCAGCTCAAAATTCCACATTTTCAGAAAAGCTCAAACGCAATTTTCTCAAAAATGGTTCCAATTTTTTTCTTTAATTTTTCCAATGGATAGTGCTAATTGCACTGTTTAATATGCAAAAAGGTTTTTTTGTGTGGTCTTTTGTTTTCCAAAAGTTATACAAATGTAACTTCTTTTGAATATCTCTGGCGCCGTTAATCTGCACATTATTAAATACTTACACATTATTGACATTTGTGTGTAAATGTTCTTCAAATTACTTTAATTTACGTTTTTCGATAACTCAATAGATTCCTGTAAAAAAGGGCTTCAAATTTCGCGTTTACAGTAACGCTTAATGCCATTTTCTTTAAAAGGCTCAAAAGTTTTCAATGAAAAATGCTATTTGGGACGAGGTTTTAGCCTTCTTTCATATTCTTAAAATAATATTTAGGTTCTACTATTTGAAAACGGAAAAGTTGAGAGAATTTCAAAAAATATACTTTGGACGGCGATAGATGACAGCAGGCAAGAAGGAGGGGCAAGATTGTTCAGTACCAATCCACAACGAGGATATTAGAAAACTTTACTACGAGAAAGTCTGTGCCATTCTGTAGCACCTGTAGTTTTAATTTTTAATTGAGGAACATCCAATACTGCGACTAGCTTAGATTGGGATAGCTTTTCACAGAGATGAACATTCTGGACGGTGCAGATAATAGTCGTTTTTCTGACTCTATATTCATAGAATTTAAGTCTTGTCAGTTTGTCATTGTGCGTTTAAAACATTCAAAATTTTGGCATACGTGTCATACAGTGAAATGTATCAGCATAGAAAATGCCGGTTTTGCCTTTGTAAGAAAAATTCCGAACAGTTTTTCATTAATGCAATTTTCTGAAGACACTGGTGTACAGTTTGCGGGTTAGACAAAACAGCTTTAGAATCCCCTTTTCAACCGATCATTTTGCACTTCAATCAACTTCGCATCACCTCTGATCTTAAAACTCGCAAACATTAACTTATAGTTCAAATACATGCACTTCACCGCGACTCACCGCACTTCACCATCTCTCACATCACCACCGCTCTCGGCCTGTCTTCGCGCCTCGAGAGGAATCTCCAATCACCTTCAAAGTGAGTGAACTCGGGCGAGGCGGAAGAGGAGGTCGTGGCCCACTCGACTCCGTCGAGCGACTCGGCAGGGCCAGCAGCCCGCTCGCCAGCCAGCGGCGCGGCGCCGAGGACCAATTCGGGCGAGTGAGCACGCGCGAGCGTGGCTACCGCCGCCGCTGCCACCCCCACCCCCGCCCCCGCCGCCTCCCGGCACATTCGGGCGTCATGGTAAATTTATCGGGACGCGGACAGTTAATTTATTGCTTCGACACCTGCGATCCATCAGCGGGGCGTCAGTGATTTTTCTGTGATGAACGAGGCCCGTTGGCGCGTCGTCGTGTCGTCATTTCTCGGCCGTCACGCTCGGCCTGCCTTGCGCCCGCGGGCGGGAGCCCCTGCCCCGCAGCCCGCCCCGCTGCCCCGCCGCGCACCCCCGCCCCGCACCCCGCCCCGCACCCCCGTCCCGCCGTCGCGCCACATGAATCTCGCCCAATTAATGGAAGCGCCGACCGACCGGCCGGCCGGCTGCCCCGGGCGCGCTCAGCAGTGCGAATATGGTGCAACCCCCGGTCTACCCATTCCCCCACTCTCGCAGCGTAATCCGATGCATCCGTAACCCGGACGCTCTATTCGAAATAATGCTGTGTCAATATTGTTCCGCTCGTTTTCGCCGTGAATGCGCCCCCGCTTTTCTTATTTTCTCGTGACGCGCCGAGCAGGAAAGGGCTAATTTACGATCACGTGGGGGCGGGCTGGACGGAAGGAAGCTGAACATACGCCTGCAAGTGGGAGACTAATAAGAGCACACCTGTTTTCGTTCCGATGAACGTAATGTATGATTTTTCCGACGGAATAGATCGGACTAATTGTTTTCTACAAATGTCTACCATCGCGTTGTTGTTTACAATTTTAAATGCGTGACCCCAATTAGTTGTGCTCGTTGTTTACGTTGAGTTTAGTTTGCTTAATGTACCTTATTATGTGTGTAATGCGTTGTATTCATTAGATATAATACAATGCAAATGTGCAGTTGAAGTGCACAGAGAAAGGAAAATTAAATTTATTTTTCTAGGTACGGTAGTGATATTTTTGCATCTTTGTGTTATATCCTACCTCTAATATGTCAACTATAATTTGTGCGTGCTCATGAGTCGTCACTTGGGATGAAATTAAGCGTATCATTTAAAGTGTAGCCTACCATCGTTCCGTGTCAAACATCTCCAGTAAGTACAAAAAACATCACGAATCTGCCAGTGTTTTCCGCCACTCGCCTTCTCGTTTTCGGAAATCCAGTACTCTCGAAACGGCTGGAACTTATTGTACTTAAACTGGCCTGTCCTTATTTACAATTTGGAAGGACAACGTTTAACTATGTATTTCTATTATTGTTGCTTTTAAAAGTCTGAAGATCCTTATTCACAGTACAATATAGAGTGAACATACGCGTACAATCATTATGCAGAAGCATCTTCATCTTGAGGAGTGTATCTACAGATAGTCGTAGATGAACGCCGCCGCAGAGCAGACGTGATCAGTAACTCGATGAAAGAGCGCAAGTACCCACGATGAAAGAGAAGCTCTTGCAGAGCAGAGCGGCGTTGTCTCACGGGTAGACAACATACATAGGGGAACAGTTTGCAAGGCAGACGTAGCAACATTTTCTATTGAGGTGGTAACTGTTACAAACGCGCCTCGTACTTTGAATTTTGCCGTTACTGTGCAATTAATTGACCGACTAATGATGCCGGGCGCGTCAACTCCTTAGGTCTTTAGTATCGTATGGGTAGTGCATGTTTTAATGGAGGGTGGCGGCAGTGATTTCCCCCGCTGACCGGCGTAATACGGCGCTGACCTACGTCTGCTTGCAGGGATTTTCCCCAATGACGTACTACCTCTCATCAGCGGAGCACCGCCCCAGCCCGGACAAGCTCGAAGCTTCCGACGGGTTTCCCGACAAGTGTGATAGTTTAGTGAATGTGAGTATAAGTGGGTGTAAGGGGTGAGGATAGGGGAAGGAAGAGGAAAGAAAGATCGTGCGCGATCCAAAGCCCGTTTGTTAGTGTATTGCTCCGACATTCGCTTGGTGTTGATCGAGATACCGCGGAAACCTACCGATCAGAGTAGCCGGCCGTTAGAATACTCCTCTAGTGTGCGGCAGAAATCCTGTCTGTCATCGTCGTGACTGAAACCCTGGGACCTCTCGGATGGAGGCTCTGCAGTGATATCAGTGAATGTCTTGAGCCACCTTTGCCTGTCCCTTACTATTCAAATGTCTTCTTTGGGGACATAAGGATCCCTCGTACAACGCCGAAAATCTCGGAGTCGAAGGCTGCAGGTGCTAGTTCCGTGTAAGTCGAGCGTGTTTTTACTATATGATTGTGGCTTAGGGGGCTTATACAACCTCCAATCATATCGTAAGTAATATGCTATTATCCATTAAGTTGAAGACAATGCCAAATAACCACTCTGTTCACTTTCCTAAAGCTGGGGAAAGAATAAAGGCCTTCCCTTCACTAGGTTATTAAGTATGACACTCATTCAGTGGACGCTGTGCGAGAATGTAGTGCACTGTTTGCAATCACGGCACATATTTGATCGCATTAATAATAATTATTTTTATTCGTATAACCAAACTACGTTCTGATAATTACTAGTCAGTACTACCTTCCCTTTCACGATCTTACTAGTTATCATTTCTCTAAGAGACCAAACGTTTGTATAAATTCTCTTAATTCTTTCATGAAGTGCGGCCCGTTATCTCTTTTTATATCTCAAGCAATTTTCAACCAGTGACAGAATAAATATTATAACAGGATTATGCAATAGTATTCATTTTTTATTCATACGTAGTCAAATCATTGGTTCGGATAGCCGTAGTCGTATATTTGCGTTCAGTTTTCGTTGCGTCGCGAACTGTTAAGCTTCGATGTACCGTCCCCTGAGAGCAAGAAGACCGGCTGGGTTGGCTCAGCAATAACTGATGTAGCTGCAATGCTTCTAACTGGGCGATCCTAGGGTTCAAGTCCTGACGGTTGCAGGATTTTCGACACTATCTTGATAGCTAGGCCTAATTCAGCCGCTGTCTAGAATTATAGCGGAAGATTGGTTTGATCGTTAGTTGCCCATGGTTTCTTTGATCAACACCAGGTGCATGCTAGTTCTGACAAATGGGACATGATCGTAGCGATATCTTTCCTTCTTCGTTGTCCTTTTATTACCCCTTACTTGCACACACACTTACATGCACTATACTACCGCACCTGTCAGGAAAGCACTCGGGAGCTTAAACCTTCTCTCGTGTGGAGCGGTGACCCGCTGGTGTACGATGGCCTGGATGAGGAACCCCGCAAGCTAACGTGTAGGTTGGAGTCGAATCTTATCATCAGCGAAGGATGAACTTCGTGCGTTGAAAACATACACTACACTTACGGGACTAACAGCTGTTGGCGTGCCTAGAAACACTAAAAAAGCCGTCACCGAGAGCAAGAAACAGTGCTTCCGGTTACTTTAAAATCATTCCTAAATTTTAGGATATTTAGTTGAGTACCTGAACGTTACTTAACTAATTGTAAAGTCACATGTGAAAGTTAAATGTGAGCTTTTTTCGCAGGATTTTTATTTTACATGTTTTCTATAATGACCCTGTTTTCTCCGATACCTTAAATAGATTTGGTGCTTCATATAACATGCACATAGGAGTTAAATAATGAAAAAAATCATCATATTGCATCACTCAATAGTACAAACGTATCTCAGCAGATAATGATTTAGTTATTTTAAAGTAAAGTAGGAGAGAGTTAGAGAGCTGAGTTGACGGTGTGTGGCACGTGCAGGTAAGAGGTGGACGGGGCGCGGCGGGCTGGGCTGATGGTTGGTGGCGCAGCGCAAGGAGGAAGATGACGGTCTGAGTTGATGATGGGTGGCGTTGCGCAGGTGGGAAGGGGATGGCTGAGTTGATGGTGGGGGTGCTGCGCAGTGGAAGGTGGATGGGGCGCCGCGGGTGCCACTGGAAAGCAGTGTTGATGGTGGGTGGCGCTGCGCAGGTGTTACGGTGGAGGGTTGAGTTGATGGCGGATGGCGCTGCGCATATGGAGAAGGACTGAATTGATGGCGGTTGGAGCCGCGCAGGTAGAAGGTGGAGAGTTGAGTTTAGGATGAGTGACGCTGCGCAGATAGGTGGAGAGTTGCGTTGATTGGTGGCGCTGCGCAGGTGGGAGGTGGACGGCGCGCCGCTGGCGGCGACGAGCAGCGCGAGTCGAGGGGGGTGTGTTGGTGGCAGGTGGCCCTACGCAGGTAGAAAGTGGAGAGATGAGTTATTGATGGTGGAGGGTTGAGTTGCTAGGTTGCGCTGCGCAAGTGGGAGGTGTACGGCGCGCCGCTGGAGGGCAACGAGCAGCGCTACGCTGTGGGCGGGTTGTGTTTATGGCAGGTGGCGCTGCGCAGGTAGAAGGTAGAGGTTTGAGTTGCTGGGTGGCGCAGCACAGGTGGGAGGTGGAGGGTTGTGATGATAGCGGGTGGCGCTGCGCAGGTGGGAGGTGGACGGCGCGCCTCTGGCAGGCGACGAGCAGCGCTACGCCTTGGGCGGGCTGCTGGTGCTGCCGCGGGCGCGCCCCGCCCACTCCGCCCGCTACACGTGCGAGGCCAGCAACGCGGCGGGCAGCGCGCGCCTGGAGCTCAGCCTGCTGGTGAGCGCGCCGCTGGGGGCGCGCGTGCAGCCGCCGCTGCTCACCGCCGCCCTGGGCCAGCCCGTGCGGCGGGCGCGGCGCACGTGCTCACGCTGCCGGCCGTGTCCAAGGACGACCAGGGCATGTACCAGTGCTTCGTCAAGAACGAGCACGACATGGCGCAAGGCACCGCCGAACTTCGCCTTGGAGGTACGTTCTCCTATTTTATGCAGTTGTGGTACCACTCCTCAGGTATCACTGCCATTTTTGAAAATATTTCTCTTGTTTTGTCTTTTACAACAATCGTTAATGAGCTTTTCAAGTAGCTTGAGTTCTATGCTATCCGAAATTATCGGAATGTATTGGACAAATCGTGACTGATCTCTCCATATATGGCTTCGAAGTGGAATTGCTGCAACCCTGGCGGGAATCGAAAAATCAAACACACACTTTATAACAATAATTGTTAACAGGGCACTTATGAAGTCCGTTTGTAATATCTCTCCTTAAACTTATGAAGTCCGTTTGTAATATCTCTCCTTAATTCGTTAGCTATTAGGCATGTGATGCATGCATATCAACCTCCTAATAAATATTTGAGTACGTTTATCTGGAAGCCACTAATAGGTTGCGAAAGAATCGTTTAACATTTACAAGAATTTTACTCAATACATTTATTTCAGTGCATTAGGTTGGTAACGTATTGCTGCATACAAAACAGTGTGGCATCATTGCCAGGACAAGAATTCACAGACGTGAACGGTTTGTGACGTATAGATTTTTATTCCAGATATGCTCCGACACCCGAGTCACAAATTTACAATATGTACAATGAAAATAGACTGACCTGTTATAAGGAGGAACTAGTTTCCACAACCACTTGTCTGATTAAATTCTACTCCTGCGGTGTGATGCACCGTTACTTCCTCGTTCGCATTCAAGCGAGTTTGCCGCACCTCACGTCTCGACGCATGCACGCCGGCTTCATTCCCTTGCCTCCGTAGCCTACACATCTAAGTGCCACACGCCGCGCACAACTCACACGAAGTCCTACGGACGAAGAAGGATTTTGGTCTGGGGTACGCTTATATACTTTCTGGGATGGCTGACGGAACTGCGTCATCAAGCCGTTGCCGCCTCCCCAGCCAGCAAGCCGACGGGGTCTACGGGCCGTATTCTCGAACCGCTGCCGAGCAATCTCCCGGTAGCCTGCTACCTGGGGGCTCCTTGCTGCCAGGCCGGGAGGCTGCCAGCGGCAATATGGCCGATGGTATTCTGAAATCACTTCCAGCTTTGTTCCAGAGTGGGAGCTTGCTATGATTGGTGGAACGACTTAAGCGACACTCGCACGCCAGATGAAGTAGTATACCAACACAATAAATCTAAGTGAAATAATTTTTCTTTCTACTTTCAACTGTATTTTATCATGAAAGTTAATATACAAACGTTGACACATATTGTATACTACCCAGTTAATTTGTGTACATTCCCAGTGAATTGTAGCCTGAAACCAGTAACACATCCACAATTGTATTTTATGTAATCGTTGGTATGACATCTGCGTTTGCAGATTGTTTCAGTGTTCCACCTGATCCACGTGCATTCCGAGTTCTGGTGTTGGTGGTGTGTGTTTGGTTACTGATAGTGATCGTAGTGGTTTTCTTTGTATTTCTTTCTTATAACGACACGGCTATTCTCCCTTGGTACTTTCTCTATTTTCGATACTGTTCTATTTTGATTAGAATTTCCCCCCATTATAACCCCCATTAAATTATAAAAAATTGAAGAGATGTGGACGTCCTGTTAAATTGACCAAGCATGTAAAATGACAAGTCTTCACAAACGTTAAGAGAAACCCTAGGATAAGTGCAGCAAAATTTAGTGTTGAACAGCAAACTGATTTAAATTTTAATATTAGTGCATCTACTGGTCAAAAATGTGTGTGTTATAGTGGATGTTATTGTAGAAATGCCAAGAACAAACAATTTATTAATCTGGTAAGGAAAGGGATAGAGTATGCAAACTATTACAAGAATTGTTCAATAGAGTACTGGAAAAGGTTTTATTTACTGATGAAATTAAATTCATTATTCTTCTAGAACATGTCAAAAAAGTGTGGAGGGAAAGGAATTCTGAACAGGAAGAAAAAATGATTCCTTCAGTCAAACATGGTGATAGTAGGTGGATCATGAAAGTTATATTAACCTACTTAAGAAGAATTTACCATCCAGCATTGAAAAATTGGGACTAACAAACAGTTATGTTTTCATGCAAAATAATGACCCTATATGCCCTAGATTCTAGGTTGTAGATAGTGTATAATACACCAAAATACATGGTAACTCCTCCATAATCTCTGAATATTAATCTAATTGAACATTTATGGAGTTGCCTCAAAAAGAAATATCACTTCAAAGCAATTTCTAAAGTCTGCTATTTTGGAAGAATGGGGAAAGATTGGGCCGGAGGTCCCCACTAAACTTGTTCAGTCAATGCTCAGAAGATTGGAGGCCATCATAAAGTAGAGGACTTCAATAAATATTAAAAAAAAAAAGGGTATACAAATACATTTTACACACTTCAGTTTTTATATCTTTGTTTTATAATTTGATGTATTATAAAATTTTACATACCATTAATTTAATGTTATGTAAATCAATGTAATGAGCTAAAATACTCCAACATTATTTTTTGTTCACTTCTCCACTTTAAGAATACTTTTTCCTATGACTGTATGTAGTAGCTAGTACATTTGCTCTTGCTAGTAAATTTTGACACCTTTATCCACATTCTTGTGAAACTGCAATGAATTAAATAAGTCCAATGCACAATTAATACTACTGTTTGAATAATACCATTTGAGGTCCAAAGAAACAATATTAAAATTTCAGAATGTTTAATTCAACAAGATAATTTCTAAAACCTCACATTACATTGTGATATTAAAAAACTGATCAAATTCTCTAAATTCAGTTTTGGATGATGGCATTCAAGTTCACCATTTAACATAAATTTTGTATAAATTTACTTTTTTTCTTTATCTTTTATATTACTGAAGTAATTGATAGGCAATTCAATTTTTAAATTTAAACAGGAGACTGTCAGGTAAAATTCAATAAAAGCAATAGTAAATTGCTAATTTAATTGTAAAGAAAATGTACATAACAAATTACTGCCTATTTCAAAAGAAGCTGACCAGTTTATAAGCCATAAATTTACCAGAAACTAACATGTATTTCTTTCACACTAGTATTGCCAAGATACATCAAATAAAATTAAAAAAAGAACATAGAATTAGCATTAAATTATAAAATACATGTATAATACTTAAAAAAAGGAACTATAAAATTTTAAATAAAAATTAGGTTTGAAGTACTCTTTATTTCATTTAAAGAGTGTGATAAGATATAAAATAGATTTCACTGATACGTTTACCAAAGAATTCTAAAACTACATACTTGTTTCAAAGTTTCTCTAAAAAATTACCCGAACATTTAAGGGAAAAAATGTTTTTCTGTTACGGTACACTTCTGCCATAATACCTCCAGGGGAAGTAATCTTTATGTGTGTTCCATCTATGCACCCGATAACACCAGGAAATTGCCTCATGGCATAGAACTTTCTTTTAACTTCTTGTTGCTGCTGTGCAGTTCTTGGCAGAAGCAGTAATTTCTCACTTGACTTCCGAGGATAGCTGTCACTTCTTGAACCACTTTGCAAACACTTGACTGGCTGAGACCATGAATGTCACCATTATCTCTCTGAAATATTTATTTTGAATCAATTACCTTTGCAGTAGGAAACACTCAAACCATACTTATAAATTAATTAATTTCCACTCCAAGAGCACACTTTATAAAAAAACAAATTACACAAATTCACCTGGTACAGGTCTGTGGCCTACAATCTTAATGCTGTCAATAACTTGAACATTGGGGATATTGGCAAACCCCGCAAGTCCCCATCAAATACATTCCGCATCAGAGGAAACAACACATCAACAACAGTGGATTTCAAAAATCGGTAGCGACATTGAAATTCGCGGTCCTGAAATCTCTCTATAGGATTCTGTACATCCCGGATATAACGGCGAGGCATTCGTCGACGCTGCTCTTCTTCTTCCTCCTCCATTTCTTCCATGAATTCATAGAATTCCAGCAATTCGTTATCCATTATATCAAACGGAACTGATTGGCAAAATGCACGAAAGGTTATGTTGCAGTGTTTAAAAAAATAATAGTCCGAAAGATTAAGCAATAATTCGCCGTGTATTCGATAGAGTAGTCCATAAACTATGCTCGGTTGGCGTAAATCAAGAGTAATGTACAAAAAGTCAAGCAAAGTCGGTGTAAAATAGAAATATACATCATCAACAACGCACACCAGCATAAAATCACAAGAAACCGGTTAGGCCGGGGGGGCAGCCTTGCGACCACTGCCAGCCGAGAGCCGCTGCTGGGAGCATACGAGGGGCCTGCCAGCCGCTGGAAGCAGTTCGTGAATCGCAAATTCGAAGGGCCAGCACCTTGGCAGGCCCCGGCAGCGGTTCGAGAATACGGCCCTACAAGTCTTCCACCGTAGCCACCCACGTCACGGCTGCTCTGCTGGGGTGCCTCCCGTTGCCCAACCCGAGCACGGATGTTCTCCGTCCAAATATACATCCTTTCCTTTGTTCCGCAGGCGTCCTTTCAGCAAGCGCTGCCACCTGTCGCCCCCTAATTCCTTGTGCGTTTCATGTGCATAAAATGCACGTGACTAGTAGCTTGTACAAGGCGACCGTTACGACGCCACAACAGAAACATGTTCTTCACACAGCTTAAGCAGGTAGCTCGATTTTTGTCCGAAACGAATCACAGCATGATATGTATATTTGTATGGCCTACAAGTTAGTTTAGTCATTTTCTTTACAAATGAAGTTCTTGTGCCTGAGAGATAAATAACTCATATCTGAAACGATACGGCAGTACCATTGAAAACCAAATTCTCTGACAACGTGAGTCACACTAGAAGGGCCACGAAAATGTATCTGCTGGTATTTTTGGTGTCGTCGGCCTCCAAGCATCGACAGAAAGTATTGGAAACTAGTTTTTCAGATCACCCGAAAAATGAGCATTATATCTTGATTTCTGTATAGGATTAATTAAATAAGTCTTCCGTGCCGCACTGCATTAATTACTTGTGATAGTTTTCCATTTGAATTCAAATTTTGGTTTCAGACACTCCTCCAGTTCTGGTATACTCCTTCATAAGGCAAACTATTCAGCCAGGTCCTTCTGTGTCATTAAAGTGCGTGGCATCAGGAAATCCTACTCCTCAAATCAAGTGGACTCTCGATGGCTTTAAGTTACCACAAGTAGATAGGTATGCATTATCAGATATACTAACTGCGTCTAGGCTTTTGAATATTTATTCATGAAACTAAAAGACGACATTCCTTCAGGTTCGTTATAGGACAGTACGTGCCAATGAATGGCGACGTGGTGAGTCATGTGAACATCACAAATGTGCGTGTGGAAGACGGAGGGACGTACCAGTGTACAGCTGCGAACCGTATTGGAGAAGTTACTCATGCGGCAAGGTTAAACGTATATGGTAGGTAAAATTTTATAGATCCTAACTGACTTGGAATAGACCGTTCTTTGTAGCGTATTTATTAGGTTGCACGTTTTTTGTTAACTCTGTTGTAATGATTCATACTACAAAGAAGTTTTCGAGTTATAACTTACATCTGAAAACCTATCTTCAAAAGCATCATTTTGAAAGTTTCTCATTTTCAAACATAGATATTATTTATTCTTTTATACATACAATTATAACCAAACAAGATTTCAAATTCTTACTACATTTCTTGAAGGTTTGCCTCATGTGCGGCCTATGGGAGAAATATCAGCTATTGCAGGAGAAAACTTTTTAATCACATGTCCTGTTTCTGGATATCCAATAGATACTGTAAAATGGTTTCGAGGTAATTATCCTCATGTTCATGATCATATGCAATATATATTATTTCCACCGTACATTTTGTAGTAATACCTAAATTCTCCTACTGTCGCAAACTTGCTTTTTCCGCGCTTAGTTGGTCCTGGAGGCGACAGACCAATTCCGTTCAATACACGACACTTCGTGTTCCCTAACGGGTCCCTCGTCATTGAGAACGTGCAGTCCGGAGAAGACGACGGCGTGTATCGTTGCACAGCAGCCAACAAACAAGGCGGTCGATCCAGTGGAACAGCCCACGTCAACGTCACTGGTAAGCCTAATTTGATATTCCTTTATTCATCTAAATGTGGATATTTGGAAAACCGCTTTTAACTGGTTATTTTGCGTTCAAGTAGTTTCAAATACAATAACATCAAATTTACCTATGAAGTTATACTTTAATATATTTCTTCCTCGTGCATCACAGTTTTTTACTGTTTTTGATATTTAATAAATAATAAGTAAATAAAGATTTAACGTCATTATATTTTATATGATTATATTAGAGAATTTTATGGTCGTATATTGCGGGTTTTCCAATTTCACTATTAATTCATTCAATGAAAATTATTCTTACATCAGTATATTTATTATGTCTTAATTTCCCTCTGTAAGTAGTTAAATAAATGCAGACTTTCTTTATTAATTTTCTTAATTACTTATATTTTATTCAACAGTACTTTTGTTTTGAAAACATTTCTTTCAGAGTTTTCATACTATGTTTATTACTAGGGGGCGGATTTTAATGCATTGCCATTTTTTTCTTTTCAATTTAGAAAAATGCCTTTTAGAATAGGTATTATGTTATAACAAAAGGAAGCGGGCCATTTTATGTCAGTTTTTTTTTTGCTTTTTTCGCCGATTTTGACTAATAAGTATTTTTTTTACCTTTTCCGTCATTTTTAAAGTATTTTCTCTGATTTTCTCGATTTTAATATCATTTTAATGGTACTTGCTTCACATAATATTTACAAGATGCAACAAATGTTCTCCACAGAATACGTGACTCGCAAACTCGATTTCTTCGCTCTGAAATCGTAATGTCAGCCGTTGTATGTAATCTAAAGTTTCTGCGACGCCTATCAGCGCTATTGTCAGTCGATTTTGAAATAACTAATGACTTATTTCCTTGTAAAGAACACTCCAAACTAAAAGTTTGAAAACTGAGTTTACTTCAACAAAAGGAAGAATCCCCGATCATTTAAAGAACATATCCAAAAGCTTGAGTTTTTCATCTGAACTGGTTTTGATCAAATTTTTTACGTCACATTTCTTTGCTTTTAGGGCATTTTAAAACATTTTAAGACTATTGTATTGATAATTTTTAGCAACTTTTTAGGTCATTTAAATCCGCCTCCAATATATTACTGATGTGGTTAGCGGTGGGAGTTTCGAATTCTTTCGTTTCGCTTTGATTTTGAAAAATAATGTTTGACGTTCTCCTGTTATAACAAAAAGGCTTTCTTACAGGTCTCCAGTCATTAAAACTTTCCTCTCCTCCTAAGCAGTACACTCTTGTAAACCAATTTAACTCTTTCAGCTCGTTTGCAAGACTTGCAAGCCTAATGTATTGCGAGATGAAAGGCGTATTCACAATAATGACTCTAAAACAATTCTGCATTGACATCGAACAATTGGTTTATGAGCTGAACGAACTGTTAATATTACCGGCATAACCATCGTGCATATGAATCA
Organism: Teleogryllus oceanicus; assembly: GCA_964035755.1. NCBI lineage: Eukaryota > Metazoa > Arthropoda > Insecta > Orthoptera > Gryllidae > Teleogryllus > Teleogryllus oceanicus. The sequence continues at coordinate 276,018,057 of CAXIVR010000001.1, read as the reverse complement.
TATTAGCTCAAATTGAATTACATCAACTTAACCTATATTTTTATTCATAATTACTTAAACTCATTTACAACAGGATTCGGAATCACGCCACAGTGTTTTTTTCATCAAGACTGCAATGATTATGGTTCATACCATGCTTCCTTCGAAAGTCAGTTGCAGAGACAACAGTTTACAAATCAATTACTGAATATTATTTACGGAAAATGATTTCAAGTTTTTATCGTAGTACTAAATTCCATTTAACAGGGAAAAACCAAAGAGTATTAAAGGCTTAAATGTTCCTGCGTGGGTAGTGAGACATTTGGAAAGGTTAGAATCGGAAAAGACGATTTAGAATCCAAAACAGTCCATTCGTACGCCTACTTTCTTAACCAAAAAATGGCGTGTGAAACCTGCCAGTAACATTCGGTGTGTTTTGTTCCAGTCCCCCCTAAGATAATTCCTTTCAGCTTCCGTTCCGATCTCCACCTGGGGGACCGTATCGGGGTACAGTGTGTGGTAAGCAGAGGCGATCCTCCGATCAACATCCACTGGCTGAAAGACGGGCAGCGGTTGAGCCCGAGCGAGCGGGACGGCGTGGTGATGCGCAAGCTGGACGAGTTCACGAGCGTGCTGAGCATCAGCCCGCTGTCGCGCCGCCACGGGGGCAACTACACGTGCGTGGCCCGCAACGGCGCGGCGCACACCGCCGAGTCGGCCGCCCTCTCCGTCAACGGTAGGCGCAGCCACGGACGGCCCGCTCCAAGGAGGCGTCGCGGCGACTGGCAATCCTGGCAATGCTCTTTCGAGATCTCGACGAAAAACAAGATTTATCCACATTGATGTTAAAACGTTATTTATTATTTTCGTTACCAGGGCCCGGCAATAAGAGTTTTTGTGTCGAAAATTCGCCGTTTTCCGGAGCACAATTACAGTACTTTCCCGTCTTACCTGCGAAAGGGCGAAAAAGTGAAAATAGCTTTACCAGATCACTCAAAAAGCGAAATTTAGATTAGAAGGAAGATACTCGCTTTTATGATGCATCCCGTGCTCAAACGCATTCATCTGGGGAAGAAGAAAATATTTCGATATCGTTTTCGCAGACGGGTGTTCATAAAACATGCAACCAATTCTGGTTATTTTGTGAATCAGGTGCACAAGGGCAAATCGAAAATGAAATTCGAAAAGAACATGTAATACATTTCCATTCCTACCCTTGATTTAATAGCATCAAAATACTCACATCTTATCAAATCAACACGTTTCAATTTACTTTGAAATATTATTTTTCATATTTTGTTGAGACGAGTGTTCTTCATATTAACAAATGCTGACATTAATGTGCAAAAATTAAGAGAACACTTAACACGTTTTGAAAAATTATAAGTACATTCGGAGTAAACCAATTTACTTTGCAACGAATGCAAATCATTTTGTAAAAAAAATTTCCACCGAATACAATAAATGTCATAAATGTGAATAAGATATGAACGCGAGAAGAGGAGAACTAAAAATATGCTTTGACTGACACCTTTATCGACCCATTCATTTTTATTATTTCACTAACTGCTGAACATGATTGCCACTCAGTCGACAAAGCGTGTTCCTTGAGAGTCTGTACAGTAGCATGATGTTTTGCTTGAGTGTGTGCGGGTGTGTGTTTCAGTGCCGCCAGCTATCACTCCATTCGCATTTGGTGAGCTATCATCCGGTGAACGCGTGCGGGTGACGTGCAGCGTGAAGCGCGGCGATCCGCCACTCACCATCCGGTGGCTCAAGGACGCCCGCCCCATCCCGCCCACCCCGAGCCCGCATGATGACCCTGACCTGATGATCCAAGCCACCGAAGAGTACTCTAGTGTCCTGGCGATCCGTAGCGTTAGCTCTAGGCATAGCGGCAACTACACTTGCCTGGTGGCGAACAAGGCGCGGACGACTTCCTACACGGCCCAACTGCTGGTCACGGGTAACTAACAAACTGGTAGTTCACCCCCTCAATGGCACTTCGCACTACCCCACAACTGCGACTGGGACGAAGCATGTTGCACTCGATGCTGCAGTCCTCTACTGTGAGTTACGTGACAACATTCATTAGATTTCATTTAATTGACAAATGAGATAGCGGCCTGTATTTAACGACCCATTTATCTGACAAGTTAATGATTGACAGCCATTCTGTTCCGCTCACATTAAGATAATTGAGATATGTGCCCCCGAGCAGGCCTGTAATGCAAAGAGTGACCAAAGATAGTGTCGAAGATGCCATAGGGGCATCCCCTTCTATCATCGTCCCCCTGTTCCCACGCATGCACAAGTACGTTACTTGCGTTGCTTTCGCAGTCCAGGAATGTGATAGCTGTGCGTGTATTGACTATCACCGCGTTGGATGACTTGCGGTTGACTTATAGGCTACTACTTCTTCCAGCCGTGCAGGTAACCTCATGCTTAATGGTATGCTTTTTTTCTCTTTTCATGTCATTCGTTTACGTTATAATACTGTTTGCTTTGTATGTGTGTGTGTTAACATGTGTATGGAACGTAATGTTCCTTTTTTATGTGTTTCATTTTGCAGCCCATGGAATTTTTTAATGTTGCTACAGCCTCATGATGTGAGGTCCGCAACATTATATAGCATCTGTGTCACTATTGTATTGTTACAACGAATATGTTATGGATACTTGAATTTGTTGCTAGATTTCGATAATAAATTACATTTTTATTTAAAAGTACTCAAAATAACATTAAAAACTCAATCGAGTATTTTAATTTTGGTTTTTGAAATCTTTGTTAGTCAATTTTGCATATCAAATTTTCGTTTATACCCGCTTTTTAGTAAGGCATGCTCATTGGTTTTAAACCTCCAGGTTAGCAATCTTGTTATCACAATGTACGTAATTATAATCATGCTCATCGCCGCACTCTGTACCAATTAATGGGAGTGAAACAATATTGCTATTGGAATTATATATTTTCTCTCAATTAGCGATTCTGTATAATTATCTAATATTGCTAAATGCTTCATTAATTGCATTCCGCTTTTTATAGAATGTAAAACTCGTTTCGCTTATGATGTAATGTGGCCAATACATCACAGGTCTCTCTTGGCTTGACTGGCGCCCACCACGCCTTGGCACGCCTTTCTGCAACCTCTGGCCACTCTTTTCTTCTCAGTCCTCCTCCCTTGCCTTTTCCTTCCATTTGAAACACTGTCAGGCAGCTCGGTTCAGTTTACCAAAGAGAGAGATAAGGAAGTTGTTGTAGCACGTAAATTTTAATGTTTTTTCGTGCGGAATTTTCCCAAACTGTTTGTACTGGGATTCATACGTTTGGCGCTTTAACTATTCAACTTTAACACGTAAGTGTTTCATATTCATTGTAAATGAAATTGGCCCAAAGTTCACGAAACATATTATATTCGGATATGGAATGAATGCAAAGTAAGAAGCAGGTTGCCGCGTTACAGCTTACATATGGAAGTAATATCACGCGATTACATGAAAGTAGTGTCATGATTTGTCTCAAAAACCTTTGTACTATCTTGTTTGCCTGAGAGAATGTATTGTGGAATTATGCAGCGTTTATGTTTGTGATAACTTGAAATGTGAGATGTAAATGTCATTTACCACAATTGTAGGAATGACATATCCCTTGGTTCCCAATAGAAAATGATTGTTCCGTTCTTAATTTGGTATTGATGATTAACTCTTCACTAGATAAAATACCGAAATGTTCTCTATAACATGCAAACTTTACACTTATGGCTTGTCAATAGTTCATTGACCTACGGATTATGCTTTCGGTTGTCGATTTTATTTCATTCTTTGTCCTCAGTGTCAACAAATTATTGAAGTTATCGAATGTCATCTGTCATCTGCAATAATATTTGTCAAGAAAATTCTGTTCTAAGTTTCTTTCTTTCATGATATTGATGATTTTTATTTATTCATTATTTTCGAATTGTCTTATTGTACTTTCTGTGAATTAACAAATTAAATTTAATTCTTGCATGGTGGTGGGATATTCATCAAATAATCAACCCAAGAACTTATAAGTTGAATTTCTTTATCCACAATTAGAAGCTGCAAATTAGTAATTGATACGTTTAGTTGTAAATAGATGGAGTTAAAATGATTTGTACTTTTGTTACGATTTTGTATTTCGTTTTGAATTACACTTTATTGCTCTTTGAACAAGGAATTAAGGATGCCATAAAAATATTAGTTAAGTTAATTAATAATTATTGCGCAAACGTACTGCGCATTTTCAATATACGACAGAATACGAAAATCTTTTTCAATGTTAGCTCATTTAATCCCTTTCGTTTTACAATAATTTGCGTTTATAACTTGTTCATATTTTTAAAAATAATTGCAGTTATGTAATCGTTGATATATATATATATATATATATATATATATATATATATATATATACACACACACACACACACACACACACACACACACACACACACACACATACTCTAATTCAATTCAAAATAGACCCGGAACACTTATATCAGTTCCCTTTAAAGCGTGAGTTTTTACCCTACAAGCAATACAAACTAAGTATGTGTACATGTACTCGAGATACGTACTAGTTAAACACCCTAGTACAGAAGTTTGGGGAAATAGTTCTGAAGCAAGTGTTGCATTCGTTTATTATCTAAAAGAGCGAACATATCTAGAGCCTGGGAAAATGAATATACGCGGTTATTGTTTGCTTCCTTTACTCTAATTAAAATTTACCTCTTTCCTTCAGGGAATGTACGAACGTTTCCCAGTAAGCAAATGCTTTTCTTCATACAAAGAGTTTATTATGAAACGCATTTTTGTATTCCTAACTACAAAAGAACGGCGAGTTTAATAAAAACTGGGATAATATATACTAATAAAATACTCCTACAAGGTCACATTACACGTGTGTGGATTGCAGTAACGATACCACGATCCTGGAATTTGACCTTGCCTTAGTCATTATAATGAAAGTTTAGAAATAATTTAACGCCGTGCAGTGACAATAGCATTTGTTTACGAAATACACTGAGAAAAAAATTGAACTTTCCTGTTTGTGGTAAAGAGTATATGATAAATTTACTTTACAGTGCCTCCGACGTGGGTTGTCGAGCCCCAGAGTGGATCCGCCAAACTGGGCGAACCGGCTCTTTTAGACTGCAAAGTAGAAGGATTTCCTCAGCCTACCGTTGTTTGGAAAAAGGCATCAGGCAAGTGTTTCCAAGATGTTACTTTTTGGAACATTATTTGTTATATTATCACTATTAACTAATAATAATATGTATTATTATAATATAAAAACGCATTTCCTTCGTCATAGTAATACAAGAGTGGCAAAATGTAAACTAAATTGTTGAAGAGTCTATTTGCATTTATTACGTATGTAATTACCAGCGCTAGAGCAAATTTATAGCGATTCATTAGAAGATATTTCAGTGTTTCATCGACATTATATAAGGTCATCAATATATCTGGATAATAGAAAACGAGATTGTTATTAATGAAATTTGAAAACTTTAATCGTTAATATGTTCGTTTTTAAGGACGGCCTGCAAGATCGTGTTTTTACATCGAGTTTCGCAGGGTTAAACACGATGGACGTTGTAGAATTTTTGAGAGCAGAAAATCCTTAATGCCCACTCCTTCTTCGGAGAGGGACTAAAGCAGTCTTACCCATATCCTAAATTTACTGAATGGAAACGAACCTACAAACATCGCTGATAAAAAATCGAACTTTACTTTTCTGTTCAATGTAATTTAAATGATATTAATAGTCTAGATAAGTAAGTTCGTGATCAGATTGCATTGTGGTGATAGGTCTGGCTCCTGTGATAAAACCTGGAATTGCAAAACAACCCAAACGAAAGTATTCTAAAGTCAAAAGGGAGATTGAGGAATCGCTCAGGGACAGGCTAGCAGACTACTCCACGAAGTTGAAGATGATTGTCGTGATTAGGTCTCCAAACATTACCACTCGAGTTTGCTGGAATAACGGTTAGCTTATCCAACTAACTTGAGTACATTTGTACCTAAGTGCGGGTTCAAACCAGATCGAACCCTTGGATTTTTAAGGTGAATTTTTTTTCGGACAGGCAGTAAAGCCGACTGTTCCATGTTGTAGATTTATTGCATATAAAAGTCCTCTAGCCTAAAAGAAGTCTCTGAGCTAAATTCAAAACACCTGTTTCATCGTCCGAGGAGTATCGTCTTTCTCCGCTAGATGATGAAAGAGGCGTAGCGAAATTTGCGTGGTCAGTTGGAAGAGCGTACCTGATGGCCCGAGTCTATCCACGCAAAATAAGGCATTAACTTTTAGAAAATACGTTTTGAAAATATGAAACGTCTTGCTCTGAACATGAACGTACAATTAATTTTTTTTTTTTTTTTAGTTTCTGTAAGAAATTCATCATTTCAATTCCTAAAAATATATTGAGATTACCTACCTATCTATATCCATGTATTAATTTTCTTTAAGAGGCTAATAATGTGTAATTTGCAGATTAGTATTTTTTACTACGTTCCACATTCATATCGCTTTATTACCGTGAAGAGTAAACATTTCATGACTTGGTTGATTTTGTTACAACATTCACTTCTGGACTTTTAAATTTCTTGGGCGCCCATAAACAATTTTCTGCTGGAATGATTATTTTACAATAGGAATTCTCGTATCCTTAAGTAGGCATGTGTCACATTCTTTAACAAATGTATGTGATTAAAATTTCTTTGATAGGCCGTAAGGTGGAAGCCTACCAGTCTTTAGTCACACATGAAAGTAAAACTCTCAAAGATATGGACATTGGTATGCATAATGAAAGAATGGCTATTCTCCCAAACGGATCCCTCTTCATTGAATCTGTGAGCCAAGAAGACCAAGGTCAATATATTTGTGAAGCGCGCAACGGAATTGGCGCTGGCCTCAGTGCTGTAGTTGACCTCATCGTACACGGTAAGAAGTAAATTTTGCATGGCACGGCACATTTTTTGCTCTGTATAAATTCATTTATATTCTGCACGTGTGGCATGACATGAAATTATTAAGTGTTCTTTGCCAAAAAAACTACAATTTTCAAACATGCGCGTGTGTCACATCTATGCATCCACGAACTGAGAATCCGCGTCTAAATACGTTGTGGCTTTTACGGCTTTTGTTGTTAAGTATCATATTGTCTTACTTATTTTATTACAAATTTCATCAGTCAAAGTTTGATTATAGGTCATAAAATTATTTTTATCAGAATACCATACGTACATTACAAAAAATTCAAATAATTTGAAGTAGTAATACCTGGAATGAATGAATAACTTATTTTTTCAATCGTAATAAATTATAGATATAAATACTAACATCGTGTAATAATGTACAGCGGATCACAATAGTATAATGAATGAAAAACAATTTAGCCTTCGTGTTTTATTTATCTCCGGATCTAGAATATTTAACCCAAAAGATATTATATAAATGTTAGTACAGAACACGGTTTCTTTCTATATTTCTTGTTTAATAAGAAGAAGAAGCTATAACGTCTCAGACATGAAAACATAATAATGTTAGTTAATACACATATGCAATTGGTATATTAGAAGCTCAAGCGCCTGTTTGCTAAATATTTGCATTAAGTTAATACTCTTACAGCATGAAACATTTACACATCCAGTAGAATGAAAGGTCACTTTTCAATAAAAGAATTTTCCCGACAGTTACAAAATAATTTATTATGATTTCATTTGTGTTTGGTCAATGGGGCGATTCCCAACTGCAGTAACTGCTTCGTGACCAGGAAAACATGTCCAATCGAGTTCAAATGGACGACTTTTTCACACGGGTTCCACTAGTACATTACTCACCGTCCGTTACAAATACGTCCAAAAAAAGATATGCTTTTCTGGCACCGCTAATTTTTTATTTCTTACGCTACCTTTTGAATTCTCTCATTTCGTTCTTTTCCTACCTCTCCGTCGATATTGCTTCTTTCTTACTTTTATAGAATCCCTTATATCTTTTCATATTATTAAACTATCGTTGATTTTCTTCAACTGTTGCAGAATTCAAAATAGTTTGTTTCAGGTAATGCGTAATAAAATATAGTGATGCATCATCGACAAATCAGTTGTTTTGCAGTAAATTTGCCAAAACGGGTTTACCAGCAGTAAAAGCTCCAAAATTCCTACGTGTTCTTATTATAATTTATTGCGGAATTTGGAGTTACGTCACTATTGCACGGAATGAGCGATATTACTAAGAAACATGTTCACATGTACACCATATTGCAGCACTCATGCATCACTTATCATACGCGCTACGTCTGTAGCTCAGGAGTCCGAAACCTGCAATCCGCGGTTCACAAATTTAAATTTTCAAATGACGCACTTGGGCTGTGAAGAGAACATATATAAATCAGGTTCATAACTAAAATATTGCGATTATATTTGCTTATATAATAATTACAATTAGAATTAAAAGTTGAAAGGTATATTAAAATTATATTCTCAATAAAATGTTATTATTCACTGAAAGACTTTTAAAATACAAAAACTGACCTAAAACGTTTTTTAATAATGGCACTTTTGGTTACAATGTTCCAAGCCTTTATTCCGCATTGGATACGGAGAAATTCTGCTTGCACGTAGCCATTTTCTCACAAGGACGTCGCCTTTTATGTCCCTCGATCAGTGGTTCGGCGCTGTTGATATCCAGGGACCCTCGGGGTCGCGAGCTGCTTCATCTCCGTGACTTCACGGTTAAGCAGTTCGGGTACCGACGAATGCACGTGGGTAGATATCGACCCCAAGCCCCAAAAGGTTGCCTGCAACAACGTAGTGTTTCTAACAGGACTCTTATTGATAAGAGCGCATTTGGTTGACAGCACCAGTGCATTTCAAAGTGCGCTCACGGAAGGAGATGGTCCGAAGAAGAGGATCGGCAGTGCTGCGCTGCCAGGCGTTGGGGGATATGCCCATAACCTTCGCCTGGAGGAAAGAAGGCAGTTCCAGGGATTTGCAAGGACGAGCTAGGTCGGTACCTCTTGTAGTGTCTTGCAATCGCTTTTGAAAACTTGCCAGCGATAATTCTGTAGCATAAGTTGAGCGTGTTACGTTATTTTGTGCCCTGAAATCAGATATTTTAAACATCACAGTGCAGTATAATAAATGTATGAGTTAAAAATATATTATTTTACTTGATAGTATCTTGAATAATTCTTTATTTTCAAAACGCTAAAATTCAATTGTTATTTTCGTGCGTACCGGCTTGTCGATTCGCTTTGGTTTTAATTAGTAGAGAAAGTTCGGATGCTGTCAAACGTTTTCTTTTGTCCAAAATGAAATGTAAGAGTCGTTTGATATTTCTGTATATTCATTTGAAGCTAAATTAACTCTTTATTAGGCGAGTTGAAACGAACTGTCTTCGTAGATAGATATAATTGATTACTGGAAGGAAAAACTTGTTTACGTACGAATCTGCACGGCGTTGGTGAAGTAAGTGAATAAGTTCCGAAGGAGCAGCAGAATCATTAAAACTTTTCTAGGTGCGAACTCTCGTTACCATAAGTTTTTAATTGGTTGAGTATTGATGAATATTCTGGTCGAAGAGACATTCAATCGCGCAAACGAAGTTTAATTTATCGTATCAAAGAAATAGGATGTTATGATTTGCTTGATTTGAGAAGCAAATTAAGAATGTCCTTTTCAAACAGCTTTTATAGTTTTGCCGTGAATATTTGCACCTCGAACGAAGTTAAAGTTGCCCTGTTTTAGCACTCATCGCCCAGTGATGCCTCGGTAGTTCAAATAACTACAACTTGGATATAATTGAAGAGAGAAAAAACGAGAAGGTAAATATAAATTTTATTTCTAGCGTGAAGAATATAAGTGGAGGATTGGAGTCTGACTTCAGGATAGATGACGTCAATGTAGAGGATGGAGGTATATACACGTGTTTCGCAAGGAATGACTACGGCCACGATCACACAACGATCCATCTTTTAGTTCAGGGTAATATTTTTCAACATCTCATTCCTTCCTTTGCAGTTAACGTAAGTTTGCCTTTCTCGATATTATATATTTTACACACAGAAACATAATGCAGCTTCATTGCCTCTAGGAGCCAATACTCGGTAAATGCACACTAAATGTTACTGGTTTATTCAGATGCTCCTGAGCATCCCACAAACCTAAGAGTTTTGGACCAGAGCAGTAGACGCGTTACGATTGCCTGGACCCCCGCTCAAGATGGAAACAGTCCCATAACTCGCTATCTGGTGCGGTACAACAAGATTAAAGGTAAGAATAATTTTACTGTTGTATGCATTTTCACAACGTTTTTGTGTGTGATACTGGTTCTGTGAGTTAGGTAAAAACGAAAAATGAAAGTAATATCGACGTGACACCCCTCAAAAAATGCCATTTTGAGGAAAAGTGTTTTAACATTAGCAGAACCGTTTATTTCGCGGTAAAAACAGGATTTTATTCTAATATTTACCGTCTCTCTAGTGAACTTTAAATTACATTAGCTTGCCGACGTTTCTGAACTCCATTTTCCTCTCATTACGTCTATTACATTCTACAGTTAACTGCAGTCATATGATACTACCGCAATGGTTTCCAAGAACCTCTCCCTACATACACCACATTTCCCCAGCATCATATTTTCGAAATTAAATACTTTGGACGCTACTCCGGAGTTTAAATACATACTATTAGTAGTAAAGAGCAGTACCAAAAAGATAAATGAAAATATCGTTGTTCTATTTTTAAACTGTACACTAATTGAAATGTACACAAATTGTACACGAATTGAAAGTAAAAAGTATGTTAATTCGCTATAAAAATAAATGAATTCAATATTTAAAAAAGTGTTTTATTTAATTTGTAATTGTTTCTATTCTAGCTAAATAGCTAGATCGAATTCCACCCCTGCCTGGAGGAGAATTGTAGATGCCGGATACTGTGATCGATGTTTTCTCGTGGTTTCTATCAACAATGCCTGGCGAAAGCCAGAGCATTACCTTAACAAACGCGGCCATGGTGTCCACATGATTTGCTTCCTTAGCCTTCACTTCTCTTGTTCCCTTGCACACACTTGCATGCACTAGACAGCTTACACTAAATAGGTGCCCCTCTGCATCAGTGGCCAGGCTACATACGTACCCTGCTGGCGGAGAGACCTAGAGGGGGAAACCCACCTAATCGACGTGTAGGCCGATTCCGGATATCACGTTTCAGCGGGGGACGAACACCGCCTCCTCCCGAAATATAGAATGAATTACATATCCGAGAATAATGAACAAAATATTGGACGCGCCAGGAAAAACAGTCAATTTAAAACAGTCAATAATTATCTCCTTCTTAAATATTATTGAAGCCTCACTTGCCAAGGCTGACCAAGGCTGCAGCCATTTTCGTGGCCCGAAAGGCCAAAAGGCCTTGCAGTCATTTATATACTTTATCTTAATTCCCAGAACCATTATAGTAGCTGTGTTGTAGACAATTACTGGATCCAATAATATTTGCATGAATTCCGCGCCTCTGGCCGTGCTTACAAACACGTGACCGCTCGCTTTGTCTCTCTCTCTCTCCCCCCGGTTAGACGCGTGGGCGGGTTCGAGCCTGGAGACGGTGGTGGAGGGCGGGCAGAGCAGCGCGCTGCTGGCCGGCCTGCAGCCCGCCACCACGTACAGCGTGCGCGTGCTGGCCGAGAACACGCTGGGGCCCGGCGCCGCCAGCAACGGCTGCTGGTGCGCACGGCCGAGGAGGCCCCCGGGCCCTCGGGTGAGACGCGAGCGCGCGCGCGCCCGCCCCCGCTCGCCCGCTTTCGCTCGCTTCGCTCCGCTCGCGCCCGTGAAGTTTTTATTCCTTTGTCAGTTGGCGTGGATAGACGGATGCCTACTCATTGTTTCATTGGGTGGCGAGTGACTCGTGCAGTATAGATGAAGGAAACTGGGGCTGGGAAATGCGATTGAGAAGGATTTTTTTTTGTTTTGTTCTCAGAATTGGGGACTGTATCACGTCGGGACTGTTTAGCTTAGGATATCTAGGAAATGCAGATGGAAGTCTAGTAACAAAAGATAGACCGTTTCATAATGAGTGAATCCGTTGACAAGCTTAATATACGTGCACCACTGAAGTTAACTACAGCAAATACTCTCCAAACTGCATGAGGTATCGGGATACGGTTTGAGCCAAGTTGTAAGTGAGGATGAGGGAAATAACTTTATGCGTCTTCTTCAGTGTACTTTTTGAGATATTACCACAACCTAGATTTTTTAAATGCAAATATTTTTCTCTCTATTTCATTCTGAAATACTCGAAGAGACGAATTCAATGATAAACCAATAATTCTTATCATTTTGAAACAAACTGTATAAAAATGACTTATTATATTCCGTGACTTTCCGCAACAGTTTTTTGGAAAGAAGGAGTAACTGACTTTCGTTGGCACTTCAGTCCCTAGATAGTAATAGATTTTGAAAATTCATGTTTTCAATGTAACTATACTTATTCATATTGCTTTCTTGGGTTGAACTCGTGCTTAATGCGCATCTATTTCTATACTATCTTCGAGCACACAAAACGAATTCTTTGTTATTAACTCGGTTAGCAAGGACATAATTGTTTCCTTTCCATAATGGAATGCATTTAATCAATTACGATAATAAGAAATCGAAAAAAATCACACTTGGACTCACATATTGTTTTTTGATCATTCATTTATTGCGATGTCACGTTCGTAGGTTCATCTACTTTTGATAATTCATATTTATTTTGTACTAAAACACTGCACGTCTAGCCGTCTCCAGTATCAATATCATTAAAATTAGAAATGATTGGTAGAAATGATTAGAATTGACTGGTATTGCCTTGCTGTTTCATACCAAAATCTACAATTATCATTATTATTGTATTACAGATTAAATTAGTTTTAGGTAGTTAAATCATTGACACTTCCACGGTGTCGGGAGACTCCATCTCGGAAAAACTTATAGCGTGTTCCATTCGTTGCACTGAAATCCACCCTAGTGCAGGGCAAAAACGTCATCGCTCGGCAACAGTGCTGCCCACCCGCGTGAAGGGCAGCTCCGAATGAAACGGATTCCGGAAATGAGGCAGTGCGTGTGTGCTACGAAGTGAGATTATAGATAACTCTTTTTGGTCTGTCACACTGATGGAAAAATAATAATTTTGAATTATGATCGTTGTTATAATTTTTATGACGTCTTTTGGTAATTCTTACTTCTTAATTCATAAATTATTGACGTGTGATTTCTTTATTTAAAAACTACGAAAACTTCAATTGCATATGTGTCGAAATTTCATATTTCGAGATTTGCCAGTGATCGAGATAGTACACAAGAGTTTGAACCGAAAGGCTTTTGCAGAATTGTTTGGTTATTGAAAACCATAAAAATATTAACACGAGCATTTCCGCTGATATATGTATGGGCGCGTGAGAATCATGTCTTGGCACATATATTTGAGTGATTTTGTAAGGGTCACTCTTTTCATTTTCATTTTATTATCGTTTCGAAATTGAGACGTACCTATACTTTGGTTTCTAAATAGCACTGGATTTGTTAGCATGAAGTTATTCAAGGTTAAATTTTAGGAAAACACATTGATTTTCCGGACTTTGCCGGTCACAAAAATTATTTTAAGATGTATCTTGCCAAACATAATATACTTCATGATTCGAAGTATCCCTGCGCGACAGAAGACCCTCAATTACTTTCACAATTTCACCACGAAACCAAATCAGCATGGATAACATCCGTACCTAACCTCAAAATGGCCCGGGGCACTGGACTGCAATAACGGGATCATCAGTGCAGTTTCGGGCGTCCCGAGTGCGCCCTGGTTCCGAGTCATTGTGCGAATGGAACATGCGCTTCTTTGCACTGGTGCGCCCTAGAGGTCGAATGGAAAACGCTAATAGCGTACGCTCAATCGAGTGCACTGTTGACAAGGGAGAGCGAGGACGCTCACGTAGACTAAAAAGAAAATTGTGAGCACACGCTAAGTCAGACGTACTTTTCTGCAAAAAATACAAATTCTAGGAATTTAACAATGCTGTAATAATTTAATTGATCAAAGACCGAAGTTACTTTCTAAACATTCCAGAGTTCAAGTAAAATGTGAATTCCTTCTTACCCTTATTATCATAATAGATTCATCAACAAATGCATTCTTTTGTAGAATAGAAGTCCAAATTGTATTATCTTCCTACGCGAAAAATTAGTTGGCAGTGCTGCAATAAATACAGAAACACATAAACGTAGTAGATCAATGTAAGAAAGCAATAGAAATAAGAATAGTTACTTGCATTGAAAACTCGGATTCTATTTGTATTCCTATCTAGGGAGTGGAGCGCCAGCTGACAGCAGTGGCGGCTCGTGCTTTGGTTGCACGGTTGCACAACCCCCCAGAAAATGAAAAAGATATCATAATATCTTAGGAGTATACATTTTTCTTTTAAAACGTTCAATATTCAAGATATTGCAGTAATATCGATGTGTATGAAATCAGTTTGAAACCAAAAAGCTTCCAAATGGCGCTCCAAATGGAGCTCCAAATGGCGCCAAATTTAACACGGGGAACATACGGCCCTGTGGTTGGGCAACCACACAAGTGGCGCTGTCTAGCGCTGCGCAGCGACGGAGGGAATATCACGGGAATACCCCTATTCTGTCTTCGTCTGACTCATTGCAAGGTAGTTTTATGTTAGCGTAGTTTGTTAACGTAGTATTAGGCAACGTATTTCTCTTGTTATTAAAAGTACACAAGTTCAGTCAATTACTGGTGATATTCAATGCATTGTTTATGATATTTGGAGACTTTATTTTCATTCGATATTAGGTTTGTTGATTCAAAACGTACATTTGATGAGTTCTTTGTGTAAAGATGGCCGTTCTGGATGTAAGTCCCTTAGTGTCTCGCGGAAGTAGCTGCAGCTGGCCAGCGGTTTGCGAATGTTCTTGTAAATACGAATGTGTGTCAAAGATCTTTCATTATTGCCAAATATACCAGGATGGTGAAGTTTTCGAAACAAAATAATTTTATTTGTGTGTGCTGGAGTTGAATATAAGTGCCCAGTGGGAATCAAAGACAGAACCACGTGCGCGGTAGGTGTATATGCCCTACGCGGACCTGACACATTAAATTATGTAAGTAGTGTTTCAATATAGACTTATTTAACTTAGTTTTAATTGATTTGAATTGTTTACATTTTTATTATTTATTCGTATTTTGAATTTTGGAAAATACATTTCCGTCATTCGAAGTGTCCTGTCTGTTGGGGCACCAGCCGCCACTGGCGGACAGACTCTTCTCGTCTTCCGTAAAATCGTTACGGAAAGTCGTTGAAATCATTACTTCCGAGGATATGTAGAAATCATTTCTTCTTCAGTTTATATCCGAATATTAACAGAGTTTATAACATTGCATTCGGCTCTTCTAGTACTTAAGAATGGCGGTAGACAAATGTAAATTTGCATTAAAATTTCGAAGTTGTGTCAACATCTCAAAAATTAAAAAAGTTACAACTAGAGAACGGAGGAAAAAATTTACTCTTCATCACAACACCTTGGCTCAATCCGCATCTCTCAAACCGGTTCGAAGTTATTTATTGTGGCTAACTCACGTGGTCACCTGTAAATATTGATTGAAACTATCCATTTCATATTAATTTTAAAGTAAGAGAAAGAATATTCATTTTCCTTTTGGTAAAAATCTATGATCCACATATGAGCGAGCAACATTGTTTTGTTGTTATTAAATTGTTACCTGACATACTGGGATAGAGCGAAAAAGTAAAGAATTCCCTCTGGGGGCATGGGCCACTTTAAGAGAGGACCTAGCTCCAGAGTGCTGTAGATTACACGATAAATCATTTAGAAGGTAGAAAACGAGATATAAAAACAAAATAATTCAACATACGCGTTTGCATTATTTTGTCAGGCTGTATGAGCAATCCAACACGTTGCTGAACGAATGAATACAATAACAAAGTGGTGACAATTTAAATCACGATTGACGAACGAATCAAGTGGTCCAAAGATTTCGTTTCTTTTCCTCCGAAATTACATTTTTACTTTTCATTAAAAAAACTGATTGCTTAATGAATGAATATTGAACTAAAGCGAACGTCATATGGCTTATTTTTCAGAGACTCTGATAAACGAAAGTACAATTTTACCACTGTACAGTTCCATGGAACTGGAAGGCAAGAAACACTCCTAAATGATTTGAGAAAGTTTTGCAAATATGGTTTAGTAGTTCAAGCATTTAATAGCAAAGGAAGTGGCCCGCTGTCCGACGAAGTCATTGCACAAACACTGGAGGATGGTACTAATTTCTTTCATTTGTATTGTACTCTTTTATGTGTAGTAGATTACGCAGAATAGCAGAAACGTTGAAATACTTACTACTAAATTAGTTTAGTAGGCGAACTGCATGCAATTATATTGTTACCGTTGCAGAATATTTTTTTTTTGGTGTTTTGACCTCTTTAAGACCTTCTGTTAGTGTTGAACCATTGCATGTATTGTGTTACGAAACATTCAGGCAATGAGGGAATACATCAATTTTCTCAATTTAATCCTTTTCATTCATTGCTTTTATATTTTATTATTTTTCTTATGAGGAATGCAACCGAAGCATGTATTTTTATTCATAATTATTTATCATACTTGTCCTAATACAATTTATTACGTTTTTAGTAGAACATACGGCTCAGGGCATTTGTTTCCTGTGTTATCGATTTAGAAAATATTAATTTACAGTAATGTTATATAACTCCTTTCCAAAATACTGTTTTGCCTGCTGATATTTATCAACAAATCACAATTAAAAAAGTTATCGTATTTGGAGCGTTAGAAGTGTGATGATTTTTTATGTAGATACATAATTAACTATTATTGTAGTAAATTGCGTCAATGTAAGGCCCAAATATATTTTTTCAATTATGAGTAATGTTTGACCGAAAAATATAATTCAGATATTTTTCACTCAGCTAGTATGTGTGATTGTTCATCTTTCTCCTCTTATGATTAAAACTTTGATGTTAATACTGATATGATTTTTTTCAAAACAATGACACATTGCCTTTTAGAAGTTGCTAACTTGGCTTTCGTAAGCCTGCCAGAAATAAGTTAGACCCGTGGAACCCCGCGGTAACCATTCGTACTTGGCACGCCTCGGAAACAGCTACGAAAAGGCTCGTGCGCAAACAAAAAAAAATTGAAACGTTTCGACGTCAAAACATTTTCTTCTTTTCCCTTGCGCGTAGAACTTCCTACTTTGCGTCAGACAGTGCGTGGTCGTATATCTTCCTTCCATTGGACAGTTCCAGAAGCTTCTCCTCGGGACGTGCGCTGTACGGCCTTGTCCCCCGAGTCCCTGCAAATCAGCTGGCAGCCTCCTCCCGAAAGTTTGGTTCATGGCGTCATCAAGGGTTACCGTCTACTGTATGAGCCAGTAGCACCTCAACCACAGGATGGTTTGTAACGTGTTGAGACGTTCACTAGAGTCTCAAAAATTGCTTTAAGCTCTGGCATTTGGAGGGAAAGTAAGAACATGAGCAAAAATATCAATGTAAAAAGAGTCTCTAATCATCCGGTGCCCACCTTGTCATTCGAGTAATAGGAAATCAATTTAGCCAACAGCGAAAACTTTCGGTAAGAAGGGTGCATTTTTCTTGCAAAAAATGCTCGAATGGAGCTTGATTTTCAACTTTGGGTTACAACAACTTACAGGTTAAAGCAGAAAATCGAAGGCATCATTGGGAAACAGTGTGAAGAAAATAATTTTTGAATTCTCAACGAAACAACAAAAGAAAATCTGACGTAATTTGCAGTGCATATGCTTTTTACGTAATGTTTTTCATTTTATTCAGAAATAAAAGTATTTATATGCTTTTTGCGGAATGACTCGTACTTTATTAATACCTGAGTGCGAGATACTGTAAGTCTTTGCAGGGCACTCTCCCGTTTTATGGCAAAACACTGCTATAATTCTTTCAGCGCTCCAAAAGAAACCTGCAGTAGAAATTGTAATATTTGCGTGAAATCCAGAAATACTCATCGTCAGTCCTGCAAGCAATAGGAATTTACTAAACTACTTTCAATGAATTATGGGGAACAAGTAGACTTGTTGAAGAAAATCATTTTGTTTGTTTATTAATTTAAAAAAATACGTCAAAATGCGTTGATGTTGAAAACAACACAATATATTTTTACATTTTAAAAGGATATTGAATATATGATTATGACAGTATAACTTATTGCTTGGCATACTTCAGAAGACGAATACGCAACGTGATCGCTAGGTTCTTGGAGATACAAATGTCAGGGAGCAAGGCTGTCAATTTGCGAGACACTAATGAATTTAGTAATTTGTATTGCTGCTGTTTAATTATGTCTTCGTCGAATTTCTTATTGCTTGATATTTTTTACAGAATCAATTGAACCAGCCACTAGGGTCACAACAGCACTAATGTCCGTTCTGCATAATCTCTTAAAATACACGAACTACAGTGTTGAGCTATTAGCATACACTGTTGTAGGAGATGGCGTAAAGTCTCCGAAAACGTATTGTCGTACTAAAGAAGATGGTAAGTAACATTATAATGTTTATGTGCAATTTTACTTATTTTGATGAACTCCAACATCGCAATTCACAACGCAGACCAACGTTTAATGCATTATTTGCCGAAGAATGGGCTGTTAATGCACACTTTTTCTAATATTTATTCCGAATATTCGAGAACGAAGTCGATCAAACAACACGAATAAACAGCTTCAATACCTGTTAATAACACTACAAAAACGTGACATCAATATGAACTGTTCATAAGACACGGTCTGCTCTGTAGATGTCGCGCATATTTCCATAAATGTAAGACTTTACTATTTTTAATAACTCCACGCCGTCGGTAAATCCGTAACTATCAAAAGATTCAGTTCCCTTGAATGAGGTAAATACGTTCTGCTTCTTGTGGGCTGTGCAACAGACGTTGTTACTGAATAAAAATTATCTATGAAACGGCATCAACGAGACTAACTAAACTGAAAACTTCGACCATAATTCATTGCCTTTTAGTGAGTACATAAATCACAGACTCCAATCGCAACCATCTACGTTTACATATTGGATCACAGTACGAAATGGCTGCCAAACAGAACAGGCACATGCCCGGTTCAATTGTATTGGTTATAAACGTACGTTAATATTTCTCATGTATCTTTGTTAAGTAGAAATGTACGTTGGTTTATCTTAAATTTTACTTAAATTACTAATGAAATATGTACGTTTTCTGTTTCAACATCAAGTGAAATTAAATCGTTTGAGAAATTTAGTGACACCATAAAATTGGTACCAGTGCTTAAGCAACCAATTCGCTTTTTTCTCGAGAACTTTGCACATAGCCCAGTCGAATTAGACAAATCGAGTGAAAAAATTCCCGAAGTTTTAAAACTTTGAATGATCGTTTTTTGGTACCTACCGCTCAATATACTAAAAATCCTGAAGTGATAGGTGAAACGGTGGCCGGGGTGTGTGTGTTGAGAGGTGTTTTTTTAGTTTTTTGCATTTATTTCCGTAACTATTAATCGTATGGAAAACTATGCCCTTTACAAAGTAAAAGTAGACAAAATTTTGTACAACAATGTTCGTATAATATTTCGTAGTAAAATTAACAACTTTAAAGTTATTGGCGATATATTTGTTCCTTTCTCGCTACCGCTTACGCAGTTGAGAGAAAGTCATGTAATGCTGCAGGAAAAACAGCCAATTTTTGGCAAAAACTCATTTTTATTTACAAGGCCCTAATTTTGGTCTAATTGGACTGGGCTAACGCACCTCCTCTTGATTTTGATATCTGAGCGAGGAGCAGAACCGACCCGACCGACCCGACCCGACCCGACCGACCCGACCGACCCGACCGACCCGACCGACCCGACCGACCCGACCGACCCGACCGACCCGACCGACCCGACCGACCCGACCGACCCGACCGACCCGACCGACCGACCGACCCGACCGACCCGACCGACCGACCGACCTGACCGACCCGACCGACCCGACCGACCCGACCGACCCGACCGACCCGACCGACCCGACCGACCCGACCGACCCGACCGACCCGACCGACCCGACCGACCCGACCGACCCGACCGACCCGACCGACCCGACCGACCCGGACCTGACCCGACCGACCCGACGACCCGACTGACCCGACTCGACCCGACCGACCCGACCGACCCGACCGACCCGACCGACCGACGACCCGACCGACCGACCGACCCGACCGACCTGACCGACCCGACCGACCCGACCGACCCGGACCGCCGACGACCGACCGACCCGACCGACCCGACCGACCCGACCGACCCGACCGACCCGACCGACCCCTGCTGAGCTGACGGGCGGCGCGCGTGCTCGCAGCGCCGGGGCCGCCCAGCAGCATCAAGGCGGCGCTGTCGGCGCCCGACGCGGCGCTGGTGGCGTGGCTGCCGCCGGCGCGGCCCAACGGCGTGCTCTCCAAGTACCACGTGTACGTGCGCGCGGTGGAGGGCGGCGGGCGGCAGGTGGACGCGCGCTCCGTGGTGCACGCGGCCACTGCGCCGCTGCAGTTCCAGCTGCCTGGGCTGCGGCGCCAGCTGCGCTACGAGTTCTGGGTGACGGCCTTCACCAAGGTGGGCGAGGGCAAGAGCACGCCCGTCGCCGCCGTCACGCCCGCCGCCAAAGGTAGTGATCGCCACTGCTTTACGTCGTGTTTGGACAGCATGAGTGTGTGCGTGTCTGAATGTGTGTGCCTGTCCATGGATTTGAGCGTCCGGGTGTCTCTGGGGATGCTAGCACGCCTTTGGCGCTCGGAGCTCCGGCCGAGTTTAATTACCGGTGAGAGCTCCTGATTTATGCTGTTGATCCAGCGGCGTGGCAGCAGCGAGGGAACTATCCGAAATGAATTGGAGCGAAATTCGGTCACGAGAGCCAACGATAAGCGAGACCAATGTCAATGAACCCTTATAACGATTCTGCAAGAATTTTCAACATCATGATTTAAAATGATGAAGAATTCGTTCATATGTTTTTCTTAATATTTCACTCTGCATTAGAGAAATGAACTGTAATGCTTTCAGTGCCCAAAGAGATAGCGGTCTTAAAACACTTCAGCACATTTCATACAGTGATTTACGGTGCTCTAAAGATGAAAGTAGTCGCGTTACTAAAAGTGCAAATATTTACTCGAACTCGCTATTGGATTTCCGGTTGCCGGGGCTTCATAAGCGAGAAATACAAATACTCGATCCGTTGAGTGAATTCAGCAGTTAAGTCTAATGCTTTTCTTGTCTTTCTTTTTCATACTTCTGTCTCTCTTTCTTCTTCCCCACTGTCATCTGCACTTTCTTCTTATTCTCTTATTTGTTCTTCCTCTCCTCCTTCATTTTCGTCATTTCTACTTTCTTATTATTTTTTTTTTTTTTTTTACTATTGTTTCTTCTCTTAACTTCTTTTTTCTCCTTCTTCCCTTCATTCTTTTTTTCTTCCTTCTTCTCTTTGCATTCATTTTCTCTTTTTTCTTCTCGATTCTTACACTGCATAATTTTGTGCGTATTCCAACAAATTGCTGCATATTCCATTATCGGACGAACAAGCGATAAATAAGCAATTTTCTTCGCGTTTACCGTACTCTTTTTACAAAATGCGCATTATAAAATGAGATCTCCACGCTTTCCCTTCAACAAAATCTACGCGACTTTTCCAGCTTAATTTACTATCGAAATGTATACCTAGGTATTTTCATGAAGAAACTCTGGGAATAATGACGTTACTTAAGCGGTAATTTGTTACGCTGTAATTATGACCTTGGCCAAAGGTGATGGATTTGCTTTCAGACTATTTATAATCATGCCATTATTTTTCACCCAGTGATATAACGCGTCAAGATCCCGTTGCAGTATATTTTCATCGTCTTTTGAATTTATAATGCGATATATTATGCATTCGTCTGCAAATAGCCGAACATCTGATATTAATTGCACTGGCAAATCATTAACGAACGCAAGAAATAGAAGAGGTCCAATGACACTCCCTTGCGGTATTCCTGACGTAACGCTTGCGCAGGAAGATTACTCTTGCCCAATTCGGACTTTCTGTTTCCTATCTCGCAGAAACTTGCTAATCCACGCCACCACTCTGGTATCTATGCCTGAATTCATCAATTTCTGAACAAGTCGATCGTGTGGAACATCGAACGCTTTGACAAAATCTATAACTACTGCGTCTACTCTCTCGCCTCGTCAATTTCATCTGCTCCAAACACTGGATAATATCCTAACATGAATAATCAGTCCTAACACGAATAATCAGTCCTAACATGAATAATCAGTCCTAACGTGAATAATCAGTCCTAACATGAATAATCAGTCCTAACGTGAATAATCAGTCCTAAAGTGAATAATCAGTCCTAACGTGAATAATCAGTCCTAACATGAATAATCAGTCCTAAAACGAATAATCAATCCTGAAATGAATAATCAGTCCTAACATGAATAATCAGTCCTAACATGAATAATCAGTCCTAAAGTGAATAATCAGTCCTAACGTGAATAATAGCCTAACTGAATAATCAGTCCTAAACGAATAATCAGTCCTAAAATGTCAGTCCTGTGAGTAATTTCCTAGCTTGATTCCCGCCAGTGATGTTCCGCACACGGGGCCTGAACGGGGCCGCGCCGGCCGCGCGCGCGCGCGTGTTGCAGTGAGCGCGAGCATCGTGTCGTTCGGCGGCGTGCAGGAGGCGGCGTGGCGGCCCGGCGGTGGGCGTGCCCGAACCCTCGCGGCGCTGGCAGCGGCCCGGCGACTTGTCCGTGGCCCAGCAGCCCCGCGCCCACGTGCTGCCCGACGGCGCGCTGCTGCTCAGCAACGTGCAGCGGCCCGACCAGGGCGAGTACATGTGCCAGGTGTCCAACGACCACGGCAGCGACCACATCACCTACCGGCTCGTCGTGCTAGGTGAGGCAGCGAGAGGGTGCAGGCGTGTGTGTGTGTGTGAAAGGTATTTTTTTCAGGTTTGGGGAAAATAGAAGATAATTCAGCTGGGAGGATTTAGGGGGGAGATGGGTTTTGCCGTCCGATATTTAATGCCGCTTTGCTACACAGTCACGAAACATTGAAACCGCATTTTGTTTACATCCCTATTATATATTTTCGGTATTACCACCACTTGAAAGTAAAAGGCTTTATTTGAGTTATAAGTTATCTGCTCTCAGATGTATTGGTTGCAAAAGTTTAAATAGTTTCCGGCGTATTTTTACAACTACAATATTCCTGATATGTATTTTTTCTTAACGAAATATTTCTTCGAAATGAGATATTGAAATAATGTCACGTAAAATTTCTGAATTTTCGAAAATTGTAAATGCAAGGTATGCAACGTGTAATTTTGTTTTTAAAGCGCCGGGGACTTTTTTATCTGTGCCTGATGGAATAAGAGTACGTGGGTTATGTGCTAAACCTAAAGTATACTTGAGTTTCATTCCGTAGGTGAGAAAAACGATTTGCTGGTTGGAAACAATTTTGCGGATTTAAGTAGTTTTATAATATTACGCAACTCTTACAAATAAAGCGAGAAAGTACATGCAGCATTTACTTCATAAATTTGATTTTAATTAATGTCCGAATTTATAATCCGTAATAATTCATTAGATATTAATGCATTTTTAAGTAAATCTTCAAAAATATAATCAATAAATTACATATATCTTCACATCCGGTTTTTTAATTTGGATATCGCTTACAATTGTCACGTATCTTGATTGTAGGCAATAAAAATCATATGCACACGTTCATCAGCGTTATCAACTTACCAGAAGGCCTCGACGGCAGTAATATTCTAAGCGACCCACATTTCTTTGTGAAATTTCCAATTTTATTGGCTACCCGTTCTGCTGAAACATTCCGGGATTTTAAATTTACATACGCAAAACCTAAGATATTGGATCAATCTCTGGCGAATGTGGTAGGTACGGCGTACTCCTCAGATATAAAATCAATATTACGATTAGAATGGCGCGCGTCAGATGTGGGGTGTGTGGAATAGTGTGTGTGATGGTAGATGAAAGTGGAGGTCTGCATTTTGACGGAGGGCGGACGAGGTCGTTCACGAAGCGAAATCCGGTGCGAAGTGGGAGGTTTGATTTTCGGCCAAGTGGAATGGAGGTAAAATATGTTGCACAATTCAGATTCAGAAAAAGTGTATTAGTTAAAATGATCTTCGTAAATACAAGTAAGTTTTACAAAATTGAATTTACTGATTAAAGTATTAGTAAATAAATATGTATTGATAAACATTTGAAAAGAACATGCGTATGAATGAGCCATTTCCAGAAACAGGCAAAATAGTCATTAGATGCACAATAAAATCGTGTTTTAATGATTGGATGTTTTATACATATAGTGTGAGTGTATTTTCTTTGCCAGGGAGAAGGGAAAAAATACGTATTTGTGTAGAAATCCGCTCTCTAGTCAAAATATGATAGATTAACACCTTGGCGAAGATTATTTGCGTAAATCGAGGTTATATTTTTAAAACAGATAATCTTGCGTTGAAATCGTAAATCACACATCATTCACAAGTTGTTACCAAAAATTACCGTGCATTACATGAGGTTCCCAAAAACAAAGTATTTTTTAAATGCTTATTCATACACTTACAACAAACAGAGTATATGTACGGAAGGGAGACAACATTTTGAGGAATAACATAACCTTCAATATTTCAAGTCTCGACATCAGTTAGCTAGGCCTACATGTTTGATTTTATTGTTTATTTACATTCGAAACAGTAAAAACTGTATTTGACATATGAGGGAGAAGTCTGCGCACATTTTCTTGAATTCCCTCCCAACATATATATGTATACAACTATGTATACAACTATACATAGTTGAAAAATGAATAAAAGTTTAAAAAATAAGATAAAAAATATAATACAATTTTAAAAAATCGCGAGATTAGCACCATTTGAAAAACTAGATAATTTCGTTCCCGAGTCATCGAATAGTTGTTTGCATCGGTAAACGAACAGCAGATTTGATTTTTCTGCATTGCTAACTAAATATTAACTCATTCGCATCTCTACTCCTACCACTACAAGCAAAAGGAGAGCTTAACAAAATGTACGCATAGTAAACCTACATTTATGCTCAGAACAAAAACAAGGAGCCATCTTTGCATTTACTCAATAGATCAGGGAAACTCGACAAAAAAAACTGGTCAACATGAGGGTTTGAGTAAGGCAGATTGAGTAATAAAATTGTTCACTTGCGGTAAAACGTTTCGCAATTCCAAGATAATAGTGAATATTTTTTTCATTTTAAGTATTATCTTCATTATTGACTGAAGTTCGATCTCCTTTGCTGAAATTTGGAGTATATTTTTAGAGTTCGTAAAATGAAATGCTACGATGGCGTTCCATTTCACTATGTTGTCGGCAGAAACAGTCAATTTCTGAAGTTAGAAGTTTTCGTATCAGTTTTTTAAACGGAAGCCGCTTGTCCTTGAATAAAAAAATACAATCGAATGGCTAAGCGAGAGATAGTTAAAAGTCTGAATTTTGAAGATTTTGTACTTGATCACATGTCGAAACACTCTCCACAACTCGGTTTTCCTCAATGTGTATTAAACGTTTTCCATCATTTCATAACTTGATATAACCTGACTCCGACTCAGGTACCACTGATAGTGCTATTTTCTTCATACTTCTGCGTTTAGAATTCTTTCATTACAAGCATATTCATGTTATTAATAATATGGCGATATTATTAATAATATTATATATACTTTATGTTATTAATAATTGAGTCATGTTTTTGATAATGTCGTACTCAATTTCCGCGCCAGTCCCTCCCGGAGCCCCGGTTTTGCTCATGACCGGAGGCACGCAGCACTCCCTCCAGCTGCAGTGGAAACTCGGCGACACCGGCGGAAGCCGCGTGCGCAGCTTCGTGCTGCACTACAAGCACGAGCACGGCGAGTGGGAGGAGCTGCAGCTGGACGGGGCGCGCAGCACGCACGTGCTGACGGGGCTGCGCTGCGGCACGCAGTACCACGTTTGGGGGTCGCGCGGGGCCGTGCCGCTGCGCCCGCAGCTCGCCGAACTCGTCGCCGTCAACTCGTCTTCCGTCACGCTCAACCTCAACGCCTGGCCCGACGGAGGCTGCCCTCTCTTTTACTTCGTCGTGGAATATTCGCAGTATGTGTCCGATCGAGAGGATAATTGGATTGTAGGTGAGAATCTTTTCTTTTTGGTTCGACGTCCATTTGAATCCATATAGTGTCCAATCTGTTTATACAGCGCTGTTGATCTTCTTTTGTAAAACACGGTCACTTTTCTTAACTGTACCAGTTAATCACATATTTTCGTTTCCTCTATTTATAAAGGAGTTTGTGAATAAATGTTACAAACTTCTAGGGGATGCAGAAGTCGAAAATCACACTTTACCAATGAGCAGGTG
The DNA here is from genome assembly GCA_964035755.1 of Teleogryllus oceanicus. NCBI lineage: Eukaryota > Metazoa > Arthropoda > Insecta > Orthoptera > Gryllidae > Teleogryllus > Teleogryllus oceanicus. Next base: position 275,991,551 of record CAXIVR010000001.1, on the reverse strand, counting down.
GTAGGAACTTTCGTATAACGAAGTTGCTCTTGTGACATTTGCCTCTCAGTATGCAGCTTGTTTTGCTCTAGCGTTTGGCAGGTAAATGAAAACTCTTTGTGTCAGAACGTATACTGGCCAAACACCATAGAACGACCAGTTTCGTATCAATCGGGGGTAAATGTCGTATGGTGTTTATGAGATATCTACGACATATCGACAAAAGGTGATAATCTTCTCCCTTCTCACATATTCTCTTAGAGTTTGTAATATTTATTCCGAGACGTCTATCAGGATATATGTCAGAACTTTCAGTATTTGTAGCTAAATATTATTTGGCTATAATTCCATGGTTGCGCTTATCATTCAGCAGTAATTTTCAGTAATAAGAAAAAAATATATTGAAAATTTTAATTCAAGGTACACAACTAACAGAGCATGTTACGTACAACTTCAATATTTTACAGTTATTTAAATTTAAAATACTATTTATATATCTATTTTTAAAATACATTTTTAATTAAAAATGTTGCATTAATATGTTACCGTATTTGATATTTACAGTGGGTAATAACATTGGCACCGATAGATCTTACCCCTTGGGTGGCTTAAATCCAGGGCAAAATTACAAAATTCGAGTTACAGCTCACAATGCTGCTGGGTCTACTGTTGCTCAATATAAAGTGAAAACTTTGAGTGAATTTGGTGGTAAGTGGCTTCATCAAGAATGCGCTTTGAGGCGACTTAAGTTGTGTTGCTTCACTTCATGTTTCGATGCATTTCCAGGAACTGTAAGTCCCAGCCATGTCATTACACGAACTGAGCAGAAAACACCGTTGCACAAAGATATCAAGATAGTTGTCGTGGGTGTGCTTTCAGTTCTTGCCTTGATCCTCAGTTTGCTGGGAATATGCTTCTGCTTAAAGAAACGTGAGTATTCACTCTCAGATTCTCTCTCTCTCTCTCTCTTTCTCTCTTTCTCTCTTTCTCTCTCTCTTCTCTCTCTCTCTCTCTTTCTCTCTCTCTTTCTCTCTCTCTTTCTCTCTCGCTCTTTCTCTCTCTTTCTCTCTCTTTCTCTTCTCTCTTTCTCTCTCTTTCTCTCTCTTTCTCTCTCTCTCTCTCTAGCTTTAGGCTTAGCTAGGCTTAGGCTAGCGACACATAAGCGTCGCAAAACGTACGTTGTTGACGTAAGTCAATTTGACGTCCGTTGGTGGACAGGCCACACGGGCACAATCACCGCCGCGCATTTGTGGTCATTGGTCCTGTGGTCTTGTGCTAGCAAACATGAATTCCGCGGGGTTAGCGCTTGTGTGTTTCACTGGAACGAAACTTAGAAAAGAAAAGAGGAGATGGTGGGTTCGTACCATTAATACCGAGCGGCTTCCGAAGGAAAAATGTTACACCCTCTTTCAGATTCTATGCAACGACGGTGAGATATTTTTTTTACATTATTTCTGAATGTCTGGGCCGTCGTTCAGAGAATTGATATTGAAATGACATGATTATTTAAACGGTAAGATATCAATGTGATATGTGCTATACCACCAGACTATGCTCGCGAATACAATTCATTAATTACTATTTAAATGTCGAATCTATTAATTTTATTTACGGAAAACCGTGTTCCGCTCGCTCAACGTGATTCAACGTACGTATAACGTTTGTCGCTACTACTTCATGTGTCCTGCACGCTGTTGATGTCCAAGAAACTTCAACATCCATCAGAAACAACGTACGCATTTGTGGCTAATTGACTAACGCTAATTGACTAACGCTAATTGACTTTCGCTAATTGACTAACGTTCGTTGGCTGCTACGTAACGGACATTGTGACGGATGTCATTGCAGAGCGTGCACGCCCCTTATGCGCCATTGCTGCAGTAAGACGAACGCACGAACGCACTGTCACGTCCACCATTTGCAGCTCCTGTGTCGCTAGCATTAGGTGTTGAATTAACATCATACTTTGTTCCCATAACTTTACTGACAGTGTTTGATCATCATAGTTTCCGAAACTAAGACATAATGTATAGAATGGGGGAACTAGATCAAACATTATTTCATTCCTTCAATCAAACTTTGAATCATTAAGAAACATTTTCGCTAATTCTTGGAATTCGTATAATTAATCCATGATGATTTCAATTTTTTTCGCTCCTACCTACGTCTCACTTGCAAAATGTTTAAATAAATTATATTATTACATCGAGTGAAAATAACATATGCAGGAACTAAAAAATCAGATTCATTCAAAAAATTTAACAGCCTAAAATGGTGTTATCCGCTTCTAGAAACTGCTTATTTCACTGTACGATAATTAATTTTTACTTATCAAAGACACTGTCAGGATATTTTCACCAATGGTTTCAATAATACGAAGATAAACCTCGGGCTCCGAGTACATAATAGTCTGAACAAACTTCAAAAAGAGTTTTACGGGCTAAACAGTGTATTTATTGTCAGACAAACCGTCCTAACCCGACAAAATTCCACTTCGTTAGAACCAACACCATTGTTTGGAAGATAATTTCTTTCTTCGTGCGTTGTAAAAAAAAGAAAACTGTCTTCAGTGTCTGAAAAAATAGAGTAATTAATGCCACAAACTGTAAACAATTTTCAAAATCTGAACAATAAAATTATCGTTTAATATTGTGAACGTTACGTGAAACTAGAAGAGTCTGACGGGTTAGATCAGGCTTATCCAACTCAACTTCCCAGCACCAACGAACCAGCGAGGGAAAACAGTTGTTGTTATCGCACTCTTGTTCCCGGCACCGGGGGAGATGGAAGCTCAGGAGATGCGAAGTAGCCTCTTCAATGCCTCTAAAAATGGACGCAGGAAGCGCTTACATTTTAATTGATTTATTTTATCTTCCTAAAAAATAAATATTGAAGGCTTTCACGGCCGGAGTCAATATTCATGTTTTCTTCCGGGCTTATAGGCCGTGGTCCTTTGCTTTGCTTTGCTTTGGTGTAGCTTTGAACTGCCAAACGTTCGCCCACGACTGCGGTGGGCATCTTCAGTGATTCAGTGGCGAGGTCTCGGGCGAAATGTCCGGGACGGCGGCTGACTGGCAACAATCGACAGCCAGCCGCCGTCCCGGACACTTCGCTCGAGACCTCGCCACTGAAGATGCCCACCGCAGTCGTGGGCGAAACGTTTGGCAGTTCAAAGCCAATTGGACCACGGCCCATCAGCCCGGAAGAAAACATGAATATAAAAAATAAACAGTAAAAACTATATGTGATGTACGAGGGAGAAGTATGTTATGCACTAGTTTTCTTGAGCTCCTGAATCTCTTCCCCATTCTTTTACTACACCTAGGGGAATAATGAATAAAAGTACATAGGGAGACATAACGATATCGGTCTCATTGTCCTAGGAGCTGAAGTACAGGATCTGGGATCAGCAGAACGCGAGGCCCTCCGCGACAACACATACATGAGAAAAGGACAAACAACCATGACCTAGGCGGGACTCTAACCCACGACCCTTCAGACCAAAGCGCTGAGTCGGTACTCGCTCTTAGCCACCTCGGTTATCCAGGTCGCCCTTTGTGTTGAGTAATACAAGTAAAAGAATTGCGGTTTTCACTTCAGACTCCATTGTGTAACTACTCATGGAATAAAACAACGAGAGCGCTCGGGGATTATTTACTTTTTCTCATTTTTTACAATTTATATTACGTTGTATTTGATTTGTTAAAAATGTATTATCTTCTAGATTTATAATTTATTATTTCAGTCAGTCGAGTGAAAGAATGGTGTCTGATAGTTTGGGCTAGGTAGAGATAATTGGCAGGAGTATTTTACACTTTTTTGTTTGTGAAATCAAGAACAGATATCAAAGAGATTTGTAAATTTACTCGTACATTATGACATGTTGAGCTCGTTTCTTGTAACAGTGGTATCACATTGCATCTTATTAAACGCAAACTGACAGATACCATTTTCTACAACCGAACGCCTTGTGTTTTTATCAATGAATTATTTGTTATATTATTAATTTTTATGACAATTACTTCAAAAATTTACTTTATTGTTGTTGAATCACTATTTTTAAACTTTCTTAATAAACAAAAAATTATTTAAATAATCAAACTACTTCAACATTCTTTAATATGTCTGTTGCTGTCACTGTAACTTCCATTTACTTCGTTCTGATAATCGTTCCGCTAATACTTAATGCATCTTCTGCTTTCCTCCAACTATATTATTTGTATTTGGAAATGATTCTAATCTTTATTTACTTGGAGAGGGATTTTAATATTTGTCATTTACTAAAACAATTTCATGTTTAACAAGGCTTTAATACTTATTTAACAAACATTTGTTTTATATCAAAACATTTTGAAGTTGAAAGTACTTGATTTTGTTTTCCTTTTTCTCGAGAAATCAGCGGCGGGCACCTCTGGGCCTCAGACCGTTTAGTTCCCCCCTACGCACACACAGAAAAAAATCCCAGGCGGAGAAGGTTACTCAGTGGCTGCGGATGAATGGGTCCGCCACTCGTCGGAAGCGCTTCGTGGCTGTGTGTGAATGCAGGTCTTAGGTGTGGCGTCGTGGTAGCGAAATGACAACACAGACACAAGCTCTATTTGCAAATATATAGTTTTTACAAGATTACACTATTTACAGCTCTGAGGGTTACGTACGCAATTTACCTCCGTGTCTCCCGCATACACAGCTCCCCGTCTCCATGCTAGTGCATCCTCCACTCAGTCACCTCTCCGCGGCGGTGTCCTGACACCCAGTGCTCAGCTCTTGCGGTGTCAAGGAATACAACCGGTAGCGGTAGCTCAGTGCATCAACTGATGTCACTGCAGCGCCTCTAAACGGGAGGTCATAGGTTCGAGTCCTGACGGCGGCAGGATTTTCGACAGTAGATTTTCAGCTAGGTCGAATTCAGCTGCTGTCTGGAGGAGAATTCTAGCGGCCGGCTGCTCTGAGCGGTAGTTTTCCGTAGTTTCTCCGATCAACATCAGGCGAATGCCGGAGCAGTACCCTACCAAACGGGCCTCGGACGGCGCGCGATCTGTCCTTCCTCTTCCTTGTCCTATCCTCTCCCCTTACACACACACTTACACGAACATGCACTACACTACCACATATTCCGGGAGACCGGTCGGGAGCTTAGAGTTTGTCCCGACTGGGGCGGTGCCCCGTTGTTGGGAGAGTCCTGGTTAGGGGGAAACCCCACTAGCCGACGGTAGGTCGGCGCCGGATCTCGCCATCCATCGGGGGAAGATCACCGCCATTTCCCGAGATAAAACATGTACTACACTAACGGGACTAATGACCGAAGCAGTTGATGCGCCCGGAAACACGAAAAAATCAATCAATCAAGGAATACACCTCCGCCTCCCTGGGCAGCAGTTGCGTCCGCACGCGAGGCAACCTAAAGACGAACTCCTCCTCTGCGCACCTCTTGGCGGTCACGCTCCCCATGTAGCCGTCCGCCTCCGACACCCTCGAAACACGTTCGAAGGTCTGGTGGTGATGTGGTGTTCGAAGGTCTGGTCTATGTGGTGACGTTACATAGGGCACCCGCACCCTTCAGGACTCAGTTGAAACAGCCTGGGTTAGACTGAAGAGATCACGGAATAGTATATTCTGCAACGAGCGTAGAATGATGGCTATTATTCACGAGTGGATGTTTCCGACGCGAGCGACGTAGGAAGGAGTGTCGGAATTTCCACGAGTGAATAATAGCCATTCTACGCAAGTAGAAGACTATACTTTCTCTACGACTTTGATATCTATTACTGCTGGAAGAATCCATAATTATAAATCAATGTGAGCGTTTTAACCTTACAAAGTGGCCACAAATATGTGAACTCGCATACTGTTTCGTGGTTCACCTGTCTTACGATAGTTGCGGAAGAGCACGCAGCGCCTCTGTAGGCGACTGCGAGAACCCTAAGTCGTTGTGTAATGAACTAGGACGAATGCGATTGGTCGACAGGTGTGTTAGAATAATATTCTCGCACGGCTTGTGGAATTGGCATGATTACTGCATCCGATAACATGGAGAAATGAATACATTCTGCTATAGTCGTAGAGAAACATCATTTAAATGTTGTATGAGGTTAGGTTCATGATGTAACAGTGATTTGCAATCGCGGTAGGCGCTGGTCGCAGTCCGTCACCGCACCCTAGTCTGCAGGACATGCAGGCCAACGCCAACCAGGACAACAAGCACAACTTGGCTCGCAGCGAAAAGTACTACGCTACCATCCGGAAACTCTCGCCTTCGTCGGGTACGTTGGAATGCATCCCAGGTAGGAAATGTTTGTGTGTTTTAATTTTTTTAAAATTTGTTTTTACAATTCTTTTACTTGCAAAACAGCGTCCCGAAGGCCTTGTGACGTTAGACGCCAGGAGATATTCTCCTTGAACAGAGTCGTATGTCAAGTCAGTGTCCCCATTTATCCCTATTGGCCAGGGGTTCAGCACCGTTTGTATGCACACAGCCATGCAATCGGGAACTCGCGGTCGTTAGAGCTACTTAACTTTCTTGACTTTACAGAGCAAAGTTAAGAAGTTCGGTAAGCAACGCGGGCTTTCAGTGCGCAGTTATGGCCTACAGCATTGCAATGAATTGTAATTTTTGTGTATATCCATAAGCGGCGGCGATGGTATATCGGTCAGCGTATCGGACTGTTATACGCAAGTTTGCGGGTTCGAAGACGAGGATTTTTAAGGGTGAAAAAATCCTTCGTACGCCTTCCTTCGGAGGGAAAGTAAAGCCGGCTGTCCCATGTTAGTAAATTTACTGCATGTAAAGACCTCAAGCCTAAATGATGCCTCTGAGCTAAATTCAAATCGCCTGTTTCGTCGCCCAAGTAATACCTTCTTTCTCCCATGGTTGGTGAAAGGAGCGTAGCGGAATTTGCGTGGTCAGGCGGAAGAGCAGGCCTCATGGCCTGAGTCTCGCCACGTAAAATAAGACACATTCAATTCAATTCAATAAGTAACATCTAAATGATTTAGATTCTTTAGCACGTCCTTCCCTGTTGTGGAAAGTTTTATAAAGTCGTTTAAGCTCTACATTCTCCCTTTAATTTTTATGAGAACCCAAATCTTTCATGCAATCTACTGAAAGTCACATAATTATCAATACTTCGCGAGAAAATAATTAGCATATTATGTTTCCCTTAAAGTGTGTTAACTAAAGAGGAACTACTCTTTCCTCCGAGATTAAAAAGATTTCAATGTTTTTGCTGTCATTTTTTAACATCGCGCCAGCGAAAACCCAATGAAAATACAAAAAAAACATCTCTAATATGAGCGCGATCAACATTGCGGTTTGAACGCGTGATCGCGCATTGCTTTTAGACCAAACGCGCTTGTGGGTGGAATGTTTTATCATGCAGCCTAAGCTTCGTTCGGAATTTCAGCTTCAAAACTTCATCTGCGTGTGTAATCTGAACCCAGTGCACTTGGGTGTATACCATTATGCCTTCCCCTATATTGTCGTTCAGTAATAACCCTAGTTATGTTTCAGCAGATACTGATTTTGTACCTTTTCGTTGAAAAGTTTCGTTTCCATGTTAGTAATATGATGCAAAAAGCATGCTCGTAGTAAAGTACCCAATTATAGTATCTATATATGGTTTTGTAATATTATATTGAAAGAAAAGGCCAATCAAAATCCCATAAATATTTTCGATGATGACAATGAAATTTATTGGGCTTGGTAATATTTACGCAAACTTTTATGTTTTTACAGAATACTCAGAAGACATTCGTCCTTACGCCACATTTCATGTGCCAAGCCCTCCCCATTCGGACACGACTAAATTGCAAACATTTGTATACAGGGAAACTGATACATCCCCTTCTAGGAAGGTAAGATTTATTTAGCTCGGATATAGATTTGGCTCCTTTTAAATGTTAAATATTATTTTAATATTTTTTTACCTGCTGAGTTTATCTCAGAACCACCATTACCACTCAGTCTGCAGCGTCTCTGAGGAGGAGGTTCTAGGCCCCAGCCCCGACAATCCCGGTCCCGGCATTTGGCGGTGGCAAATTTTCGAAACTAGCTTGATGGCTACGTCGAATTCGACCGCTGTCTGGAGTAGAAAATTTTTCGCTTTGTTAAGAATGTAAACATTCTCTCTAACACGATATTATTGCCTGTAATTCGTTTTTATTAACAAGAAGTCATATAAGCATGAGCTGCAAATGACAGTTCTGAAGAATTTTATTAATATCACCGTAAAGGAAGAATTTTATCTTTTTTTGAGAACGTGCTCGAAATGTTCTCTTAATGGAACGTCCGTACGTCTCTGTCAATGAAAATACTTTTCTTAAGATAGCTGCTACCTTATTAAATCCTGTGACATGGTGGGTGATTCCTAGAGCTAATAATAATAATAATAATAATAATAATAATAATAAAAAAAAAAAATTTTTTTAAAAAAAAATAAATAATAATAATAATAATAATAATAATAATAATAATAATAATAATATCATAGACGATAACCCAACTTGATTTTTCATCGTTTCTTGTATTTTATACAGATTCACCTGTTGTTTTTTCAGTCAGTGAAGAGCGAGTACCGTCGGCCAAAGAGAGGTCGTCCATGCGAAGAATACGACAGCTTCGGCTCCGAATCCGACACAGAACCCGGAACATCCAGTCGCACTGAATCCTCCAATCAGCTGGACAGCGGAGGCATGGTTGGGGACCTGGCACGGTATCATCATTCAGCAGCCCGTCTCTCGAAGATAGGCATTGAATCCATGTACCCCGAACCGGAATGGACCCCTCCCATGGAAATCTCGTCGGGCACCGAGAGGCGACCTTTTGTGCGGAAATACTGCCAGGCTCATCACATGAAATGAACCCCACAAATCGGATATGATATGGCTGAACTGACACCGTCCTTTTCATGCAAGAATTTTGACTGGTTTTATTGAATAATTCATGGTGGGAGGGGAAATACAAATTTTCTACTTTCATACATGAATCTCGAAAGAGAAAATTTCCAATCTCTTTTAACATTGCGACGGTATGCTTTGATATACACAGAAAATTGTTTTCGACAATCTTCTCCTGAAAATTGAAGGTAGGTTACTTCAAAAATCTCAAATATTTATTTATTTTCATGAAAATTTTGAATATAACAATCCGAAAAATTCATACGATAAAACAAGTTCAAAATATTTCTATCCTTGCATACTGTTTGTAATTTTCCATCTGCGATAAGAGATAATTTCGAAAATAAGGCGAACGTGAATGAAATGATTGTAGACAGATTTTAAAAAATTGTGCATCCGGGAGATATTCCAACACAATCTTGTTGGCTAGTAAAATATTCTTATGTGTTTAAAATGTTACCAAAATGACTGTTGTTCTATATACTACATACTGAAATATATTTTATGTGTATTGAAGTGGTTATTTATGTTATGGGCTGAACGTGCATGTATTAATTCATAACACTAACAAATAAAACTATGATTTTAAATCTACAAACAGGTACCTTCAGTTTTTTTGTAGGTGTGGAATTTCTCATTGTGAAAATGTGTAATTCTTCGTCTTTAAAAAACATCTCGAAATGTAATTAATTTGTTTCAGAAATATTTACAACAAAAGTGTATTATATATGTCATGTATATTGGAGGGAAATGAATATAAATATATTTTTCTCTTTGTATTAAAAATGTGTTATCGTGTAATAATTGTGTTCCTCATATCATTTACTTTATTACCAAGTCAGTTACTCTACCCTCGACTCCTTAATACAATAACAAACACTAAAGGAAGTCTTAAACTCGATTCAGTTGTATTCGTCATTCAATTATTAGACTAGTACGTAAGGTTTTATACGCGCACGTTTTTTTGCGCCCCGGAATGGCTACCCTCACTCCTTTGTCAACATTATTTGAATTAAGAACAAATGATAGCAATGAGCATTGTCAACAAAATCTGATAATCAGAAATGTCCTCTCCCATGTAATAGACGCTATTTTGCATCGGAAAACGAACTACAAATTCGATATAAAACTCCTTGTTAAAATAATCTAACTCCCCACTCCTCGCGCAACGAGCGAAGCGAGGGCTCAAGAAAACGTGCGCGGTGAATACTTACAACCGAGTGTTCTTCCATTTACTCTTTGAGCAGTCGATCAAAAACGTTTTCTGAGAAAATAGTTAAAATGTGAAGAAGCGTACAGTTCAAACAATCAATTTGCGTTGGATCTACCAATTCTTAACCCTACATTTGCCATTCACATTGAATACCGCAACTAATTCGTGTCCACCATATTGATTTTTACGTCACGTTGTACAGCATACATTGATCATTCACGCGCTGGAAATAGATTAGTCTTCATTTATTAAAATCTTGTGAATTTTTCAAAAGTTAGGACGGGAAGATACTCGCAAAGCTTTCAGTGAAAAACAGAACTTTTCTTTCTTTGCGTAGTCCGATAACATTGGGTTCATTATTTTTTTAAATTTATTTACAGTGAAATACGAGTTTAAACATAGGTGTGACCGGGAGCCGTAGCTCAGTGCATCAACTGATGTCATTGCAGCGCCTCTGACCGGGAGATCCGAGGTTAGAGTCCTGATGGCGGCAGGATTTTTGACACTAGCTTTTGAGCTAGGGCGAATTCAGTCGCTGTCTGGAGGAGAATTCTAGCGGCCGGATGCTCTGTTCGGTAGTTTTCCGTGGTTTCTCCGATCAACACCAGGCGAATGCCGGAGCAGTACCCTACCAAACGGGCCACGGACCGCACGCGATCTGCCCTTCCTATTCCTTGTCCTATCCTCACACTTAGACTTACGTGCACTATAATGCCACACATGCTTACCCCTTACGCATATACTTACACTAACATGCACTACACTGCCACATATTCTGGGAGACCGGTCGGAAGCTTAGAGCTTGTTCCGGCTGGGACGGCGCCCCGCTTGTGGTAGAGTCCTGGTTAGAGGGAAATCCCACTAGCCGACGGTAGGTCGGTGCCGGATCTCGCCATCCAGCAAGGAAATATCACCGCCATTTCCCGAAAAAATGCACAACACTAACGGGACTAATGACCAAAGCAGTTGACGCGCCCGGAAACACGAAAAAATCAATGAATCATAAGTGTGACGTAATGGGGAGAAGTACAAATAGGGGTAATGGTGTTATAAGGTAAGAGTGATATGTAAATATAAGCGCGCCAGGAAAGTCTCTCCGCAGCGACCCGATTCGGCGCCTGCCGCCCGCCTCCGCTGCTGCCCCACCGCTTCGCCGCTTTTCGCGGCACTAGTGTCACGTGCGTGCAGTCATATTACTCCCTCCTTTCCCGCGGCTTCTGCACCTCCCTTCCGACGGTCCCAGCGCTGCCTGTTTGTCGAGATACCAACATAATTTCTGTTGCTAGCTCTCTCACCAGTATGGTGACTCTGCAGAGAGACATTACTGGCGCACTGTATATTGTATACAAAGAATATCTATCTGACTTACGAATCGTTGAGGTTTACGACAGCAGCGGCTCTGTGTACCCAAAGGTACGAGTAGGATGGTCGAATACCACGTTAAACATGTTTTCGTCTAACGATTGTGTTGTGGAAAGCAACTAAGACTAACCTTCACATAAGTACCATTTGCGGATCATCTTCCGCCAGCTCATAACGAACTGGTGATTTCAGTATCCCAAGCAGCCTACAGAAATTAAAAACAGGGTTTCTGTGAAATAACTCGCCTCGAAGTGAAGCTGAAGTCGGAGAAAGCAGTGGCGGAAACAAATGGATTCATGGATTCACGGATTCATTTCAAAATCTATTAAATCAGACGACATTATGTTTCAAGAAAAGAAGCATGCACGAAAATCAAAATTAGATGGTTAAACAAAGGAAATCATGAGAGCTCAAAACTCTGACAATATATACTACATTAATCCATGAGAAAATTTCTCTTGTTAACCAGAAACAAATAATTAGCTGTCATAAAACTACCGTCTAGTCTTCAGGGCGCTCTCCTCATTGTCGGAACACTGATATTACTGAAGTGGACCATGTAACTAATCCCTTCCACTCCAAACTGAATTTTTAGATTAGTCTCTGGAAGGATTCTCTGTAATAATTTGGACCTTGTCCAAACTACATATTAATTAGTATAGGTAGTTTAAAGAAAGTTATGTAATGCAAAAAAGTCTATATGGAGATTCTGATGGAAAGACGTATTTTGAAGGTTGCTGATAGGTACGGACGAACGTCCGTCAGTCGTGGATAACCTTAGTGCTTAACCCATAAAAAGGATTTTTCTATAAATGGAAATTTGCCCATCAATCTCGCGGAATCCAAAGCCCTGAGAGTTTTAAACATCTCTTAATTATTGGGAGCACTTTGCATAACGCTCGTAGATATTTTTAAAAAATTGTCAAAAATGGGGATTTTTTTATTATGAAGATTTCTTTACGACCATAAATGAATATTTGAAAGCAGGTTAAGCAGAAAGCAGGTTGTGACCAAGCCCCGTTAACCTGCTTTCAAAGATTTTTTTATTAAAATTCTTGATCATGCAGAGAATCCTTCAATGATAAATATCGTATAGGTGGTATTTTCATTGCAACATCTACATTTATTAACTGCATAAGTCAATTACTCACTCTTTCCTACACTTACATTATTGAAGCTGAAGATTTTTTCTTAATATATTTTCAAAATATTATCTTTAGTTGACATCTTGTTGAATACATGAGTAATTTTTGCGTGAGTCAAATCGTAACAAAGTTCCAAATATTCCTACTAGTGTGCCCCGTTTATTTTTTACGTTTCACAAAAAGAAAAGAGCGCTTAAAATGTGGTATTGGTTTCATCACCTTTAAAATCACTGCAATGTTGAATATTTCAAAAGTTAAACTTTTTGGGAATTGTCGCGTCCAAAAAAATGTCCGACAAACGCTGTTTTTATATTGTAAGTACGTTGAACATGGAAATCTACGCGCTCAGCCTCGAAATCCCAGCCAAACCAATATTTTGGGTGTGTTTGAAACACTCGCAATGACTACACAGGCACTCACAAAAAAATGTCAGAGCCAAAGACTTGACACATATTTCTCTATGTATATCGACGCCCTGAATCTATATCTGAAGCCAGAATTGCGCCAACACCCTCCAGTTTTTTAATCGCAAAAAATTCCGTGAAATTGTAAATTGTAAATTTCACAGATTTTTTCGCGATAAAAAAACCGAAAGGTGGTGGAGCAATTGTGGCTTCGGATTCGGATTCAGCGCGTTGACACACATACAAAAACGTGTGTCAAGTCTTTGAGTCTGACAACATTTGGTTTCTGTAGAGTATAATGCTACAAGTCACCAATATTGTATTCACATGTGTTTTTCGCGATTTAAAAAAAGCTGAAGGGTGCTGGAGCAATTGTGACTTCGGATTCGGATTCATGCGTTGACATACATAGAGTCTGTCATGTCTGTGAGTCTGACATTTTGCGGTAATACGAAAGCTACTAATGAGGCAATTACCATTGACAATGCTCGTGGCGGCGTTTCACACAATAAGGGTTCAACCCTTAATTCTTAAATAAGAATATAAAGAACAGTACAATAGGAATGTTTAAAATATAAATACCTAAAAATTAGAAACTTAAGGATCGCCAGGCAGGGCCTTTCAATAAAATTGTATAATTCATTTAGGAAACAAATAAATAATTGGATATGGTACTAAGAGTGATGTAGAAGGGTTTAAGAACATCAACGCCAACAAAAGTAGTTTTACACACCAGTACAATTTCGTATGGCAAATACCGCTGAATACACGTTTCCGAATCCAAAACGATCAACCATTAATGTTCTCTTTGTTTTGTTTTTTTAATTATTTTAGAAACATTCTGTATTTTACGAGACTTGTTTGTGTTATTCAAATCGAAAACATTGTCCATTAATGTGAAAAATATTGGTGGCGACGTGAAATAGTGGAGTTACCTCATATCAACTTCCAATATTGTGACTAATGTTAAATCGCGGACACTGTTACTCTCCACCGGGTAAAATAAAATCAGGAAAATTACTCTGATATTTCTGTATTGTTACTATAAGCAAACTTTTATAGACCCATGATTTTAATTTTCTTTTAACTTTAATAATGATTTTAATTGAAATTCTACGTCATCACTTTACTTTTACTAATTTCTTCTTAAGTAATTGTAATTTTAGGCTTGAGTGATGATGAAATGGAATGTACTCGATGTTCTTTCACTATGCGTGGTTTCCCTCAACCACGTATTAGACAAAGTAGTTTGTTGGATGAAATATAAAAGCATTGTCATTAATGAAATACGATTTCAATTGTAGTAAATGGGATTGTGAATATAATTTTAAACAGTATAAAATTTCGTTATACCAGCAATTTATTTGCTATATTAACTATAATTTTTATTAAATAATAATTGACAATTCTCTTATTTAACAAAATTCAAGATCTATAAATATTATTTTTCTTTTTCCTCTTTGTTTCTTGGAGAACGAGCACTTTCATTTTTGATCTTAATTAACCTATTCATAATGAAGGGGGCTTTCGATTCAGAGCATGCATTGAGTCATACCAAGTTGTTTTAACGAAGAAGAAGGCGAAGAAAACAGATCGTGCTTAGTTCTAAAGTACGGTAAGGTTGAACTACAAACTTGAAATGACTGCTCTTCGGTTTGGAATTCCAAGAGGGTTCTGAAAAGTGTGTGACGCTAAGGGCGAGGAAAAGCGAGCCAGGCCGATGTAGTTGGAAGTTTCAAGTGCTGAAGTTTCGAACTCTCTCGGGCTCTTGGGGGTAATTACTATGTTAAGAGATGAAGCACTGATTGGGAGGAAGTACGAAGGGTGAACTGACCGCCGCATGTACCCTCACACCAGCTGTGGCAACATTTTCCTCATCCCAAGGACAAACTGCGTTGAGCATCCTTGACCACAAAGACTTTGCAATCGAGCAAACAGATAGGTTAATTACATTTTGTTTTCTGTGTGTGGGTTATTTATTGCAAAGATTAAACGTCGTACTACGCTCTATCGTAATAGACGGCTCTTAAGTCGTTAAAAGGCTCCGTGTCCCTTTCGGTCCTTGGAATTTACTCTTCACAGTCTCTCAATAATTTAACTCACCAAGAAATACCGAACAGAACAGAAATGAAAAGCTATGGAAGAGTACTTCTTGTTGTAGTAAACAAATACACATGAATCTAATCTCTTTTTAAATTATCTTAATAAAGCAGACGCAGATGAGGCATAGATTCACGAATTATATCATATTTTCGCCTTCAGTAATATTGTACAACGAAATGTACCTGAAACGAGATACGAGATATGAGAAATCGCCAGATACTCATCTATACTACCCTTCATCTTTACTTTACAGTCTTTACTTTAATTTACAATGTGCTGGCCATGGCATTATTCTTACTTTGACTTGGTAACAAAAAATCAAATTTAGAGCAGTTAGCTTAGCAACATATTTCCAGCCAAAAATGGTCACACTCTTGTCGAACTTTCTCATTCAAGAGAGGAAGAGCCGTTGCAGAAACTATGGCGAAAGTGTATGAAAAAATAACATTTTACATAAATAGTTCACATTTTTAAAATGGGCTCTTTAAGGACGATTAATACAACCAGGGACGATTTTACGACCGAACGACAAAATTATATGTTATTTTTACTCCGATTAAAAACCTATACATCGATTAATTTGTCCGATTATTAATCTCAATTATTTAATTTCAAACATTAGTTTTCAAGACAAATAAAATATAAAAATGGTTCTCCATACACAAACTTTAACAACGGAATTCTTTGTCTGTTTACCTCCGACTACAGAACTACTAAACGACTAAAGAACTTAAGCGATTGATTTCGTGTTACGAAAACTGATAAAAGGAAGTCACTATGTACTATGTTCTTATAAGAAATTCTTTAAGGCATATTTCAAATGAGGTAAGAAATTGATTTACGAGTTCCCCTAGAATTGTTCTGAACCGTGTACGCCACTAGATTATAGTTATTGGAGTGACTGTTTCTAAGCTATTCCCGAATATATTTATTTTAAACTTTTAAAAAATTTTTTTTTGACTTCATTTGTATAAAAACTTAAAAGAATAATTTGTAAGTTACACAATGTTTTAAATACACACTGTTTTAAATATAAAACGTGAAAAATTAATCCATAATATTAAATTAATCGATAACGTTAGATAAATCGACGGATTTTAAGCGATTAATAGATATACATTAATTGCAATCTGAATTAAATTGATTAGATATTAATCGAATATGTTTTTATAATCGTTCATCGCCACATGACTTAAGCATGGCGCCAACAATCTAACGAGCGAACGTTACCTTCAAGAGGTGCGACGACAGTCGTTATTGCCTTGAGGATCATTCTGAGTTCAATTTGTCTTCAAATCACAAGAATTATTACTTTGATTTCGTTTGTGTAAATTAAGGAAATAAATCAGTTTTGAGAAGGATATAACCAGTGCTTGATTTCTAAATTTTTGGGTCCGGGAACGCTTCCCAAATTAATTATTAATTTAAAAAGAAAAGTTATATATTTATAATATATTATTCTCGAAGTACCAGAACGTCGTTCCGTCGCGTTCTGCCAGAAATCAAGCCTAACAAAGCAAGAAATCAGTGCGATCATGTGCTTTTGTTTGCATGCTCAGAAATGCATGGGCAGACAAAGATAAGATGGGTGTATTTATGAATGTGTTCTTCTGAAGTATAATAAGGAAACGTCTAAAGCTCGTCGTAAGTTTTTAATGTGGATTAAATTTTAGTTGGAGTTTTTAATCTTACCATCTACTTCTAAATGAGTGGAACCACTACTTTTAGGGCGCCGTTATCGTTTTTCTACGCATGACCAAGTTGACTAGACTTCGGCTTTCAGATGCGATTAATATAGAGCAGACAAGGTAACTTGTTCACAAGAGTTCGCGGGCTATGCATCCACACCAACTGACGAGAGATTTACAAGTAAGAATTGTACAAATGTGGCGGTTCATAATTGGATACCTGACCCATGACGGTGTTTGGAGAAGGCGGTTGACGGTTATTGCCTGAAATTTAGTTGCATTGATTCCCGTTTCTTCTACTATACAAAAGAAATGATCCATTAAATTGTAATTATATGTCAATCCATTTCATGTTGTTTAGCACTGGTCGCTCGACTATCTCGAAAAATATTAATATTTCGTACATAAATTTCCTTATGATCAAACTGATCAACAATATCTTTGATTTATGTTTATTGTATCTGGTTTACAAATGGTGGCCATTTTGTTTTACGCCGTGCGCCATTTTTCACGTTTGCAGTTCTCTTTTCTAAATTATTCAGCTCTGGATTGTTCTAGTATTCTAGAATAAAAGGCATGGGATTCAGTGTACTCTGGCCTACAAATCTAAATAATGGCGTAAAACAAAAATGGCCCCCATTTGTAAACCAGATACAATAAAAATAAATCAAATATGTTTTTGAACAGACAAAACGTAAGGAAATTTATGTACAAAATATTAATTTTTTTCGAGATAGACGAGTGACCAATTTATTTTTTCTCGACCACTTAAAATGGATTGACCGTTATACATCAGTCGGATTTCAAGTTATCAAAAAATGGCGAATAAAATTATATATTTTGAATCGAAAGTATCTTGACTGCAATAAATGCATAACATTCTTCATTCAGGTTAGGAGATTTAACAGACAAAGATTCTTAAAAACTTCTCTGCCAATGAATTGTTACCTTATAGTGAGTTATTAATTTATTCTACATTAATTATGTGCTCAACAAATAACTGAATGATTTAATTCAGAATTACCCAAAACGAAAACTAGAAATTAATTCGCCATTGAAACATACTCTTGTTCCTTGGAATATCTTATACTAGACAGAATTTAGAAAGGAAATTATCATGAAATAGTTTTTAACAGTTAAGAATATAAACATAATGCAAAACTTTGCTGTTTGATAGATCAAATTAGACAAAAGTTTCGTATGATGTCACTATTCCCCGTCTCGCACTTCTTCAGCTTGCGCGTGTACACCCTTTGTGGATTTGAATGAGAAATGAGAGGAGAATCAGGAAATATTGCCTGCGCTTGCATGAGAGCCGGGCTTCTCAAGCGGGCAAGTACCTCGTGTGGGCGCGGTTTGATGCGCGGACATAAAGCATCACAAAGCAAGCAAAATAAACTTCTAACAAATACTAAAAGAAAGGCAATTAAAGTTCAAGCTCAGGGCAAAACAATTAAACAAATGCCTGAAATTCTGTATGATTTGTACACTTTTCAACTTATATTTTTTTGCAAAGATGGCCTTAAAGAAAAATGTTAAATCGGGAATAGAAGCCCCAATTTTTTATCATCATGTCGGTCCATTGCCAGAATCGCCATTGGTTGGCTTCTCCAATTCTGCGCGAGACGATAGGAAGCCTTACGTGCCTCTGCCGTTTGATAAATTTAAAATCGTATAAAACCATATTTCTTGACTAACGGTGTTCTATCACGATTATTTAACAAAACAGAAATCCCTGTCTGAATAGTCGAGCTCGCTAAGGCTGTAGCTGCCGCGTGGCGGGTCCGAATCCCACCCGGGGCATGGATGCTTGAATGTGTCCGTATACCATTACCTTCAATGCTACTTACAGGGATCGTTACGTGACATTACTAGTAGAAAAGCGACCTTAAATAAGTAAAAGAGTGCATTAAGCTTTTTCGCCCGCAATGCGACCACCTTTAGTTAGAACTCCACGTTAGTTCACCGGATTGTCATTAGCGCTGCAATCGGAGCCGAAGGCTCTCTTCTAGCGGCCAGTATCAACGAGCGCGTTGGTGAGGTGAGAGCGGCTGGAGCGGTGAATCGGAAGAACACAAAAAGGTAAGTACTGTTGTTGTTTTGTGTACACTTCACAGATAACATCACGTGAAAACGAGTAAGAAGTTAAAAGGGATTATTTTAATTTCTCTGTTGTTTTATTGACTTATAAAATATATTTTTTTTGTAATAGATATTTTCAGGTTATACAAAGTCCCGTTCACACTCTACATTTCTATTGTTGGCGTAAAATAAAGTCAATGCTAATCATTTTATTCTAAAAATAACATTTTTGGGGGAGGAAACATTTTTATTGAGAGATCTCAAGGAAGTTACGTTTCGAAAAACTTCATAGAGAAAATATAATAAGGAAATCTTATTTTTAAAACGGGTATCATGAATGAGATATCTGCCTAACCGGAGGGGACGTATTCTGGTGATTTGAGGTAAGCTATGCTAAAACCTGTGGAGAGATAACACTGTGAGTTTCTATAATTTCGAGTTGGAATTCATTGTGCAACAGTTGGTTGGAAATAAACCATGGTGCATTTGTAATTGTACGAAGAAACTGGTTTTGAACGATCTGTAGTTTTGTGCGTGTGTGCGTGCGTGCGTGCGCGCGTGCGTGCGTGCGTGCGCGCGTGTGCGCGTGTGTGTGTTCGATCTTACGACATTTATTCAAACAGGTCAAGCATATAATAAGAGTGCTCTAATCATGGTTTTCAAAAGAATTAGGGCTGTGTTATAGGGAAGAGAGGATTTGAGGGAATTGGAATGCTTATTTCGACCTCAACAGCGAATCGCTCTGGATCGCGCTCAACCTCGCTAACTGGCTGTCAGAATTGCAGTTACTCACCTCGCTGTTTGCAATAACCTCCAGAATCGAGTCTTGGTACTGCCCTGAATGTTCAAGTTCGTCGAAATTGAAAAATTACGAGAAAGGCTTTCTACGGGAATCTATGCTTTTGGGACCAGAAAGGTGAAATAATTATTTATTGCTAATATTTTGAGGAACACATTTTTATTACCTGAGATGACTCGTTCTGCACACAGGTGAGCATCATTTTACCTGCACATGGAAGGTGGCATCTTAAACACTATACATAGAAGTGATGATCAGACAAACAAATAAACGTCATCACCGAATATTGTAAAATTCGACTAGATAGATTACGACTTGCGCATTTTTAATTGCTCATATATGAGACTCCCGGGCAAACTCACATAGATACAGTTTGCAACAGGCAGACATTCGTCACACAGTATGGTTAACTACTTGTAAACTTTAGAGCATTAAGATAATAGAAATATATTAATCACCGGCTGCTCGATGAAAAACCATGTTTCTTATTTGTGGTTGCCTACACTATTTGTCGCGAGCCCTGACAGTGATCTAGCCATACGCATCCTCGATCTGCAAGGACGCAAAATTGAACCCGGGCTCGGAATACCCCAGCGGATGGCGTTTCTTACAATGGCATCTGCTTCCTTCTCCGGCACCTTCTTTAATCGTTGAAAAGCGCAGCTCAAAATAAGGAGGTACTTAATTTTGGCCCCCTATCGGACGTTTTTACTTACATATGACATATTTTAGTTTTAAACAAATGAAACATAATACACTGAGAATTAAATTATATTAATGACGCAAAAAATAATTTTATGTGGAACGATTTACATAGTTGCCAGGTAGCACGGAGAACCTCTTGTCCAAATGTTGCTAAAAATTACCAGATTTTCCAGGTTAAAAAGCGGGGATAAATCAAATATTGAAAACATCTTTGGAAATAAAATGTTTTATTACACAACGTTACGATACCCCTTTCAACTTTTTCAGAGGACCTATACGACTTAGTTTTCTTCAATATTAACTTTAATAGGGAAGAACTCTACATAATTATTGTGACACTCCCCCTGTTTCAACTCACAGTTACATCACTGTAAAATGTCGCTCTTGCCTCGTGGCAATACTGACCTGCCAATATTGGCATTTTTTTAGTATCATTTTCAACACCTGTTGGTTAGAATACTACGACTCTAGAATACTACCCATTTATATAACAAAATCTATTCGGCCCTTTCAGATTCACCCGTCCCCGACCCGTCCCCGACCCGTCCCCGACCCGTCCCCGACCCGTCCCCGACCCGTCCCCGACCCGTCCCCGACCCGTCCCCGACCCGTCCCCGACCCGTCCCCGACCCGTCCCCGACCCGTCCCCGACCCGTCCCCGACCCGTCCCCGACCCGTCCCCGACCCGTCCCCGACCCGTCCCCGACCCGTCCCCGACCCGTCCCCGACCCGTCCCCGACCCGTCCCCGACCCGTCCCCGACTCGTCCCTTCGACAACAAACTCATGTATTGGGGATTCTAATATTTAAAAATGAGAATTTATATAATAAATTACTTCGCAATGTTCAGTCAGAATCACCGGTTTGGATTTGTTATCATTGCAACCCGCGGACAACTCTTCCTAAACCTTTTTACGAACATCACCAAAAATCCATAGCCTAAATGCATTCCGTTCGGTTTTTGATCGTGAGTACTGGGAAGATCTCGGCCACGTATCAATATTTCCAATATCCCATTTTCGCTTTCATAAGTGAAGAACACAAAAGAGAAAAAGAACAAATGTTCCTTTTAACGTTGTTCGTTTAGTATTACACTTGTATTATAATTGTAAGATAGAGTAAGGAAATAAGTCTGTTTTCGGCAATTCAAAAATATTGACTATTCTTAATTTATTGAAAATGATTTCTACGTATACCATGCGATCATCTAAGTGGGAAAGGAGGGTCATGGTCTTTCATTAAAAATGCAGAATTAAAATAATATTTTATTTGAATAACATAAACATCCGAAGATCCTACATCATTACACATATGTTAATGCTTTTATTTCGATTGCTTCACGAACGTCTATTTGCGTTAGTCATGAACTAACTAAACTAACGTTAGTCATAACTTAACTAAACTGTTTCCCCTTCCCAGTCCCCAATCATAGGCCGGGATGCAAACGAGTTATCTTCCCAGGGAGCCGAAAGTGAAAGAGGGTTAACTAGGAGTCGGGTGTGAGGGAAAACTGGCCGCACGATACATTCCGGCGATTCTCACCGGTTTGTGGGTCCTTGATACGTAAAATTTGGTTGACGCCAAAAACTGTGACCTGTAAACTTTATTAAAAGCTGTATTATAAAGGAAGGCTTCTCATGATTCCATTGTATTTATGAGTGTAGGAGAGAAGTGAAATTGTATGCAGTATTAATAGTAGACATTTAATTAATATTCAACTGGTCTAGAGAGTTAGTTTTTTCGATAAAAAATGTATAGCTATTGTGTAAATGAAGTGTTCCATAGGATAGATTCTTGTTGGAATGTGAAGCTCTCTCCCACAGCCAAGACTGATCTTCATTTTGAAAGAACGTGGGAGGAAGGAGCTACGGAAGACCATGTGTCTCTTTCTCTCTATTTTTTCTTTTTCCCTCTATCTCTCTATTTCTATCTTTCTCTCTCTCTCTTTCTCACTCCCTTTCTGACTCTCATTCTCTCGTCAAATATATCCAAGAGCAATGAACACCTTCGCGAATTTCGGCGACATTCACAACTGGCGGACCGCTGTGCCATAAATAAATATCGACAAACCCACTCGCGCCATCTCCGCATTTCCCTCCGCCCGCCCTTTCGCCCGATCTCACCGATTAACAGCCGTCTCGTGTGCCAAAGCTCCCACACGGCAGGTTATAAACGTGATTTTCGATGCGACCCGAGGCCCGGCCAGCCTTCGCAGACTCGTCCACATCGAGCCATTTAACGCGCTCCCAACTTCACCCCCAGATTTCAATCGCTGGAACAGAGCAACGAAACCTTTCGGACCGCACAGGCACACGCCGCCTCAATACGGACCGCAAAGGAATAATAAAAAAAAATTAATCCGAGCGGTGAAAACCGCAATAAATAGCGGTGCTCCCGAGTGAAAAATTCCGTTTTTTATTTATTTATTTTTTACTTAGGCCCAGCCGCCGGGAGGGACGCGACTGGCAGCGCATTCAATTCCTCCCATTTTATTCCCGAGCGGAGGTCTGCCGGCCCGGCGCGGCGCGGTGGCGTGGCAACCGCTTGAAATATGCTTTGGCCCCTGGCAAAATCGTACGAATTCATCACGGCCCCGCCGCGGCGGCGGGTCGCGCGTCCGCACGTGGCCCCGACCGCACGCCGCGCCAGGAATTAATCCCGAGAGCATCATTCATTGGGCCGCGCCGGCCCCAGGTACTCAATTCACTGTGCGCGCCGCGCCGGCCCTCGGGGGATAAATAAGTGTATTTGCTCGCGAAACTAATTTTCTTTCCCGCCGGTCCGGCGCCGCGACTTTTTTCTGGAAGGGTCCAAATGCGTTTTACGCGGAAGTCACTCCCCCTAAATTCACTAAATTTGAGCGAGCAGATGGACTCTAGTCTTCCGAGCGGAGTACGATGTATCTCTCGCGTACAATGCTGATAAGATAATTTGAGCGAATGGAGTGTGTAAGAGAGTTAATGAACATTAATTCACGTAAGAGGGGTTGGATCATGGGGTGGATAACCTAATTGCCATAGGATGGATCACGTAATTGAATGTTTTAATTAAATTTGATGCAGTTTGTTTAGTTTTGGTTGTTTTTGAATGTTCCAAGTACTCCACTGTAATCAAGATTTCAAGAAATAACAATAAATTTAATTAAACATAATTACTTTGCTGATTAATATCCTTACGCATTTCTATTTAGTTTACTTACCTCTCTTGCTATTAGTGGTTGCACTCGCAAACTCATGGTATCATTATATACAACGAACCTGATGCTGCACATTTTCTCCTAGTATTCGCTTCAATTCTTTGCTATTAAAAGTACAAATTTAAAATGAAATCATTCGACATGTTTACCCTCTAGAACAGGGAAAATGAGAAATTATTGTTTAATTACAATTTCAGCGTTTCCTTTTTTGTATGTTCTCACTTCCACCAAAGCGAAATAAAAAAGATGAATAAAATAACCGAATGCCTGATTTATGTGCATAAAGAGATGTTTTGCATGTTTGGGGAATCATATTCTAACCTACTTGTGGAGTGTTTCGAACTGCAATTCCCCAACGCAGAACAACCCATTCGCAGAACAACCTACATCTTCCATTCTAATTAATTACACTTAATTTGCTAGTTCTTTATCATTATATTCTAGATAAAAACATGCGAAGAATACTGCGTTCCGAAACGTATATCTCAGCACTACCAATACGAGTTATTAGTGATGCATTACAAATTAAAAAGGGAATTATTTAAATTAAATGTTTTATTATATTGTACTTTTTATGAAATATCGGGTATAAGAAATTACCATTTATTTAAAACAAAAACCTTGCATCATTCTCGTATATTTTACTAGCCTCTACTGATTTGCCTTGGCAAATACGGAAGTATTCTTGAAATATATCTTTTATAAACTTTCAAAGTGATTCATAAGAGAAATAAATGCACAAACATACTGTGAGTACTAAATTATGTTTTCAATTTATTTTGTAATCACATTTACAATACGTCTAATAAACTAAATTTTTGTCACCAGAATTTATATTTTTGTCTCGTATCGGCGAAAAGGAGTTAATAGTTGTCAATTTTTCTTTCTATTTGCGTCGCAAACAGTGGGTGAAGGTTTAGACAGTGAAGTGGATATTTTTCAATTATATTTTAAAAATACCTGTAACCTACCTGTAAATTAATTAGAAGACGCTTCACACGCTTTAGTGTGCCCCATGCAGATTGAACTACAAAATTTTTATCAAAAATATTCCAAAAAAAATATTCCTTGTCTGTAGGAATTTAATACACTAGCAGTATCGTAGTATCACATATCAATTCTTTATCAAAAACTATAGCCTGAGAATAGAGAAATATATAACATGTTAATATATTACATTAACGTTTGGAAAGTTCACTATAAAAGAGCCTCTTCGTTGCACCCTGATATGCACATACTGGAAAAAGTAATTCTATATCGTTTATTTATTAGTATCTGCAATTACAAGAAATAATACACATCTGCTTTAGAGTTTTCCTAAAATAGATCACTTCAATATCTCCAACATAATTTTCTTTAATAATATTAGCCACGTAAAAGACTTCAAGATTGTTATGAATTAACATCCTTCAAAGATGCCAAAATTAAGTCACCAAATTTCAGAGCATTTTTTTAAAATTATTCATCTTTCTCTTCAACTTCACCAGATGTAGGTAAGCCTACGTTCTCTACAATTTAATTGAATTCGTAAAATTGTGAATTTTCCAAACACCCGTAAACATGGGTGTTTGGTAGAAAGAACCACTGCCTAATTGAGCCCCGTGAGCAATGTTTCATACTATACCATAGGCACTTTTCAACCATTGGCTTTTCAAGAACAAACCTTAACGAGTTTTAAAGTCCATTCTTTATTTCACATTTCGAACGATATATCTGGGTCCGTTATTCATTTTCTTTAGTTGATTCGCCACGAGCCTTCCTTTTTCCTTTCAGAAGTTTTACATCTCTTACACTTCATTTTAAATACGAGTTGTTTCCAATAATCCACGTTTTGTTTGTTCGTGATATCAGAAAAATTGGTTTTCACCTAACGTCTGTTCGTCTAGTTGACACAAGACATAAAACATCAGACGATTTTCGTCAAAACTGACCTTCCCCGTTAGATCTGGCAAAAATTGAGACTTTGAGAATTTGAAACGAATATTTTGATTTTTGTATGCACTCTATATAAAACATTAACAGAATTTTCAAAAGTTTTTTAAACTGGATCAAAACGTTTGGAATCAGTTTCGTTTCAGGGATACACGAAAACACACATAAAAATTGCTTAGGTCTCATTGTCCATGAACACTCTGAATTTATTGTGTTCTTGTAGTGTCAGTGGATAATATTCTACGAACTTGAGAAAATTTACCTGGAGGAAATACATTTGAAGGCGTTTTTTTCATCATTACATTTTATAAAAGTATTATTTTTTTCAATAAATTTAACATGACATTACACTTTTAACACTTTTCTCTTACACATCAAGACCGTAATTTATCGAGTATTAAAATGTAACGAAAGAAATGAAACATTAATGTATCACATAATATTATACACAATTTTGCGAAAAAATATCAACATGTAATAATTTGAGAAAGTTAATGAACACTACACCGTTATATTTAATAAATTACTGCAATGCCACACTCTCGAATTGTTCTAAACCAGAAGTTCCCTATCTCCCATTCCTAAATTACTCTGACAGAGAAGTTCGAGGTTTCCAGTATCCCCTGTTGTGGAATTTTCGGCTCACGGTAACCGAGGTCGAATTGAACACTTGCCTGAGCAAAAATTCTTACGGCCGTATGATCTGAAGATTATCTGCAGATTAGTATATCTGTATATTTCTAATCAATGGAAGGCGAATTCCGAAGCAGTACCCAAACAAACGGGCCAAGGACTGCTAGCAATCTTCTTCTTCTTCGTCTTCTTCTTCTTTTTCTTCGTCTTCTTCGTCTTCTTCGTCTTCTTCGTCTTCTTCTTCGTCTTCTTCTTCTTCTTCTTCTTCTTCTTCGTCTTCTTCTTCTTCTTCTTCGTCTTCTTCTTCTTCTTCTTCTTCTTCTTCTTCTTCTTCTTCTTCTTCTTCTTCTTCTTCTTCGTCTTCTTCTTCTTCGTCTTCTTCTTCTTCGTCTTCTTCTTCGTCTTCTTCTTCTTCGTCTTCTTCTTCTTCGTCTTCTTCTTCTTCGTCTTCTTCTTCTTCGTCTTCTTCTTCTTCGTCTTCTTCTTCTTCGTCTTCTTCTTCGTCTTCTTCTTCTTCGTCTTCTCTCTTCTTCTTCTTCTTCTTCTTCTTCTTCTTCTTATTCTTATTATTATTCGTCTTCTTCTTCGTCTTCGTCGTCTTCTTCGTCGTCTTCGTCGTCTTCTTCGTCGTCTTCTTCTTCTTCGTCGTCTTCTTCTTCTTCGTCTTCTTCTTCGTCTTCTTCTTCGTCTTCTTCTTCGTATTCTTCTTCGTCTTCTTCTTCGTCTTCTTCTTCTTCTTCTTCTTCTTTTTTTTATTATTATTATTATTATTTTATTATTATTTTTATTATTATTATTACTTTTATATTATTTTTATTATTATTATTATTATTATTATTATTATTATTACTATTATTATTACTATTATTAATATTATTATCATTTTCCCCTTACACACTCACACGCACACACATACATTAACTACAGTACTACGCATGTCGACAGACGAAAGCTTAGAGAGTAACCTGAATGAAAATGCTCTGAGGGGATTCCTGAAGGGGGAAATTTCCAGAGAGCCGACGTGTACGGCGACGCAGGATCTCACAATACAGTAAGGTGGAAAAACACCTCCCGAGATAAAAAATTGTCGGCCTGTCCGACCGTCTGCATGTCCGTCTACCCTTATGTCGGTCCGTCTACCACCCGTCTGTCAGTCCGTCCGTCTGTCCTCCGTCCTTCAGTTGGTCCCTCTGTTGCCTGTCTGTCCATCCGTCCGTCTACCCATCCGTCTGCCCATCTGTCCGCCCGCCTGTCCGCCCGCCTGTCCGCCCGCCTGTCCGCCCGTCTGTCCCCGTCTGTCCGTCCGTCTGTCTGTCCGTCCGTCTGTCTGTCTGTCCGTCTGTCTGTCCGTCCGTCTGTCTGTCCGTCCGTCTGTCTGTCCGTCCGTCTGTCCGTCCGTCTGTCTGTCTGTCTCCGTCCGTCCGTCTCGTCTTCCGTCGTCGTCCGTCTGTCCGTCTCTGTCCGTCCGTCTGTCCGTCCGTCTGTCCGTCCGTCTGTCCGTCTCTGTCCGTCCGTCTGTCCAGTCCGTCTGTCAGTCCGTCTGTCCGTCCGTCTGTCCGTCCGTCTGTCCGTCCGTCTGTCCGTCCGTCTGTCCGTCGTCTGTCCGTCCGTCCTGTCGTCCGTCTGTCCGTCTGTCGCCGTCTGTCCGTCTGTCCGTCTGTCCGTCTGTCGTCGTCCGTCTGTCCGTCGTCGTCTGTCCGTCCGTCTGTCTGTTCCGTCCGTCTCGTTTTCGGCTGTCTTCCGTCGTCCGTCTGCTGTCGATCCGTCTGCTTTTCCCTGCCGTCTGTCCGCCTGTTTTTCGTTTTGTGTAAAAGCTGTTACAAATTTTCCTTACGTTGAGAAATTAAAGGGAAACAATAGAGACTCCGGTCATTTCAGGAATGCATATGGTTTCATTGCATACTAACAAAGAAGGGAATATAGAAGAACATCTATATAACCAATTTCTGCAGAAAATAAAAGAAAACTATGCCGATTTCGGCCGCGTGGGAAGTGTCTGTTTTTATTAATTAAAGCTCTGATGATGATCACTACGTGATGGGATAGATCTTAAGATTAAAAATATTTTGATATCTGACAACACTATTTCTTTAATGACTAGACGTTATCTACCTCGCCAGCGATCTTATTAATAATGTCAAAGTTTTTTTTATAATCAGGAACACGGGGTAAACTCAAAACCATCCATACAACTAATTCCCAAAGCGGGCAGAAATGAAAAGAAACGTACGTGGCCTCTGACCGTATGAACGATGTCTATGGTTTTGTTAGATAGCCAGGAACTCGGAAAACACAAAGCTAATGAAACAGTTTCGATTTTGAAAAAAAAATTGATTGTGTTAATCCGCTTGTCTACTATAGTTTAGACTGTAGATTCTACTATAGTATACACACCTACCAACCGAATTCTCAAACGAAGTGAGTTTTGACGACACAGCTTGCGTCATTCGAGAGAAAAGCTCCAAGGAAGAGACCACCCGCTATTAAATATTTGCTATTCACGGGTTACAATATGGAACAGCGGCGTTTTTGACGTTCTTGGAATGTGCAGAGCTGTTGTATTGCATATCCGTTTTTTAAAATTTAATATTTTTTCTCATGATTGAAGATTTAACCAAGCTTTTTATGAGAAAATGACAGGTTTCTGTTATATTAATAAGGTCTGCAATGTCATCTGTATTCTATTTAGTAAATGAAGCCGGGTTATTTTTGCAGGATATATTTTCTACGAAATATTTGAACGGATTTTCTTCAGAATTTTCAATTCAGTCTCAGGACTATTTTTAGAATTCTGATAAGCGTTTTCAGTCCCGCCGTTCTCAAGGAGACCGTCTAGTTGGATTTCAGTATTTTGGACTTCAGTATTTTGTGATCCTTCGTTGAAAACCTATAGCTGTCCTTCACATTTCGAATTGAAACCATCGTTAATACTTAAGTCGGGACCAAAAGCGTCATCTCCATTTATACCACGGTATCTAATGCAAGGGGTATGCAATATAATTTCAATAAAAGAGTTTAATGGTGTGTTTAAATATATTTTATTTGTAATTTCACAATAATAATAATAATTCCCACATAAATGAGACATCGAAAGGTCGTAGTAAAAATGCGATAATTTTCCAGATCGGAGAAAATTATGTTTACAGATAACACAAGTTCTATTTAATTCTCTATAAATTTTTCATTGTTCCGTTTTATATTTCAGCTCCTGTAGCGTTTTCCTTTAACATACTTGGTCACACATTTGTGTTCTTTAACTATACGTTTCTGGAACTGTCCCACCTTGGTCTCTCGATTCCTTAATTTGTTTCACAGAATTGTGTGAGGAATGACTTGTTTCTGAAGTATTTGACTTAACAATGCAATGAAAACGGAACTCTTGGCTCTCAAAATACACAAAGATAGCATGTTTTAGAACGCGCTGTTTCTCAGGTGATACATACACATCGTTCAACTGTTTAACTTCTAAGAAACCATTAAAGCTGACCATCCCATACATTATATTGTCAACGTGAATACACGATTATCTATCGGAATTATGTACTAAATCATTATATAAAAATATTACATATCATGCACCCGTTTCATGAATGTTTCGAGGCTCCTTCTCTCTGTATTGTGTCTTTCTCTGACTTGTATTGTTTGATTTATCAGTTTGTTTTAAAATTTTAATTTTTACTTTTATTGTATGA
The DNA here is from genome assembly GCA_964035755.1 of Teleogryllus oceanicus. NCBI lineage: Eukaryota > Metazoa > Arthropoda > Insecta > Orthoptera > Gryllidae > Teleogryllus > Teleogryllus oceanicus. The sequence goes on along the minus strand of CAXIVR010000001.1, from coordinate 275,961,727 downwards.
ATATTGTATTTCTTTTAAAGATAAAGTCTTTGATCTTCATGGCCAAAGCTTCTTAGCCTCAATACTTTCAGTTAAAATTTTCCTCCTCACATTAAGAAAATTCAAAAAATTAATGTTCGCTCTTTAGTTGGTGATTTCATTTCGTTCAATTCTTTTCGTTTGGTGATTAATATTTAAAATAGCTGGTGGCATATTCATCGCATTAAAAATACTCGTAATTGGGGAAATTTTTCATTTGTTTTATGATCGACTACTTTTTATTTTATACAGGTAATAATCTACATCTGCGAAGCACTTTTTCTTAACTTTATTCTACACAAGAAAATGTAAGAGATTGTGAAAAGAGAACAGTTAGGCATTGTTTGTATATGTTTTTGAAAAAGTTCAGTGTTGCATGAAACTTGAAATCTGAACTTCCTTTATTCTCCTCTTTAAGCGGCCATTTCATTACGTTTAATAAAATTTATGCACGATATACTTCAACCAACCCTGATATTGATTACTGTTGTACGAAACTTGTATGTGTGGAAGTGAGAAAAACTAGTTATGAAAGCTTTCATGACTCTTTTATGTACCTATTAGATTTGCATTTCGCTTTAGAGGCAGTGAAACCGAGAGTAATGAGTCCAGTTTGTTCGCGAATTCCACTTGAGTTAGCACTCCCATTGCAAATTCGCCTCTCTCGGGAGCTGCTAACTTGAAATTTAAAAACCTGCCTTTCACAACGCCCCTAATTTTCCCACAATCCCTCAAAACAACTAAAATACTGGGAACGGTATAATACCGAATTTTGACGCCGGTGCCAACAAAACTTACAATATTATTTCCATTCGAAAACTCTCTTCCAGATTCACTAATTGTCACATGTTACGAAAGCAGGTTCGTACATTGATTGGTTTGTCAACTGTTGGACCCATCGAAACAGTCGAAGTCTTCTTAACTGTTTTCTATAAGTACTTTTAAAAAGTATTAAATTTGAAAAAGATTGTTGTAGATATCAGTATAACAATTTTAACAGAAATAGTCGTTTTAGGTGCTCCTGCCACAAAAAAACTTTTATTTGCAAAACCTCTAAGACTACCTCCCACGCGGTATACAAAATTATTTTCACAACATATGTGCTTCCGACCAACTTCAAGATGAAATGTTGATAATTTAGCCCATATACTGTGACCACTCGTTTTTCTAAGTGTAAAACAGAGCCGCACTTTACTGGTACCCAACTCAATTGGGTATGCGCTCTCTACGCGAATAGAGACAGTAAGGAAATGGTCAGAGTTTGCTGTGGTCGGACGCCGGTACGCATTGCTCCCCGACGAACGGAAGAGTGTTTTCAGCGAAGGCAGGCTAAGTGCGTGGATTGACAAGCTACAACGTTAGGTCCTCTACCACTTGGACCACATATCCTGAAAAGCGAAGTTGACCACTCCAGATGAAAGGAGGTGAATCGATTTCTCATAAATATGCATTCATTGAGACGAGTTTATTACGAAACGGAGTAGGTGTATCATTTACCATACGTTGCGAGGCAAGCTAGTAGATGCGTGCAGGCTTTAATAGGAGAGAATAAGAACTCATGTACGTGTTTGTTTTTTATTTCGTTCACTTTATAGCGTTCTTATTTAGTGTCTGGGTTCTTAGGAAACCACAAAGCGACGTCTCGGCATCATCGTCTTTTAAGGGCTGATGCGGATGGAATAAGTACAAATTAGAATTTCGAGAACATGCGTGAGGAAGACTGAAGGAACTGCAGAAAACAGAAGATTTCAGAATTCTCCTTCCGCTGGTATTCAAGAAAGGTCGTTATCGTTCGAAATTTCAGATATTTAACTCCCGCCAGTTAAACAAATGTATTCAGATGTTCGACTAGATATGGCATAATTGAAAGATTGATTCCCTGCTTTTTTTTCAATCTCTCTTTATCCACGAAGTTCGTAAATAACATATGCTGTAATAGAGTAAATCAGTTAAGTCTAGTTAAGCAGAGAGGTTAAAGAATATACACCGAAGGTGTTATTCAAATTTTTTTGATTGTGATTTTGAGCAAAAGTAGTGTAAAGCTTTTATTAAACTGTGTGGAATTGTAATTGTAAATGTTGTATAGGGATTGCATATGAGGTTATGGATTGTCAGATTCAGTGATTCAGAAAAAACTTTTCTTGGAAAGTTTTATCATTGGCTCAGAGGGATGAGCGCAAGTTTAGTAAAATAAATTTAAGAATTAGAGGACACAAAACTGTGTTTGCGTCTTCTCTCTGGATTGCGTATCGTATCATAAGGTTACATTGAGGTTTTTGTAGATGAATACCAACTGAAATTTTCGTGGATGTTGTATATACATTAATTTAAGTTTTTAAGAGGAGGATTAATTGTGTTCTTGTATTTTGTAAATTTCTTGTTTATTGACTTTGGGATTATAGAATATTTTGAAACCTTAATTTGAGTAATTATAAAGAGAGTGCAGAGAACCCACGTCCCTGAATTTAGAAATAAGTACCGGCACAAAGTGTACCAGCTGAATTAATACACCAAAGATAGATCATAATACCAAACATAGTTTTATGAAGAGCATAGTTCACCTTCGAAGAATTAGAATGAAAATAAAAAAGCGAAAAACATAATTTGAAATAGTTGGTAATAATGTTATTCAGAATTGAAAGTAGTTCATGAGCAGTTCGAAAAATATATTACTTTCAACTTTTTATTTAAAATCAGAAAATAATAGCGATTTATAAAGGCGTAATATATCTTTTCACTATGCAAAAGAAAAAAGAACAAACAAGGTGACGTTTTTACCTTGTTGGTGGGCCCGCTAGTCTGCACTTCGTATAATTGCATTTGTCGTTGCGAGTTGACTCTTTCTCTCAGCGCTCACTGCTTTCCACACTGGTTCTCTCATTGGGAAACAGGAGCTGAATCATTGCCGTGCTTCGTATTCAACTTCCGCAGATTCACATGTTTGATATAAAACGTTGATATGTATTAAATTTCCTGCGGATGGAGAAAGCCCGCAGAAGGACCTATTCATATGCATGTATGCTAAAATTATACTTTATTATTTAGTTTAGTGGACATGCAACAGTATATTGCGTTGTTTCACCAATGACGTCCGTGTTTAGCTAACTGGAAACAAAGTCGAAGTATTTTCAGCTCCGGGTGTTCATGCGTTCTGCCCTGTTTCGCAATGGGAACTGTCTTTGCTTTCATTTCATGTCAACAGCTGTGAGATAATTATTCAATGAATTGACACTTTTGCATAGGGCTTTATATCCTTTTGGTGAAAATGGGTATTGCTAAATTTAATCTTTACCTTTAATTTGAATCTGTCACTCAAACTGATTTAATGGACCTATTCCCATACCTAATGTGTAGCACTTTTAAGAGCAAATATGTATGTATAAAAATATATAATGATTAAATGCACATTTTTGCATTCCATAACATTTTGTATATGTATTTTTGAAATCTACAGAGATACTTTAATATACATTATATATGCATTTAAACGAAGTTTGCAAAGTTTGTAAATTTCCACGCAGCAATGAAAATCAGGAGTACTTTTCAGTAATTTTAAAATAGCATTGCGATTTTTCAACATCATATTGCAAAAATGCTTTCCCAATATTATTATATCTACTTAGGTGCATTCCTTATTTCACAAATTTAAAAAAATTTAACAGTTGTGTGTTTCGCTATAGAGAAAATATTTATCATTGACACATAAAATAGGTGATTTTTTTTGCTGGATCTTCTACAAAATGTGGGCACCCTAGGGTACATTTTGTCTTCTAAACTAAATTACACACTCTAAACAGAACTCTTCTGGGAATGCCAATAGTATCGGCGATTGGCTTTTCCACCAACATTGTTGATTTCGTGTACATGATGATACCGTAAAATATAAAAACATTAAATATAACATTGTTAAAACATGATACACAATATTTACTTGAGTTGCAGAAGTACTGTCCTAAACTCCATTTGGAAGTAATTATGAAAAAGTTTTCGACGGAAGAGACATTTACACATTGCATTCAGGGTACGTGAAGTGCATCAGTAACGTTTACTGTGCCTACAACATAAATCATTACCTTTTGACTCGTTATCAATCTGACTCATCGAATATAAATAGAGCTATACGTATTGAATATGCGATTCAATTTAGATAAATACGTTATTGGTAACCTGATTAAAGGTCATTTTACCGTTCCCTACAATCGGATCCATTAATTGGTTTCCAAACACCTCTTTGTATTACAAGCTTTTTCCACAACTTTTTAGTCTGCGACAAACATTTTAAAATGATAAAGTATTTTTGACGCATTGTATTCGTAATTCTGTTTCAAAGTAATTCTCAGAGTTTTCAAGACTTTTCGTGACTTAAAATAAACGTCTTCTTTTACTTTAGTGCGATTTACATCTTTGTATTTGCGTTGTGCTCTTGAGGGGAGCTGAAATAAAATTCAATGGAAAATTCGTGACTTTTCTCCCGCTTATTAATTTTACTTCACATTTTTACGATTATCCACTTCAATTTATTAAATAATATTCCTCTACATAAACGTTTTCCAAAATGTCTGCGGTGGATGTAGTATGTTGACAAAGGGTTCAGATCATCAACAGATTAATTGTACCACTTTTGCTTTCCTGTTGCAAGATAAAATTTCGAATTTCAAAGGATATCGATTTTTAGTTTTGCAACACTATCACAACATAACAAGGGTACAAGTAGTAATCAAAACTAAATTTTAATGTGAATACAGCATTTAATGTTAATACGCTAGACCAAGGAGGTAGATATAGAAAAAAACAACAAAATAAGCCCAAATGCAATAATTCAATATTTGTTGATTTAATGTACGAATATATATGTTAGAATTATATTAGTATAATTATTTATTTGGTTTTATTTCTATATTTGTTTTTAACATATAATAATTTATAATTTTATAATGGTATAATATTATTAGTATAATTATATTATGATATATTTATTGACTTCGTTCATACTCGAATGCCTACATTTTGTCATATCCGCTTCTGCCCCATCCAATTGTTCATATCTCTCACCTATATACCTTGAACTTTATATCATCCAAGTTAATCTTCTTTTCATTTTTCATTCCTTTCTAACATTTTTCTTTCCATTACCTTTCGTGTAAAAAGTTTTGTCTGGTCAATTTTGCTAAAAATTAGATTTGTCCCATACCGCTACATAAATCGTTTATCATCGAATACTTTCCTCAGAATTTGCATATTTCTTTATGCCCATCCTCATCTATTTTCTTTTTCCAAACCATTTCCATTGTCTCTGGTTTCTTGGTCGGGTTTTTAACAACCAATTTTTGTACAATACAGTACTGTAGACAAAATGCCTTTGCTATTGGTACTGGAATCCATATTTAGATATCTTTCTGTTTAAAAGTTGTTTGTTAATGTATATTTGTTGGCAAAGATATTTTTTGATAATGATTGATTATTTACTACTTCCGAGAGCTCCAACTACTGGAATCATCAGTATCGTAAAAGTGTTGCCAGCTGTATCCCGCTTGGGGCCTCAGTTCTTGCCCCCCTGGAACGTGAGATCCGGCGTAAGCCTACATATGGGCTTGCGAGATTCCTCCTCCAGGTATCTTCACGGTGAGTCATTTCCCACTGTGCGGACAAGCTTTATGGGTTGACTTTATGGGCTAATGTGGAAGAGTAGTGCATGTAACGGTTTTTCTGTGCATGTGTGTGCGTGCGTGTGTGAGTTCTTGTGTGCGTGAGTGCGTGCGTATGCATGTGTGTGTGTGTGCGTGCGTGCGTGCGTGCGTGCGCGTGTGTATAAGGGAAGAGGAAAGTGTTTTGATTTTGATTCATTTCGTTAATGAACAGAAATATATGTGTATGTGACGTATAGGGAAGAAGTCCAAACGAGAGGAAAGAAAGATTGCCCGCAATCCATTGCCCGTTTGTTATGGCAGTGCTCCACTAATAGGAGAATACACGGAAAACTACCGTGCCAATCAAAGCGGCCAGCCGCCAGAATTCTGCTCTAGTAATTGCATTTGTCCTAGCTACCTTGTGGGTACTTGATACCGAAATATCGAATGACGGCAAAACGTTTGTCTGTTCGTCTGTCTGTCCCTCCATCCGTTCGTCTGTGAACGAAGCTAGCGGCTACGCAGTTCATCCGATTTTGTCCAAAATTCGTATTCCCCAATATATGTGGCTAATGTCGCGTCCCTTAATTTAAAACTGATATTTTAATTTTGGGGGATACATTACATGTAGTCCCTGGAACATTTTCCGAATTTTTAAAGAATTGGCTCCATGTTTGTTTTTTATTTTGACTCTTCCTACAACTGAAATATTAAAGATAGAGATTTTCCCTTAATGAAAGCTTTTTCTTAAAAATAGATTTTGAAATAAGGTCATGTAAAATATTTCAAAAATATTACTATTCGCGTAATTTTGCGTGAAAGTACGAGCGAGAAAGTACGTAGTTTTATTTTTCTCTCTTTGAATGGTATAGTAAAACCTGTCTAAGGCAGAACCTTTGTAAAACGGATACCTACCATCCTGGCCAAAAAGTCTCAGAACGGATCGATTTTATACGTGAAAATTGCTGTCGGGAAATCTTTGGCCAACTATTCGACTGTTTTGCTGTGATTTTCTCACGCTTTGGTGTGATTTTCCAGCTGTCCTGAATCCTTATGTTGGTCGTTCGCACCCTGTTCAATTCGCAAAAGCGTCATCAGGTTTCCTTCAGCCAACAGTGGAGTTCCGGAATTCTGTCTTTTCATCCTAGCGTAACATATTATACATACGTATACCAAATTTATTTTTAAAATGAGGAATAAGTGTTTGTTTTATATTTCTCTTATGTTTTGATGTTTATATTTTTATTTCCTGCAATATTTCCATTTATAAATTATGCTTTATTTTTATTATTTTGTTTCACTAACGAAATTATATCGAAAATACTGTGCTTAAGATTATGTTGAGTTTTTGACAACCCTCTGCAAGATGGAAACCTCGAAAAACGAACATCTTTTGAAGGAACCGTCAGGTTTAATCTTACGCTGGTTTTTCTGTATTAGTTTTCCACCGGGTAAGCGCGAGTTCTGAGCTCCAACGTTTCGGGAGTAGCCACTTTCAGGCAAAGGCAGGCGACAGTTGAAAGATGGGATCGCAGCGTCTGTACTCTAAAGTCCCGTTTCGGGCCTTAAGACCTTAGTTCTCGTACCTTAGTAGTAAGTGATGCCGCAAAGCCGATGACAATGTTTCCCCTGAACCATCAGCCGGTCTCTTATCTAACGCAGTCATTCTGATTTCTTTTCTATAGAGATTATCTTGAATAAAAGAGTCGTTATTTTTATTTATCTCTCTATGAGTAGAATTAGTTTTCCTCCCGGGATTCGCCGGAGTCCTGAACCCCATCGTTTCGAGACGAAGGCACGCGACGGTAGAAAGATGGTCTCGCAGCAAGAACCTGTACTCGCAGCCTGTATTCTGCCTTCGCGACTCGGACTTTGTACCTTAGGACCTTAGACAGTGATACTGCAAAGTCAATGCTGGCCCTGGACCAGCAGTGTCAATCTCTTCTCTAACGCATTTCGATATTTATAACGATTATCTTGAATAGATGAGTATATTTTTAAATTTTCTCTTTATAAGTACAATTAGTTTTCCACCAGAGATTCACCCCAGTCCTGAGATCCATCGTTTCGAGGGAAGCCTGTTCCAGGCGAAAGGAGGCAACAGTTGAAAGATGGGCTTGCAGCAAGAACCCATCGTCTGTACTCCGCCTCCCAGGCGCGCTGTCACTGCCGCGGGCTTTTGCCACATTGTGAACCTATTATTAACATTACAACACGCTGCGAATCTGGAGACAAATGGAAGGCAGATATTAATTCGGTTTCTTGTTACGAGATTGCGGTTGAGAGGCAGCAGAATACCGCGGTTGTAAAGGGTAGTAAAGGGAGCGTCTAGGGCTCAGTGAAACAATACCCGGCTGTGCTCTCAGATACATTGAGCTGCTCCGGACATCATTGGGAAATACGGTTGGGAAAATTAACTTACGTTTGCTTTAATTTTGTTTCCGTACTAGATGTGTACATTCTTGGGTCCTAATATGTGATGCGTATTCCATTGAGAAAAAATTAATTTCCAAAGGGAGCAATATGGAAGGTGTTATTAACAGTGAATATTTTGCATTTTTATTGTTGTTGGGCATTATGTATTTTATATGAATATTCGCTGTGACCCATTTGAAAACTAAACCCGGAATACACACGGCGGCGGTCAGGAACCTAGGGTATTAAAGCTCCTTTCGAGAATTGATTAGAGAGTGCGATATTCGTATTCTTAAAAAAACGTATTTCATTTCAAAAAGCTCTCCCTTTTTAAAGTTCTTTTAACATTAGTAGCCATGCTTAATAAATAGACTGTTGCCTCATTTGTATGTAACACGTCTTATATCTCCAAAATATTACAATAACGTTCATATGTAAGTCAATGTTTACGAAACTCGTGATGCTACACCAGCACAGACATTGCTTCAAACCAGCAATTTTTTTCTGGACTATTTCGGAGATTCTCAGAGTTTACATGACATTTTTATACCGGCAACATTTCAACTGATCTCAACCCCTCCGAGGATTAAATTTAAAAAAATAATGTTGCCATGTTAAAAGAACTTTTTGCAATTTTTCAGAAATACAGCGAATTTGCTGCAATTGGAAACAGTCCAATTTTCTTTAGTGGCCTTCCCAGGAAAAAAACTCCAAGAAAAAGTCTGCTCTGAAAAGTCTGCGCTCGCCAAGAAAAACTCTGAAACAACTGCCAACATTTAACGCAAAAAATACGCACATTTCCAAAAAGTTGTACATTTTCAATATTTTCATATTTCCTTCGTTCTTTTGTAAAGTACGTGGTAGAACGCTCTTCAGAGTTGGAATCATCACACGGAGCTACTTCCCATTGGATTTCAAGATTTTACTGTCGACGAAACAATCGCTATCTTCATTTCGTCTTCCTTTTGGTAGTAAATCTATTGAGAGTGGACTTCCTAAGTTCTCTTTTCTTCGTCTTCCTTTTCCTTGTTGCCTCTTTTTTTCTGTCTTTCCAATTTTCTCTCTTGCTGTTTTTGCAGTTCCACCTTTATCTTTTCATTATGTTTCCGCCATTTCATAGATATCGCTTTCATGTTGTTATTTCTGACAACTCTAATAGAGATTTGTTGTTTCATGCGGAAGACAAGTTCTCTGAAAATTATAACTTTCGTTGAAACTGCACATTTATGAACTGGAGTTTTTATCAGCATCAGGTGAAGGCACTGTGGAATTATATTGGTCGTCAATTTCTTCAGTTGAAATTATATTTCCAGTCACAACCGGTGGATGTTTTGATTCAGGCCTGCACAGCATATTGCACTTTGACCAACCTCGGAAACCGCGCACGAGCCACTCGAGTGCAAATACGAAAAATTAGGAAGGGTTGGAATGAGATTCATTTTAAGAGTGGGCGCCACCAATGAGAATGCACAATTCGAAGCGCAGCGCGTAAATTGAAAGAGCAATCGCAGAGAACATGCTGGACTGTTATATAGCGTTCAAGTAATATTCCCTTTTTTATTATATTGGAAATGAGTGTTGTCGATAGATGACAATGTGAAATATGAACCTAAAATGAATGAGACATACATATTTGATTTGGACCCCTAGTATTTTAATTGCTTGTGAGGCTGATGACGTAATTCGCTTTGCTACGTTGAAATCACAAATTTAATGTGGTAAAGAATTGTAATATTAAATTGTTTTTGTTTGATGATAATAATAAGCTATTTTTCATTAACTATATTTAATTGAATGAGACGGTTCCACCCAAACTAAAAATGCTTGTTCTTAGAAATGATCACTTTCTCCTCTAATATCTGAGAAGAGTACAAATGTATTGCTAATATCAAATCAATGAATATCATTTATTCATAATCGTTTACGAGATCGTGTAAAAGTATTTGCGTACTATTTAGCAATACCCATAATAATCACTTGATTGCTCGTAACATAGTGTCAGATAGATTTGCTCCTGATATCTTATTCAGATTCATAATGGGAAAAATATGTTCTGTAGCGTCCACAGATCGTTAATTCTTCACTGGCGCAAACGTAAATCTTCATAAATCTCTTATATTCAAGTTTAACGATATCCAGTACATCAGACGTTTTTGCTATATAAGCTCACATAATTTCCCTTTATTTTGCTTTCATTTGAAGATTATTATATTCCAGGTGAAACGTCAATTACTAAATTGAAACTCCAGTACATCAGACGTTTACGCTATATAAGCTCACATAATTTCCCTTTATTTTGCTTTCATTTGAAGATTATTATATTCCTGGTGAAAAGTCAATTACTAAATTGAAAATCTTTGATAGAACTAAATAATAATGTTTCAAAAGGCCTTTGCATTAAAATATTTTTAAGAGTGACAGTGAGCATTCACTAAAAGATCAAAAACGAAAAGTACGTAGCAGTACACAGAAAAACATAAACAGTGAATCATGGCCCTTATAGCTAGAAATAAGACACATTACCTATTCAAATAAGTGGGCAAAAATCAAATAAGAAGGCCAAAATAGCATTAGACGCCCAAGCATTCAATCTATGCGCCACGTCGTCCCCACAGTGCAATGTCGGTTTTCTCCCGTCCCCGCAAAGCTTCCTGAACCCCCTTCCATTTCCGGCGCTCTCGCGGGCACACGCCCGGCTCTGAAGTTCAGAATGCCCGCAGAAGTAGACGTTGTGCAGGCCAGCTTTAAAACATCACATTTCATCTTGTGCCATACATGAAACAAATTTCTGACTTCATGGCCAGTCCAGGTTGAAGACAGTTTTAATAAACTCACCTTTTCTCTCCCAATATAGTTCTACGAAATTTTGAAATCTTGCTCTTTTTGTTGATCCGACGGCTTACATGCAGTTAGATATATGAAGTTGACGTTATCTTGATTGTTGTAATTGAAGTTAAAGGATCACAAGGAACTAAGGAACTTTCTAAATAGTTTTTTTTATTATTGAGGGGTGACACTTTATTCAAAATTTCTTTTAAGGAAGGGGGAATTATTTTTCTCATTGTAGAGTACCCTGATATTTCAAGATGCTAATTGTGTACTTAATTCTTTATTATTCATTTAGAGATTGGAACATAGCTACATCTATAGGCTGAATGACATGCTTTGCACTAGAAAATAAAGAAATGATAAGTATTCCATTGTCATTACAAAATATGCTAGTATGGAAAGTTAAATGTGAGGTTTGCCCATCCACAAAACGTATTATAAGTCTAGAACTCCATTTTTTGTTTACCAAGGATGAAAAACTTTTCTTAGATACACATAAATCTGCATGCCATTCATACATTCGGTTTCAAATTTCCTCAACTTCAGAGACACTACTGACTAATTCTTGGGGAATTTTCTCTTATTTGAACACAACAAGAGGTTGTTTTAACTGTTCGTCAGCCGTGGCACATACCAGAACGCTTATGTATTCTTCTACTCGTCTCTATATATATTACTCTGTTTTCTTCTAGAACTCTTTCTAATTTTTTTAAGATAATTATTTACTACCAAGAACCAATTTTGAAGTATCTTGGAAGATACTGATTCTCTAATGACTGTTCAATTTTGGGCAACTCTAGTCCAAATACTAAGATTTCTCTTTAAGAAACTTTCAAAACACGAAATTCCAAGTCTGGGATTTGAAAAATTATGTTTTCGCTTCTCAAATCTTTCAATACTTTTAACAGTTTTAACAGTGTGTGTACTCTTCTCACAGGTAAGCCAGCCTAAGCAACAGAAATAACCCATCTGTCCCAGCGTATCCTCTCCCTCTTTCGCCATAACTAGCTACCGTCCCATTTTCTTGAATTACTCAACTCCTCAATGAATGTATCTTCGCAAGCTTGAATAAGGGAGTATTACTTCTAGCTGCAGTCAACGAAGGGATACCACGCAAAACCTCTTCTGCTGCTTATTCATATTCTCCTTTCTACAATTCTACCACTGGGCGTTCTGACACTCCAACACTTAATTGTAATGACAAATTTAAAATAAAATAAAACAACAAATTGAAAATCTTGTTAACGAATCTAATTCTACCAATAGTGGATAGTCTGTGAAAAATTAGTGGACATACTGTGTCTTAACATTGGTTCTAATGATCAAAACGTTAAGAACGTGTTAAATAAGATGCATCACAAAAGAATGTAAATTTATTTGTAAAAATCATTTAAAACTAGAAATTATTACCGAACCCTTGGTAACCTTTATTCAAGAATCACGAAATTTGAGCTTATACAATTAACGCGTACTCTAATGAACCATGTGCGTCCTACTTCCATCAAAACAATAATTAGTTGACGTATGTGCAACAGTTAAAACTTGGTTTCTATCGACATGGAAATTCGTGAGTTGATCTTACCTACATCCTTAACAACAACAACAGCTAATTTCAACGCATCTGCAAACATTGCTAAGTTCATCTCCTTTCTCTTTTGTTTTTACACGACTCCCGTCGCCAGTAGTTCTTTAGATGGTCGTTAGATATCAAAATATAGTCGTCAGATATCTTTTTCAATCAACAAAATTATTGTATGGTCGCTTCTTTTTTGCAGTTTTTCATTTTCAGCATTCATTCCTTCCCCTCATGTCGCAATTGTTCACTGTGAGTACATCTACCTTATCTATTCAAAATTCGGTCATTGATATATATGGTGAATTTAGTAAATTATTTGGAAATTGTAATACTTCAAACTTTGAGTTTGATGTTTAACAACGGTATGTGTATAAATATATGTTAATATTCTACAAATGAGATTGGAGAGCATACGAATCAATCAATGCCACTTGATTATGAGCGTTGTAAAATTAAAATATATCATCATATTCGCGTAACCGTACACGTAACCGATTGGCCTAATATGTTTAATTAACTTAAAAGGCACTCCTGTAATTGCTGGATATGTGATGTTATTGGCATGTCGCAGCTTCTATGAGCGTATCATGATATTACCAGCGTACCCATGCGAGAATTCTCGCATGTTAAATTCCACCTTCCTCCCTATCTTTGCTTTTCATTATTACGAGGGGTAGTTGTTAACGACACGTGTTTATTTCTTTAAAAACATTAAAAAGGTAACTTTCAATGTACTTACAGAATTTAAAATAAAAATAAAAATCAATGAAATTGATGTTTCATAGAAATTTTAAATAGAGGATTATTCAGTATTATAGACATGTTCTTGAAAAAAATTCACAACTTTCTTCAAAACATTTGAAGTAAATATACAATATTACTTGACAGATTTTCGCTTTCCGTGACAGTCACAAAAGCATTACAAAAGCATTTTACTCTATTAAATCTACATAAAGTTGTGCATACGAAAATACAGGATTGGGTAAGCATAACCCTACTCTTTAAAATATTATTAAACATTATGACCGAACTGGGAGGCACACCCGTGCAAATTAATCGCCTAGAATATCAAGTAATTAGTTTCATTTCTCATACAATTGCAGGCTCTGAAAATCTCTGAACAGATGGGGTAGTATCGAGAAGCGCCGGACCAGCAAAATGTAATAGAATGTTCAAGAAGCTCTCGTCTTATAGGTTATGTAGCAAGAAAAGTCTCTTTGTGGCCTTCGACTTCAAACTTACAGATTTTAAGATCCTAGAACTCTTCGTCTAAGAGTTGTTCAACTGAAAAGATTTTAATAATGCTGCCCGAGTGTTGCGTGATGCATTCAACATGAATATTTACATTTTTAAAATACATTCTTCATACTTGCGTAGTCAAAGTGCAAATCGTCTCCGTGATGTTCTCTTTCTTTAGAGACTTCAACTATTAAGGTCGGCTGCGTGTGGGCAAAACTCAACTATACTACTGAAATAAATTGGAGAGGAATTTAGATAATGGAAACAATAAAACGTGAGATAAAATAGCAGCATCTGGAGTATCATGTGTCGTACCAACTATATTTCCACCTATTTTCAATGATTCAATCGATATATTTCATCATAAATTTAAATTGCTTGTAACCTTTAGATATTTTCCTAACCTGTTCAAAAGAGCTTTTACAATACTAAGTGTTCATCCTAGTTTTCTTGAAACTGCTTCAACTTGACCAAGATATAAACTAACTTGTTGAAATTACTAATCAGAGTGTGGAAAGTATTATTTTTCAACCTTCTTAATGCAATATCGTGACTGAACACACTGACTTGAAAAATTTACCGAATCACTGCTAATAAAGAAAATACTCGCACAGGTAAAACAGAATCCAATTCTAACAAGACAATCTTCACTCTTTACTGTACACAATCGCTTTCTTTGCTGATTTTTTTACAAAGATTATCAGAAGATGTAAGAGCTCTCTTTCCACCATAATTGGATTTACTTTCTAAGCTCTCTTGTGACCATTCGAATGTTCAACAAACGAATTTGGCGCCGCCGCTGCCGCTATGACGACACCAGTTTATTCCATATCGGAGGTAGGGAGGGGGGTCTCCCCGTCCGTCCGTTGAGACGTCACGAGGCAGGACGGCTGGAGTGAAACGTTCTTGTTGGATTCCAAACGAGGTAGAATGAGGTTATCTTAAGAAAGAAAGGTATCTGTACTCTACATTTTGTTAATACAGTATAGATTGTGATCAGTGCTTCGGTTGATAGAATGTATTGTGTTAGAAAATACAGTTTCTATTAAATTGAATCATAAACATTAAAGACGTTTTACGAAGAAGACGGTTAAGATATTTGTACATTTTGTTATTTCAATAGAGATTGTGATCAGTGCTTCGGTTTATAGAATGCATTGTGTTAGAAAATACAGTTTCTATTAAGTAGTATCATAAACATTAAATAGACTCGTTAAAAGAAGACAGATCGCAAGAAGTTTTGTAAATAGAGGGTAACATTTACAGTTTCCGCTTGGGCAATGGCACGTGGAGCATGTGATCTGTAATAATGTGCGTAACGAATCACAGTTCCTTCTGGACAAAACGAGGTTATTAAAGAATGTTATTGTATTTACTATGTGACAACTAAGTTTTGCAAATTAGGCATTGAGTAAAATTCAGTGTATTATGGAAGGAGACCTTCATATTTATACTTCATCTTTGTTTGTATAATTCTCTTAAAGAGTGCAACTAGTTCATTTATTCTATTATTCTTATTATGTAAAAGTTTAATATGACAGAAGAGTCGTAATGGGTTACATTTCTATATGTACTTCAGTCTAACATTCAAACACTTGTAAATTTTCAAGAATGTGTTCATGTTGATCTCAGAGGGTATTACATGTGTTTGTTATGTGGAGTTTATTTACTGATTTAAAAGTCTTTGTGTTGTTAACATTGAAACAGAACAGTATTCTGAAGAGGCATTCACTTGTTCCATTTAGCTCTTCAAGGTGGGATGTATTTTAAGGGTCGTTTCAGAAAAATAACCTGCACCTAAAGAAAATAATAATTCAGTTAGTGTTTTTATACTTATACACCAGTTTATCAGAGTTATTAGGAATGTGATAATATTGAGTGAATATTACTTTACTATCATATCATTCTTTATTTCCTTTTGAAATCTGATTAGTGCCAGTGTTCAGTTCTTTCTGTAGTCATAAAGAAATGAGCAAATTGGCAAATGTTTGTCTTCAGAAGCAAACAAAGCTTTGTTTAAAATTGAATGAAATTTGTTTGTTTTGTTTTAGGGATATTTATTTGTTTTGTTTATTAGTAATGTTTGTGTTTTTTTTATCATTGTTTGTCGATTGACATTCTGTATTGTGGTAAATGTTAAAGAAAACGTCCAATTATAAATGTTCTGTGACTATGACTTTGTGTTTGTTTTTGCAAAATCTTCATTGATAAAGAGCCCCGAATCTATGAATATTTAATAGACAACCTGAGGAGAGGTTACCCTCTGATAATGTTGTTCTCAAATTTCTGCCTTATCTTTTGGATTCACACGCAGAACAGCCTGGCAATTATTTTTTTATTTATTTTACGTCAAAAACAGTTAAAACTGTGTATGACGTGCTATGGGGAAGGTGAATTCTGCGCACGTTTTCAAAGTTGTGTGATCCCTACACTAAGTCATATACTGCTTCAATTTTGAATTTAAAAAAGTAATTGGAGACGTTTCTTTCCTAGGGTCTCGTCGTCCCGCAGTACACTGTAGCTTGTTTCGTGACTTTTCATCACAGCATAAGGACTTGCAGCGAATAAGCGTAGCTTTTAAATTTTTTTCTTTTTTTTTTATCAAAGCGTAAGGACTTGCATTGAATAAGCGAAGCTTTTATCAAAGTGAAGTGCACCCATCTTCAAAGAAATGAGATCGAATAAACAAGATAAAACAACCATTTCTCTTAAATGATTTCAGTTAAGTCTTTAAAATCAACCACGCCAGAAAAAAATATTGTGAAAGAAATATAGGCCTATGATTTCATCACATTTCATTTTTCAATGTTTCATCAAGTGCTTTCATTAAATTTAATGTTTTCAAAAAAAAATTCCTTCTAGAACTTCCCTGGTCATGAATGTATATTGATTTAAATTAACGGAGTTTGAAATTTGAGGGGTGAGCGATAAAAACGGACAAAAACATCTTGAATAAGGATAAAATGAGCATTTGGTGATTAGTAAAAATCATATGGTATCAAGTGCATGAGTATTGTAGCTTGTATCACAAACGTTCCACAGAAACTAGAATGTCAATACTTACATTCTATAAATGAGCGGTTGCACTATACACATAAAAAGCAATATTCATTGGTATGAAGCAACTATTAATATTTCTGATTGTTGTCGCGAGTGTTTAGTTTTATTTGCATTATCTTGAATTTATGATTTTGCAAATATACCTTATCAGTCGGCGTAAACCACGGTGTACGTTGAAAGCATACACATAAATTGAAGAAATCTAAGCCTTCTAAACGTGACGTCACACACAAAGATCGCCTCCTGCGCCGAGTAATATAGTTGGTATGGGATAATATCTATAAGCACCGGACCAGAAAAAATGTAATAGAATGTCCAAAAGTATCTTTTCCTGTAGATTACGATGAGCAAAACGTTTCTTTGAGGCCTGGCCTCAAAATTATGTTTTAAGGCCCTAGAACCCTTCAATTATGAGTTATTTCACTTTATAGATTTTGACAATTCTATCGAGTTTTGCGGGTTGCATTTGAAATTATTATTTAGATGCGTGTTTTACAACAAATTCTTCACATTTTTAAAAGTAAAAATGTAATTAGCCCCTTTATTTTGAAGTTCTCTTTCTTTAGAGTCCTCATTTATAAAGATTGGTTACCTATGAGAGAGCCGCAAAAGGCGTGTATACTACTGAAATACTATCGGAGACGACGGTATTGCGATCTAAAGCCATCCTGATATCTACGAGCTCTTCTCATAATGTAACATTATTAAAGTAATATTTTTGTGTATACAGTTGTGTGTATTATTTGCCAATACGAGAAATAATTTATATTTTGAAATTGAATAACATTGTAACTGTTTTTTCTAATGTTTAATACCCTTATCCAATGGCAGTGAAAGTCATCTCATAAAAACGAGGTTATTTGGGAAAAAATCAACCCCAAAACAATTTTTTACTGTACGATTAAGTGGTAGGTGTATCATGGGTATTAATTAAAATAGCAAATTGAAGTGTGCTTTTTACCAGTTAAAAATATGTTTGCTGCTCCTTGGGCCGCTCCTTGTGCATGGCTGTTTTCCCTTGTCTCTCATAGAATATGTGTTGTGGCGGAGGATCTCGCATCAATCTCAAATCACAGAAGTCCGCATGAGTGTTGGTGTCTAGGGTATTGTTGAATATGTGTCACATAGGGACGTAAGGGATAACCAGCTATTAGCTGGAAAAAGCGCTAGGGGAAAAACCTTAATTAATCTCTTACTAATTAGTCCATTTATTAGTTATAGTTGGTAAATTAGGTTAATTATTTATTTTCAATTAGCCACTTTAAATAATTACAATAGTTACTTTTAATTGCTCTTTCGTATGTCATGGCAGGTAGTTCTAAATGTCAAACCCCCATCTCCATCGGGTTTTTTATCCAGTTTCCCTGATCCTTTTTATTAGTTCTTTTATTACAGCGCATACATAGTTCAGTACATAATACCCTTTACATGTGTAGTGAAGGCTTACATTCCAATTTACCTAAAATTGAACTACAAACTAATTTGGGTAAAGAAATCTTCTCCAGACACCTCTAAAAACCATTTATTTCGGAAAATTTAACTAGTTAAATATTTGGGATGAATTTAGCGGGGTTTTTTTTTGGTTCTGTGAGTAGTTTTGGGAGTCTAAAGTTGTCTAGGTATGGAATTTGAAGTATGGAGTGATAGAACGTGTTTAAAATATATGTCATATGGTGTTGTATGGAGTCAATTTCGAATTCTTTGTGGAGCTCTAAGTTTGTGACAAACCAACGAGCATTTGTGATAGTTATAAGGAAGTGGTTTTGGACTATTTGGAGCTTATTGAGGTTTGTTTTTGCAGCTGTGATTCAAACTGGACAGGAGTAAAGGAGTGGTCTAATGATAGTTTTGTAGATTAAGTTAAGGCGGTTGCGAGTGGAAGGTGTGAAGATCGATTAATAATGGGTTTTAGTTGGTGTATCTTATTTTTGACTTGTTGTATTTTACTATTTATGTGTTGGTTCCAGGTCAGTTTAGAATCCATGTTTCGACTGAGATATTTTAGGTACTGTTTGGAGGGAGCCAGTAACGGGTCATTATTTATTGTGTGCGGTGCTGGGAGTGCATAGAGTCTTAAAGTAAATATTTTGATACCTGTTTTTGTGGTATTCAATTTCATTTTTGAATATGTTGCCCAACTGTATATAAGATTGAAATATAACTTAAGAGAATTTCTGATATTTACTAACAAATTTCTAGCTAGGAAAATTGCCATTTCATCCGCGAATTGGGCCGTTTATATGTTGACTAATTTAGGGAGTTCAGATACATATAAATTAAAAAGTGTAGGGGATAGTGGTGATCCCTGTGGTGAGTCTGCACTTATTGGTCTTGGATTTGAGTGATGACTGTTGACGGTAAGTTAAAACGTTCTATTTTTAAGGTAGGTGGATATTATTTGTATACGATAATACGGGGTACCTATCTAGTTTGTTTATAAATCGTTGTTTTGTGCCATACTCTATCATAGGCCTGGGTGACGTCAATAAAGATCCCGACTGTATGTTTTTTTATTATTTTGAAAGCCCGTGTGATCGTATTTTGACAGTCGTAAAAGTTGATGACTGGAGATTTTCTCGGTGAAGCCAAATTATTGTTTGGGAATTTCGTTAGTCTGAGTCAGAAATGCTTTCAAACGTGTAAAGATAGATTTTTCAAATATTTTGCAAGGGTAGGGAGTAAACTGATAGAACGGTAACTTTCGAATAATGAAAGATTCTCTATTGGTTTGGGAATCGATATGATGACAGCGCGCTTCCATGTTATGGGAAAATATTCGAATCTGAGGCACGAATTAATATATATTTGTGACGAAGGCCAGAACAGAGGAAGGAAAGTGTTATTATATTACTATTACATTACTTACATTATCATGTCCAGGGGATTTTTTAATTAGCAGTTTGGATTACATTTTTTTTATTTCTTTGGGTAATATTAACTTAATTCTTGGATGTGGTCCTTAAGGGGGAGTAATCGATGCATTATTGATTACTTGATGAGATGGATGGTATTGCGTAGTGTTGGTGGTAAAGGTGGACGAAAAATAGTTGGCGAAATTTTCTGCCTTTTACAAGGGAGTGTATGCTTTTATTGTTGCTGATTTGATTGGAGGAATTATAATTTTTTCCTGAGTACCTTTTTTTTATTTGCCAAATTGTGTTGTTTTGAGCATTGAGAGACTGTATGAGTTCATGAAATTGCTTATTTTTATGATTACTTAATGCTTTTTTAGATATTCCTTATAATGGTTAGTTCGTATTTGACGCTATTGTTTTTGGAGCAGGCATATAATCTTCTAGTTTCATTTTTAATGTTGATGATTTCATAATTTCTGTGAAGAGGTTGGAGTAATTTGTTTCCTTCCTAACTTTTGTTTTCAATTCCGAATTTTTTGTTGCGGTTTGGATGATAGAATTTAAAAATGGTACCGATTGGTCAATCTCGAGAGGGTTTGTAGTATTTTAATTTGGGGATTAATGAATTTAATTCTTATTAAAACTTAGGTCAATTGATCTTACAAAAATTTGTTTTGGGAAAAGGAGCAATTTGGTGAGAGGTTATGAGTATGTGAATGTGCTCTGAATCTTAACTCAAATATTGTGGAAGCGTGAAATTTATGGGATAAGTTTGTTATTCCAGTATCTAATATATCGGGGTTCTTTGAGTTGTCATGGAGGTAATATGTAGGTTTCGGTGTTATTATTTTCAGTATGAAGCTATTTATAAAACATGTCTGATTTATTCCGTCGCAGTTATTGTTTTTGCAACTCCATGAGGTATGATTTGCGTTTATGTCTCCGAGCAAACGTTTTTACCTGTTTGAAAAGGTTTGATTTTTGATTTCAGTTTGATTTTTGCTGTTAATGTTTCATTTATTATCGGGAGGTTTATAAATGGTTATAATTTTCCAAGATTGTTGTAATATTTCAGCATTAAGTGCAATTATTTCTATTTCATTGAACTTAGGTGTTGGTATGTGGTGATGATTTATGTTGGGTTTTATTGCTATTAAGACTCCTCCTTTGTTATGTAATCTATCATTTCTATATGTAACAATGTCGGGATAGTAGAACTTATTGCTGGGTTTTAAATGCGTTTCCGTAATACAAGCCACGTCAACATTATAGGTATGGATAACTTGTGTAAATTCTATTTTTTATTAGAAATACTATTCGCATTACAATTCATAAAGGTTATTCTATTTAATATATTTCCTGCCATTGCTATTTTCATTAGATAGGAGTGAAGATATGGAATTTCAGATGGAATGGATTATGGTAGGGATTAGGTAATTTATGAAATTGATTATACTGGATATGACTCTTTCGATAATGATGTTTAGAAGGGAACTATTTTGTTGGTTTATATTTT
Organism: Teleogryllus oceanicus; assembly: GCA_964035755.1. Classification (NCBI taxonomy): domain Eukaryota; kingdom Metazoa; phylum Arthropoda; class Insecta; order Orthoptera; family Gryllidae; genus Teleogryllus; species Teleogryllus oceanicus. Next base: position 275,940,592 of record CAXIVR010000001.1, on the reverse strand, counting down.
GGGTGCTATTTGGGTGTCTACGATTGGACCCAGCGGAAGGGGGGTTTGTGCGAAAGGAAGAGTTGGTTTGTGCCAAGTTACGAAGTTGTTGTGATACTGGTAGGAGGAACTGGTCAGTGGAGTGGATGTTGCCTGCGGGGTGTGAGGCTGATTGGTTATTTGATGTATTTGTCGTGTGGTCGGTACTACGGGCATTATGGGTATTGTAGTATGCGCAGGAGGATATATCATCGACCTTGAGCGGACCACCACAGTTCTCACAAATGTCGTTTTGGGTTTTATTTGGACAAAGAACTGAGTAATAATTTTGGGAACAGAAAGTAAAACTTATTTAATGGTTGCAATTGTTCTTAGTGTGTCCAAAATTCATACAACGTTGGCATTGCACTCGTCCCTGTGTTTTCTTCCTTCGCTCTGTTGACACTCTTAAATTACAAATATGATTAATGGCTAGAATATTTTCAATGGGATCTACACCACCATAGGATTTAGGCGTTGTTCTTGGTGAGCCTAGTGATTTTAATTTGGAGAAAGGAATTTCTGCTTGATTTCCTGGAAAATTTCAAGTTCTGATATTAATAGATCGACTTTTTAAATACAACAGAAGTTTTCTTATTTAATGGGTCTTTATAGGTGTAAAAGCTTCTCTAAGTTTGGAGAAGGTATTTCACATTTTTACGACAGTACGCGGCTGTTTGGGCGTTTATATGAACTTTTTGATGTTTTAAACCTGCTACGAAATTGGAAGAGACCTTGCTTGATATTTCTTTTGAATGTAGGTCCAAATTTATTATCCACTGGCCTATTTTATTCTGTGTGACCTGGTGATGAGACACTTGTACTGTTGGCAGCCCCTGAGAGCTTTCCATGTTCTGACTGCGTAACAGTCGCTGACCTTTTACGGGGGAACGCTGCCTCCAGGTTAGTGGGCTAGCCTGCCAGCTGGCCGGGCTGAGTGTCCATAGTCACAGCACTGCCCTCGAACTCATGTTGTAGGTGTGAGGTTTGTTGCTGTATTTTTGAATGGATCGATTGCAGAGGCCATTGAATCACTGTACGATGCTGCACTTTACAGTACGGAAAACTAGATCGAATATGACAAAGCACTTCACTGTTTATATTTCCTCAAATACTCGGTTCGTTCTAATGATAATTTAATTTAGTGAGAAAGTAAGTAGCGGCAGAATGTCGCGAAGCAACGAGTGTCGGAAGCCATTGAGTTCTACTATTACTTAGCTGGATTCCGACCCGGTGGACGATAATACAGTGTTAAGTCACTACTGCCCTGGAACTGAAAGGGCTGTAGCAGAGCTGCAGAGCACGTCCGAACAGGACTGCGGTCCGATAAGGATTTCCCTTATCTATTGAGAAAATGCGGAGATTGCCCCTTGATTTGCTTTTAGACGTAAATGTTGCTTCACTATGCGAACGTTTTGTTGAGCTCTCCTTTCGTTTGTAGTGGTAGTAGAGCTGAGGATGAGTTACTATTTTGTTAGTAATGCAGAGAAATAAAATCTACAGTTCGATTACACGTTGCAAATGACTTTTCTGTGATTAGGGAACAAAAATGTCTAATTTTTTAAACGTTAATCTCGCACTTTAATTTTTTACTATTATTATTAGTATTATTATCATTATTATTATTATTATTATTATTATTTTATTTAATTCATCTTTCAACTATTTATAGTTAAATTGTTTGGAAGGGATTTTGGAACACAAGAAAGCGCGCGCAGATGATTTTCTCCCTCATATGTCATATACAGTTTTTTACTATTTTTTACTAAATAAATAAATAAAAACCCGCAAGTTCTCGGAAAACTGCATTATTCAACATCATTGAAGCTCTGATGTCCGCGTAATGTGGTTTCTTCCAGTTCGTGTGTGACAAATGTCATCAATATGTACGAGGTAAGGCACATCGACGAAACTGTTGCGAATTTGCTCCATTGACCATTTGCTATTGTAACCGCTTGTCATCGGCTACACTCATGACAAAAGAAATATTGAAGTGACAATACCCGACATCTTGCCCTACAAATAGTTCCTAGAGTAGCGAAGAGATGGCGTTACCTAGAAACAAATTTCTGAACGTACTTTCGCCCTAGCCAATCAGAACTTTTGTAGAAAGCAATGTGGCATGGGCGACTGGGACGAGATTGTTCTTTTCCGGATCGAGACGCTGAAGTGATTAGATGGGTATATTCCCCCACAAACCGACGGGGGGACAGGGGAAAATCCCAAAATGATTTTTTAAAAAGGTTTTCTAAGTTTTTTTCAGGGATTAATCCGTGATATTCAAGTTTTCAAAAATTTCGATGGAATTTTAAAAAATAACAAGAATGTAAGAATAACAGTGGTAGGACTAAAATGAATTTATAAAACCACGTTGCTACTTTCGTTGCGGGGAATATAAAAGAGATTTTGTAACATAGGACGTTTTCTGTTTCTTTTTTACAGTTTTTTCAGTTTTAGTTTTGAGCAGTTCTTATTCTTTTTTTTCTATTTCTTTTTTTATTTATGGGATTTCTTTCAAAAATTTTTTGGGAAATTTTGAAAATTCAAAAGCATTTTTATTCAACAACGGGTAAACCCAATAAAAAAAAAGTTAAATTTGGAGTTTGGACTCGCATTCTAAAGGGAATCACCTTCTGAAGCTGTGGTTTTAACTGGGCTGTACAACGAGGAAAGGCGTAGGGAAAACCCCGATTACACCCGGGTGGCAGCGCAGCCGTCGCGGGAAAACCGACGACCTTGGGGGGGAACGTCGCTCGACAGCCGTCTATCAGCGGGACCACGGAAAATTTCCCGGTCGTGAGTCACGAAAAGCGAAGAAAACTAAATTGCAGCTTAAAAAACTTTCAAAAAGTTTGTTAAAAATTTAAAAACGTTGTAACAGGGTTTCCCCCTCAGTAACAGACATTGATCGGACAATTTTTTAAATAGTCTTGAAAACCAAGAAATTTTTTTTTTGCAGTCTAAAGAAACGATCTAAATTTTTTTATGTTTATTGAAAAAAAGTCGTCCTTGTTATAATTCTTTATCTAAATTCATACATAATTGACTTGATGTTATTTAAATCATTTAAGGGTTGTTTTGAAAAAAGGTTTTGAAATGAATGAAACTGTTAAATTTTTTTTAAAACGTTATTTCATGAACGGTAAAGAGATTTTTAAAAACAAAATTTTTGCACTGCGGGGTCAAGAACTGAATATTAAGTGTAAATATTGAGTGTAGTATTATTTAAGATTGAAAAGTATTAGTAATTTTTGGTATATTGTTTGTATGTATTTTTTACAGGATGGTTATTTAAATTGTGAATTGTGGTTTCTTTAAAGAGAAATTTTTTTGAAAGTGTACATATGTATTTACTGTTTGTTTCGTGTAAATGTAGATCAAGTCATATTATTCTGAAAACTGCAGTTTAGGTGGGGGAGTTAGCTACCATTGTGTAATCAAAGGAAAAGTATAAGGAGAATATGTGAACGTGAGGAAAGAAGGATCATTTTGGGAAAAAAGAATATATGTTCTTGTTCTTTAAAACTATAAAATTGTGTTTGTTTGTTAAATGAATATGAGTTTGCAAAGCGACCCACCAGATAGGAATTATATTTTGAGGTTTTCCCCGGGTTTTGTGTGAGGGTGAATCACCCCCCAAAAAACAAGAAATAACAGATTTATTTTGTAATTCGGCGTCCCGAAATAGTTAGGTAGATACGTGACGTTTTTGGCGCCCAACTGGTGGGCCAAAATTTATTAAATTTCGTAAATATTATTAAAAAACCCAAAAATTTTTAATAATTTTTTTTTAGTCTGAAACTTAGTACAGAAGTTTAGTATTGGGTGTGAAGCATCGGTAGTTCTATTTAAAATCTGAATTTTCATTCGACGGGTTTAAAAAATGGCAGATAAATTTGATGGGCTAGGAATCTTGAACAGATCTCGTCGGTAGTGGGGAGAAAGCGAAACTGTGGTTCAAACCGGAACAACCTGGGGAGAGTCTAAAGTACAGTTAGGAGGAGGAATTTGATTCAACCCCGAAACCTTCTCCGACAATAAACATCTACTTAAGAGATGAATTTCCGACGGAACAGATATTCTTAATAATGATATGATGGCTGGCTCATGGACAGTTTGACTTCGAACCAAATTTGATCTCGTTAACGCCAATCAGTCAAAAAATCAACAAATTGAGCCCAATTGCTGAACAAATCAGCAAATTAAAAAAACTAGAAGAACAGGAGGGGCGGTCGTTTTCAACAAATTGCAGCCCAAATTGCTGAACAAAGAGCAGATTAACAAAAACTAGAAGAACAGGAGGCCGGGTTAAACAAATTACAGCTAAAATTGAAGAACAAAACGAACGAATTCAGAAGGGGAACGGACGAGAAATTAACTCAATTTTCTAGAATCTTATCGAACGGACTGGGCATTAGAATTAAAATTAAAGGTCATCTGAACTTTAAAGGCCCGGAAAAAGGAGGACCTTGAAAAATTAAAACAATTACTTAAATTTTAATTCTAAGACATTTTTAATTGAACAAAGGTTTACCGTTGAGAAAAAAAAGACAAGACGGTCGAAAGCAAACAAGACCATCAAATTATTTCTAAAAAACAAGAAACCCTTTTCGTTTACACAGATTAAATCAGCGTACGAAAAAAAATAGTGAAAACCCAAAATTTTTAAACCAGACAAAACAAAAATGAAGGAAAGTTGCAGATAAAAAAGGAGAGGATAAAAATTTCCATCTTCTTCTGTTTGCATCATTCGACAATTATTTCCTCCTGGTTTAACGTTTAGTGCGTTGGGAAAAAGAAAACCCGTGCATGTTTATGGCTGAAAATTTTTTATGTTAAAATTTTTTTCCGAAAGCAAGAAAGTCAAATTATCCAAATGTTAAATCAGTCGGGGGTGATACATTAGACCCGTTCCCAGCTACGTTTCAAAATTTAAAGGAAAAATTTTAATCGTTTTGATTTGGGGGCCCAAATTAATTTTGGTTAAATTTGATGAAAGTCCCTAAAAGGGGGACTTAGCATGCAAGATTATCAACAAAAGGTTTGATCTTTTTTATGTGCACCCATTTCAGAGAATGAAATATATGTTTATTGATCAGACTTTCCCCTTAGGAAAAAATTTGTTGAAGGAAATTTCCCGATGTTTCCCGGAAAAAACTGATTTAATTTGGGTTGTACGTGCATCATGAAATGAGGGAAAAATTTAAAGCGAAGTCATCCCCCACTTCAATGTATTGTAGTTACCAAAAGGACAGGTAACGGCAATAATAGTAAAAAAAGGTAAAGGGGAAAAAGGTTAAAACAAGGAAGAAATGTTAAACCCCGACCGAAGCGGGGTAAAATTCGGGAAACGCAATAAACCCAAACCCAAAAGTTTTATCTAAACTGACTAATTCAAACTGGCGAATATATGGACCATCGACGTCACGTGATTCTAACCATTGATCAGGGGGAATTTAAAACTATGGGTTTTGTTCGAAGGGTCAAAAACAAACCATTCTTCCATTGATGTCGAAGGTGACTTTCAGGTCATGCATTATACTTCCCCTTTGGAAACGAAAAAAAGATTTTTTGCAAATGAAAAGTTCAAACGAAATCCCCATTGATGAAGTAGAATGCGGGGGAAAGACCCAGCATTAGTCGACACGGATACGCCGGTAATAGTGGAAGTTTGTTAGATGAACTTTCGGGGAGGGGGGGCAACCGAATTCCCTTCGATGTATCTGAGGGGGGCGAAAAGAAGTCCGGCCTATCTACCAAAGTACTTTGCCTGACAATGGGAAAGAAGGTATGGACTTCTGTATAGTAAAGGGAGTTTTTAAACTGATCCTGGGGTGGATTTTCTCTATAACCTAAGAATATTACGGCGGGAAATTGTTTCAAATTCAAGGAACGGCATAATTCACTATCATCCATTTGATGAAGATGAACATCTAATATACCATGCGAACTGTATCAACAAAACCTTCCCACTTTGTTAAAAAATTTTAAGAAATAATGGAAACAAACCCGACAACAACAGGAAGAACTTTAAAATTGTTAATAAGATATCAACAAGTTTTTAAAAATGTGAAACCCTTTAAAAATTTTAATTTCATTTATAATGATGAAGGGCCATATATCACATAACTACCCTATACCAGTTGCTATCGGAAAGTGGATGAACTTACAGTCCATGTTAAACGATAAAATCATTAAGAAAGAAAGGACTATATTTAAATAAAAGTCATTGTAAAAAAGAAGAATGGGGTTTACCCCTATGTTTAGATGCTCAAAAATTAATGCGAAAACGATCCGTCCCGAGATAGACCCCCCAAGATAGAGGAGATGTTAGCGAAACAAGGTGTTAGGTGGATCAGCAGTCCGTTTTCACGCATCCCTCAATTCCTATAGCAAAAGTTCGGAAGTATCTGGCTTGTGTACGGGTTAAAAGCAGATAAGGAGTTCCGTTTTTTAAAAAATTCAGCTCCCCATTAACCCAATGCTTGATAAATTATCAACAAAAATTGTATCATCCTCATTAGTGTATGTGGATGATGTTATCTTGTTTGGACAACTTTCCCAAGACATTATGTCATTTAGAAAATTTTTTAAATTTGATTGTAAACCCCCAGTTAAACGTAGAAAATCTTTTTTCTGTGGGGCAAGTGGTTTTTTGGGTTCCCAATTAACTACTAAAGGTTTTTGTTGAAACCAGAAAATTATAGAAATTGAAAAGATTCGGGCCCCGAAGAACCGGAAGCAGTTGAAAGTTTTTGGGGATTTTTAATTCCCCAATGGTTCATTCCAAATTATTCATGTTATTGTACAATTTCTACCATTGTTGAAAAACCAAAGGGGGGAGTGGACTGAACACAAAAAAGCAATTAAGATTTAAAGGCTTGTTTTATATTCTTGTGTAATTGCCTACCTAATTTTGGGAAAAAATTTTATACAAACAGACAGTAGCGACCATCAATTGGGCTGATATCAGATCATTGTGGTAAAAAAAAGTTGTATCCATAAAAGGGTATTTAAGGACCCAACTGAATTTTTTTCACAGAAAGGGGGGCAAAAGATAGTGTGGGCCATCCATAAATTAAAAGAATATCTCGTTGGGAAAACATTTCCAAATTTGGACGGACCACAAGGCATTAATTTTTAAACCGTTGTCACCAAATTGACCGATTATTACGGATTTGTACCTTAACAATATTCTTTTTCGTGAACATTGTCCAGGAGGCAACCACCTCCCGACATACTTAGCAAATACGCTTGACCGGAGAAAAAGGGAGAAGAGAAACTATTCTTTTCATCGCCCATACAAATTCATAGAAAAAGCCACATTTAAAATGGGGGATATAGATTACCAACACAAGAAGAATTAACTAGGAAAATAAGTTATTTTTGCGTGCTTTACCCCGAAGATGTTGTGGAAATTTTTGGGCGAGAGAAGGCGATAGATGGAAATTAGTAGAGACGTCGTTCTCGCGACAAGCTGAACCACCTACGTATAGGATCTGGATGCAAAACCCGACGTACGGAATTTATGGCTTGCACGAAACGGACATTTTGGGCGGGTAAATCGCGAGACTTTTCGAAATCGCCCCTGGAAGGGACGCAAAAAAAAATTAGAAGAACGATTGCGGTTTTCGTCCCGCGCCCCAAATATCCCAACGCTATTTTGCCGGAGCTCAGTGCAACACCATCTAAAACAATGAACTGTAGCAATAGACCATGGACCTCTTCCTAAAAACCCAAATATGTTCAAAAACATTTTCGTATGTATTGACGTCTTTCAAGTTTACCCAATTTACTGTCAACAAACCGGGCGCAAAAAATTTTTTACATCAATTGATAAATATTTTTTGAACCAAATTTTTAAAAATTGTTTCGGATCATGGAAATTTACTACGATCCTGGATCCCAAACCTGGAAAGAAAATTACCCAATCTTATCTGTATTCGACATCCTCAGTCAAATCCATCCGAAAGGGTAATGCGAGAACTATCAGGTTGTTTCAGTGTATTGTCTCACGACATCCACTGGGATTTACTGGTGCCTTTTTTCAACCATGGCTCTGCGGTAAACATGACACTATTAACATGACCCCAAGGCCCCCTTCAAAGGAGAAACCGCTGTATTAGAACATCGGAAGACCCGAGATCACCTACCGAAATCACTGATGAAAAATTGCGCGACAGTTCATCAAAGCAAAAAAAACGTTAGACCCAAAACCCAAAAACCATACATGTTTACTGAAGGACAAAGAGTTATGCTACGTCTAAAAAGTCGGACGTACAGGCAAAAAAAATTTTGAAATTCTTGCATTGTATGAAAGGGCCATACAGGGTATCGAGTTCGACTCCCCAAAGTTGGGGAAATGTGGATGACAATGGACCGCATCAGAAGATTAATTTTAAATTTAAAGCCTTTCAAGAAAAAAATAAAAAGACTTAAGCAGCATAGAATAAAATGTATGGAAACCAACAATCCTGTAAAAGATTTTCAAATTTTTTTCACGGAAAAATCTTTTTTTAAGGGGGGGGCTTATGAACCTTGTCATCGGCTAAACCTCGAAAAATTATGACAATAGACATCTTGCCTACAAAAAAATTCCTAGAGTAGCGGGGATGGCGTTACCTAGAAACAAATTTTTGAAAGTACTTTTGCCTACCAATCAGTTTTGTAGAAATGCAATTGGCGAGGTTGACTCGGGCAGATTGTCTTTTTTTCCCCGGGTCGAGACGCGGTATTAGATGGGTCTATTCCACCACACAACCGACGGGACATGGAAAATACCGAAATGAAGCTTTATTAAAAGGAATTGTCAAAATTTTTCAGGATTAATCCTTTATATGTAAGATTCGTAAATTCATAGGGAAAATTCAAGTAATGCAACGAATGTAAGAATAACAGTTAGTGGATAAATGATTTTTTAAAACCACGTTTAACATTCTCTTGCTGGAATATAGAAGAGATTTTTTTTAAAATAGGACGTGTTTTTGTTTTTTTTACAGCTTTTATTTAGTTTTGAGCAGTTACTTATTCTACTTTTTTTCTATTTCATTTTTTTTTTATGGGGTTTCATTTCGAAAATTCTATTAGAATTTTTATAATTCAAAAAAAAGTTTTTCAACCTGGCTCAACTTTTAATAAAACAAAATTATAATTTGGGGTTTTTGGTGCTTTTGCGACCATCACCTTCGTGTAAACTGTGGTTTTCTGGGCTGTACAAGGGGAGAAAGGGGTGGAAATATCGATTACATCGCGGTAGGCAGGCACAACCGTCGCAGGACAACGACGACCTTGGGGCGTAACGTGCTCGACACCGTCTACTAGCGCGGGGCCAGCTTGGAAATTCGCCCGGGCGGGGTCACAGAAAGCAGAAAAAATATTTACTAAATTGCAGCTTGAAAACTTTTAAATGAATTATGATTCCAAAAATTAAAAAGTTGTAAAATGGCTTCCCCCAGTAACAGACATTGATCGACAAAAATTTTTTTTTAGTCTTGATAACCCGTAAATTTATTTTGCGTCGTAAGAAAATCAGATCAAAATAATTTTTTTTGTTTATTGATAAAAATCGTCCTTGTGTATAATTCTTTATCTAAATTCATACATAATTGACTTGATGTTATTTGAAATCATTTAAGAGGGAAATTTTCTATGTAAAAAGGTTTTTAAAGAATGAAAGCTTTAAATTGTTTCTGGAAAAATTATTTTATGAACTAAAAGACTTTTAAAAGAATTTTATGGAATTACCCGGTGAATTTGTGTAAATTGGGGTAAATATTAATTTAAGATTGAAAAGGTATTAGTGAATTTTTATATTGTTTTTAGTATTTTTTTTTTAAGGGTTTATTTAAATTTTGTGGGGTTTTATTAAAGAATTTGTTTTGAGAAGTGTACATATGTATTTACTGTTTTTTCTTTTAAATGTAATGAGTCACTTTTTTCTAAGAAAACTGCAGTTTAGGTAGGGGGTTAGCTACCATTGTGTAATCAAAAAGGGAAAAAATCACGTAGGAGAATATGTGAAACGGAGTGTAAAAGGGTCATATTGGAAAAAATATATGTTACTTGTTCTTTAAAACTAAAATTTTTTTGTTAAATGAAAATTAGTTGAAAGACGAACCCCCCCCACCGAAGGAATTATCCATAATTTGAGGGCTTCCCAGGTTTGTGTGACGGTAATCACACGTCACAAAACAATAAAAAAGATTTACTTTGAATTTTCGTACTACGAAAAGTTAGGTAGATCTGACGTTTTCACTATTTGGGGAAAAAATTTTAAAACTTAATTGGGGAAAATTTACTCTTAAGACATTTTTTGTGTTTATTCGTAAATGAACATAATTGTTTGTTTTTAAATCTTGTCTTTCTCCCTTTCCCCTAAAAAGCGACCAATTTGCAAGCATCTTCCACAAAAAATTTAAAAGGGAAAGGAAATGGAGATGTAAAAAAGATACATTGGTTTGAAAAATAAATATCCAAAATAAAAAAAAAAATATAAAAATATTGTATTAATTTCTCACAAAAAGTGACAATAAAAAAGATTATAGTCTTAAAAACAAAAGAAAAAAAAATTAAAAACCCCCTGTCTTTTTAATTATCGATTTTGGTCCTTTCAAACATCTAAGGTAATCTACTTGTCTCTTGTCTCCCAGTACCAAACGCAAATATCATAAGTAAATATAATATTATTAATTCGCTAATTTACAAATTAATAAAAATAAAATTAATCTAAAATTTTAAAAAAAATGGAAAAAAAGAAATTTTTTAGTCTGTAGATTTTTTTATATCAAAATTCCATTTCTTCAACCTGAAGATAATTCAAAGCAATGGGTTATAAACGAAAATCCCTAACACAGCTTTTCCTCTCTTGAGCATCCAAATCTAGAAGCGGGAGCACACTTTATAATTAAACATTTTTGAAATTTAGCGTATTTCCCAAACGAAAGAAAATGGGACAAAAAAAACGGGTAAAAATTTAATTTCATTTCCTCTTAAATGTTTGAGATGAAAGACTAAAGAAATTATGAATAAAGCATTATATAAAAACAGAAGTATAAATTTAGAATAAAAAATTTTTGCTCTTCAGATGCAATGTTTTCCCTTTTTATATATTTGATGTGTTTTCATTATTAATAATTTTCACAGAAAAAAGGTTTTTTAAATCTTTTGAACGCTGTTTCTTTCGTTTATCTTACATTTTATGGACACGCATTTATAATCAAAATTACATAGTTTGTGGGAAAAGCTGTCAGTGAATTCATATATCACGCTCATACATTGTATTTCAATATATAGGACAACTTAACTTTTTGAATTTGTTAGATTGATTCCGGGAGAAGTTGCAGGGCTTCAATGTTAAAAAGTCGCACGGATTCTTTTTGTTAGAGTATTTTTTAAATGTTAAAAGTATATTTTACTACGTTTTAGTATATTAATTTCATTTGAAAGCTGTCAGTGAATTCATATATCACGCTCATACATTGTATTTCAATATATAGGACAACTTAACATTTTTGTTTTGTCATTGATTTATTATTAGAACAATTTGTCATTCGTTATGCTACAATACATTATACAACATATTTTAATGTGTTCGATGTTTGTTATAGGTTTTATTATAGTTTGAAAATAAGAAAAACTTTTTACTGAAACATTGCACAAGCAAATATCTGTAATTAACGATTAACTGAATGTTCTTATAATAAATCAAGTGACAAAAAAATATTAAGTTGTCTTAAAAATTGAAGCATAATGTATCCGGATGATTTACTACGCTTTATAGTATACTCGAAGAACAACGCCTCCTGAAACTTAGACTCTCGTTATGCAAGTTCAGAGCGTAGGATAAATCATCTGTTTATTCAGTGTCTAATGTGGCAATCATATGTCCAATGTGGCAATTAAGAATTTTGCGATTCTAGTGTTGATATGGTACATCGATACTATGAACAACAGTGTATAACAAATGCGCTAATATCTGAATTAAATTTAGATATCATAATATCAAGTGATATTGATACACGATTTCACGACTGATGAACGATTTAAAATTAAGAGATCGACATATTTACAAAAATATAAAACTTTTCAGAACATCATAGTTACTCATACACATAAATAGAATTCCTAAACTTTTTAAACAATTTTAGAATATTTTTTAAATTTCTTATCTTGAGTAAATATAATTGAAGCAAGCGCTATTTTTCAAGATTGTTATTGTTTTCTAGTATAGTTTATGCAACGATATGTAATTGGTTAACATCCTTGTCGACAGCTCCAACATCGAAAGAAATAGTTCAGATAATTCAAGTATCGGGATAATCTTAACATACTTAGCGAAAGCATGTAATATTCCTGCCTTCTTGTCCGTAACGCTGCCTTTTTGTCCGCTGAAAACTATCAGTTGTCTGAGCTCCCGCCTCAGACTTCTTTACAAATGCACCAGTGATGACGTATTCATTCGACTTGCTGAAGCGGAAACTCCCTTTTGTATTAAGTACTCGTATTTAGAAACTTATAAACGAATCGATCCTTAAATGACATTTATAAGTGCATTTATCCGTTCGGAAGAAATAAAAAGAAATTCGAGCTTATTTACAGCACCCAAATACGTATCATGCAAAAAACTAGATTCAAACGGTTTTTGCTGTTCGGATTCTAAAAAAAGTTCCCTAAATTTTAAATGTGAATGACGTGGTTACTTTCTCCGGCTGTTCAATCTTCACTGAATAACAATTGGTGGTAGTGAAATGGCGCCATCAAAGAAAATGCGAATTTTATTTATCGCAGGCTTCCTAATGATATTACGAAGACCGCTGTTAAAACCGTAAGGAATGCATGCGTGTATTTTCGATGGTCGTCAAGTGCACAAGAGTTTCATTTTTAGTCGCATTCAAAATTGGGTTAAAACGTTGGCTATTTTTTGTTGGTATGTGGTTGTAAAAGAATAATTTATCCCGTGCGTGGTTCCGTTCATACAAATAATGCAGCAAGTTCAGTATCAGATTTTGACTATTAAAAAATAGTCGGATACATTTCCACGAATGGAATTTATGCACCCAGCGGGATGTAAGTTCAATATCGAAATTAACATTAGGTAAATCCCGTTGTTTCGATTGCGTGCTTTCAATTTTATCAAAAATATTGTTAATTTATTTCGTTGTTCGAGTAAACACAAAGAAATTGAATCTTAAAATCGTCTCCATTGCTTAAGTTCGCTAATATTACCTGTACCTATAGCAAAATTGTACTTCCACATCACATTTGATGGTAGTAAAACGTATATCAGTAAATGCATATCAGCCATTTTAACTAAAAAAATCACCGGATTAAATTACGTTTCGTAAATGCTTTTTAAAGCAATAGCAGCTCCGAGGAGTATAACATTTGTTTGAAATACTAGCTGGATATACACTAGTGAAAGAACGGTAAAAATTAATTAGTGGGTCAAATCCACTATCTGTGATCTAAAATATTGTATTTCATAAAAAAATAATTAGTTTAATTTAAACAATAGGCTGGAAGAAAAAAGAGTTAGCCGAAACGATGCCGACTTTTAAAATGACTTAAACGAAACCAATCACGTTTAAAAAATTCTCCATCTATAATCAAAAAAGAACATTTCATAAATAGTTAATAAAGACCTTCATAAGAAGAAGAAACAAACTAAATGTATTACTTTTAAATACATAATGAATCTGGTACTCAGTAATTTGTCTCTAATATTACACGTCGATCTGGGATACGAATTTTTTGCCTTATGGTTGCTCTCTCTCCCTCTTTCTTTCCCTCTCCCTCTTTCTTTCCCTCTCCCTCTTTCTTCCTTTCTCTCTCTCTCTTTCCCTCTCCTCTCTCTCTCTCTTTCCTCTCCCTCTCTCTCTCTTTCCCTCTCCTCTCTCTCTCTCTCTTCCCTCTCCTCCTCCCTCTCTCTCTTCCCTCTCCCCCTCCTCTCTCTCTCTTTCCCTCTCCCCCTTCTCTCTCTCTCTTTCCCTCTCCCCCTTCTCTCTCTCTCTTTCCCTCTCCCTCCCCCTTCTCTCCCCTCCCCTCTTTCCCTCTCCCCCCTTCTCTCTCTCTCTTTCCCTCTCCCCCTTCTCTCTCTCTCTTTCCCTCTCCCCCCCCTTCTCTCTCTCTCTTTCCCTCTCCCCCTCCCTTTTCTCTCTCTCTTTCCCTCGCCCCCTCCCTTTTCTCTCTCTCTTTCCCTCGCCCCCTCCCTTTTCTCTCTCTCTTTCCCTCTCCCTCCTTTTCTCTCTCTCTTTCCCTCGCCCCTCCCTTTTCTCTCTCTCTTTCCTCGCCCCTCCTTTTCTCTCTCTCTTCCCTCGCCCTCCTTTTCTCTCTCTTTCCCTCGCCCCTCCCTTTTCTCTCTCTTTCCCTCGCCCCTCCTTTTCTCTCTCTTTCCCTCGCCCCCTCCCTTTTCTCTCTCTTTCCCTCGCCCCCTCCCTTTTCTCTCTCTCTAATGGAAGCTCTAGGTAGGCATCCCGAAGATCTATTTTAGAAAAATATTTACCCCCAGCTAACTTCTGGAATAATTCCTCTGGACGGGGAATAGGATATTTTTCAATGTCGAGCTGCGCATTCACCGTGGATTTGAAGTCCCCACACAATCGGATAGTCCCGTCTGCTTTCTTCACCACTACCAACGGCGTATCACAAACACTAGTTTTTACTGGCGTAATAATACCAATCTTTTGCAATCTCACCAATTCGCTATTCACCTGCTCCCGCAGTGCCAGAGGAACGGGCCGCATTTTGCAGTACCGAGGAACTGCGCCGTCTTTCAGCTGCATGTGTGCTTCCCAATCGCTGGCTTTCCCGAGACCATCCTGGAACCAATTCTCAAAATCTTTGCCCAAAATTTTAATTTCGCCGAAAGGTACCGGTTCAGACACCAAATTTATCCGGTCCTCAATCTTGAAATGGAAGGCACAAAACTCGTCCATCCCCATCACATTGGTCGTGTCTTCTCTATTCACCACTGTGCACCTTCTCATTGCACTCCTTTGTAACCAATTACTGCCCGAAAAAAACCTTTAACGTCAATATTTTCTTTGCCGAAAGAACACAGGTTTAGATTAGTCCTACTGCACTGTGGTGCCCCTAATCTTCGATATGTTCGCAAATTAATCAAAGTGACCGGTGAACCAATGTCTACTTGGAACTTGATGTTCTCGCCTGCTACCTACAAATCCACGAACACTTTGCTTTCGTTCTCACTGCTGATCACCTCATTCACCACATTTACCTCCATTTTTTCTCTGTCTTCCTCCGTACCTGAGGTCCCCTTTGATTTCTTCTGACACACCGACTGAATGTGACCTATTAGTCCACAAAAAAACACTTTGCTTTTCTGAATTTACCCTGATCTCTGCTATGCGACACTCCACAGGATCTGCATGACTTGAAGTCCGATTTCCGCGGGCTCTTTGCTTTCTGCTGCGATTCCCTATTACCCTATTTCTTGAAAACAGCATTACTTCCATAGGATCTGTTATTTGCTTCACTGCTCTACTGGTGTGTAGCTATTTTTTGGACCTCAGCCAGAGAAGGATCCTCCAGCTGCAAAGCTTCCATTCTCACCTTGTCTCTCGGGATAGGTTGCACTATCATATCTCTGATCATTGATTCTGCATAGGATAAACCACAAACACACTTGAAAGCACAGTCCCTTGTTAACCCTGTTCACTCCGTCACCCACTCTTTGTGCGAGTCCCCCGGCTTGATTCTGCTTTTGAAAATCTGTACCTTGCTGCCATCACATGAGGTTTTCTTTCAAAATGCGAAGATAGCTTCTCCATTAATTGTGGGAAATCCACTTCCTCCACTCTTTTCAACGGAAAAGTTTCTGCAAAAGTTCGTATCACTCACTCCCTGAGATACTAAAGAAGAAAGCTCATTCGTGACCCCATGATATAAAAAAAATGCTGATTCAATATGGCATAGTATGAAATCCATACATCTTTATCCGACTCAAATTTCGGAAAACTAGGCGCCGAATGCGATCTTGCTTGCTGCTTTGGTCGTGCAGTCAACAATGATCTTACGTCCTCTAACAACACCTGATTCTTCTCTTGTAGTTGCCGCTGCTGCTATTTCTGCTGTATCTGCAGCTCCAAAATGTATTTCAGTACTTTTTTCATCGCTTGCTTTACCCTCGTCGCCAACTAGAACTGTTAGCCTCTCTGTCTGTGAACACTACTAGCGTTGTAGATATTTTCCAAATTCAAGAAATCCCTGTCCATCGGGTTTTAATTGAAGCTTTGAAATTTTGAAAAACATTCTTTAAAACTTGGGGGTACTTTTCATGAAGGCCCCCTCAGACGTTTTCAAAATTTTCCCAAAAACAGCTCCAATTTTTTTATTTAAATTTCTTGTAGGAATAAAGGTACACTTATAAAGGTGACACAAGTCCGATTTTCACGGTTAACACTGAATTTTCGAAAATTACAAAAATTCGAGTTTTTCGGCGTCTTCCTACAACTATAAAATTGAACACACCGATTTTTCTTTCAAATAAAATTTGTTGTCCATAAATAGTTATTTCGTGAAGGTCATGTAGATTTCTTCATATTTTAATTTGTAAATTTAAATAATGTCAAATAATGTTTTTCGAAAACTGAACAATTTTCTGTAAAAGTTAGCTCAAAATTTTGCATATTTGGAAACGCTCAAACGCATTTTTTTTCAAAAATGGCTTCAAATTTTTTCATCAAATTTTTCCAATGGGTACATCTAATTTATTCTTTATTTTTTCAAAATTACACAAATGATTTTTCTTTCAATATCTCTCACGCCGTTAATATGCACATTTCCATCGATTAGTATACATTTTTGAATTTGTGAGTGGAAGTGCTTCAAATGACTTCAAATGAAGGTTTTCGAAAACTCAATAGATTCCTGTGAAAAAGTTTCAAATTTCGCTTTTACAGTAATGCTTAATCATCATTTTCTTAAAAACTGCGTCAACATTTTCAATGAAAATGTCTATTTTGAACTCTTCTCTAATATTCCTGAATATACGTAGGTTCTACTATGAGGAAACCGAAAAGAGTCGAGTCATGAGAAAATCTAATGAAAATGTACTTCGGTGACGATAGATGGCAGCGGGCCAGAGAATGGAGCAAGACCTTAAAGCCAGTCCACACCAAGGAAATTAGGAAAAATTGGAACAAGAAAGTCTGTGCCATTCTGTAGAACCCCTAGTTTTAGGAAGTCTTGAGGGATTGTAATTTCTTCACTCTGGATTTTCTGTGTGGCTTGCCAGTCAGCGTATGCCAGTATATCGTTACTCGTTATACCGGCATACAATGTTCTTACTAGGTGTATTACTATTCTCTGCATTTAAAAAATGGATTTTAAAAATTTTCCCTTGTATTTTAAACATTTTTAAACGATGTTTTGGTTTTGAATAATATTTACTTTCGGGTGCAGAAAGCGAATATGGAATCAGTTTCCCGCCTTCACATCACATTTTATTGAAAATTATGAGAATAAAATTATGATTTGCCTTTTTAATTACACATCAAATGTCAAACATATTATTTCAAAAAAATTGGTTCAGAATTATCACTAATTTACAACAACGAATGGAAAATAACCTAATAAGTAATATGTTTCAACCGATTAAATACTTAACTACTTAAGGAAGAAATTACACGCGATTAGCGATTTTAAAACCTTCTCTAGGAGTGGTCTCTGTTTTCAAAGACTAACAATAGTCGACCATCATATTAACTGTCCAACCTCCATAATACATTTTTTTTCACTGAACTTTAAGACTTGGTGAAAGCAATCACCATGTCGCTCGCTGTAAACCGCAACATTGTAGGAGAAATATTCTATATAAGAGTGCAAAAAATGCAATTTAACATTCATGTTGCATCCATGAATTTTCACGTTTTCCAAAAGTTCTTGGCCAATTTCATTGTACTGTGGGCTCACGTGGTTACCGAGAAAGTTCGTAGTAACATTTCTGAAGCTTGTCCTATTCTACACTACTTGATCACAATCTGTTCTTTCCTCTGAATAGCGATAACATCAACTACACGAGTTGTTCTTAGTTTGCAAGTTCTGAGGTTGTTCCACTTTTGAAATCCTTTTCCCTAAACCTTTGTTGCATTCTTTTTAGGAAGACTTGAAACATTGTAATTTCTTCACTCTTTTTTCTCAAATTGGGTCATAGTATTCTCAAATTCTTGATCATACATTAGCTTTCTTATCTGGGGTCCAGTAAATACACCATCTGCAAATGTTTCAAAACTCTCAGTTATTAACGACCAGCAGATGTATTTCAAAGCATTCCCATTTCTATCCATGGCACGCACAAACTGTAACAATATACCGAATTTTATGTGCCATGGAAGGATTAATATTTTGGAACGTTCGACAAGTGGCTCATGTGTGACATTCAGGAAGCCAGCAGTCAGAGATTTTCGGGGCCATTCCTTTCGTTCAACGTACTCGTATCTTCCACGACTGTTCCATTCGCACAAGAAACAAGGGCGATTGGTGTAGACAATTTTTAAGCCTAATAGTCGGTTTATCATCTTAAAATCATTACACAAAAGCCACCGATGGCCTTTGTAGTTAATGCAGTGCAGAAAACTCTTAACACTTTCATAAGTTTGTTTCATGTGAATGGAATGGGCAACAGGAGCAGACCCAAGGAGATTTACAGTGTGGAGTAAGACACCTTGTAAGATTGTTTTCAGAGAAGAAAGATATGATGTCGTGTTCCCTTTTTCTGTACTATGCAAGACACGGTTGCAAGCAAATTTTTGGATTAGAATCTTGAACCTACCACTTCTGCACCTTCTTTAGATAGATTTAGTTAACGGATCAAGTCATTTAGTTGTGACTGTGTGAACAATATGAATACATTTTAAAGTTCATATAAATGAACAAAAATAGAGAGGTCCTGAGCACTAATCAATGACACGCCATTGATAAGTTTGTAACTATAGGATAATTATCCATTAACTCTTAATCAAACACAGCGTTATTTTAAAAAACTATAGAGAAAAGATACAGCCCAATAAGGCGGTAGAAAGTGTCCCCAAACCAAATCGATAATCATGATGCTCTTATGAAAGAGAATAAAAAATGCCGTATATTAAAAAAATCAGCCCCCTAGGGCATTCTTTTGCAGACATACAAGAGAGACGTGTTTTTCATATTTTATTTTTTCTTTGGCTTCTATTGCATGTATCAGGCTGAAATAATTCAGAGACGGGGAAGAATGGTTGAATGCATTTTCTTAACCAATTTTGACACCAAAATTATATAGAAGGAACATATTTTTTAAAATATATTTTAGACGTGATAACGTTCAAGTACTGTCTCATTTTCCCCCTAGAATATATCTTATCATTCTATACCATACTTTTCCAGACTTTTACTTTGTTTATTTTACTTATTATAATCTTTATTTTATGTGTATTGGGATATACTGGAGTATACCCATAATGGGTGTACCTGACAAACGCTGAAGCAAGGTTTGGAAATGTATTAGCAGACGGAACGGCTGGGTTCCTTGGGAACAGCGTAAGGGCCGTTTTTACAATCATGGTATATACCACAGAATAACGTTGTTCTGGGTATAGCGCTCCTTCGTGCTTTTTACAATCACGGTATATCTCCTCCTGGTGGTAAAACTCCGAGTTATTCCTAACCCACCAACTGACCGTGGGTTATCCCGGCCCAAGTCCTTATTCTGGGTCGAAGTTTGCAAATGGCGGAGTGTTTAACAGGTGATTTAGGCCAGGCGTAATTGGCGTGGTTGCTCGAGGCGTCAACATTTGAGTTATTTTTATTTGTACCTTCGATTTGCGGAGTAATCGGTACGTATTACATTGTAATCAAAGCACTGCCGAAATTAAGGTATTAAATATTATGAATTTTTTTATTATTCTGTTTCATTTGCTTTGTCACAGCATCGGATTTTTTATTCTCTACTACATTTTTATTGGCTCTAAATTCTTCTAACAGACTTCGTATTTCGAGGACTGTCCAGTTAGAAGCTCTCGTAACTTTGCTGCAATGTAATTTGCAATTAATAAATATCTAAGGATATGGTACATGCACGATTATTTCTGAAAAAAAATATAAAAGAATAATACACTAACCTTTTACCCTCTGATTCAAGGTTTTTTGTTTTTTCTGCGGAAAATGCTCACACGATGTACTACTCCCTACTGACGTTTGGCTCACACCTGGCTCACACTTTGTTTACTGCTAGCTTCCTACCCACGTGGCGTGCTCTGTTCAAATCGTATCCACGGAACGTCTATACTGCCCAGAAAGCACAGCAATGTCGGCTTCAGTACCGCCAGCTATAGCTTCCGCGTTCCATACGAGGGATAGTTATGCCATTGGTGTAACTGCGTTTCTAGAATGCACGAGAACTTATAGAAGGATATCTTTATTCCACGGATACGGAGCTCACGGTTTATACTGTTTGTCAGAACGGCCCTAAGAGAGAGGCACGAGCGGAAGGGCGTTCAAACAGGTGCGAGCGGTGGGCGAGGATTTTAGCAGGGAGATGGAGACGGTCGATGAGCGACGCACGAGACGGAAGTCAGGAGAGCGACCAGGAAGTGTAGTAGCAAAAGCATTATAAGTTTAAATGTGATAAAATCGAGAATGGATTGGGACGATTACAGTCCGTTAAAACGAAGAAGTCCTTTGTGGCATCATCTCGGAGACCGCAAACGGACGCTGCGGAGGTGAACTGGGTGGAGAGCAGCCGTAAAGAACCCAGCGACGCTCCAACCAGATAAGTGCAAGTTGGGGATGTTTATTATTTGGCAAATTGGTTGATTACTTACAAAATTTTTTTTTTTTGTAAGAACATTTTGAGTTACTAGGAATGTTGAGTAACAGTTGAGTAATGTTTGAACAGTTGAGTAATATTTTGTATAACCAGAAAATAACAAGCAAAACAAAGATAAGAATATACAAATCGCTGGTTGAAAGTATGTGTACATACCGTTCAGAAGTTTGGTTTCTAAGTCATAGCGAAGAGCAAAATTAAAATCAATGGAAATGAACTATTGGAGATGCTGTTGTGGCCTTACCATTACTGGATAAAGTACCCAATTTAATATTAAAAATCAAATGAGTGTTGATATCGATATAATGGATGTAATTGATGCAAAAAGATTGCGATGGTATGATCATATTCAAAGGATGACGGAAAATCGATTGTCTAAGAAAATTTTAAAATGTTCCTTCAAGGAAACAGGAATCGTGGCAGACCAAGAAAAACATGGGAAAATGAGATAGAAAAGATGTTGAAGGAACGAGATCTTCAAGAAGAAGATTGGGAAGTTCGAAGGACGTGGCGACTAAGATGCGAGAAGCGCTGTCAGCTGTAAAGAACCTCGCTAATATTACTACTAACATTTTGAGAAGAAACAAGAATCTTATTCTGAAATTTATTTGTTTTTATCAGTTCGGTTAATGTTGTAGACAATGTTTACAGAAAGGTCAATTTATAATTCATGCTATTTTCAATACAGTGATTATCTTGTTCTGATGCTTTATCTTTTTTAGAATAAATCATTTTCTTGTAAGTGTATTCATTTTTTGTGTTGCATCTGTGTGCTCTGCGATATATGCATGTATGTAAAACCCACAGGTGCTCCCAACGTTAGTAGAGAAGGAAGAAGTTATTAAGAGCCAATCAAAGAAGGGCGTTATGACCCCGATGGTGGCTCCTGAGCCTGAAAAGCTGTGAGAAACGCATGGATCCTGTATGGCTCGGCAGCGTGATTATTTGCTAAACTAAATACCACCGTCGCAGACATCACTTGTTTGCGAGAAACCGTCTCGCCCTTTTCTACTGTCACACTTTGGATGCGCAAACTTCTTAACTTCTCGTGGGTAGAAGACAGTGAACTCAAGGCTGTGTTGAACGTATGTTTCCTCTTTGAGAAAACCAAAGATATAGAATCGAAATATGTTTTGACTGTGTTCATCTAGCTCAGGCGCTGTCGTTTTCACCGAACACGACACCGACACCGTGTGTGTGTATATGTATATGTGTGTGTATATATATATATATATATATATATATATATATATATATATATATATATAAAGATATAAACACAAAAATAAATATATAGTTTCCATGTATTTGTTGAGGGAAAATGCATTGAAACAGCAATGCTATTCTGCCTTTCGCTGTACGAGACCGTTTAAGAAATAACAGTATAGTTTATTGCAGATTTGTGATGAAGAAAGGCGTGGCTGTTTCCAATTGACGAAACGAGGGAACGTAGTTTTTATTTATTACAGCCTCGGTTGTCATGAATCAAAAAATATTTCGGAGCAAAGTAATTGGACTTTGATGCAAGATTCGAATCTGCAATAAATATATGTTTACATTGAAAATTTGAAAGATTTAGAGCTTTCTCGGTTTTATTGCATCATCGGATTTTAGCCAAAACACTGCGTAACCAGGCGTTAACTACTTCTAATGGAGTTGAGATCACACTTACACTTTAATGGATGACCTTTTGACTTTAAATGAAGTTTTCCCAAGCGTTAAAATTTGCTGAAACGTAACTTTTCCATAACTGCCGGAAGGTTCTCGTGTATCGTTAATATGTTAAAAATCTTTCGCAAAATCGCCCCTAAATCAGTCATCCATCCCTCACTAAGCATTAGGTGTTAAACTGCTTAACCCGTTATAACTGCCTCCTAAACTCGCCACCATTTAAATCTACATTTAACAAATCTCTGTAGTCTGCTGTTTCTTAATTTGTCGATTACCTTCAGGAAGTAACGCTTGCGGAGGCTCATTTCAATTAACAAAATATTAAAAAATAATACATTTGTTTTAAACTCACCTAAAAAATTTAAGATGCCAAACAAGCGAAATTATCAGTTGATTGAAGAATTATCCGTAGGTGAAATACAGCTACTCCCTCACGGGTTACTGAGATCTCAGCCACAAATTCCACCCTGGCAGAAAATCCGTAGGCTGCTTTGCCGGCCCAACCCCAGCGTCACAGAGCCGTTAAGCGAGCCGCCTTCTGTGTGTCCGGAGCCGTAATAACATTTCCCACAGTCGCGATACGAATGAAGTTGATTCCAGATGTTCCAAGTTTGGAATGAAATATAAGCTCATTGTTAATTGGGGGAGAGCTTTTGCATTAATTAGCTCGGATTATGGGGAAGGGATCTTGGAGAAGTTGGATGAGTGGACGTTAAAAAAACGAGTGAATGGCGTTCGGCGGGAGGCGGCAGGCAAGAGCGCTTTGCCCGCTTCCTTCGTGCCTGTGTGCTAATTGGGAAGCACTTTTTGTTTCCTAAATGAGTTTCAGGACCTCCGCGTTATCGCTGTCTTCATCTCTCTCTCTCTCCCTCCCTCCGAGTTGGCCTTGTCGTTCGGCGTGCAGGGATGGGGTAGAGGGGGTGACGGGCCGGGCCCAGGCTACCCCGTGCTGCCCCGCGCCGCCCCCACTTCAACCCTCGCGGGTGACCAACGCGGAATTGCGTGTAACTTTCTCCCAAGCGCCCTTCCATCCCCTACCCTGCTACCCTTCCACCCCCACTTCCTTCTCCCCCTGCCCCCTCTCGCTGCCGCGTGCCGCAAAGGAAGACCTCGCGGTAGATCGCGTTATCCGTTTCCCACTCCGTTGCCGAAGTAAGCGCGAGGAGGGTGAGGTAATCCCGCGCAATTAATGTTAGAAGTAATATACTCATCCCCCGCGTGTTGGATGAGATGGAAACTCCTGCAGTTTAGATTTAGTGGCGAGCGAGAATGAGACAGATGATTCTAAAAAGTTGGTCTAAGGAGAACGATGTATTTTATGCCGACGTCTCGGAGAATTTAAATATGTAATTACACTAAATGAAAACGTAACCAAGATACTCGTAGTGTCTCCGATTCTTCTAAGTAAATGCTGGGGTCTATTAATTAAAGAACAAGATAGAGCATCCGTCCTGTAAGATTGCACAAATTGTTTCTTCGGTGGGGATCGATCAGCCACAGTTGAAAGGAGAAAATCGATGAGCCAATCAGCATGTAAAAATGATTCAAACTTATTTTTCGAACTGAGAAATATTTTAAGAGAATGTGGGAAACAATGAACGTGAAAATAGGATCGTTTATTTGAATGGATTCATTCTGATTGTCATGATTGACAGTCGCTTAAAATCACATTTTAATACAAAAAAAAACTAGTAAAATACTCATGCACATTTTGTAGTATTTTCGACTGTTTCCTAAATGACATTATATTATTTTTACACACACACACTAATTGCGCACGCTAGTGGAATTTTTGTATCTCATCACCCGAAAGTGCTTAAAGTCACCTGCAAGTGACCATTGTGAGCGTCCCAATATGGCGGAGCGACGGCACAGTAAACAATGCACAGGCACGTGCCTACCAATCCAATAATACATGTTGAATATTTTCAAAAGTAACAAACACAACAGCATGTTTCTCATAATATTACCAATAAATAATCCCTTTTTACTTTCTCGCTACCGCTTATGCAGTAGAGAAGAAGTTATGTAATGCTATGAACGGCCAATTTTCAGCAGAAAAACTCTTATTACAAAGCCCTGGTAATGAAAAAGTGGACAAATTCAGTTGCTAAATTTAGAAAAAAAACATTTAACACGCAATGCAGCCTGAATCCATATTGTCCTTGATAGGAACAAATCTAAACACGGTAAAATGTCTGTGCGTCCGTCCGTCCGTCCGTCCGTCCGTCCGTCCGTCCGTCCGCCCGCCCATCTGTGAACAACGCTAGCGGCTAGACCTACCAGTCCATTTTCACCAAAATTGATATTCCCCGATGGATCTGGCTGTTGTCACGGTCCATTAAATTTCAAACCAATATTTTAATTTTAGGGGTACTTTACATGAAGCCACTGGAAATTTCCCAAAATAAAAAAAAATGGCTCCATCGTTTTCGATTCAGGTTGGTTGTTGGATAGTGTGAAGGACGTTTACGAGAATGGTACAGGTCTCACGTTCGTTGGAAACCCTGTTTTATCGAAAATTGCAAAAATTAAAAATTTTTCGACGCCTTCAATTATGAAGATAGAGATTTTTCCCTTAATGAAATGTGTTCCTTAAGGTAAATTTTGAAATAAGGTCTTGTACAATTTTTCGAAAATTTGAGTACTTTTCGCATGATTTTGCGTGAATATACGGGCGTGTAAGTACGTACTGTTTTAGCACCACTAATTGGTTTTTGTTTCAGAACTAGAGATTCCCAAAAATAATAATTTTTCGATTTCGTTGGCGCTTGCATATCATTGCAACTTTATATGCCCATACAAGAAAAGAAGCGCTATTGTTGACTCGTTATATTATTAGCATTATTTGTGAAAAGGAAGTGCACTAAAATTTTGTCAACCGTCTAACGGGGTAGGGTTCTGACAACCTAAACTCGGGCCCAATCGTTGCGCCGCGCCGTACTCAGGGCTCTCATGATTTCCACCACCATTCACTAATTATTGTTTTTATCCGAATTTTTTTTACTCGCTATTAGCATAACCTTTTAAACGTTACAGATGGAAAGAAATCGTCAAGAAACTTCTGTGAAGAAACGAAGTGTTTCTTATCGAAATGAGAAAACACTGGTGTCTTTCTTTTACGTCTAAAGTGACTCACATTTTATAAATCCAGTTTGAAACCAGTACACGAACGGCACGTTCATGATAAAGATTTTACTATGTAAACTTACGGCGATTATCACGTCAAATTTGAATTTTACTCCCACAGTTCAAGCACTGCATTATGAATACGTAAGAACTAATAATGTAACGAAAAAACGTTAAAACCAATTATTAAAAGAAACTGTCTTCTATAATTGAAATGCGTTTTTTTATATAATAAATATATTGAACGATTGCGGTCGCTCCATCAACAAAGCTTGTCGTTGCTTTACAAAATACTTGCTTTTGGCATATAAATAATAATAATAATAATAATAATAATAATAATAATAATAATAATAAATATTTGTAGTAAATGTATACGTTTTCATGGCAGGAGTACAAAACACTTTTGCATTTAAAAACTAGGAATATTAACGTGTGGTAATTAACGTATGGGAATATTAACGTATGGTAAGTTCTCAATAAGGGTTATTTGATAAAGGAAAAGTTGGAACGCCCTACAAAGTAAAAATTTTCAAATTACAGTCGCACAAACTACCAATGTAATATATTTACATAAAAAAGTGGTTTGTAAAATAATCTAAATAATATATTTTAATTTTACATTGATTACAGTCGTAATGTTAATGTGAAATTACAATTCTTGAAAATAAAAGCGCATTATTTTAAAATTTTGAAATAAATCCATCTAACATTTCAATGATTTTCCGTTTTGTGTGTTATTTTTAAAGTATTACATTGCCTATTAGCAGTCTTTGCAATGGTAATTTACAACTATAATTGTAGTTGTTGCCACGACAATACATTGAAGGCATTATAAACACTCCAACGACGGTTTAGATGGAAACATCATTAATCTGTGTTTTGCGGTGTACCGAACGACTAGCCCACGTTTTTAAAAGTTAAGGGGGAATGACCTATTCTGGCAATGTTACATTTATTAGTCTAAATCTCAGAATCTATTGAAGTTAGGCTCATTAAAGTTATACAAGTTGCAGATATGTCACTCATAATAATACCACTGAAACAACGGTTTTGAAAAATATTTTCTATTTTTGTTGATAACAGGATTTTCTCGCAATGCAATTTTTACCACGTTTTCTAGTAAATAAAGTTCCGTAGAATGGTTAATACTAAGTGTATTAGTAAAACATTATTTCAGTAAATGTAGAAGATCTTTATTAATGTCTCCCGAAAATGTCACTTTTCCACTGCTAATGTAAGTTGAGAAAAGGTCAATTAAGTTTCAAAAATATCAACTTTCGGGAAATAAGCTTTGAAGATGCAACGCTCAGAACACGCCAGTTCGATAACTTGCCTCATCAGAATAATCATTTTCCAATAATTACTTTCTTTTGAGACTTGTTTGTTTGGTGAGCTTTACAACATAAAGTTTTCAATTTACATTCTGCATGTCTAAATCTTTCCTGTTTATGCGCTGCGTTATGTAACAATATCTAAAATATTGGAATCGGTACCGATGCCCAATGAAAGAAAGAATACACGTATAAACATATAAATATTAATAAAAATACTTGTAAACACTATATCAACATATTTCAAACGCCAATTTCAAGAGAAAATAATGGAGACTTATGAAAAAGAAAATGCCAAAAAAAACGTTTTTGACAGCAAAATGATTATATTTCTCTTTAACTTCAGCCGTGTTTCATTGTCTCTGTCAAACGAGACATGCGTAAAGGATATCATCGTGAAATCCCGCATCGCTGCCCAAGCAGTACACTCCAAGCATGGAGTAATCCCACGCAATTCATTTTACAAGTAATGGGCACACATTGAGCGAAGTCGATCTGAGATTCACACGATTCTAAAGTCCCTATCTAGACCTAGAAAGAAGCTTCTTGTTTTGCTCGGGAGGCAACTTTGCCAATTACACTTGTATGTGTATCATAATGCGACTAACAATGTAAACATAGTTTAACTTTCCCAAAACTGTAATATTACTCTTTGCTTACCATAAAAATCAAAACTGTGCTTGCGTTTGTAACAGTTTTTGGGAACCTGCGTTATAGTACGCCAGCAGGAAAATACATTTTTCCCAAAGTATTACTGATATTTTTTGCTTATATTTTTTACATTATTTGGAATAAATCCAAAATTCCAATTTTTAGGAGGGTGTAAATTGTAAGTGGTTCGTAACTTACCAATGATATTTTACAAAAGTAACTTTATAATTATTTGTAAAATCACAGGAAAAATAAGGCAATGATTGTATTCCTTCTTTGAGAAATTGCTCGCGTTCCCTAAATTTGGTTGCAAATATTTCTCAAATAGCAACAAAGGAGGTAGGTAAATATTTCTATTTGTAAGCCAGAGTATATTCAATCCAATGTATTTCATTCTAGAGTGATATGACAACCCAGAACTAAAAAAAGTTGAAAAGAGTAAATGTCTACAAACGCGAAAAATGGCGCACTACGTAATGGAAATGACCGCCATTTGTAAACCAGATACAATAAAAATAAATTAAAGCTGTTTTTGAAGAGCCAAAACATAAAGAAATTCGTGTACAAAATGTTTTTTCTTCGAGATGGTCGAGCGCCCAGTGCTGGACCACTTAAAATGGATTGACCCTATCATGAAATGCTGTAATCGTGAAATGCTGTAACTAGGATATACAAAAACCGTAAAATACTAAAATCGTTAATTTCTTTAATAATGAAATACTGTAAAAGGAAATATTGTTATAGTGAATACTGTAATGTTGAAATACTGTGGTGGTGAAATACTGTAATGGTGAAGAAGTGCAATGGTGAAGAAGTGCAATGGTGAAGAAGTGCAATGGTGAAGAAGTGCAATGGTGAAGAAGTGCAATGGTGAAGAAGTGCAATGGTGAAGTGCTCCAAGGGTAAAACGTATTCATCCACAACAAAGCCAAAAAATATATATGCGTCTG
The DNA here is from genome assembly GCA_964035755.1 of Teleogryllus oceanicus. Taxonomy (NCBI): domain Eukaryota; kingdom Metazoa; phylum Arthropoda; class Insecta; order Orthoptera; family Gryllidae; genus Teleogryllus; species Teleogryllus oceanicus. The sequence continues at coordinate 275,912,018 of CAXIVR010000001.1, read as the reverse complement.
TTGGGATTTATTTTTGACAATTTTGTATTTTTACTTTCCTAATTCAGGATAATTACGTAGAGAGATTCTCGCTAATGTCTTATTTTAAACAATTACTTTGTATTTTTATTTTATTGAGCAACTACTATATGTAATATGAATGCTTTGGAGGAGGGTAAAACAAATAAAACTCTTAGTATATTATCCAAGTTACAAGATCTTTGGCGTAGACCCTTAACAATCTATTCTCCGAAATCAACGCCGAAGCGACTCTGTTCAATATTTCGCAATCCTTTTAAGCATAATTTAGACTCGAAATGCAGATCCTGTAGCTGATGCCCATTGTGTGGCACTGATTTTGAAGCGCTACTGGTATGGTTTCACACCCATAGTAGCATGAAAAGTGTGGCGATTGACCTTTAACTTTTGCACCATAACGCTCAGATAAAAAGTGCTCGCGCCCTGACGCTTTTGAGCGGGAGGCATTCGGAAACTGGCCATATCACCTACATCACTCGGGTCAGCACTCCAATATCGATTGGCGCAAAACCGATTCGCTCCGCTGACTGCCGGAGTGGCCTCGATCGGGCCTCGAGTGGTTGGGTCTGTGAGGGGTCATTGGCGGTGAAATGGAGATAATCGCTCGGCTACGTCATTCGATTTAGCGTAGTTACGCTTCCGTAGCGAACATGCAAAGCAGGTCTTCTTCGCAGGTAAAGACGTCGATTGGCGCAAAATCAAAGCACTTGAGCGTGGTGATATTAAATTTTAACGTCAATAACATCCTTTTCTCTTTCTGTTTAATTGGTTGTACAATATTATTTGTTTTGGGGCTTTGACTACTGAATACCTTTATGTGTTGTTGAGAAAATAATGTATGGACGTAAAGACAGAACGCTTTTGTAGTGAATTAAAATTTAAGAAATGCATTCACTCGTCTCTATTTACTCAACTGAATTTATCTCATTATCTTCGCAGCCATTTAGAAATGAAGATTCAGAGGTACGTAGTTGACACTAATTGACGGTATTTACTGCTATATATTTTATTTATTTAAAAGTAAAACAATCTGGATATGACGAATAGGGGAGAAGTAATATCTATGATCGCTTTCTTGAGATTTAAAATCCCTACTCCCGCGCTTTTGCCACACTTTGTTTAAATTGAATTAGAATAGTAGCAACGAGCCTTTTATAAAAATTTGATAAAATGAAATATTTGGTCCCGCCACAGCCGGAACAAACTCTAAGCTCCCGACCGCTCTCCCAGCATGTGTGGTATTATAGTGCACGTAAGTCTAAGTATGAGGATAGGACAAGGAATAGGAAGGGAAGATCGCGCGCGGTCCGTAGTCCGTTTGTTAGGGTACTGCTCCGGCATTCGCCTGGTGTTGATCGGAGAAACCACGGAAAACTACCGATCAGAGTAGCCGGCCGCTAGAATTCTCCTCCAGACAGCGACTGAATTCGCTGAAAAGCTAATGTCAAAAGTGCGCCTAAAGCAAAATGTGCGTCTACCTTTAATGAGCATCCGCGTTACCCGATTCAGCTTGTAATATTTTATTCCAGAAGTCCGCAACACGTCTGTGCGAAATACAGCACGAGCAGAACGCATTGTACCCATGGCATGTCGCAAACAAGTCCTCCTAGTTTAATACAAGACGCTTGTTCCGAACTTTCATACATATTGTCCATTGTGTGCAGGCATTCAAGATGTAAATAAATATTTCAATATGTAAATCTGCTCACGGCGATGGTCGGTCGTGGCAGGAGCCTTGTTTGCACAGTCCCCCTCCCCGCGAGGCTCTCCTTTCATGTCTTTCCTTCTTTCGGAAGCGGCCGCTACTTGATGCCCACCCGCGCCTTTTAAGATCGCGTGACCTGCTCGCTCAAGAACTCGTCGAAAGTCCGGACGAAAATACACGAACTAGGATGGAGACTGACACTTGCCATCACGGGAAAATTGGGAGCAGGATTGTTTGGGCGGAGCGTCGTCGCCATTGTGTGGGCTTTAATTGCGAAGGTCACTTTTGGGATTGGACTTTAAAGTTTTAACTTCAAAGTATCTTTTGTTATTTTTCCTCACTAACAACACTGTGGTGCAAATAATTCTATGGTAGCTATGATAATATGGTAGCTTTAAAATAACGTTTACCATCTGGATCGTATTAATTGTTGTTAATTGTAGTATGTAAAAATGCTGGTATGTGAAATTTCATATTGCGAACTATCGTTCGAAGTATGATACGTTTACGAATTATAAAAGTTTGTACTTACGTTTATACGATAACGTTTTAAGGAGACTATCAATCTACATATCAACATTTGCGTATATAGTCGAAATGTTGTCTTAGTAAAACTTATTTTGTCTTTAATGTGTTTCTCTCACACCTCTCTCAGAAAGTAATTTCAGAGCATTCACGTATTCTGTAAGCTAGCAAATGAATTGCTTTAATTGGCTGTCTCAGTTTCATTAAATTTGAAATCTTTGTATTTTGCATTTTCTTACAGTTTATTTTCGGTTACATCTAAATTCTGGTGATTAGTAAAATAAAAATAGACGTTCAGTTTAGCTCTTGATTGAAAAAGTTCATTCAATTGATTGGTACCCATTTGGTCACTAACTTTCTTAGGATCAATGTGATAAGTTTGCCAAGAAATATTTGCAAGTTAAACGAGATAAATTAGACGAAATATGTCTCCATTTAAGACATTCCAATCCACTACACTAACAGTCTAAATATGACTTATAGAACTTTTTATGGGATAGATTCTTACCATGACTGAATTTGATAACTTAAATGAATGAGTTCCTAAAGTTTCGATCATAACTCTGCAATTATTCTATTTCTTCTAGAAAAGACGACTGCGATCGTTTAATGTCCTCAATCGTGTATATGTTTACATGTGGAGCTAGAATAGCCCTTTGTGTCGATGGTAGTATAATCGCATCACATTCGTGTTGAATCCCCTTTACAACTTCGCGCCTCGCCGCGCCACACAGATTCGCACGTCTGACCCGCATAATGTGATGTTTTCGTGTTCTCGATATGCATTCAAAGCAGCGCCATTAAACGACTATGGCAGCCATTTGGTTTTGAAAGCCTCGCTGTTTCGTTGTAATTCCACTCTCCAACCTACGGAGCTAGTGTATTCGGCCTGGAAGGGATTAGAAAAGGTTATACTTACTGCAGAAGCGTGAAGAGGCAGCACGTGGTAATGAAGAATTCCTCGTAGTACCGAGCCTTTTAAGGTTAGTGAATATTGCGGGAACTTGTCTCAGAGTAGATTTCCGCTGGCACTTGAATATTTCTGTTCTTGCTCATGTTACGTATGTGTTTTCTATGCAAACTCTGCGCTCCGTCTCCTGCGTATTTATTTTAAATATGCTTGCTGGCGCACAAATCGTTATAGGTTACATCTGATGGAGCCGCTTCTTGATTTGTCTTTATTCTACTAAATGATGCTACGTGTGAATACATAAAAAATGCCTTTCCGGTTTTTCGTAGCGGTTAGAGGTAGTAGCGACAGTATGCATCTTTTGTAGGATCGGAGTTTTTAATTTGACAGTACTGGTTTTCATAGCGGATTCGGGTATCCGAGATTGTTACGGCAGTAGTGTCCTGGCGGTCCTGGACCGAAAGATCGTGTGTTTGAATCCCGTCTCAAGCATGCTTGTGTGTGTTGTTTATTTATAATGTGCTTATGTGAACCCTGTAGATGGTGTCAGGAAAGGCATCCAGCCTTAAAAACATCACCAAATCGTAATAAAAATGGAGTGTGCGGAAAATAAATAAAAACTGAGCCCGCCTCCATTAGCGTCGACCCTGTAGAAACGCGAAAAATGATAACGATGAATAAGGATTTTCGTGGTGTAATTAAAAGCCTTACGAGATGATAGACCTATGCTTCTTTAGACTGAAATTGAGTCTTGGCTTCAAGACCATGGGGTCCACTGTACTATGTAATCTAAATTTGGCCGAAAGGATTTGTTATGCTTCATTTACTCGCCAAAGCTTCATAATCCCTTTGAACCCTATCCTCGAAGCGTTCAGCAGTTTAGGAAATTAATTTTGGGTATTTCTAAGTTTACCAGAACGTTAACTAAGAATATTAAGTGATACAGTGAAGTGAGGTGTCGTGCAGTCTAGAGCAGAGAAATAACGAAGCAAATGTTTTTAGTGTTATAGTGAATTGAAGGACAGTGCAGTGCGGTCTTAATTGTATAACACTTTTCTTTTTCTTCGTGTAATTTAATGTTTTAAGAACAATCAGTTTTTATATTATTATTATTATTATTATTATTATTATTATTTTAGCATTATTATTACCATTATTATATCATTTGCATGGCATTTATTTTCTTATTTATGTAATTAACTGCCACCCAACTGCAGTTTAAATAAATTTGTCTTATCTTAATCGTGTGTTGGTTGTAACTCCCTTCCACTGTATACCTTGCGCTATGTTTTGCCAGTGGCAGAAAGATCGTGTTCGCCCCAATTGCTTATTAAATAATAGGTCCAATTAAAATATTGGAAGAGGGCAAAGAAAAGGTTAGAGTGAGCTCTTTATAAGGCTACTCTAATAGGATACCTCTACCTTCTTAGATTGGTAGGAAACGAATGAATCTTAACTAAAAATATCCTTCTCGATTTCAAAAAGATTTTAAAGAGTTTTAAAACATTTGAGGTAAAGTTTACTATGGCTAAACTTCCCCTCATGAGAGGTCAGACGAGGCACTGAATATCAGTAGCCAGAAAGATCTTCTGTTGATCCTTACAATTTCTTATATTACAACTAAGCAACTATACCTCTCGATATATATTAATCCTTGAAACATTTTCTTAAATTATTGTTTGTGTGTTAAGTAAGTAAAACTAATTTAATTGTAACGCGTAGAATTGAAAATGGGGTACAGTAACTCCCGAAACATCGTTGAAGACTGACCAGATGTGTGTGATATCCACTTTATCTTGACATATAATAAATAAATTTTAAAAAATGTACTGTATAAAATTTTAAAGGGATCTGTTCTTTCCAGAAAATACACTATAAGACAGTATTCAACTTAATATAGATATTAAATAAATAGCGATGTTAGTTTACAAGCAGAAAATCAAAGCAAGTCTCGGTTCTGAATATGCTATAATCATTCACGAATAAACTCCCGATGCCGGAGGATCCGACTCTTAACGATAGACGCTCTGTTGTACAAGTCAAAATCGGTGGCGAATCTGCGCCCTTCGGCATCCGCAATTAACCGTCCTTAATTTGCCCAACGCATAGTTTTCAAAACATTTTCTTTCCAAATATTTAATTGACAAACAGTGTGTTACGAAGGAAAAGAAAGCGAATGCATAGAATTTATTGCGGCAAGTGCCATCCATGTGAAACGTATTAATAAATGATAGAAATCAGAATAATAGCACAACAGTAACGTTATATGAGACAATGGCCGAAGTGTATGTTAAAAAAGACTGGTTTAACAGTGTAAGGTATTAGGAGAAGAAAAAAGACAAAGATCAAGTAGTACAGTGTAATCAGTTCGATGTATGTTTCCAGATTAATTCTATTATCAGTACTATAATTGCATAAGAGGTAGTACAGTGTGATGTAACAGTGAACTAGAGACAGAAGCGTAACATTGACAACATTGCCTAGTGTAAATAATTGTTACACCCACAAACATTGCTCAGTAGTGGGGATATTACTAAGAACAATCCACCTAAAGAAAGGCCGTTGCCACTCAGAGATTTTGAGGCTTTGTTTGTTTGTTTATTTATTTATTTATATATTTGTTTGTTTGTTTGTTTGTTTGTTTTGTTTGTTTGCCTTACAAAGGAATTATTGAACAAATATTGATCAATTGCTTCTGTAAAAGCTAGAAAAAAAAGCCTTTTTACTTGCAAAGTGAACAACTTTACAAATTCATTATATCCAAATTAAGATTTATCGCAATATTATTCCTGAAGAAATTTTACAATTCTCTTTACTAAAACAATTTTTTTGCCAAACCCATGAAACAACAGGGACCATTGTCACGAACCTACACGAAGCTCAAACTCGCACATTCAAACTATGAATCACGAATGCCCTGTTCTCACGAGCTGTCGGAATTTGATTTGTGAACGAAGGTAGGTTAAGGGTTCAGCCCCGACAGAGGAGTCCCATTCCTCCAATAACCTACCAAAGTCATCAAGTTATAAAGCAAAGACGTTAATTTATTAAACGCATTGAGAACCAGTGTTTTTATTTCCTTGTCTCTGCACGTACGTAGTAAAAAGAAAAGTATTGCAATCGTGCGGCGGAAATCAGCTATTTTTTGACAGAATTTAATGTAGGTCACTAGTAACGAAAAGATATTCCTAGAGTAGGCAATTTCTTCACCCAACACGTTGTGAAGTCAGAATTCATATTTTGTGGGTCTTTGAAACCAAATATCGATTGACGACAAAACGTCCGTCCATCCGTCCATCCCTCCTGAAGTCCGTCTGTCATCCTGTCCGCCATTCTGTCCGCGATTTCGTGTGTGATCAACGCTAGCGCCTAAACCATTCATTCGATTTTCTCCAAATTGTTATTCATTTATGTTATTCCCCGATTGATTTAAAGAAACTCCAGACCCTGTGAATTTTAAATGTATATTTGGAATTTTGAAACCTCAACCACATTTTCAAAATTTTATCAAAAAAGATTTGTTCTCGTTCTTCTTGTTTCTCTCTCTCTCTCTCTCTCTCTCTCTCTCTCTCTCTCTCTCTCTCTCTTCTTTCACTCTCTTTTTCACTCTCTCTTTCACCTCTCTCTTTTTCACTCTCTCTTTCACTCTCTATCTTTCTCACTCTTTCACTCTCTATCTTTCTCACTCTCTTTCACTCTCTATCTTATCTCACTCTCTTTCACTCTCTATCTTTCTCACTCTATTTCCTTCCTTTTTGTTCTTTCTATCTCTCTTTTTCTCCCTCATTTTCTCTCTGATCATAATAATCATGATGAAGATCGTTCCAAACGCCTACTCGAGGTACTTTTCTCGTGCATTTTTGCCATGGTGGAGGGCGTGCCGGGGAAGACGAAAGTGGTCCGGGGCTTCATTCGACGCGGCCTTCGGAGTTCTTCCCGGCAGTTGTCTCCTCTCGTTCGCCGCCGCAGAGGAAGTTGCTTGTCACCGCGGCGCCGCACCACAGGGGAACGCCCAGAGATGGTGCCGCGTCGCGTTCTGCTCTGGTGCCGGACCCCAACACGACCGCGACCCCGTCCATCGTTTGAACTTGCCTCAACGTACTATGCAAATTCGGATGGATGAAGATGTTTATGTGTACTCGATCAGAAATGTATGCAAAATTTGCTTTATAATTTGAAACTAGGTTTTACCGCAAATAGTCTTTGCAAGATAACAAAATTTCCGAAAAATAAATATTTATAAAAATTGAAAATTAAGTTTTCAAGAACTCGTATTGTTACAACTGATATATCTGTTTTTAATTAAGGAAAGTGTTACAGCATGACGAACACGTTAGATGGAATTTTTCATTATGTAAACCATTTTTGTATATGATGCGCTGTCAGGTTCTTGAAAGAGAAAATAAATTTAAATGTTTTGTAAACTTCAATCACTTTTCATTAGAATCAGCCCTTAGTAAATTCGCATTCAATGAAAAGAATGTTAAAAATTGTGTGACATTATTTCGTTAGGCTTTTAAGAAATTTGATTTAATATGTAATTGATGTACTTCGTTTCTTCTCGAAATTTGGGAAGTTATTGACACGTATAAAAGATAATATGTAACTTATGTACACTTTTTAAAACTGTTGTCAAAACTAAACGTTTTGGATGCACGTTCAATATACTTCCTAATATATGGTGATAAATTTGTTTATAATCGGTTAAGTGAATCCCTAATACTATTCTTCCTTCACCACACATTCAATTTATATTTTTAGTAATTGTTTCTGTAAAAAGTATTCTCTCATACTGTGCTTTATTTGCCACTCGTGTTAATATTTGTGGCAAAACGAGTTATGGTTATTTATAAATAAAATATTATTGTCTGATTGTTCACCTTTAGGTTGCGTAGGAAATAGCAACTGGCCAACCAAAACACTTTTCCATATATGAAAAAGTCCTGCTTTTTTTGTCTTAGTTTTATTGAATGCTTTGCGGAATATATCAGATTTCATTGAAGGGCGAATAATATTCCCTGTAGCTCTCAATTGTATTTCGGATTATTGAAAAATCAATGAAAAAATTAATCTTCAAATCCTCATAGACTCTAAACTTGAAGATATATGTGTATTTCACATGTTTCAAGACCATATTTAAAGAGGAAAGTTTCTTGCAATTTTTTTAATTCCAAACATACAAAAATTGGAAAATTTCGAAAATAGGTAAAATTTTGAAATAGAGAAAATCTAATAGTAAAACTTGGTCATTCAAATGGCGGTAAACACAGCAACGGCTAAATAATTGAGTAAAATTAATCTAGTTAAATTCATATTTTTAGGGGGAAAATATTGCTAACTTCGTTTTTTGAATAGTTAGAATATTTTAGAGTTTTGAAATATTCAGGAATTAGTATACTAAAAAAACTTCACTGTATGTTACTAGAAACGACCTGAAATTGAAGTAATACTTCTCTTCCGGGTATTCGTTAAGGAAAACATAACGTTCTCCCGCCCGTTTGCTTTTCATGCGAAAACCATTTGAATTGAATAGTATAAAAGTGCGGGCGAGCTCTTTCGTACTTCTTTCTGCTAAAACACGATGCAGCGCCCCCATGCGATCCAAAAGAAACGTAGCAACTCACGTATGCAAAGCTCCCGCCAAAAGACGCATGTCGAAATTTGCGAAGCGCGCCGGAGAGCCCACCTCCAGTTCCAACGACCAGTTTTCAAAGAGAGCAATAAAGCAGCCTCTTTAAATCCGCGGTCTCTGTGGTCGCGGGGCGTCGCGGCGGGGGCGGGGCCGGGGCCGAGGGCGGGGGGCGGCAGGGAGGGAGGGAGGGAGGGGCTGGAGCGTTCGGCCAGCACCCTGCCACCGCCGCCGCCACCACCACCACCGCTTATCTCCTCTCCGGAGTCCGGGGATCCTCCCCCTCGCAATATACGGGGAGCCGCGGCCGAGGAAAACCTCGCGTCGGGGAGCGAAGGTGGGGTGGAGCGCGATGGGTCGGGGGAGGGGGCGGAGTCGGAGGCGGGGTGGCGGCGAGGACGGCAGCGGGGTTGGGAGGCGGCGGGTGCTGAGTCGAGCTCCCTAATACGGCCGGTTTACGGGCTTGGCGCGTACAATACGGCACACAAAGTAACGGCGAAATACCGCCTCCCTCCGCCCACTGCCGCCCGCACCGCCACTGCTGCACTCCAAACCTTCCCCACCCCTCCCCCCGCCTTCGCCACCGCTTCCCCGCCACCGCCGGAGCGTCTCCCCGCTGTCTCCCCTTGCGTGAAACCGCGTTTCGCGCACCGCGCTGACCCTCTGTTCGCCAGATCGCTATAAAATACCCTCCCGAGAACGGCCGCCCCCTCCGCCCCGCCCCGCAGGAGCCAGGGAGAAGAGCGCTGGTGGATAAAAAGTCGACTCGGGCCACTCGATCAGTTCGCTTGGGCTGCGCGTCCCCTCGGACCACTTGTTTGTTCGACAAGGCTCTCCGAGGCCACTGTAGCCACTGTAGCACGGAACTGGATCAAGTGTTTCACGGACTTGCTTATAGATCGTAGATACCCGTCGAATCATGGATATTTTGCCATTTTATTAATGCGGCAGAACGTTCGAATTATCGAGTTTCTGAATCATTATGATTTCCCAATTCAATTTTAATGAGCCAAACGTTTTTCAGTTATGGATCCGCTATTGTAAGCAGTATTCTAACTTCATGGCTTTTGCATTTCAATGGATTTGACTGATTTTAGTTTTAAAATTTCATGTTGTAATTATGTTAATAAGGTTAGCTTGAGATAAACATTATCATTTTTATAAAAGGATAATAAAATTTAATATTATAATAAATTACTTTCTTTAAAGAGCCCTTAAAGGGTATAGTCGAATAACAATCACGTTTTGGGAAATGTCTTAGAATCTTCAGGTAGGATCCGAAAAAAAAATATCAGTTCCCAACCAGAAGACAGAAACGCGTCGAATGGGACCTCATATATCTCAATTAGTGAACAGGAAGTGGTCTAACCGTGAGGAACAGGGACGAACGCACACACACACGAACACTCACATTTCTCAAATACTTTGTAGGGATATATACGGAAAATTCACTAGATTTCGTTTTGCTGGGTAAATTGTTAATTAAAATTTCATTTTATTAATGTTGCCTGCTATGGGGACTTTCCCTATCTGGTATCTCCTATCAGCGGGGCACCACCGCAACCGGAACAAACTCTAAGCTTCCGACCGCTCTCCCAGCATGTGTGGTAGTATAGTGCACGTGAGTGTAAGTTTGAGAATAGGATTAAGAAGATGAAAGGAAAATCTCGTATAGTCCGTGTCCCATTTGTTAGAGTACTGCTCCGTCATTTGCTTGGTATTGATCGGAGAAACCACGGAAAACTAGCGATCAGAGCAGCCGGCCGCTAGAATCTTCCTCCAAACAGCGATTAAATTCGACCTAGCTATCTACCCAGTATCGAAAATCCTGCCACCATCGGGATTCGTACCTAGGACTTCCCGCTCAGAGACACTCTAGTGACAACAATTGATGCCCTGAGCCACATCTACCGGTGCAATGTTGGTGAAGACTGGTTCTATTAAAATATTTGGTTTTATAAGAGTGTTTTTAGTACTTGAGCAGTATACGTTCTACTTTCTGAAAACAATTTTGTGTGGTTTTGTTCATCAGAATTTTTGCATCTGCAAGCCACTATTTACGAGTAATTCTGTTTCAAGTGAAGTTTAGAAGAACTGTGATAAATATCATAATCCAATATTGCAGTGGAATATAATTACAACCGACTTTTATTTACACGGAGAACTTTTAGGAATAATTACCGTGCTGCTAGCCGTACTTGAAAAAAAAACTGTTTTAACGATACTAAAACACAACCCATCTCCATCTTGGCCTGAGGTGGAGATGGAGTAGACAGGATGGACCTAGCACTGTACCACTCCATCTGGAGTTGTATTGGAGCGTTGCCCCTATATTAGTGAGAGGTTGTAACCACATGTATAATTGGTAGGAAGGTCAGTACAGTGATCATTATACATAGTATATTTTATGTAATTGCTATTTTTCTGTCTATTGTGTTGTTGTTCTTATATTTTTGTTTTACCACCAGCACTGACGATGGAATAAAAATATCCCGAAACGTCGGCAAAGTAAGTTTTAATGTCTTAATTCACTCCGACCAAATCCCGTGATCTACATTTCCGAATTCTAAAACAGAATTCCACCTCGGCTGAAGGATATATCAATATCTATGGAAGTGTTCATAATACTATAATGTGCATATATGTCTCCCACTGCCACAAATTATAAAATCAGTTTTCGTCTCTGTGGATTTTTCATTCGCAGCCATGACACGCGATATGCTTCTACATGTACTACAATATAAAGCAATAAATTCAAATGAGTCATTTGCATTTCCGATACTGCAATTCCACAGGATGGAGAGCCAATATTCTTGGTTTCCTCGGAGTTCTTTCGATCACTATCATTTCCTCAGTTTATGTAGTTCTTCATGCTTAGTGCTCATAATGTCCGATTGCTATTATCACCTTTATTGCTTCTCTTCTCACTCTCCTTTACGTTCATTCGTAGAAGATTAGAGTTTCAAATTAATGTTACAGGTTATCGATGACAGAATCTAATTTCCTCTTGCAGATAACCATCAACAATGGACTGTTGCTTCTCATAAGCTGCAATTCCTTTTTATTACCATGCGCTCCCTGCTTATTTGCAGATTTCTCTGGATATACTGGTGATCAAAGAATATTGGTTTGGGGGTTCTCTATCCCTCAACTGTTGGCCATCACTTGTCAATAAAATTAATTTAGCAACTAGAGATTCTACGGCATGTTGCCAACAAGCAACTTCTCTCTCTGTAATAACTCTTACCATAATAGTGCGGGTGATCACTTCACCAAACAACCCCATAATTACGGGGAGGCACAGACGAATTCAAACCGCGCTCGATATCAGACTACGTACGCCAGAGTTCGGATAAGCAGGGAAATCCTCGCCTCTGACCGGGAGGTCCTAGGTTCAAGTCCTGATGGTGGCAGAATTTTCGACACTAGCTTTTCAGCTAGGTCAAATTCAGTCGCTGTCCGGAGGAGAATTATAGCGGCCGGCTACTTTGATCGGTAGTTTTCCGTGGTTTCTCCGATCAACACCAGGCGAATGCGGGAGCAGTACCCTATCAAACGGGCCACGGACCGCGCGCGATCTGTCCTTCCTCTTCCTTGCCCTATCCTCGTCTCTTACACTAACATTCACTACACTACCACATATTCCGGAAGACCGGTCGGGAGCTTAGAGCTTGTCCCGGTTGGGGCGGTGCCCCGCTGGTGGGGGAGTCCTGGTTAGGGAGAAACCCCACTAGCCGACAGGTCTGCGTCGGATCTCGCCAACCAGCTGGGGAAGACCACCGCCCCGAGAAACAAACATGCACTACACTAACGGGACTAATGACCAAAGCAGTTGACGCACCCGGAAACACGAAAAAAACAAACCAAACCAATCCAGGGGTGTTCAAGAAATGATTATTCCGTTTCAAATATGAATATATCTTCTTTTCACCACCTGAAAACACAAGATTTAATTTTCCAACTTAGTTACTGAAAGTTTGTTTTACGTCACTGATGATCTGTTAGAATCAAGTCCGCGAATTTGAGACTGATTCCTAATATGAAACCCCTGGCTGTATGGTGTAGTAAAAGGTGCAGCATAGACACCCTTGGTACTAGTAGAGCAAACTATTTTGAATCTCCGGAGAGTTTGTTATATGTGCGTGAATGTTGTGCAATATTTTCAGCATGTTTTCTGAAAATCTTTCCCCTGATTTTTGCACCACGTTCTTCTTTCGGATTTATTGCTGTTATGGTAAGAAAGAGTAAAATATCCGGGTTATAAGAGAGATCAACCACAATAGTAGGCTATATATATTTAATTTCCAGAAAATGCAGCCATGCACGTGTTTCGGGAATTTTTTTTCATATCAGTGGCTCTACAATATACAATTAAATTCACAAATTAACATATGAATTGCTTATTCTTACAAGAAAGTACATAATCTACATAATCTACTGGGTATTGTGATTCTTTCTATAGCCGCTTTTGGGTGGTGATATCTGAGGTATGTGAGTTTTGTTCTAATATGTTTAAGGAGTGTTTCCAGTACAGTGTCGGTCCAGGGTATTATTCCGAAGGTATACGTGAGCAAGGATACTGCATATGTGTTGATGCCTGTGAATATATTTCTTGATGCAATGTTAGTCTTTAGTATACTATTTATTCTTCTGAGGAATATTTCAATGGATTTTTCTTTAAAGTGTTTGTAATTTATTTGTCTGGCTTGGGCCATACCCAAATACTTATACATTTAGTTCATTCTCTCTCAGTGACTCTATTTCCCCGAGCTGACTTCGTAAGCTATAATTTTCGGTAACAATAGCACCATTTTCTATTTTCATTAATCTGCATTGGTCCAGCCTGAATTCCATATGGATATCATGAGAAAAAGTTTCTGTGATGTTAAGTAGTTGTTGAATTTGATTGCTGTTGGAAGCGTACAATTTTAGGCCATCCACATTTAGCAGGTGTGATAATGTAAACTGGTTTCTTTTATTGGCTAGTATTTTATATCCGTAATTAGACCTATTTTGCAGATTTTATAGAGGATTAATATCAAGACAGAACCACGGTGGTCTGAGAGAATCACCTTGAAAAATACCTCTTTTAACATGAATTGTATCAGATGTAACTTCTATATTGTTAATGGAGACATGCAATGTAATTAGCCAAGATTGCCTAACTTTTCGGAGGAAGTTTATGATGGCTTGGTGTATCCCATATATCTCCATGATTTGTAGCAGCTACGTGTGAGGAACACTCTCGAATGTTTTCTTGTAATCCACATACCCGATGTCGAAGTTACGTTTGTTCTTCTTTGACTGATTATCACAGAATCAATAAGCAATTGTTCTTTGCATCCCATATGCTGCCGCCCTTTTATTGTTTAGTTAGTATATTGTTGATTTCCAGATTACTATAAATCTCATTTGCCAGACACGACGTAATAATTTTACAGAGTGTGAGAAGACACGTTATTGGTCTGTATCGTGACGGGTCTTGTGTTTGTTTATTCTTCTTAGGTTTCATGTATGTGATACCTGAAAGAAGGGGTCTGTTCAGAATGGGTCAATGTTATGCATTGTTCAAGTTGAGTATACGTGCTGGTGAACATTTTGTACCAGAAATTTTGGGTCCCATCATTGCCAGGGCTTTTCCAATTGTGTGTTCTGTTTATTACTGATGTGTCCAAATTCAACACACACAAAATTCAATAAACAATTTATTGGTTGAAAACAGGTACAGAGCTACAGTGCCGAAAATCCAGGAGAATGTACAGTGAAACGTAGCCGAGTTATCGTAACCAGAAGATGCACAACAAAATTGCGAAGTCGCTAAATCTCCGTAAAGGGAAGTCCGTTGTCGCAGCACTGTCGTCGTAATCACAATCTTCACACCGTACTATCTCGTATTACCAACTCGTCACTCTTACTCCGCCGCTCACTCTCTGTCCTCTCTCCGGGCCACGGCCGGCTTATATTTTCCCCGGGCCGTAGGCCCGCTGACTGGCAGGCGTAGTAGGGGGCGGGGGTTGGGCCTCGCCCCGCTCGCTCAGGCGTGGCGGCCGCACACCGTCGAGCCTCGCTGGCCTGTGCTTGTCGCTGGCCGCTGCCGCCAGGGGCGGTAACGCCCTACTGTGGCGGCACATTCAAATCTGTGCGGCCGGTCACGACAATTACTTCTTTCACTGTTGTTTCATTTCTCCCCAAGAAATTCATGACAGTTGTACCTTGGTAATTAGGTTCTTCCTCGGTGATCCATGTAGCCTTGCGATTGTGACTTACAGGATTAGACTATATTGACGACCAGAATCTTGTCAGGTTTTCTTTTGTAGGGAGTTTTGCCTTATTGTCTATAGATTTATTGCCTTGAAGTGATTTGTAGTAGGACGTTTCATTGTTGTTGAATAATTTATTCTATTTGCGTTGTTTCAGAGATTTATTATAGCGAATCAATCTACTAGTTTTGACAGCTAATTTTTGTACATATTGGTCTCTGCATTCTAGAATGGTTGAGTCTTCGATGTATGTTGAATTGTTTGCATGTAATCTGTTTATTATGGACCTAATGTGACTTATAAGTCGTCTAGATCTGTTATCCATCAGGAACTGGTCCATTATTGCAATGTCTCGTCGGTGAGATTCAATATCTCTTTCGAGACGTCTCTGCCATTTTGGCTTTTTCGGATATGATTCTAAAATTTTCTTGTTGGTGAGATTCTTTACTGATTAGCACTTTATGCCCAAGATATTTGGCAACCGTGAGTGCACTACAGTACACAATTGTGTGAAGATAATTATATTACATGTTGGTTTAATCTACGCTGGGATTACTATTGTGTTAATTATTTTCATCACTTTTCACAATTTGGATGATGTGTATACTTTGGATATTCGTGGCCTGTTTCTGTGGTCGGTACCTCTATAAATTGTTAGAAATGATTCCATCAATACTATCAATTAATTTTTATCGTCCTGACCCATGTTGTTTATGTTTTCAATTTGTGTTTCTACCAAACTGAGAGAACATTGTTGTTGCTCTGGGTTATTTATATTTTCTTTTACTATGAAATTTTGGTCCTTTATTCGGTTCCATTTCAATGCTTTCCGAATTATCTGGTGTATGTGGTAAGCCTCTGTTCCTTTCGAGTTCATCTGAGACTTGCTGACGTATTTTATTCAAGCCTGGTTGGGATATTCTATTGCTCCTGATTATGTAAATTGCACTGGTCCGCAATTCTTTGTTCATTAACGCTAGATGCATATTCTAGAAATTGTTCCAGGAATTTCACAAATAAAGGTCTCCTATAGTCTGTCTTGTTTGTTTCCAATTGAGTAATTGTGTAATATGAATGCATGAGAAATTCATTAATTTCTTTTGTCCATTGCATTCTTAATCTCGGCTTACCTGTTTTTGTGATCCCCAGCAAATTGACCGTGGTGCCCGGGGAAATATCTAAAACAGTGCCTGACGCACCTCTGTTACCACTTGTCTTTTCGGGTTATCGGATTGAACTCCTTAATCCCCGACGAGGTTCGTGGCTGTGGCCACTGTCACCGCTAGCACTAGAGTCCTCCTCAGGTGATAGTATTGTCCGATTATCCTTATCATTCATCTCCATACGGGGGGTGTTGCACTTTATAGCTTCAACCAGCTTTTACAGGCAGCTGCCCCTTACATGGGAAAACAGACGCTGATCAGGGAGCCGCCCGATACGGGAAGCAGACGCTTCTGAATTTTCTCATCTAAAGCACATGGGGAGAGTGATTCATTTTCCACCTGTGCTGTTGAGATAACATCTCTTTGTCATCGAAACCATTGGTCCTCTTCCCCTGTAACCCTAGGTGGGGGCCGTGACTGGGTACTGACAGCAGGAGCCAGCTGAGCCCAGGTTATTGTATTGAGGTCTCCTCTATAGATTCTTCCGCGCCAGGAACCGTTGGGATCAGCTGATCCTCTTCCGCTTCTTGGCCCGTTGATCTTCACAGAGGTCCGTTAGCATCCATTAATACCATGGACGGTCTCAGGGGGCATCATTAGGGCGTGAGCGTGACTTGCCCTATTATTATTATTATTATTATTATTATTATTATTATATTCAAGTGGTGTTAAAATAAAATATATTTGTGACAACCATGCAGTTTTACCTACAAATATTATAAGCATGCATGTACTTATCTTGAAAAAATCCATTTTTCTGCACCAACTCAGTCACTTTTATAAGATATATATTAGGAGCACATTTTTTTCTATCATCAAAATGACTTATTTTAGCTATGATCTGGGCTGTCCGGGTGACGCCGCGTCGAAGGCTGGGGTGCCGACCGTTCGACCGACATATCGCGGTCCTCTCCAGGGCTGTACTGCTGTATTATTTTAGCTAATTGTTTTTGCTGTTCAGGTACACACGTTATTTTTCAAATATTGTTAGTAGTGTAATAAATATTCTTTAAATTTACCATAAATGTTTGTTTTAAATTCAAGAATTTACCATTTATGTACACATTAAATACGGGTCTCATATTCTGGTACCTGGCCCTACAAATGGTGAACTAGACAGGCACCAGCAGTTATATTTTCAATCGAGTCTATTGCCCATTATGCAAGAAAAAATAGAGACAAACGTTTATATTTTCAAAAATCCTTCCATAGAGATTAATTTTTTAGTGATGTATTGAACAGTTTTTTCTCCATCCCCAATATGTTTGAGTTGAATTTTGTGTAAATAGGGTTTTGAATGTCAAACTGTCTAACAACAGACCGTGCGTGGTTGCCATGCAATTTATTTATCAAATTTATAATTTCAACGGTTGGAAGATTCCACCTCTAAACTGATTGTCGCCAATGAACAAACTGTAATATATACACTGATGTGACAAAAGTCATGGCGTAGCACTATTCAAATACGCAGGTGACAATAATATCTCGTACAAAATGTATAAAAGAGACTGCTCTTGCTCTGCATTGGTAGAGATTTCATTTGTACTCAAGTGGTTCATACGAAAAGATTTCTGACGTGATTATGGTCCCACAACAGAAATTGTTAGGGAAGTCAATATTTCGAGATCCACAGTGTCAAAAGTATCCAGAAAATACCACTTATCAGGCATAACTTCTCACCACGGTCAACGCAGTAGTCGACGGCCTTCACTTAACGACCTCCGGCAGTGGCGTCTCCGTTGAGTTGTCGGTGCTAACAGACAAGAACGCTGCGTGAAATAACTCCAGATGGAACGTACGATGAACGTGTTCTTTGGAATAGTGCGTCTAAATTCGGTTTTAATGGGCTATGGCAGGAGAAGATGGACTTAAGTGTCTTTGTTAACATCACTACATCGTCTCCAGCGCCTCTCCTGGGCTCATGACCTATTAGAACATGGGTGGCTGGAAAACCATGGCTTGATCAGATGAGACCCGATTTCAGTTGGTAAGAGTTGATGGTAGGGTTCGAGTGTGGCGCATTCCCCACGAAGCCATGGACCCAAGTTGCTAATAAGACACTCTGCAATCTGGTGGGTACTCCATACTGTGTACTATTTTTACATGGAATGTGCAGAGTCGTCGGTCCAATTGAAATGATCATTGAATGGAAATAGTTATCCTCAGGTAATTGGAGACCATTTGCAGTTTTCACGAACTCCAAATTCCCAAACAACGATGGACGTTTTATGCATGGCAATACGCCATGTCACGGGTCACAATCTTTCGCCTTTGATTTGAAGAACATTCTGGACAATTGGAGCGAATGATTACCCAGGTTGCCTGACAAGAATTCCGTCGAACATTTATAGGGCATAATCGAGAGGTCAGGTTGTTTACAAATTCCTGCACCGGCAACGCTTTCGAAATTATAGACTTCTATAGAAGCAGCACGGCTCAATATTTCTGTAGGGGACTTCCAACTACTTGTTGAGTCCATGCCACGATGAGTTGCTACACATCGCCGGGTAAAAGGATGTTTAATACGATATTAGATGGTATCCTATGACATTTGTCTCCGCAGTGTATCTAGAACGATCAAATGGGCCGCGAGGTTTCGGGGCATGGAAGCCCTGAAGATCCACCGGAACGGGAGTTCTTGAGACGAGTATAGAGCTGTGAGTGTAGGGATGTGTCCGGCGTATAAACGTATAAGGGACAGCGAGCACCAGAGCCAGAGAAAGTAATTTGGAAAAGGTAAGCCGATGTGTAATGATAGTGAGTGATAGTGGTTATTATTGAGAACTGAATAAGGTTCTGGATATTCTTCACTTGGAATTGTGGCGCGCGTGGTATTTGAACATCTCCCGGAAATTTGGAAACTGGTTTTGGAAACGGTTCTCTCTTGATTATATGGAATATATGGCAAAGTATATGCATATATGGAATGTTGGAAAAGTAAGATTTGTACTCGGAGTATTATACCCATTTGTCATAATAAATTGTTATCGTTTCTTGTTCTACCTACATGTTTGGAACGTATCGCAAATTGATTGTAATGAAATTTCTGGATTGTCTTGAATGTGACAGATGTTACGTATTCCCTTTGCCCTTTTCTACTTCTTCTTTTTCGATGTGTGTTTTTCGATTTATTTTCATTTTATTTCTTATCTAGACTCCTGATAGTTGATGACAATCACTGGTGCAACCTGTTTCGATATCGAATTATCGCATCAGCTCTTTTGAAGTCTACTTTTACTAATCCTGCACTAGTTTCTTAGTCGAACTTAAATGATTGACGTTCCCAAATATATCAACTGCTATGGTCACTAGTCCCATTAATACGGTGAATGTAGTATCCATGAAATGATGATGACTCTCCTCCGCTGCTGGTGACATCCATCGCCAACCTACAGGTCAGCTTGCGGGGAATTTTCCCTTCCATATATTTCTCACCAGCGAAACACCGCCCCAGCCAGGACAACCCTTTATCTCCCGACTGGTCTCCCGACATATATGATAGTGTCATGTATGTATGTATGTATGTATGTATTGCGAGCCACAGTACCGTCCGGTACAAGCCGTAAGGCCAGCACCCGACCTGAGACGTCTTGGGGGGGTGGCGAACACAATTCACCAGATGGTCGACTAGCTCAGTATAGACGTCCCAGTGTGGACACAATAAATAAAAAAATAGGGGGGCAGGGTCGTGAAGATAGTTTATGGATTGGATGCAAAAATTACATACAACTCGGGTGAGAATCACTTTTCACTAAATTCAGAATATATTCTAAAAATATTTGCTGCTATGACATACATAAAATGGCACAAAAAAAATCAAATACAGAATACTCTTGACTGTCTGTAAGAAAAAACACACACACACTAATAACTCTATACACAATTTCCTACTCTTCTTTACAACCCAATTGTTTAACAAACACACACTTTCAGAATTTCGAAAGAATCGTTAAAATATTACTTTATACAAAACATGAAAGAAAAAAACATTGAAAATCAAAATTAGTACTTTTGACTTAACATTACTTTCACAAAAAAAATGAAACTCTTTCTCTCTAAAATCCAGAGAATGATTACTATTATAATTAGACTCTACACAAACTCTTAATCACTAAATTACAATATTAGATCTTCAAATTCTTTTTTGAAAGAAAAGATTGATTCTGTTCTCACGTATTAGAAGTCGGAAACAAATGTACTCTTACTTTTCTTATCTTTTAAGCATGGTAAATCTGTTACCCTCCCTTTCTTTCTACGTGACGGACACAGAATAAGCTTTCTGATTAAAATGAATCACTCCTATCCCTACAGAAACAGTTTATTTGGAACGACCTTACTGTGTTCTCTTCTCGGCCGCGTAGAGCAGTCCACTGTGCTTCCTTCTACCCCTTTCCACCGAGCTGCTTCGGCCTTGAAGCGTCGTGGCCTCGGGTTGAGAACGCCATTGCCCACCAGAAAACGCGTTCTTCTTCTCGTTCAAGTTTTATATTCTTGCGTACTCTCATATGAATTTTACTTTATTTCCAATTACGATTAATGACCAACTGGATATTCAGAGTTAAAATGAATCCAGAGATCACCCCTTTTTATACGAGCACCAACTTCAAGAGAGTATATAAATATAAGAAAAGCATGGAAAAAAAACTGGAAAGAGAAATGAATGCAATCTATTAATTACTGCCATCTATTCAAAACTTCTCTCCCTAATTCTCCCATTATAAATTCATAACGTTTCTTATCTTTCTTCTAAGATTACGTTTAAATCAATTTATAATAGAATAATTACCTCTTCTGGTCTTCTAGAAGAGTTTTCCTCAAAGTTGCAAATCTGAAGTCCGCTGCAATGTCAATTCCTGGCGTACCGTTTTCCATACGTCCGCCCAGTTCAGCTGCTACCTTCAGAAAGAACTTTTTCTTTCATCTGACCTCCGGTCTCGCCCTCGGTCTATGGTGGCGGTCTCTCTTGTTCTAATTTCTAGTTAGCATTCCTAATATTCATCCGCGTTGGCGCGCGTTCAAAATATTCCTTTCCCTCGCTTTCTTAGGTCGGATGTGACACGTTTTCGAAATCTAAGAAAACGGACGGTCACAGTATATGTGTGTGTGTGTGTGTTTGTGTAAGGGGAAGGAATAGGACACAGAAGAGAGAGGAAAGCGCTGTCCGTGGCCCGCTTGTTAAGCAAATGCTCCCAAATTCGCTCAGTGTTGATAAGAGAAACCACGGAAAACTACCGAATAGAGCTGCCGGCCTAAAACTACGATAACGTTGACTCTGAGCAAACTCAAATGGTATAACTTCGCAACATAACTATAATTTTATATGTATGAAATCCGCAGAACGCGGGAATAAAACTAGGTTCGGGGTGATGAATAGAAGCAAAGAAGTGTTTTTCACCAGCACTTGGGAATTCTGACTAGGAATCAACGAATTCCGTGAATGCAACAATTGTGAGTATCTCATTATGCTGATTAATAGTGTCAAAAAACTCTATTTCCGAAATTAATTAATAGCTACCAATTTTCTTAACTAAACTACCTCGTGCATAGGAAACCCCAATTCAATAAACATGGGTTACTTGAAAGATACATCCTTATATTTGTCATATATTTCAACATATCATTATTCCAATAGTACGTTTGACACAAATTACTCTGCATGGAACATAACTGATTAATATATTCTGCACATGATTCTATGTGCGAAAGCAACGTCTATATTTCGTGCACTTGGATCGTAAAAAGATGCTTACGTCCGGAACACGTAATAAGGAGGAGGAGTTCAAATTTTACTGCACCAGACGTACCGCTGGAGATAATTACCAAGTGGTTCATTTCATAATGTAAGTACGTGTTCTAGTTTTCTTCACCTATAACCAGGCATTAATTTAATTTCAAGTTAATTAGTACTACCAAAAAATTAGAAAATGTATTTTAATTTCATTATCCAAAACATACTCACAGGGGGGTTCTTTTTTAAATATCTATACGTGTACACACTAGCACACGCACACACATACACACACAATAGAACCTGCGCACCAGTACGCACAATCACGCACATGAACATACCCACG
This sequence comes from Teleogryllus oceanicus, assembly GCA_964035755.1. Lineage (NCBI taxonomy): Eukaryota > Metazoa > Arthropoda > Insecta > Orthoptera > Gryllidae > Teleogryllus > Teleogryllus oceanicus. The sequence goes on along the minus strand of CAXIVR010000001.1, from coordinate 275,889,734 downwards.
CACACACGAATGCATAAGCACGCATACAAAAGCACCCAAACTAGCACGCGCGAACACACATACACACAAGAACACGCACGTGGGCACACACATATTTCGTCTTGTATCATCCCAATATTTCAGGCAAATGGCTGAGCTATGTCTGAAAGCAAAAAGCTGAGTCGTGTCAGTTCGTACCTTATAATTCCAGAGAGCAGTGGAAAATCCGCCACATCGGCCTCGGGATCACCAACGAGTAAGTGACAATCCTTCACGCCGTAGAGGAGCACTTTATTCAACTACATCGATGAAAATATCAATCATTCTAACGGACCTAACAAAGATTGTCTCTTGGTAGATCTCAATGGTCATCGTTGTTACAAGATCGTTTGTACAGGTGGTGGAAAGTTTCTTATAAGTCAAAATTGCCGCAGAGCCTTGAAGGTGCAAAACTTCTTTCTAATCGATAGAAGGATTGGGTTAAAAATTCAGAATAAAGATCGGCGCTGAGAATGGAAGCCCGTTTCACTTAGTTGAGATTGGAACAAGTGATAAGAAATACCTTCTGAGAAATCTGTTCAGAAATTTTTTTTTCTTTTGATCAAGTAGAATGAATTCGGTACTTCTTCAGAAGAAGTGAGTTAGAAGTACGCGAATAATCGCTTCCAGTTCATTCTGGTTTCTTGAAATGCACCAAACCAATCCCAACTCTCCTAATCGAGTATAGTCGTATTTTGCTTTCGTATTTTAAGAAACCTAAAATCAAATCACGTAATCTCATTTTCATAACGATTTGCATGTCAGAAAAGTATTGAAACATCGTCTTGTCTGTGTCTAGTAATGTCTGTGAATGTTTTCTCTTTTAATATTGAAATAACATTTTTTTAAAGTATGATCTAAGTATTCTCGGTTTCACGCAGTGAGAAATGTAAAGTAACACAGGTACTGGTTTTCAATATTCAATAGATCTGCATCTTACCACACTTGCATTTATTATCTTACCAAAAACCCGCAACCAATCATTCTTCAGGCGAAGATGAAGTCAATTTTTCAGGCAAACAACGCCATTGTATCGACTACCCATCACCGCCACTCATTTCGAAACCTCTGCTGTGAGAGGTAACTCGTTAAGTATCAGTAAGAGAGCACGCCTTTACCACTGGGATCGGGATTGTAATCTACCCATGTGAAATTTGTGCGGTCCTCCTATTTTCCATACCTATCATCCCACAATTCCTGAATCATCATTCAAATCTCATCGTCAAAACCATGCATCCATCAAACTATTCTTATATTCCAGATATAGCGGTAAAGCTTATGCACTAGTACTGGCTGAGGTATCTCAGAGCAACAACTAATGTCACGGTAGTGTCACAGTGGGATTTGAGGTTTTACCTGGTTTCTCCGATCCAATACCAGGCGAATACCGGAGCAGTACCCTAACAAACGAGCTACGAACCGCGAACCACACGCAATCTTTTCGTCCTATTCTTTGTTCACATATTACTTACATAGTCACACTTATATGCAATATACTACCACACACATTGAGTGTCCAGTCGGAACCATAGAGCTTGGCCCGGCTAGGGTGGTGCCCTGCTAGTGGCAGGTACGCTGATGTGGAATCCTCGCAAGTCAGCGTGTAGGTCCGCGCCGGATCTCACTATCCAGCGGTGGAAGGACACAGTCACCTCCCGTGATAAGGACATGCGGTACACTTACGGCACGAATTACCTTAGCCGTTGACGCGCCCGGGAACACGATGCAATCAGTCAATCAATCTTAAGCAGTGACATGGTGCTAGGGAATAAAACCTCTGCAGAGAGGGGTACAGAGAGGATCTTCAACGCCACCACGCGCTTGGTGAACTTGTCGCGACATCCGCCAGACGCCTGCTCTGGGAGCACGTGGTCTGGCGGCGGCGGCGGAGGGAGGATTCAGAACAGCTCGACGCTCCGCCAGATGGCGCGGACGCGCGGCACATTAATAAGACTGCCCATTACGCGCAATTAATGGCGGAGGCAGAAACCAGTTCCGCTGCGAACACGTCCCCTTCGCGAGCGACCGCCGCCGCCATCGACCGCCGCCCACGGCCCCCCCCCCCCCCCCCACCCACCCCTCCCCGCTGCCGCCGCTGCTGCCGGCGCGCCACCGTCAATGCGCACTCCTCCCCTTTGCTCGTCCCGAGGACCGCGTTCGTCTGCGATACAGATGCATACTAAGAGACTTCAGGGTGCTTGCATACTAAGAGGCCGTTTGCACCTCGTTCGGTGGGGAACGTCTTGAAAGTGCAAGGGCCCTCCTGAATATAACGAATGCCTTGCAGCTCTGCCACCAATTGAAAAGGCAAGGAAGTGATGTTACTTAACTGATTATAATTTAATTATAGACCCTAAGAGCATTGGAGACATACGTCCTGCACTTCCGCTGCCACCCCTTCACCGACGCACCTCTCCTGTAGCCGCCACTCCCAGCACATCGGCGCACAGCTGTCGACACACAGCCCTCCTTATTCTTCCCAGCAACTTCGTTCTCTGCACTACAAATTCAAACCGCTTTTCTTACCAACGGGACGTTTTCTCGCTTTGTTAGCAGCGAAAGTAGTATGTTTGCGAACGTCGTAGAAAAGCCTGTAAATGCTTTGTAACCCTTTTTTTATTAAACGGTATCAATATTACCACAGGCCAGAATTTGGAGGAATAGGAAATATATTAATATTGTGAGGGGTGGGGTCTGAAAACAAAAACAAATAAATATCGAATAAGATTCATAATACGTTTGCGAAGATGTGAAATCCAAAATACTGGTACTTGTCGTCAATAGAAAAAAAGTATCTCTGATACATCGAGATTTTGCGTGTCGTATAATTGAAAACTTGCGTAAAACTAACAACTTGAATAGAATGAAAATTTAACATCAATACCTAGCAGCTTTTATTCAACAAGTGAGTATATTTTTACTCCATTATTTAAGGGTTGTATGGTAGTAATATAATACAAGTAATACTCATGTGTATATCTCCTAAGCGAAGTATAGCTCCCTAGATAGTCTTTGAATTTAATCCAATTTTTGTATAAAATATTTATATTATTTATATTAAAAATGGGAAACGTATGGTTATTATAATCACACATAAGTAAGTCTTGTTTGACAATCAAACGTACAAGTAACCTACAAATCTTAAACAAATACGTTAGTTTCATTCCTGGCACATTTGTATCCACCAACCTAGATGGCCGAGATGGCTAAGAGCGAGTACCGACTCAGCGCTTCGGTGCGAAGGGTCGCGGGTTTGAGTCCCGCCTTGGGCATGGTTGTTTGTCCCTTGTCTTTATATGCATGTGCTGTCGCGGAATGCCTCGCGTTCTGCTGACCCCAGATCAGAGGAACCCGCAAGTGTGTGGGTGTCTAGTGTATGGTCGAATATGCGTCCCGTCGGGACGTAAAGGGTAACCGGCTGTCGGTTGGATAAAAACCCTGGAAAGAAGAAAGACATTTGTATCCATAAGAGTTAAAATTAACCATGAAGTTCCTGCCGTATTACGCTGACACTGTGAAAACCACGGGCGCCATGCCATTTGCCGTCCGATGTAATTGCAATATGACCGAATTTATAAGGAAGTCGTGCCCACTGGCCTGAGCACTTCCTTATAAATTCGGTCATATTGTGGGAAGCTCTATTTTGGGGATGATCTTAGGAAAAGTGACGTATAAATGACATTCACAAAGCACATAAATTAAATTTAAGATGCCATTGTCAGAACACAGAATGTTTAATTTATTAACTATTTTTTGAAAATGAAATAAAACTTAATTCTAAAGGCGTGCAATTGCAATTATGGGTTTCATTCTTGGATACTTCTTCGAAAGCCTTCTCTTTTTTTACTCAAAAAATCTCTATTTTTAGTTGTGTCCCTTTATTTCATTTTATGTTTTTGCTCAAAGGAAGATGTCTGTCTGTCCGTGTGTGGTCAAGTCTAGCGCCTTAACCGTTGGGACGATTTTCTCCAAAATTGTCATTCTCTGGAGGATCTGATCCAACTCAAGACCTTGTGAATTTGAAATGGATATTTTGATTTTGGTGGTGCTTCACATCCAGCGTTGTCAACATTTTCGAACGTCTCTAAACGGACTCAAATTTTGGGATTATTATAATAATTATAATTATTGTTATTATTATTATTGTTGTTATTATTATTATTATTATTATTATCATTATCATCGTCAGTAAATATTGCTCATGTTCCATTTTTGTGCTGTTCCAAATATGTTCTGAATAATGCAGTCTTCTAAGTCTGTAGTTCATTAATTCAGCGTTGATATCTTCAGGAAATTTGGGCTTGTGAAGTGTGCGTTAATTAAGTTAGTAATGACAGAGTATTTACGTTGAAATACTCTGCGATTCAAAACCTTGGTCAAGGCAAAGACTACTATGTATGTAGGTATTGAAGATTGGGATAATACTTAGAACGACAATAAAGTAGAGGTTTTGCAAGAAGTATTACAGAAAGGTATAACTCGTCCTGCAGTCGGCTGTGAACTTAGGGAAGAAAATTTCCGCCATTGGTAGTACCGCTCTGTTTGTAGCCGAGAACAGCTTCGGACTTGTGAACTGTACTTAGCAGGAATTTCGAACCAGAGAGGGTATTTCTGGACCGAAAAACAAAACTGTTAACAATGTTCTCAAACTTTCCCAGGATTATAAATGTCGTATTCGTTAGAAACGTGTAGAAACTATTCATCATATCGTTTCGGTTTGTCCAAACCTAGCAAAGTTGTAATACCTGAAAAGACCCAACTTAACTAGCTGATGTCTAACACCCTCAATGTTCCAAATACATGGCTGCAAATGGTAAAACACTCACCAAAATCAGTGACACTACGAATACAATTTGAATATGATATCATTAATAGAAAAGGTAACAAGAGGAATACGAAACATTTTCAAATGGAATTGAGTCATAGTACAAAGTAAGGGGTGATTCCACAAACGGTATAATCTTTCACATTCGAGTCATTTTGTTGACTATTTTATGATAATAATAATGCTAATAATAATAATAATAATATCTTCACAGACATCAAGAATTAATATTTCTTGCTAATCATTTATTGCTGTTATAACTCGACGTTTCGTACACCATGTGTGCACCTTGTGAATAGGTACTACGTATATGCAGAGTTAAATGGTTACAATTTAATATACAATTAATATCACAATATAAAAATATAAAAATTACTTACATTAAGTTGAAATCTTAAAAAAATGTACATAATTACATGTTTTGAAAAAATCAATTGACCATGTACGGAGTCTTGCATCAGGAACTTGCATAAAAACATGCGCTAGTTGTGACAGTCGGTACACGTCTGATGAGTTGAAAAGTAGAAATGCAATATCTACGGTTATCAAGCAGGTGCGTCAAAGAGTGAGCAAGGTGGATGGGTAATTAATTCAGTACGAGTAGTTAGTTCATAAATAATGTTTTGTAAACCTTATTTATTTTTTGTAAATACATTTTTTTCATGACACTAACACCCCGAACTGTACATGTGTCGCTTATGAGTTGGTAAAATGCTACTATTGCGGGTTTCTGCTCGTGACATTTCAGTTGCATTTACTAATCACAAGTTTGTTTGAACATTCTTACCGGGAATAAAACACTCTAAGTGTTTGATTGATATATCACATGTGCACACATGTGCATCAACAAATATTCTTAATTCTAAAATATTATTGTTTTGTGAAAATGAGACACGATTAAACATAGTACAATCATCTCACAATGCATACCACGCGAAGGGCATGGATCAACTTATGTTACTTTAACGTTTTCTTTGTGATATGTTTTCATTGTATAAATATACTGCAGAGGTAACATAACCATGACTAACACTCTTACCAAAGTAATGATTGCCTCCCATGTGTCAGTGTGTCAATAACAAACAAAATTATCCTGATCGTAGCTTTTTATTTATTCATCACCCGCATGTATCTGAAGCGTTGACCGGCAGCAGGTTGATTGACGTTACGCAATTTTACTCTCAATAGCTTTGGTTAAATTTATCATGACGTCCATGCTGAAAGAAATGAAGACGGACACTGGCTAGCGGAGTGCTGCATAATAAATTATAATGAAAATATAACGACTCATTGGAAGGTCGAAAAATTCCTAGAACGTAACAAACACTGCCAAAAGTTTTGATCCACCAAAAAATTGACTGACTGAATAATTTTTATGATTGGATTTTACTTTCTCGCTTACTACATACCTACGTAGTAAAGAGAATGTATTGTAATGCTGTAGAGGAGTTTGGCGAATTTTCGTTAGAACAATGTTTAGTGATAATATGATTCGATTTATTTTTGTTAATGAGGAGCAAAAAATGTATAATAATAAATATAAATAAAAAATTATTTGAGCATTCCAGGAATTTTGTTAATGTATATAAGACCTGTTCATCCTTCATTGTTACGTCTGTCGGTTCGTCTGTCCGCCTCGGCCCGTCTGTCTGTCTGCCCGTCTGTCTGTCTGCCCGTCTGTCTGTCTGCCCGTCTGTCTGTCTGCCCGTCTGTCTGTCTGCCCGTCTGTCTGTCTGCCCGTCTGTCTGTCTGCCCGTCTGTCTGTCTGCCCGTCTGTCTGTCTGCCCGTCTGTCTGTCTGCGCCGTCTGTCTGTCTGCCCGCTTCTCGTCTGTCTGCCCCGTCTGTCTGTCTGCCCGTCTGTCTGTCTGCCCGTTCTGTCTGTCTGCCTGTCTGTCTGTCTGCCCGTCTGTCTGTCTGCCCGTCTGTCTGTCTGTCTATCTGCCCGTCTGTCTGTCTGTCTATCTGCCCGTCTGTCTGTCTGTCTATCTGCCCGTCTGTCTGTATGTCTATCTGCCCGTCTGTCTGTATGTCTATCTGCCCGTCTGTCTGTCTGTCTGTCTATCTGCCCGTCCGTCTGTCTGTCTGTCATCTGCCCGTCCGTCTGTCTGTCTGTCTATCTGCCCGTCCGTCTGTCTGTCTGTCTATCTGCCCGTCCGTCTGTCTGTCTGTCTATCCGTCCGTAAGTCCGTGTCTGTCTGTCTCTAGTTTAAGCTTTGACATTTTTAAAAATATTCTTTAAAATTTGGAAGCAGTGGAAGCAAGAATTTCCAAAATTATCTCAAACCCGGCTCCAGTTTGTTTCTAAAATGTCTTGTGAAGTACGCGTATAAAAATGGCATTGCTTAGATTTTCACGGTTAACACTGAATTTTCGAAAATTGCGTCTTTGTATAACTACAAAATTGAAGAATAATATTTCTTTGAAATGAAATTTGTTTTGATAATCTCAAAATTATGCATTTTCAGGAAATCTCAAACGCCATTTGGTCAAAAATAGCTCATTTTTTTCTTCAAACATATTTTAAAGGGTAGGGCTATTTCACTCTTTAATATGACGTAGAGTTCGTTTTGGTGTATTCTTTTTTTAAATATACACAAATTTAATTATTCTAAATGTAACTCTTACCGTTAATATGCATAATTTAACCAATTTATAATACTTTTGCATTCGCTATCTGCTACAAATGACTTAAAAATAGGTTTTTTGAAAACTCAATATTTGCAGTTTAAAAAGAGCTTCAAATTTCGCATTTACAATAATGCTTAAACGTCTTTTTCATATAAACGATCTAATTTTTTAAATGAAAATTCCTATTTATGACGAGGTTTTACAATTCTTTAATATCCATAAAGTAATATTTGGGTTCTACAATTAGGAAACCGAAAAGTTAAGAAAATTTTTAAAAAATGTACTTTGGGCGGCGATAGATGGCAGATGGCAAGAGGATGGCCGTAAGGGAGGGGCAAGACTGTAAAGCCAGTCCATACCAAGGAAACTAGGAAACTTTACTACGGGAAAGTATGTTCCATTATATAGCACCCCTAGTTCTTCTTTTGCTGCATTTGGACTTTTAGCTACCCGATAACCAACGCCAGTGGTTCTTAGTTTTCGTGGCTTCGTACGCGGTTGAGTAAAACCTTATTCCTATCACTGAAACCCAAACGATCCGGCTGCAAAGCAAAGGGGTATGGCGTAGCACAGCCGTGTGAGCCACGTCCGTGTGGGTGCAGCGTGTGCCGAAAAAAGAAGTGGGTACAGAAACAGGAATGGGAGCGGGTGTGGGACAGGAAGCGGGAGCGGGGGCGCGAGCACTAGCGTGGGCGCGAGCGGGAGCGTGGGCGCGAGCGGGAGCGGGGGCGCGAGCGGGAGCGGGGACGCGAGCGGGAGCGGGGACGCGAGCGGGAGCGGGGACGCGAGCGGGAGCGGGGACGCGAGCGGCAGCGGGGACGCGAGCGGCAGCGGGGACGCGAGCGGCAGCGGGGCGCGTTCGGAAGCGGGGACGCGGGCGGGAGCGGGGACGTGAGCGGGAGCGGGGACGCGAGCGGAAGGGGATGCTGTTGTGGGAGAGGATGCGGCTGCGAGAGGAAGTGGGAACGAGTGTGGGAGAAGAAGCGGGAACAGGTGCTGGTACAGGTGTGGGATCGGAACTGGAAGTGGGAGTGGGTGCGGATGTAGGTGTGGGAGAGGAAGCGGGAAGGGGTAGCTGGCTGCCATTTGGAGTGCTTCGCCTCCGCGTGTACGCGCCCGATCCCTTCCACGTTAATGGGGACTCTTTACGTCCTCGCGTCCCGTTTACGAGGGCCCTTCCCCTTTATAGCACGCGACGCGACGCAAGGACACTGAACCAAGAGCCATGTCGGCGGGCACGGGGTAGGGTAGGGTTGGGCATGGTGGGGCGTGGCAGGATGAAGCGGGGCGGGGTCAAGCGGCGGGAATCGGGGCGGGGAAGGGGGTTAAGGGGGCAAAAGCGGGGCGCAACTGAGCTGAGGGAACCGACGCAACATGTTCTAGAGTAGCTTTCGTTTTACCTCCTGACCCTCCGACTCTTCAGCACCGCTCACAAGGCCGCCCCATCAATGACATTCCGCCGGCTTCCTCTGTCCAGTCAGAATTGAATTTCATTTTAAACCTTTTAATTGGGGAGTGGTGGCAAGGGTGGGTTCTTTCATCGCTTAGGGGTAGCATTTATTCAATTAAGGAAACATTTTATTCATTTCAATTCACGTAATAATTGAACGGTTTTCGGAATAAGGATGAAACCAACACAATTTTGTGTAAGACGAATAAGCGAATAGCATCCATTCTCTACATCGTGACGCACGTCTTTCCGATATGAAGAATAACTTCCCAGGTTTTAATAGTTAAGGATTGCATTCCGTGGAAATAGGTTGCAACATTAGTCAAATGGCCGACTGTACAGGTGAAAGATTGTCGCTTGGCGTGCTGAAAAAATAATGGCCGTTGGCATATTATCTATATTTGGAATGGCGTGAAACTAAATTGCGTGAAGAATCATATTGGAGAGAATACCAGGAGAAAAGGCGTCGTCACACGTGCAAAACAGCCTTCCAACAGGGTACGTGGAACAAGGACATAACATAGTTAACCAAAATGTGTATACTAATGAAAAGAGAAAATGACGAAAGAGAGCAGAAAGAGAAGTTAGAAATCATAAAATCTATTTAAAAATAACACACGCAATATATTAAAATCTAAAAGAAAACTACTTTCGAAATTGATAAATTAAAAAAATAATTATCTGTATTGTGCGCAAACCCTGATTTATTCTGTGAGCTTTTTATGTTATAACTCTTTTTTCTGATAAGTACATACCAGTTTCATTCTAAAATCGTGAAACTTGGAAAAGAATATGAAAAGTTTAACATACACTATTGATGTCCAGAACAGCTCCCAACCGGTCTCCCGGAATGTGTGGTAGTGTAGTGTATGTTAGTGTGTGTGTGTGTGTGTAAGGGGAGAGGATAGGACAAGGAAGAGGAAGGACAGATCACGCGCGGTCCGTGGCCCGTTTGCTAGGGTACTTCTCCGGCATTCGCCTGGTATTGATCGGAGAAACCACGGAAAACTACCGATCAGAGCAGCCGGCCCCTAGAATTCTCCTCCAGACAGCGACTGAATTCGATCTAGCTGAAAAGCTAGTGTCGAAAATCCTGCCGCCATCAGGACTCGAACCTAGGACCTCCCGGTCAGAGGCGCTGCAGTGACATCAGTTGATGCACTGAACTACCGCTCCCGGTATATTGACTCTTTAACTTCCGGTTATTTTGTACTTGTAATAAACAATTAAAATTGATAGATACTCGTGGTTTTGTTTTACATGGTATAAAGATACTCTACCCAGTAATCTTTTCAAATTCTCCTAGTCTCGCAAGAAAGACGGAAGCGTACAATGACACCTACCCTGGAGGGTGACTTTGTGCCACACAAACTTCCTCTCCTACCAGATAAAAATAACCGTTAAATAAACGGGTTGTATGGAAAAACATACCTCTGGAGTTACCTAATATATGTAAATGATCATAAAAATGTAAAAAGGTGGTTTCACAGATACAAAAGCACTGTTTATCTGGTACAAAGTCACCTCAGAAGACAGTACCGCAAGTGTTTTGTTTATGTTATCTATAATTAATTACAGATTTTAACCTATCGTCCTAATTTTATAATTTTGCGAACATTCAGCCACCTTCTATATGAAATCTTCATTTATCAGGTATAAAATGGATATTTTTTGCACGTGAAATCATTTACATGTCATGCCCATTGGAATCTCGAATGCAATATAACAAAACGAAATTATGTTCGACGTGGTATTCATTTTTTAATCAATGTATTATTTAATTAAGTCGTGATAAGTATGAACAAAACAATAATCAAATTTTTATCTCGAAAATCATTTTTAAAAAATCTATAACGAAATCGTTTCTCCCGGCATTTGTGTGCACATTTTGAGACTTCGCACATTTTCAAAGAAATTTGTTCTGTACAATCTCATGTTTCTCAATATGGGATATAGTAATGTAAATTGTAATTCCAGACTGGACAGCCATATGCAAATGATGTTCCAATAATGAGTTTAAAAATTAAAATTGCACATTCTGTATTTAAAGCTGAGCGGAAGATTATCAATGAATAAAGGTTCGATGTTTTGGCGTAAATTGAATTTGTTATTACTTGAATTTTTTTTTCAAGTTAATCTGGTATCAATGGATACCCCAAGAAATGATGATGATGATGATGAATCCAATGATAGTTGTGTATCAGATGGAAGCTATGAAGTAATAGTATTATTGAATAGTAGTGGGCGAGGTAACGTCAGTAAAGAGTAAAGATATTGGCTTGGGATTTTGTTTGATTTATTTTTATTCTCCATTGTTGACTTTAGAAACCATTGCCAACTTAAGAAAGCAATAAATATCTCGATATTATATTTAGCTATATTTATGTCTTCGAGGGTAGTGAATACTGCAATATCGTCTCCGAATAGATTTGAGTCTCCTAATGTGGAAATGTCTCAGAAATAAACTTTGACGAGGATTGGCGCTAGAGCAGAACCTCTCAGATTAACCTTCAGGTGTTACTGCTCTTATTCTAGTTTGTGAAAATACGGAGTTTTATCTTAACTTTATTCGTTCGGTCTGAAATAACTACTTATAATGTCCTGTAAGTATAAAGGTACTCCCAGCGTTTGTCTAGCATACCAGACTTAATCAAATGCTTTCTCTACATCTAAAACAGTTTTATTGTATGCTGTTTATGGTGGAAACCGAGTGCAATTTGTTCTACAAGGCGGATGAGTTCATAAGTTGTTCAATAATTTTCCCTAAACCCGCACTGCCCGTCTGGCTTGCCTTATTTCTTTAAGGTATTTAATATTTTTTGTATCAGTTTCTCAAATATTCTAGATAAAGAGGTTAACAAACCAATTGGCATAGGCAGATTGTTACTTTCTTTGGATTTTTGCCTGGTTTACTTATTGGAAGGACAATGGCGTGTTTCCATGATTTTTGATAATATCACATTCAAACTGCTGAATTGTACGCTGCTGTTAAAAATGCAATCAAGCTTTTGGGTAGTTTTTCAAGATTGTTATTTGGTCGAGTTCTAGGGCCTTCTTAATTTTGAGAATATTTGTAATTTTAATAGTATCCAATGAGCTAATAAATTGAATTGGCGGTTGTCGGACTCACAATTTTATTGATTTTGATTTGCTTTTATTTTGATTTGATTGATAGGATGACATACTTTTATTTGTCACATGATATAAATGGTGTACTAATGTGGGTTCACAAGACCAGATGGCTCTGAGAGTGTCAGCACGGAGAGGAATGTCAAACCAGTTGTCTGACTGCCGCCATGCGAGATAAATGTAACCCGTTTCGCGCAGTGCTCATACACCAAGATAGCCTTTCGTTATGGGAGAAGTGGCACGAATGAGAGAAGTGGCGAGAATGTCACAGGGGATTGGTGGAAGCTCTTCGGAACAATGCCCTTCCATACCGGACTGTCGCGAGATGGGCAGGAGATTTTCTTTGCGACGACGCGTAGCAACATGTGATCAGCAACGCACTATGCAACGTGACTATCTGTGAGTATATCACCGATGTGGTACGTGCTATAAACGAGCATGTGCCTAATCTGGGATTTAGAACGGCTACGTAATGTTTTTGGGATGTTGCGAACTCGTGAATACTAGAACCATTTAGAACATCAAACCAGTTCCGTCATTTAAAATACCTGACTAAATATGTGAAGCTCAAATTTTATGCGTCGTTAAATGTCCATGCGCTTAGTTCATACCGCTTCCTTTCATGTGTATATTTCCCATTTATTAACCGAGCTCATATTCTCACAACAAAATATTTGCCATTACTTATGTCCAAACCGTCGTATGTGTTTGATCATATTGTATCACCCCACTTCTCCCTTCTTTGTGTTAATACTAACCTTAATCTGGTCGTTCAGACATCAACTGGCACTGCGCCAACTCTTCGTAGAAGAGGGGATGCATCCCAGAGTGACCCGACTCACCTGTCCTCCTGGTGTCCTGTCTGCAGCGTTGCCGCGGTTGAAATGCTCAGTCTGAAATTATGATGGGATGCATGCGTGATTGGTTATTCCACGAATCAATGCATTAAAACTCATCGTGTTTTTTAACAAATGTATTTTAATTGCTACTTCCTAGAATGGAAGTAGGCTTGAGAAAGGAAGATTGGAGGTGAGGCGTCCAATTACAAAAATAGTTTTCCTAACCTAACTTATCTTAGATTTCAGGCCCTCTCGGGTCATTTTCCGGGCGTCGGACCCTTAGGCGGGTACAGCGTCGGCCCCGGATTGCTGGCCATGGGTTGGCGCATGCGGAGGCCCTCTCGGACGGCCCAGCGAGGTCCGGTCCGGTGGTGACGGCGGTGGCGGCCTCCCTCGTCCGAAGGGTGGGCGGAGAAGCGGGCGGCGTCCTGGCGCCCCGGGCACTCCCGGTGACTCCCCCGAGCTTTTCTTGATCCGTATGTATACAATATCCTGTTTGGGAGCTTAAAGGGGAATGTTTGTTTTTCTCCTGTTATGTTTTTTTGTTTATTGTTGTCCACAGACGTTTTGAATGAGGATATATTTGAGTTAGATAAATTTGAAAACTAGAGTATCTTGAATCATGTCATTCGATTTTAATTATTATCGATATTTGTTTTTTTTTCTTTTGTAACAATGCTTCTAGTTATTTGCAATGCCCTTCTCCCTATTCATACAAGTTACAATTGCTGCTGTTTCTAACTTTTTGTCCGGTGAAATGTTTATTTGGAGATGTTTAATACTATTGTGAGTTAAGATGCCTACTCATCCTGAATCTATCGTTTCTATACATCGTACATCCATTAATTTTAATTTTTTAATAGTCAGTTGATGGGTTTCGGTTATACAGGCAATTTTTATGTTGCTGTCATGTAAGAAATAATTGAATGAATGTATTTTGTATTTTATGCCTTTGGCATTGCTGTTTAATAACCTCATTTCATTATTATTATTATTATTATTATTATTATTATTATTATTAAGTGCCATTGATAAGAGCAGGAAGTAACGATTAAATCATTATTTATATCTGAGGAACCATTATTGCTAATATTATATTTACTATAGTTGTAATAAATTTTGGACGGTTTGCATTATCGAAGCTTTGAGTTTTCCAATTTCATTTAAGATTTTTTGTAATATTGAGAAGGCAAAGGCATGGTTACTTGCGGCAGCGGAAGTAAGTTTTGAATGCTATCAGCTGACTGCGGCCATCTGGAAGATTGGGTACTCGAAGTAGTCGTGTTAGAAGTTTTAAGCATTGAAAAGATTTTGCCGTTGCTTGCATACACTTTCTGTCTCTTTAAATTTTATGCAGTAACGATAGTTTGGTGTTTGGCTTCGCCCACAGTTAACACATATTGGTTTTGAAGAAATGAAAGAGAGCATCTCCGTCAACTTAATGTTTTTCTTGGGACAGCCGGCTTTCGACATCTTTGCCGTCATCATCAGTCTCGCTGCTTTCGGCAAAAGTCAGTAGACTGTGCGGAGAGTTGATGGTATTTTATAATACAAAACCTTAGCTATCTGTAGCGTATGATATATAGAAATCTACTTGAATTTCGTTTGAATGCTGTAATACAATTGAGAGGGTTGGCGCCGTAGTTATAATAAAGATGTTTGAAAAACTGTACTGTAAAATTGTATTTTATACGCAAGCTCTTAACAAACATGTTAAATGTACACAACTTCAAGGAAAATGAAACCTCCGCGCATCTGTTTCTTAAAAACATCTTTTATACCTACAGGAATCTGTAGTTCAAAGATGAATGCGACACGGGATCGCACTTGTAAGTAGTAAAGTATCGAATTCCCTCCTTGCTTTCCTGAAACGAAGGCTCTTTGTTATTTGAAGTATACCGATTCTTTATGACGGTATTGATCGACCTCCCATTGGAGACCGGGTGTGTGGCCGTGCCACCGCTTCACACACATTTACTTCCGGTGGAGATTGAGCCCGGTTCTTTTCCCCTCGCGGAGCGCACTCTTTTTGGTGGCGAGTAGATTAATGGGTGCGGCTAAAAGAATCCAACGTGGAAGTAATTGTCACGAGACGGCCTCTCCATTTTTTTGCCCGATGCTTTTTTCTCCTTTACGATTTCATCCCTTCTGCTCGCGCTTGTCAGCGAAGCGGCCGCCCCCGCGCAGGGAGTGAGGGCGGGGGCGAGGGCGGAGGTGGAGGCGGTGAGGAGAGGGGGATTGGGAGGGCGTGCGGGGAGGGGCGGTGCCGGTGAGGACTGCGAAGGCAGGCGCAGGGACTTGGTCGTGTCGCTCTCCCGGAGATAAACGCGCTGCCATTTGCATTAGGGTGCTTGCCGGGAAGCGACGGCGGATGGTGGAGCGGGAGTGGGAAGAGGAGGGGAACAGACAGGGATGGTGGCGAAAGAGAGGGGGCCCGGGTCGGTGGCGAAATGAGGACGAAGCGAGGTCGAAGCGCTGGGGGAACAAGCGACACGGAACAATGTTGCACGTGGACAGGGCGGCGCGGGGACGGGGCGGAGCCAGGGCGAGGCGGATCGACGACGAAGCGGCGTGGGGACGGGCTGGCACGGGGACGGGGGGCGCGGGGACGGGTGGAGCCAAGGTGGGGTGAAGCGGGACCCGGGTAGCATGGGACGGGGCGACGCTGGTTCGGTGCGGCACTATGACGGAGAAGAGGAGGGGGCGAGGAGGGGGGGGGCGAAGAGGTGGCGATGCGGGAATGGAGCGGCGCGGGGACGGGTGAAGACGGGACGAGCGGGGACGGGGCGGCATGGATGTGGAAACGCAGGGAGGTGCCAGCACGATGACGGTGCGGCGCGAGGATGGAGCGACGCAGGGATGTAGAATCGCGGGGACGGGGCGGCACAGAAGAGAACGTTGAAGGGAGGAGTGGGCCAGGGCGGAGCACAAGACGGAAGGGAAAAAAGAGAGCAACAGGGTAGGGGGACAGGGTCAGATGAAGCGGGAAGTCGAGTGACGAGAGCAAGGAGTGAGGGTGAGTATATGGTGAGGTTAGGTGCGCGGAACGATTGAACTGAGACGAGCAGAAGGGGGCGGAGCGCGGGGCGGAGCGCGGGGCGGAGCGCGGGGCGGAGCGCGGGGCGGAGCGCGGGGCGGAGCGCGGGGCGGAGCGCACGGCGGAGCGCGGGCGGAGCGCGGCGGCGGAGCGCGGCGGGCGGAGCGCGGCGGGAGGAGCGCGGCGGGGAGCGGGCGGGCGGCGGGCGGAGCGCGGCGGGGCGGAGCGCGGCGGGGCGGAGCGCGGCGGGCGGAGCGCGGCGGGCGGAGCGCGGCGGGGCGAGCGCGGCGGGCGGAGCGCGGCGGGCGGAGCGCGGCGGGCGGAGCGCGGCGGGCGGAGCGCGGCGGGGCGAGCGCGGCGGGCGGGGGCGGCGGGCGAGGCGGCGGGCGGAGCGCGGCGGGCGGAGCGCGGCGGGGCGGAGCGCGGCGGGGCGGAGCGCGGCGGGCGGAGCGCGGCGGGCGGAGCGCGGCGGGCGGAGCGCGGCGGGCGGAGCGGAGCGGGGCGGGGCGGATCGAAGCAGGTGGGATGGACAGGACGATGAAGCTGGAGCCGGCAGAGTGGTGCCGGTGGCATGGGATACACGGGTCACGAAGATTCCAGTGCAAAGAGCTCATACAGTCAATTGCAGCATAATTTGTCTGTTTCACTTTTCGGAACAATTGAATCGGAACGTTAAACGAAGCATGAAACTTTTAATTCTCATTCATCGATAATTTTGAGAAGAAAAAAACAATGTTCTGACAAGCTCTCTTTTTATTCACTTTTTCGTTAGAAAATCATCAATTGATGCAAATAAGTACATAATTTAGTCAGTTGTTAATTTTGTCACTTCTTGTTAAACGATGGAGCGGATTCTTGGGTTATGGTCTATCAAATAAGATATATTGTCATAATAATCATGAATGCCGTATTTTTCATCGACCTAATCCAAAGAATTCCCAACATGATAATTTTGTCCTATTTCTTACGTTTCTTTACGTGTAAAACTCCTGTAAATCGAGAATCCACCCGTGCCTCTGTTTCAAACAGAATTCAGAGCATTTTGAAATGAAAATATTCTGTCAGTGGTCTTGTTGCGTTGCAAAGGAAAGAGGTGCTTTTAAATCTTTCCTAGGTTGAGCACTAACGATAATTATGTTTCACTGGAAGGCGCCAAAAAATAGAAATATGGAAGTAAGTTGGAAGGTAGGGTCTAACAAGACATCAAACATACACAAACGGATACTATTCTAGTTAGCCTAGTTAGGTAATTTCTACACGCTGAAGCGCATATACTGTACGTACTCTGTTATAATTTAAGAAATTGAAAATATTTTGCTTAATAGACTTCATTGTCGATCTTGAATACATAGAATTTTATAAAGATCGTGTAGCTAAAGTGTGTATTAGGAAAATTAAAGTTTTCTACTCATTTACATGCTATCGCTATGCATTTTGCACATCGTATTTCATGGACGTTCAACTCAGATAATCTACAGTTCAAAATAGTGTCATTTTATAAATTATATTTATGCACTAAATAACTTTATTTTTTAAAATCCTGAACCTTATTATTGAAAACGTGTGGTAACAGTGTGTCAACATTTAGAAAATGAAAAGTGTTCTGAAATGCATCATCGAAGTTAAGTAATATTAAGAAAGAAACTTGAAATATTACCTTATATGTATAACAGACAGAAAAAAACAATTTGATGTATATTTTATGAGGTATAGCGTATTTTGAATTTAGAAAGAAAATGTACTATTCTATTCTGATTATTTCGTATTCATTGCATCAATTTACCAGAAAGTGTAAAATACGAATAAAATATTGGTAATACACCTATTTCAGTTTTAAAAGAAGCAAGGAACCTCAGCCAATATGCAGAATTCTTGAAAGTGGTCTTCACAATAATTGCAGTTAGTTAAAGGAACTGAAATTCTTGAAACAAATTCTGATAATTGCATCTTTATCTGTTTATTTTGGCTACAAGAATGTAAAGTTTTTTATGAAATCGTATGGTTAAGGCACAAATGCGCCGAACGGCACACGAACAAATACGCCGAAAATACAGTATGTGCCACTTGCTTATTCGCTTCTTAACACCGCTATAGCACGTCACAGGGTGTAGAGGCCAGTAGCAACAGTTGAGCAGAAGAGGATTGGTGTGTACGGTTGGCAAACGATCCCGGCGGAGCGCGTGCGCGTGGGCAAAGTACAGAAAGCGATAAACGACGGCAGTGAGGGCGTGGGAGCGGTAGTCCCGCTGAGCCAACAAGATGAGGTCAGGGTGTAAGAGAGCAAGGCGTCGAGGATGGGATGGAGAAGCGAGAGAGCTTGGCGATGCGGGAGGGAGGGGGAGGCGAGAGGGAGTTAGGGGAAGGGAAGGGGGCGGCGAGGGGCGGCGATGGGGCGGCGAGGGGGCGGCGAGGGGCGGCGAGGGGGCGGCGAGGGGATGGCGAGGGGGAGGGGACGGATGAAGGTACGTCGGGGACGGACGAATGGAAGGCGGGGACGAGTGACAAGCGCGAGCAAAGAAGGCGAGAGGGGACAAATGGGGCAGAAGAAGAAGGCTCAGAGGCACAATGGCATATGGATGTGGCGGAAGGGTCTGCCGACACGCAGGGGACGTAGCGACCGGAAGGCGGGGAGGGGGGAGTGTATTACGTAGTGGCGGGGTTGAGCAGCAGTGACCGCGTGACTGACGTGACGCCGCGGGTGCCGGAACGGCGAGGGGCAAGCAGGGCGGAGCTGCATGCCTGCGTCAATGGCGGGGCTGCGTGACGCGCATCGGCAACGAGGGAGGCGGCGCCGCTGGGCGGGGCGGCGCAATGGGGTCAGGGGGTTGCTGGCGGCGGCCGGAGGGCCCAGATAGCAGCACTGCAGACGAGGCAGCCGGTCGTTTGGCAAGGTGACGTCGCGTGGAGGTGGAAGGAAGGCGGGGCAATGAAACGGGAGAACGGGGCGTGGCAAGGATGAGAGATGCGCGGAAAGTGAGAGTGACGTGGATTGTGGACGTGACAAGAGAGGTTGATGGCAAAAACAGCCGGGAAATACCACGTTAAGCGATTTCAAGGTAGCGTGTAAGGGTCGTATCATACTGGGTTGCGACGACAGCACTGATGGCACACTGATGGCATCGCTGCCAGAAAGAAAACAAAGGAAACAATGGGGAATGGCGCACCTAACTGCGCTTCCAGATGCGCGGCGTTGCCAGTCGAGCTCATGAGGCACTCGCTCGACGGACGTTGCTCTCTCCTTGCAGGGCTTCCCGTACTTTAAAAGAATTATTGTGATAACTGGATGAAATTTCATATTGAACAATTGCCAATTCCATGTAGTTAATTTCCATGTTATATTTCTAAGTTGTTTTTTTAAAATCAAAATGGACAATTTTGACACATTTTTGTTACTGAAAATCGCCAGAGATCTGCAATTTGGAAATCATAGTTCCATGCGTAAGCGAATCAAAACTTGAAGTACAGTTAACGGGGGCAGATGTGAAAAAAGTTTTAAATTACAGAGTTAGATTGAAAAAGCATTGTATATTTTTAAAAAAATTACTTGGTCGTACAGGAGAAGTAGGAAACAAACGTTAATTCCATGCTGAGAACAATGATTCGCGATTCCAAAAGTCGTTGATTCATGAAATAATGACAAAATGAGCTATTTGGTGATGCAACTGGCATTAAAAAAATGAATTTACGCGTTTCAAAATTGTACTATATTTTCATATTTCGGCTGCTGATCCTTCGTCCACACAATATTGTTATTAAAACATCACTTGTTACGGTATAAAATAATAAATAAAGAACGTATGATACTCCGCTATTCGCAAATGAAATCCGAACGCTTTTCCTTGCACGATGAACAATTGATAACATGGAAGTTTGTTGTTTGGATGATGAAGTTACTATTGAATAGTTAAGTTCATACGATTGAATGTTCGATAGCATAATAGAGCTGATAACGTCTGCTTTTTATTGACAGGAAAATTTTAATTCTTGGCAGATTAGATAAAACAGTTTGCATGGAATCATGAAATCCTTACGAACGATATTTTAGGAATGCAAGCTGACGTTGGAGTAAAATATTTCAGTTGATGCTGCCGTCTCTAGGGCGATTTGACTAGTCTCATCAGTTCTGCCAACTCTATCAGGTGGAAGACGGCGAACTGTCTCCACTGTGACTGGGTGACTAACATAATTGCGATCTATTCCCGGCAACGCTCCATTTCTCAAAAAATATTTCTAAATTTCTGTTTAAATTTATAGACAACGGGTAACAAAACTGTTCTCAAATAGAAAACGTGACATTCAGTATTTTCGTAGAAAATATATGTGGTTTTAAAAACAAGTTCAATCTGATCCTCAACTGCCTCAGAAACTTCAACTCCTGGTCACTTGAACGACTATCTTCAATTCTCTAATCAAATGTAATAAATCCATATTCTGTTTTCTCTTTCAACAGCGCCGCCAGCCTTTTGCCCTCTAAAAATAATAAGAACCCAGACACTTTTCGCAGCTTGTTTCAAAAATCTCAATTATTTTTCATACGAAATTTCTTCGTATTCTGACGAGTTGGCGACTACTTGTTCCTGAGCAAAAGGAGAGCACAATAAAACGTGCGTATTATTACATACATGTTCTGAAGCAAAATAATGGGCCATCTCAGCATTTCTTTAATGTGTCTGGAATACTGGATGAAAAGCCTGATTGAGATGGCACTCATTGATGCTGATATAAAAGACTATTAGTGTTCAGAATGTGCTCACAAATGTCTGCACTTCCGTTGCCTGTAACGAATATTGCGTCACCGGCCGGCACCACCACGAACTACCTGAACTCGCGGATTGCGTCATCTGCCGGCGCCACCACGAGCTGCCTATGAGCGCGGGTTGCATCTGCCGGCGGATTATTCCAGAACGTTCGCGGGGTCCCGAAAGTTCTCGACGGTACTCGCCGAGTATAAATACGCGGCGGCCGGCGACCGCGAGTCAGTCTTAAGTCCGCAGTGGAGCTGAACTGTGAAGTGTGTGCATCGCGGTGAATAGCAGTGCAGTGATTGTGCTCAGTGACGTGTACCGTGGTCAGTGACGTGAACTGTGACCAGTGTATCGAACTGTGATCAGTACAGTAAACTGTAGCCAGTGCTTAGGACTGTGCGAGTGTGTAAGAGAAGAGTAGTGTAAATAAATAATCAAGGGAAGAGTAGTGTAAATAAATAATCAAGAGAAGTGTAGTGTAAATAAATAATCAAGTGTATTCAGTGATTGTGTTAAGAAACAATATAAACGTTTTTGTTAAAATAATACGAGACTTTTAATTGACCACCTAGGAACGTAACAATACATACAAATATTAACTTGAATAAAACAAATTATATTAAAGTACTGTTTCATTATTAATGCAAACCTTTTGTTAACACTCTACTTCTACGTACGATTATCGCTAGCGTCGGTGCAATATTGCTGATTTCTAGGGAAAGCGTGTGTTTTCAAATACTTCAGACGAATAAATCTACTTTCACTAAAGATGTCAGGACCATGTACCATCACCAGCGATCGTATCGGCACGGAAAAGTCCACTTTCACTGTGACATATAATATGAAAGTATTTAAATCTCATAAAACATCTGTAAGTAAAAACTATAAATAAGTATACTGATCATAATAATAATAATAATAATAATAATAATAATAAAATTCTGTTAAAAATATCAGTTAAAATCAAATACACATAAGCTAAATCTCATGCATTTAATGTGTTGATATGCTTCCATCAGAACAAGAAGAACTGCCAATCCCCAGTGTTGAATTTGCTCAGGAAAAGTAACAAGTTAACAACCTTTGCACGAGCATATTGGTGGCATTGAAACGTCAAATTCTGCATGCCTGCTACATTGTAATGCAGGTATCGACGGTTTCCTGAATGGTATTGTCCGACAAAAAGTAAGACTATGCCTGCGTTCTTATGTGTCAGATTTGGCCAGTACAGGAGAAAATTCCGTTAACTCTCCCTTATTATCCACTTGTAACCCCAGCGACATCTTCCCCAAACGTAAATATATCCTCAAGGGATTGAGTTTGAAGATGTGGTATGGATTGACCTAACGTGACCGCAATCCTGGCCAGCGTAAATTATTAGGAAAAGGCTTTCCGATCACTTGTTGCTGATTCTACGCAGCGAGTATGGAGGAAGAAGATGAATGTATATAAAAAAACTAACATGTTAGTATTTAGTTGGGAATCGTTAAGAATTTAATTACGAAGTGGCGGTCGAAATTTTCAGACCCATTTTTACTTTCTCACCTTAAGAAAGTACTTCTTAAGAACAAGTTATATAATGCAGGAAAAAAACGGGGAATTTTCGGCAGAAAAACCTATTGCCGGTCCCTGGTAATGAACAAGTGGAAAAATCCAGTTGCTAAATTTAGAAGCAAAGTCCTCTAACACGTGACCTACCCAGAATCCGTCTTTTCTTGATACCGCAAAATCGATTGACGGCGAAATGTCTGTCCGCCTGTGAACGACGCTAGCAGCTGAACCGTTCAGCCATTTTCTCTGAAGTTGATATTCCCCAATCGATCTCAATGATTTCGCGGACCCTTGAATTTGAAACCGATAATTCTATTTTGGAACGTACTTTACATGAAAACCTGCGATATTTTCAAAATTTTCAAAATTGAAAAAAAGGTATTTTTTCGGTTACTTCCTTCAACTATAATTATGACGATAATTTTTTTCTTAATAAAATGTGTTTATTAAAAACAGAACTAAAAATGTCATATTCAATTTTTTTAAACATGGATATTCTGTGCGAAATTTTGTGTCAAACATAGGCAATTTTTATTTCTTCAAACCTTTTTTTGTTATCACGGCACAAAACTTTTGGATTAAATTTGAACCTTAGATAGCGTAAAGAACACTTAAGAAAATGGTGCAGGTCTCATGTTCGTTGAAATATCTAATTTTTCGAAAATTGAAAAATTGTCGCCGTCTTCCTACAACTACAATTGTGAAAATATTTTTTTATAATGAAACGTGTTCATCATTAACAGATCTTCAAATAAATGTTCATGTTAAAGTTTTCGTAAATATGAGAATTGTTTGAGTAATTTGGCGTCAAACTTCGTCGCCCACTCCGAATATCCTGCCCTCCTTGAACGTAATATTAGAGAGGTCCCAGGCAGTCCGATGCATTTGTATATTAATTCATAGCTTCATAAAATTGCTAGCCTTCACGGAATATTAGATTGGACTGCAACAATGACATTCCCCGACGCGATTGGGCACCTGAATTTCTGTGAATTACGATTCATTGTTCTGTCCTGATTTAGCTGTATGAAAACAGTTATGTTGATACAGTTGTTGGATGCTGCTATGTATTTGCTTAAGAGTATTTAGTTTTGGCATCAAATGTACTGCGATTTGTAAGAAAGTTTACAAAAAAAGTTGAACGAGATGTGTTAATTCGGAGAGAAATTGTGATATAGTTTTACATAACCATTACTAAAGGCGAGAAAATACGTGTAGTTTTAGCACCACATCTCTTAGATGGTCCGAGCAATATTGTCCCTTAGGAAGTGCTTAACTGAAGCAAGTTATTTAAGAGAATCATTCTAATATGTCATTCGTCATTCAGATTTCCGAAATAAAAAAGTAATTGCTGACCATTAAATTCAAAATTAATCTTAAAATTTTAATATACCTACGTAAATATTGAAAACTGTAGGAACTTTCACAACCTTATACGGTATGCTTTCTGTTGATCTCACATATGGCTGATATTAGGACTGCACAATAAAAATTACAAAAGTTTATGCTCAAAGTTTTACTATCCTCAGGTGGATTTGCGCATGAAGCAGACGAACGTATATATGTGCATATCATTTCCATACTATTCAATCTTCGGCAATATAAAAAACCTTTTAGGAAGCACAAAGTATCAATTGGACCATTATTGAAAAATGATTAAAGTTTTATACACATTTGCATTTAAATTGAATATCAAGTGCAATTAAACGGTTCTGCTAGAATATCGATTAAAAGTTTTTATCTACTCAGTTAGGTGAAGTTGATTCCCAAAAAATTGCATCGTGCAGAAGAATATACACATACACTGCGATAAAGGTGAAGTTAGCTTCTGATATTATTCAGAATTATAAAAATTGTGCATATGAAAGTATGCAACATATCTAAGGGAATACAATATGGATGTGTCACGTAAAAGACTTTGGGCAGATTTGACCCGGTCTTTGTTGTATTACACAATAATAACGACGGATTGGGGAGTACGGCGGTTTTTTTTTATAACACACATTTATTCATTTTGGAAGATTTACATCGTTCAGTACAATTACTTTACAGATGTACTTTTTCAGACGCATTTTTTTTTTAAATTGAGATAGGCATGCTGTGCGACCGCTTCTCTCGCACAGCATGCCTATCTCAATTTTAAAATTTTTTTTTATAATGTATAGAATAGTGAAAAAAAGGCAATAAGGATGTTTAGTATGTATAACTAAGAACACTACAGCCCTGATGAAGGCCAAATATACGGCCGAAACGTCGGCAATGTAAAAAAATGTCTTTTTCTTTTGTGACCCAATCTCAAGAACCAGCAGACAGATAATTACATCGGGTCAAGAACCATTGAATATTATTCCTCGACAGATTTATGTTTGTTGATTAGTGGCCGGAGTTGCAGTAATTTATTTCTTACTTGTTTAATTTTGATATCTCTGTGGGTTTTCCAGGTTAGTTTTGTGTCCAGATGAAGTCCTAGGTATTTTATGGGTTGTGATGGTGGGGTCCAGGTGATGGGGAGTTGTTTATTACTAGCGGAGTGGGGAGGTAAACCTTCTGAGTGAGAAGATATTTGCTATTGTTTTGTCGGGATTGAGTTGAATTTTCCAGAGGTTTGCCCAGGTTTCAATGTTGTGTAAGTGATTTTGAATTTGTGATCGTAGGTACTTTGAGTATCCTGAGGCGAAAAAGGGACGCCTGCTTTGATAATGTGTGGGGTGGAGCGGTGATTGTTGACTATTACTGAGAATGTGCGATCTGATAGGAAACTTTTGATGATGTGAATAATGTAGGTTGGAGTTCCTGCTTTTATTAGTTTGTAGATTAGTCCGGTGCCAAATTCTGTCAAATGCTTGAGTGATGTCGAGGAATGTAGATATTGTGTGCTGTTTTTTCTGAAATGCAAGTGGTGTGTTCTGTTAATTTAAGTAGTTGGTGTGCAGTTGAGTGGTGAGCAATGAAACCGAATTAATGTTTGGGAATTAAGTTAATGTTTTTGAGATGCTGGTTTAATCTGGTAAGGATTAGTTTTTCGAATATTTTGGCAATAACGGGTAGTAAACTGATGGGCCGGTAACTGTCTACTTTGGAATGATTTTTGTTGGAAACATTCAATCATCCACCCCATTCCGAAACCCAAGTTTGGGGGAAGTATCCTGTTCTTAAAATTGAATTGAAAATATTGTTTAGTAATGCAAAGGCTGACGGTGGGATATTTTTTAAGATTATTGAACTGATTTTATCGTGTCCGGGGGCTTTCTTATTTGGGAGTTTCTGAATTAGTTTTTATTTCGCGTGGGGAAATGTATGTTATTCTGTGGGGTATATTAAAGATGGGGGAAGAGGCTATTTGTAGAATTTCATAGTGTTTAGTGTGAAAAGAAGAATTATTGGGCGTAAACGTATTTTGGAAATGTTCTGCTAATGCTTCTGCTTTGGCGCTAGGAGAGTGTATTTTGCCTGTGTTTGTTGATAGAGGTGAAATTGAATTTTTTTCACAATTTTTTTTATTGTAAATTGCCATAGAGAGTTGTTTCTTACGTTTGGAGATTGTAATAAGGTTGAGTATTGCTGCTGTCTGTAAGTGTACAAGACGTGTTTGCAAGTGTTATTTAAATGATTGTATTCCTTTTTGATTGATGGTATTCTCAATGAGTCCCAGAGTCTTCTGGTTTTATTTTTTAATTTAATTAGTTAATTATTTTAGGTAAGGTTTGCTTAGTTTAGTGTAAGGGGGAATTTTGTTTTTGTACTTTGTTTATTTCATTAATTATTGTATTATTGAATATTGATATTGCGTCGTCAATATCTGTTGGAGGTTTGAAGGTTTTAAATGAGGGGATTGAGAAGTAGATATTTCTGTTAAACGTTTTCCAATTTATATTAAGTGTGTTTAGGGATGTCGAAGAGGGGGGAGTTGGTGGGGGAACGGGGAGACGGGTTGAGATAATGACTGGGATGTGATCAGAATACAATTGATGGCACGTAAGCAACTTTAATTGAGAACTGAAATTTGTAAGTGCTATGTTGAGGATGTCTGGATTTTTCTGGGAATCGAAGGGATAGTATGTTGGATCTGGGGGAGCAATAATAAAGAAGGGCATTTGATGTTGTAAGTTACGTAAGAAGTTGCCTGCCGGGTTGGTGATTCGGCATCCCCATGAGTGGTGCTTAGCATTGAGATCTCGTATGATGATTGTTGGAGTGGTTAATGGCAACAATGTAGATAAATTGTTATTGTTTATTTTAATTTTGGGAGGTTTGTATGCTGTTATTATATTGAGATCAGTGTTATTATTTAATGGAATTTTAATTGCTATAGTTTCGAGGCCGGGGGTGAGTGGTGGGATGAACTGATAGTGTGGAACGTTTTGTTTAACTAAGATTTGGACTCCTCCCCCTTGATTATTTTCTCTGTCAGATCTGTATATTTTGAAACCTGGAATTGAAAAGTTCATTGAACTATTGAGGTGAGTTTCTGTTATGCAAGCTATATCAACTGATTTTTGTTTGATGAAATGTTTTTTTTTTTTTTTTTTTTCCAATTAATTTTAAGGGGTTGGCCGTAATTGTTGCTTAAAAGAGGTTATTGAGTTCTGTATTTTTATTATGGTTGGAATTATTGAGGATATAATACTTGATATGTAGTTGTGATTGAGGATTATATTCTGTAGAGTTGGTGTGAATGTGTTATTGTTGTTCGTAGGGTGATTGTTGTTGGTTGAATTAAATGTTTGGTTTGTGGTAGTGTTAGGTGGGGGATTGTTTTTAGTTTGTGAAGGTTGGGATTTCTGTTACTTCTGGGAGTGATGGGAAGTTTGTAAGATTTAATGGGGGGCGTTGGTAACGGATTTTCTACGATCCTCTTGGACAATTTTTTTTTCAATTAGCTTACTATAGTAAGCGCATTCATGAGATCGAAAGTCTCCCCTATGTGCTCCATTACAGAGTTTACATTTTAGATTATTATTGTTTTTGGTAGAGCATTGCGCAGTGAAGTGTTCTCCGGCACAAAACTCGCACGACATTATGTAATTGCAATGGTTACGGGTATGACCAATATCTAAGCATCTCATGCATTGAATTGGACCTTTTGATTTTTTTCTTTTCTCTGGTTTGACTATTGAGTTGCACACGTTATTGATTTAGAGGACTGATTCTATTTTGTCTTTACCATTAAAATCTATTGCGACAACTGGAATTGGTACATCGTTTTTCATTAATCTAGTTACTTTAATGACTGACTTAAACTGGGATTTTATGTCTGCTAATATTTATTCCTCGGTAATTGTTGGATGTATATTTTTTATCACTATTGAAAAAGTTTTTATAACAGAGATCACTGTAGATATGAAATTGTTTGTTTGTTTCAATGAAATATTCACAGCACTATGGAAATCTTGTACGGTCCGGAATAGAATTTTAATTTTGTTGGTCTTGAATTCTGTTGTAAAGTTATTGGATATTTTATTTTTAATTTCACAAGTAAGTTCGGCGTGACTACTTGTGACGGTAAAAAAAATTGGTGGAATTTTCTTTGGTTCAGGTGGTTCTTCAGGCAATTGTTCGTTGAGAAAGCTAAATCTATTAGAAACTATTATGTTATACTGTTTCTGTAGGTCTGCATTACTATTATGATGAGTGTTACCTTGCGTTGCCGCGCGTTTGCTGTCACCTTCATCGCAGGTCTCTATCGATCTTTTACCGGATAGAGTTCTGGCGGCCGCTTGGTTGAAGGTTGGTGGGACGCCTGATGATGGGGCCGGGGGGCTAATGTCCATCGGTGACGTTGTGGGGTGCGTGTAATTCCCGCCCGTTTGGAAGTTGCTGGAGTGACCTGCTGAGTAAGATTGCATATTGCTGGCTGGCGATGATGATGATGCTTCACCGTTCAATGTGGTTAGGGCGGCACTGATTAACTCCCGTGTGATGGCATTGTTTTCGTTGCTCATGAATGAGAGTAACGAGCGATTGATGAACGCACTGCACTCACTAGTTTAAAGTAACTTCGGTGCGCAGATTGTGTAGCACTTTAAACAGTTTAGATACAATTTACACTTCACTGGACGGACAAAACACTAAACAAATACTGAAGTCAGACCGAGACTGGTCGGCCTGACTCGGCACAAACGATAGTAGCTGCTGATAATGGAGCGACTGCTATGGTCCACAGCTGAAGCGAGAATGGAGTACGGCGGTTTCCGGTAACGAAAGTTTTTCTCTGTGCGTCAGTAGATACGTTTTCTACGGTTCGGGAGCGAAAATTTCTAGTTTTCAAATGTTGCATTTCAAACTTAATACCTTTCTTGATAATTCAACTATGTGTAGAAGAGAGTGTCTTGGCAATATTGAACCACAAATGCACATAGAGACGACTCCGGTTACAGTGAACTTCTGGGGACTAACATTTTTGGTTCACTATATCCTAGATTTACTATATCCGATGATGTCAAAATTAAATAAAATTTCTCCTTAACAATTTACTTTATTAATATAGAGGTAAAGTACATTAACAGCACGAACTAAAAATTTTTATATCTTTGTATGTCCTTTTGAAAACAGTTATTATTTGTTTGCTTCCTATTTCAGTAGTAGTTTATGTACATCCTTCTCCAGAGTTCGTGTTCTGTCCATACTTGATTTGTCTCTGCATAGTCCTCTGTGTCTATGTAATATAATGCAGTCGTGACATCCTTTAATGCCTCTCGCACTGTTGGAACACAGTCTCATTCTCCGAAGGCCCTTTTATTCGCCTAATAACATACAAGATGCTTTCGATAGTGGGATAGCGCAAGCCACTGATGAAACTAATCACTTTCCCACGGGGCACGGCCGATATTGCCAGGAAGTAGCAGTCACGTGCTTCCCGTCGCCTACGTAGAACTCTTTACCGCGCATTATCCTACGAAATATCACCAAGATTGCGTAACACCAAGATTGATATTGAAGCAAGCAAACGCTTGCTGAACAAAAGCAAGTGAAACTGAAGGGCAGAAGGTCATCAGTAACGTGCCCATTTCGGGCCCGCTACCTTAACCTCATAGGAGACTTCTTTATGACCTTCGGTTAACGATTTTTATTTGAAATCTGGAGTTAGAATTTGTGGGACTGAGACGATATATTCTTTTCCAGGAGGGAACTGATTTCCAAGACGTTGTATTTACTACGTTCTCTACAGCTGTAGTTCAGATTCACTATAACCGAAGCTTCTTTTGTTTATCTGCAATTATCTGCAATTTGTTTATCTGCAATTAATGAAACCAGTGACTATAAGTTCACTATAACTGAGGGTTCACTTCATCCGAATTCACTATAACCGTAGTTGACTGTGTAGTATCTTCCACATACGTCACACTAAGTTTTTGAGGTTAAATAAATAAAGTTGCATAATGCAGATGAGAAAAGTGGTATTTTTTCATCGTAAAACCAGTACCAAATTTGTTTTCATACAAGTTTCAAAATTTGTGTTTTGATTAAAATTTTGAATTAAATACTTTTTGACTATCATTTGCGCACCCTTTGGTCATGATTGCTTGCAGCATGTGGCTAAAGTGTTTGTAGGATATAAAATGCTATATTAAGGGGTCGTTGCCAATTATTTAGTAAATGTGTTGTCTTGCGACGCCACCAGTTTTTTTCCCCAGAAACTCATCTGCAAATGAATGGAGTAATGCATTTTCCTACCCCCTACCTACCTGCCTATGTTAGAAGGCGTGTGTTTAATATCAACAGTGCATTTAATTAATTTAATATCGTTCAGTGTATAGTTTCCTCAGAACAAAATCGTCGCAAGTCAAAAATTTCAATATTTTTGGGTTGTAGCACCAAACAACGTAAAGCAGGACACTCCTTGTGAATGAAAAGTAACGCAAGTCTAATTCGTGATGGCCGCCAGACACAAAAGTTTTTGCATCGATCTTAGACGCCTCCCCAGATGTTCAACTTCAAATACCTCCCGTGAAAACAAGAAATCGTTTTCTTTAAAAACATCAATTAATCATTCAAGCTTTCACTCTCTTCTGCTTATCTCTCTTGTCCTCTTTATTGTTTTGCTCCTTTTCTTCTCGTCTCTCTACTCCTCTACTGTTTTATCTTAAATGCTATTCGATATTTGCTCACATGGTGCACTTAGCCACGTAATAATCCAACTTCACTATAGATCAACCAACAAGACTCTCGTATACGCATACTATGGTGCAAAGACTATAATCTTTTCTTTTCCGACCCGAAAGGTCCAAGTGGATTTGCCGGGTCTACTCAGCCTCCAGCTTGCGGCGCTGGCGGTGTATGCACGTCCAGTGTAGGAAATAATGCGCAGCTGGGTCAGGGAAGAGCCGGAGCCATAAAATCTCTCATGGCGGCCGCGTTTTCTTGAAACGAGACAATAGATTGAGCCGGGCGCCATTCTGTGCCCTTTGGCTCAGGAGGTGTCGGCTGGTCTTAGCGAGGAGGCCGCCTGAGCGGATTACGGAAAGGGCTCCGCGCCGAGCAGGTAGCGCTCAGGAGTGGTCGCGCCCCACACGCTGCTGGCCGCCCACCCTAACACATGCGCACAGCGCGCCCCGTAACATCTACATGGGGATTTCCGACGCCAGCTAGATCGAATATGACGCTGCCTATGGGAGAATTCTAGCGACCGGCTGTTCTGATCGGTAGTTTCCCGTGGCTTCTCCAGTCAACATCGGGCGAATACCTGAGCAATACCCTTACAAACGGGCCACAGGCCGCTCACATACTTTCCTTCCTCTTCCTTATCTTATTCACACACCTTGTTTACGCACATACGCATTATACATTCACACATGTCGGGAGACCACTCACGAGTTTAGACCTTCCTGCCAAATAATTCCTGCAGGCCTCTCTTCATTCGGTTTCGAATTTTCTCATTACCTGGTCTATTTATTTACATTTACTGCAGTTTTTGTCAAAAACGACTTACCTGACGGTGGGAACATATTTCATGCGATACTGATATTTATAATCACAACACACCCTGAAGAAATCACATTCCTCAAGTGTCAGTAACAACAGATCATTACAAGAATTCCACATTACAGAAAATCCGTACACAAATTTATGTTAAAAGTAAAACATTTTCTATAGCATAACTGTTTCTATATAATTAGAGACTATGCTGACCATCGAAAACAAAAATAATATTTACTTTAATACTGATAAATAATTCACTAGTTTACAGTTGTATTGAATAATTTTAAAATGACCTAATATGACTGTATAAAATAATATGCTTCATCTTTAGGGTCAATGACCCCCATCTCGATCATGGTTTTGACCAGTTTCCCTGACTAATTGAGCAAATGTTTAGATGACCCTTTGTTTTGCTTCTGGACATATATGTAGCTTGACTATGCACATATTTTGTTGAGCTCACCCTCCTCTAGTAGTGGTAGAAGTAAAGCCGGGGGTATATTACTATTTTGTTAGCAATACAAAAAAAATTGCAGTTCGTTTACCGATGAAAATAAGTTTCTATATTTCGAGAGCAAACATGTCTAGTTTTCAAAAGTTGTTAACTTCTCTTTTTAAAAACTTTTAATTATCTTCCAATTAATTATATTTAAAACGTTGGAAAGAGATTCTGAGTCGCAAGAAAACGTGGAGATGATACTTCTCCCTCATACGTCACTTAGAGTTAATTACTATTTTGTGACTAAGTAAATCAAATCAAATCAGCTTGCAGCTGAAGCAGCGCCCATGTTGTGGTGAATCCCTGCTAGCCAACGTGTAAGTCGGTGTCGGATCTCACCATCAGCAGGGGAAAATCATTGTAACCCCCATGAAAACGTGCATTACACTTACGGGAGTAATTAGCTATTGACGCGTCCGAAAGCACTAATCCATGCATCAAGGTCGACCTGGAAGTAGCACGATGTTGTTCAACGATGATGATAAATCGAGGGCATTTCTAGAGCAAATGAGCCATTCTTTACAGTGAGTAAATGGTGTTTTCGGGCACATCAGATACTTAGGTCATTAGTTCATCCCGAAAGTGTATAGAACTTTATATGCCAGGTTTTATTGATTGATTGATTTTTTCGTGTTTCCGGGCGCGCCAACTGCTTTGGTATCTGTTATGTTCAGAATAATTGCACGCTTTACATACACAAACATTTATTGTAATCACTTGCCGAAAGTACAAAGGTTACAATTCCAAAGTCCAAAGAGCGTACCGAGTCACAAACCAAAATCTAGAAACCAAAAGTCCGGGAGATGTACCAAGAAACAAGCAATGTCGTAATCAGAAATCCACTGTACAATCTCCTCGTCAAATTCAACTGGGCGCACGGTCACTAACGCTCTCCACTCCATTCAATAGCCAATTACTCGTCTTCTCGGCTGGCGGCGCTCGCTCTTAAAGCGGGCGGCGCTGGAGACTCGCTCCTGCGTAGCTGGCTCTCCGACCAGCTCGCTTTCCGGGATTGGGCGGCGTCTTATCGCTCCGCTGCCTCCGCTGCCTACTCTGACCGCCGCTGAGCGCTGCTTTTTAGGCGCGCTCTTTAAACGTGCTTCACAGCCGCGACAGTATCAGTCCCGTAAGAGTGCATGTTTCTTCTCGTGAGTTGGCGGTGATCTTTCTCCGCTGGATGGCGAGATCCGGCGGCGACCTACCGGCGGCTAGTGGGGTTTCCCTCTAACCAGGGCTCTCCCACCACCGGGGCACCGCCCCAGCCGAGACAAACTCTAAGCTCCCGACCGGTCCCCCGAAATATGTGGTAGTGTAAGTGTGTGTGTGTGTGTGTGTGTGTGTGTGTGTGTGTGTGTGAGGGGATAGGATAGGACAAGGAAGAGGAAGGACAGATCGCGCGCGGTCCGTGGCCCGTTTGGTGGGGTACTGCTCCGGCATTCGCCTGGTGTTGATCGGAGGAATCACGGAAAACTACCGATCGGAACAGCCGGCCACTAGAATTCTCCTCCAGACACCGAGTGGATTCGACCTATCTGAAAAGTTAGTGTCGACAATCCTGCCGCCGTCTGGACTCGAACCTCCTGGTCAGAGGCGCTGCAATGGCATCAGTTGATGCACTGAGCTACCGCTTCCGGTTTATATGCCAGGAGGTGCCATGTTCCTATCTTGCTGGAATGTGAGATACGGCCTCCCGGTCTCCCAATGTGGTAGTGTATTGCATGTATGTATATGTAAGGCCGGGAACAAGGGTGAGGAAGGAAATATCGCAAGCAAACCCCGGCGCATTTGTTAGAGGACTCTAGTATTAGCTTCACATTGATAGAAGAAACGACAGAAAAATACCGATCAGAGCAACCGGCTGGTAAATTCTTCTCTTGGCAACAGATTATACTAGCAATGCAGCTAGTACAGAACCTCTAGGTCAATAATGTTGTGGACGCACCAGTGTTTCCGCTGAGCTATTACAGCCGGAACTGGACACTCTAGAACAATTTATTTATTTATTTATTTATTTTACGTCAAAAAAAGTTAAAAACTGCGTATGACGCTCGAATATGGCTGACACGAATGTGCTTTTTCCTAAAACTACGAAGGAATGCATGTAAACATTTCTAGATGTGTATTAGAGTGAAGAGATCCCAATAAATTATAAAATCAGTGGGATGAACGGTTTTATAGACAATCAATGAGAAGTTTAAAGTTCTATGGGACAACTCAACGCGGTTTTTTGTTTATAGACGCTACCGATGAGTGAACAAATGATCATTTGTATTTCCCACGTCTTAGAATTTGCATACAACAGGAATTCATGATGATTTGGGAAGTTTTAATGTTTAGCAGTATGCAAAATTCGAAAGAGAATGTTTCCTTATTTCTTTTACTAGAACTTCTTTACTTAGAACTATTTCCCTATTTCCTTATTTCCCTATTGGCTCGATCCCGTTTCCATCCCGTTTCGTTTGTCCAATATTTCTGAAGGCGTAAAAAGTTTAATTAAGTTTTTTCCACAAACATTTAGGCGCAGGTTTTCAACGTTGGTAGTACTCTATAGCAACATGCAAATATTTCTTGATATTTCTCGAGCTGTCAGAAGTTGATAAATTATTATCTGCCAAAGTAATTTTAAGCAGATCACGGGATACTTAGTTATTTAATCCTCATACTAAGAAGTGAATCAGAACGGAATGGAAACGGGCTATGACGTTTTAGGGTGGTAGATAAATACCCACCTCGTAAGTGTGGTATCTTCCTCTCCCCAATTCCCACAACTACACCAGAGCAACGTTTTCAGAGGACAAAGTACGAAGAAGCATTATACGCTGCGACTTCAAATGCACTCGAAAACGGCACTCGCAAAGGCCCTATTCCGGAAGCGTCGCGCATACTGTTCACTGACCGAGACACATACTACCTTCTGGTAACTGATACGAATGGAATTAACGTATGGGTTTTGGATGAATGAAAAAAACGAGGAACAATATTAATTAAAAAGAAACGTTTAAACTTTCTTAAGATACAAAAAATCAAATTCAAAACAAGTGGGCCAATGAGCACACCCTAATATTAATCCGATTACATTGAAGAGAAAATGTAGGTAAGGTTTAGCTAGTTTATTTAAGACGAAACCCAGAGTAACAACTTAAGCAGTCCGGGAATAGAAAAAGACTGTACAATACATATCAATTAATATATTCCAGCGTTTACAGGGCTGCTGTGAATGAAACAAAAAAATCATTGTTTTGGAGAAGTTTTCTTCCTGCCGTTTCGGTGGAAGCGGTGGCGCGTTGGGACTTGCAGACCTCGATGGCTTCTGGCTGGAAGAGGGTCGAAAGGGGCGGGGGAAGGGGTCGATGGCTTGCAGCAGCTTGTCGAGCGCCGCGGGGAGCCGGTGACGCGCCGAGTTTGGGCGTCGCCAAGCAGTCCAGGGCGAGTTCATCCAACCGTTGACCCGCGTAGAGTAGCGTCGGGCCGGGCCGAGCCAGGCCGGATGGCATGGGGCCGATCCCAACCGCCCCGCCCACCCACAACTCATGCCCCTCCGCTCCAGCCATCCCCGCCTATCCCGCACCACTCCCCCCCGCCCCCCCCCCCCGCCCCCCGCCCCGCCCCCCGCCCCGCCCCACGCCCCGCCCCACGCCCCGCCCCACGCCCCGCCCCACGCCCCGCCCCACGCCCCGCCCCACGCCCCGCCCCACGCCCCGCCCCACGCCCCACGCCCCCGCCCCCCCCCCCGCCCCGCCCCACGCCCCGCCCCACGCCCCGCCCCACGCCCCGCCCCACGCCCCGCCCCACGCCCCGCCCCACGCCCCGCCCCACGCCCCGCCCCACGCCCCGCCCCACGCCCCGCCCCACGCCCCGCCATGCCCCGCCCAACTCCCGCCCGCCCCGCCCGCACCACCCCACCCGCGCCACCCCGTGCCACCCCGCGCCACCCTGCGCCACCCAGCACCACCCCGCGCCACCCCGCGCCACCCCGCGCCATCCCGCGCCACCCCGCGCCACCCCGCGCCACCCCACGCCACCCCACGCCACCCCATGCCACCCCCCGCCACCCCCCGCCACTCCACCCCCCCCCCCCCCCCCGCCCCCGTCGTTCTCCCTGCCCCGCCCCGCTTCCCCATCACCGCCCGCTCAGCACGTCGCAGCCCCTAACACTCAACTCCACCCGTCCTCGGCGCCCCGTTCCGCACCACACCGCCCGCGGGTTGTAGGTGTAGGTGCAGGACGCAAGTCCCAGGCAGTGAAGTGGGCGGGGCGGAGGAGAGGCGGAGGGGCGGAGGAGACGAACAGGGAAAGAGGATTGGCGTAAAGCGAGAGTCGGCAAATGCCACCGCCGCCGCAGGCAGCAACCGGCGTTGGGGCGGTTCGCCGGTTCGCCGCCCCAGCAGACTTCATTCAGGTTGTACGCCGGGACGTCCGAAGCAAGGGTGGAGAAGTGGAGAGGTCCTTTTGGTTCAAGACGAGAGTGGGTCCGCCTCTATGGAGCGTCCAAACCCTTGAGCACTGCTTAGTACTTCGCTCAACGACCATTTTATTCAATTTCATTTTATTTTGGTTTTAAAGTTATATGGAATATTCTCTCCTGTTTTATTAAGTTTTGTTTGCATCTACACAAAAATTGATATCCTTGCATCTTTTCTTAGAAACAATTAGTTATGAAACCTGATTCTAAATCATTGATAAATTTATAATTAATAAAATTAATTAAAATTTAAAAAGTCGAATCAGGAACATTACTTTTCTTTCTTTAAGGTCAATTGCAAATTAATTTCAGAACGCATAAGAATTATATAATATAACCTTGTATATAAGGTTAACAGTTACATACTTTTTTAATTTATAATACTCATTCTGTTTTTTTTATGTTCTTGGACGTTTGAAGATACTCTTCACCTGGGCAAGTGTTTTTTGCAAAGTGATGAAAAATGAGTTTAATATTTTTTTCAAAATTCCATTATTCTACCCGTACCAAGAACTTGAATCTCAATTTAATTTCCAGCAAAATAATTCCAGATATACAATTCACGGTGTAGCATTTCTGGACCGACCCCATAAATTATGTATGCACCAAGTGCATTATACGGGTTCTAATGATCGAGCCCGACAAAATAGCCCAAGGTTCTTTGGTTCGAGTGCTTTTTCTGCCCGATATCATTAGAACCAGTTAACGCCCGTGGAACATACAATATTTTATTTCTTACCTAATTTTAATGATTCAGATTCACTTTCATTAACTAAGTGTTAATTTGACTCGGTTTGGCCTTTCATGTTTCCCTCCCATAATTCCCCTTCATAATTCCTTTAAAAGAGAACATGTAGCATCAGTCAACTGTTTTCATATTTACCTCGTAACCACGATCCTCTCGATCCTGGTAAGTTATGTAATGTCTATCGAGCTCTGCATCCAAATGACATGCTATTACGTATCGATAAAAATAAAAGAACACATCACTTAAATCCTATCAAACCAAATTAAGTTAAACCAGTGAAATCCTGGCGAGGTGAACGAGAAGGTGAATGGAGAAAGGGACCATCACTGCTTCACAATACTACTGACCAGCATTCAACAGGTAATGAGTAGTAAATCTTCTCAGTTCTCATTGATTCGGAAATTGAAACCGAACCGAGCCGAGTGAATAAAATTCAAGGATTAAACTTTTTCAATTCGTTAACACATACGTCTTTTTTCTCGTATATGCTCTTAGATTTTTTTTTAGAGATCCAAGATGAAATCGAATCAGTTGTTGTGTTAATCTTTCATTGTACTTAAAGTAATGTATTAGTTGTTGAAAAGGATGTTTTGGAAGCCGGTAGGCTGATATTCAATGTAACCGCACAGGTACACATTGAGACATTACATCATAATGCACTGTGAAATGCTTGTCAATCTAGCAAGTAACTGATGTGGTGAAACTATTCGTGAACAACGAAAACATAATTCCTGAAAGTTTCTTCGTTGTCATAAGTTTTTCACTTCAGTATATTGATTCAGTGGTGACTTGTAGTTGACATTTACATAATTGAAATAATTGAAGGCGTTGTCAACGCCTTCAATCAATTCAATTTTCACTTCAGTTTGGGAATTTTTACATTCATAGCCGGCGGCGCTAGCCGAATGCGTTTACTACGCTCCGTGAAGTCACGAAGGTTAAGCGCATTCGTGGTTGGGTGACCGCCCAGGAACCCCGGGGTCTAACGGCGTCGAGCCCCTGGCCGAAGGGATAAAAGGCACTGACTGACTGCGACGTGACGAGACTTGACAATTATTAAAAAAAGTAAAAGGACATTAATGGAGGATTACTCCCAAGTGTAAAGCGCTCAACGCCCCTTAAGGGGCTTGGAGACGCGTTGCATCAAGATGTGGACGCAACAAATTACAAACAAAAAAAATACAACAAAACTCCGTTACTTTTTTTGGAAATAAGCAACCTAATATTGGTTATATTTTCTTTTCATTTATTTCTTTATTTGAATACTGTTGATTTCCTTTGTTTGAATATTGTTCATAAAAATAATATACTTAACTCCATTTCTGTGTTTTAATTACAAAACATTGGAAATAATTCTGATTCATTGTACTATGTATTTTTCAGAGTGAACTAGGTGGTA
Organism: Teleogryllus oceanicus; assembly: GCA_964035755.1. Lineage (NCBI taxonomy): Eukaryota > Metazoa > Arthropoda > Insecta > Orthoptera > Gryllidae > Teleogryllus > Teleogryllus oceanicus. Next base: position 275,851,484 of record CAXIVR010000001.1, on the reverse strand, counting down.
CTCAGTGAGTAAAAATTATTTTAAATTTAAATGTTGTATCACAAAAAAATGATAATTAATCGTAATGTTTTGAATTCCTCCTCCCAAACCACTGTTCGATATGCAGTCTGGCTATGCCTTCCCAAGAGTGAAAGGGGATTACCAGGGAAGCAGTTGTGAGGGGAAACCTGACCAAGGGATATAATCGTGTGAATCTATCACATAACCCCCCTCCCTGGTTCTCGACGTAGTGATGACGTAGTGATACATTTTATTTTGTTCCAATTTATTTTCCTAATTTCTATCTTTAATTTCTTCAATTTTTCCTAAATTTTCTTTACTACAATGAGACATCGCATTCTTTCGAAAAAAGAAGAAAAAAGGATAACACATTATAATTTATAAGACTTTGTAAGTTTGATTAGTAAGAATTTCACTATCTTTCATTCCTTGCCTTTTACTTTCTCGTATAGTACCTGTATACGGAATAAATACATGCTGAGAGAAATGTATGTGTTGTTGAAGGGAAACGATGGTAAGGTTTCGTTCGAAACATATGTTTTGGGGATCTCAGCTACCGAAGTTTTTTTCTCTCTCTTTTTTTTCTTTTTTTTTCTCCCCCCACGAAGTCCCTCTGTCAACAACACTTGCGTGTGGCACATCTGATGGAACGAAATCCTTGACTCCTGAACACTAGCTTTCTCGGTTCAACATCGAAGGTCATACCGGGAGCGGTAGCTCAGTGCATCAACTGATGCCACTGCAGCGCCTCTGACCGGGAGGTCCTAGGTTCGAGTCCTAACGGCGGCAGGATTTTCGACAATAGCTTTTCAACTAGGTCGAATTCAGTCACTGCCTGGAGGAGAATTCTAGCGGCCGGCTGCTCTGATCGTTTTCCGTGGTTTCTCCGATTAACAGCAAACGAATGCCGGAGCAGTACCCTACCAAACGGGCCACGGACCGCGCGCGATCTGTCCTTCCTCTTCCTTGTCCTATCCTCTCCTCTTACACACTCACACTAACATGCACTACACTACCACATATTCCGGGAGACCGGTCGGGAGTTTAGAGCTTGACGCGGCGTGGGCGGTGCCCCGCTGGTGGGAGAGTCCTGGTTAGGGGGAAACCCCACTAGCCGACGGTAGGTCGGTGCCGGATCTCGCCATCCAGCAAGGGGAAAATCACCGCCATCTCCCGAGAGAAAAACATCCACTACACTAAAGGGACTAATGTCTGAAGCAGTTGACGCGCCTGGAAACACGGAAAAATCAATCAATCAAAAAACCGAAGGTCATGTGTTCAAATACTAGCTAGGACAGACATTTTTGCGGATAGAGAACACTTGTAGAGCCATCATTGGAGGACCCTCCAGTGAAGTAATTCATTGCTGGCTGCGGAAAGCATGTAATCGAAACAAATGTTTGTCATTTCTGCACGAACTTAACAAGTACTACTATAATGTTACATAAGTGTCACAAATAACACGAATAAAGATGTGCTGGTGTAGTAAAATTAGTTTCTGACTTAGATTATATTTTTTTCGAACTCATGTTTATTTCTGCATAACTCACTTCCTGTTTGTTGAAATTAATTTCATTTAAAATAACAAAATTTATCAAAGATTTTAACATATCGCACCCCACCAAAACCGCTATGTTGATTTCTCTGCCTGTTTTGTCGAGGTTTAACTGGTGTCGAAAATCCTCCAAGGGCGGGACTCAATCTGAGGATACTTGCTTTGCAAGACTTCAAAAGCGGACTTGCTACTAGTACAAACACTAATGCGCCCGGCTAAAATGCTTAATTGCCTATAATCACAGGTTCGTCGCGGCAACTCCCACTGTTCATTCTGCCATGAATATCTAATTTTGTAGAATATTATAAAGATTTCTTATGTCACAACAGTCGACATAGGCGGAAGCGGTTATAATTAACTCAAGTCCAGTTTAATTGATAGATCATGTTTATTAAAATCTTCAGATCTACTTTCATAGTCGAGCACACAGGTACACCGTAGCACTCGGTCAGGTCGGGCGGTAAAGGCAGCGGGCTGAGAGGCAGGCGCCGGCAGGCAAGGGTTAGGACATCGTGGCAGGCAAAGGAATTAGAACATCGTGTAAAAATAAACGTACTCTCTACTTTATTTCTAAACGTCATGACGTATCTCAAGATTTCCTTATCTACTTTAAAAAATACAAAACATTGTTACGAAAAGTCATAAGGCAGTCTAAAATCATGAAAAACGATCAGGATATTTTGAACTCAAATAATAAAACAAAAGCAATGTGGAATATAAAAAATACTACCAAATCAACTAGAAAACCCGTCGAGAATGTTGTTTTAAAATATAACGATATAATTGTGTACGATCCGGCAACAGTGGCTAATCTCTTTAACCAATACTTTTCGAGAATTGCTGCCGATCTCACTAAGGGTCTTCAGGCACAAAATAAAAAAAAGGATGGCCTCAGTCGCTTCGCGAGGATGCGACGCGCGCTGCTTCGGTTCCCTCGGAGGGTGGCGCCGCGCCGCGCCGCGCCGCGCTGCGACGCGGCACTCCTCCAATGGTCCACGATTACAACCTCCGGCTGCTGGTCGCTTCGGTAAAAGCAGAACTCTTCGTACACAAGTGCGACTCAGTTTGATTTTGATTTTTTCGTGTTTCCGGGCGCGTCAACTGCTTTGGTCATTAGTCCCGTAAGTGTAGTGCATGTTTTTTCCTCAGGAGATGACGGCGATCTTCCCCCGATGGATGGTGAGATCCGGCGCCGACCTACCGTCAACTAGTGAGATTTCCCCCTAACCAGGACTCTCCTACCAGCGGGGCACCGCCCCAGTCGGGACAAGCTCTAAGCTCCCGACCGGGCTCCCGGAATATGTGGTAGTGTAGTGCATGTTAGTGTAAGTGTGTGTGTCAGAGGAGAGGATAGGACAAGGAAGAGGAAGGACAGATCGCGCGCGGTCGTGGCCCGTTTGGTAGGGTACTTCTTGCATTCGCCTGGTGTTTATCGGAGAAACCACGGAAAACAACCGATCAGAGTAGCCGGCCGCTAGAATTCTCCTCCTGACAGCAGCTGAATTTGACCTAGCTGGAAAGCTAGTGTCGAAAATCCTGTCGCCGTCAGGATTCGAACCTAGGACCCCCCGCTAAGAGGCGCTGCACTGACATCAGTTGATGCACTGAGCTACCGCTACCGGTAAGTGCGTCTCAGGCTGCCTTTCGCGATAGCTAACTTGTGCAGTTTTGTGAACGCACGAAGTACAACACGCCACTGCGGAGCGGCCATTCCTACCCTTTACGGGTATCTATGGCCAATCCTGCAACATGAAAAAGAAAAACCGATCAGAAAGATATTAGCCAACTGGCGCGCGCATTGCGTGTGCAGTGATTCTGAGCTTATGTCTCCTTTCGCTGTTTCAGATTTCTCTTACTCCAGGAACTGCTTAGGTTGCTTATACTTCGCCCGTTTATCGGGTTCGTGACTGCCTTTCCCCAGGGCGGAGGCGCCCTTATAAGGGTGGCCGGCGGGGAGCTCGGGGTGGGAGGGGGGTGCATGATTCAGGGCCGCAACTCATGCCCTGCGTCAGCGCAGGGCGTGCCTCAGCATGTCTTGCTTTTTTTTAATATTAATTTTTGAAGAATTTACATTGCTCAGTAAAAATAAGTATACATATGTATTTACAGACTTATATGCTAACCTTAAATATAATATTTCATGCTATTACAAAGGGAAGGAAATCCCTTTTCGGGTCCCCAGTCTGGATCTAAATCTTCAAATTGTTTTAGGAATATGTGATATGGATATTTGTTTTTGATTCGTGTGTGGTAATTGGGGATTTTGGCTAGTTTGAATGGTGATAGGGCTGGGATTTGAGGTAGGTTATGATAAAAGTTGGTGGTGAGATATGTGATGTATTGTTCAATGGGTTCCAAATTAAACTCGTTGTGAAGTTGATTGTTGGTTATGTACCATGGGGCTTCAGCAACTATTCTTAAGAATTTATTTTGCAGGACTTGTAGTTTATGGATGTTAGTTTTAGCAGAATTGATCTAAATTGGCTAACGTACAACATTAATGGTCTTAAAATTGCAATGCATTTATATTGTATTGGGCTGTTTCTGTAAAGTAGTGGTTGTAGTTGTGCAAGTTTTATTTTAGCTTGGATCACTGTGACATTTATATGTTTTCCCCAAGTTAATTTGGTATCAAGATATAAACCTAAATATTTTACAGGTTTATTGGGGAGGGGTACCAATTCATTGATTTGTTATTTAGAGTGGGAGGAAGTGAGGGAGTGTGGGGTCTTAAAGTAAATACCGCATGTCTTGCTAGGGCCAGCTATGAGGACGTCATAGCGTGGTGAGAGTGGACGCGCCCGTGTGCCATCGACAAGCGTCAACTGGCTGAGGGCAGGGTGCGAAAAAGGGCTGATATACCACACTTGCCATTTAAGCATTAAATACTTTCCAGTATATTACTTTTAGTTCCGGCCCGTATGCCGCCTTCAGGAACGATTTTTATCCCTTAGCCGATATTGAGCTGATACTATGAAAGTGCCGCTTTCGGCGAACGCAATGAAAGTGAACCCACGCACGCACGTCAACACACGCGAGCTCACAAAGTGCGTTTATTGCACTCCCATTCATCAGTAAATAAATAATTCTGCAATCGCTTTGTAGCGCATCGCATATCCCGACGTTATGTTTCACTGCTCTGTGAGAGAACGCTAGAGTGGAGCATCTGTAAGAGCAGCTGAAGTTGCAGACTCCGAATTATTCGTTGTTTGTTTTTTTACATTGGTTTGTATAAAAATTGTAACTTTGAACCATACCTTCTCAAAAACGATTCAATTTTTTTCTTCAGAGTTGTTCCATGGATAAAGCTTTGAAATGGCACAAGTATCATTTTCGTTAAACTTTCTGAAACTTTCGAAAATTGCAAAAAGTTAAAAATAATGCGAGAAAGTTTGCGATGTTGCAGCATTACAAGTTTTTAAAATATTTTATTTGAACAATACAATTCTTTGGTGTCTTTTATGCAAATTGCATTTTACCGACAACCACATGTGCTTAAGTTTTTATTGTGATGACATTCGAATTATTTATTGTAAACTCAAACATTTCATTATAACAATATCTCATTTGTTAACTTTCAGTTATAATTGTGGTCTTCACTTTTAAATTATCTTGTACAACTAGAGTGAGTTTGATTCACATGACCACGAGATCTGTGTACTAGATTCATGCATCGTATTATGTTTTCTCAAATAAACTAATTCATTTCCATGACAACTACTATTGTGAAGTAGTTTTTATTCAATGCAATAACAATTTTTATATTAAAGCTACACTTTTCGTATCTAAATGTTTCTATCTACTCCCATTTTGCAGATATAAGTTAGACATTTCTTCCTTTCTTAGTTGTTGTTTGGACAATCCCCAAATTAGTTTATGCCAGGTTTCCCTGCTTTCCTCAGATACCAAGAACACTGGTGGTTCTTCTTGTCATTTACTTAATTAGCTTGAGTTCCGAAGTTTAAGTGGAAGGCAAACACGTTATATCCACTATACGCCCGCTTGCATCAACACTATCGATGGAATTCAAGTACTCCCATCTACCATCGCTAAAATCGGAAAAAATCTTCAACACCTAAAACAAAAAGATTCCGAATTTCGCAAATACCAACTAAACGAAGTCTGAACTATTCGTGTCGTTTCTTACAATATGCGTAGTTCAAAAAGTCAATTTATAAGAGAAGAAAGAAATGTACTGGACCACAAAGATAAAACATTTTAAAAATCAAATACTGAGCACCGATGGGACCACTCCTATTATATTTCATTGATCAAGTTTTTTTAATATCATATGTATGGGTGGTACCGGAAAAATATATTTCAATGTGCTAGCGAAAAATGTTAGTTTTCTATCTAAGAACAATATCTTCACCAAAGAAACAGCATATAAAATGAATTTAGAGGAAACACAAACTCAATAAACACCTTGAATTTTTCACAAGATTTTAACTATGAGTAAATATTATTTAATGGAATCTTTTCAACGGAATTTTAAAATATTTTTATTTTGATCTTAAAATATTACTTAAATGAATCAGTGTGTCACATTTGTCGGAATATGGCTAATTTTACGTTAAAACCATAGAAATAGATAGTTCAAATTGCCATAGCTTCAAGACTAGTAATGTTTATCCAAAATACTTTTCAATTAGATAAAATTAAATCTCTGCTTTAGCATCGTGCTAAGAGAAATTAAACCTTTTCACTGCAATCTGATAACAATTGAGTCGCGCGCAGTCGGTGTCGACTCGCAATTGTGATGGCGCCTCTGATATCTCTATTCACTGTTAGGCTGCATTGAACGTATTTAAGGAGATATCAAACAAGTTTGAAAATTATTAGACTTTAGAGAACACTATAAGGCGATTGGAAGCTTGAGCAGAGGTAGTTTTTTCTCGCCTTTCTTCGTACTTACGTAGTAAAGAGAAAGTATTGTAATGCTGCAGAATAAATTGGCGATACTTTGATAGAAAAATCTTACTGTGAAGCCATGGTGTTGTAAAACTGGATAAATCTTGTTCCCATATATAGCAAATTACTTCCTTTACATATTCTGTAGTCTGGATCCACAATTTGTACATTCTTCATACAGCAAAATCGATTGCCGACTGTGTTAGTTTGTGTCTGGGTTTGTTTCTCTGTCTGTCCGTTTGTCTGTGGCCAACACTAGCTCCGAAATCGTTCAGACGATTTTGTCGATAATTGATAATCCTCAGCCGACCTATACAAACTAGAGGCCCTGCGAGACGAACTAGTCCCAACCCCCTCCATAGTTTCAAAAATTTCTCAAAAATGACTCCAATTTTTTAAATTAAAACATCCCAACGATGGTTCGAAGCAGTCAATAAGGTATACAATTGTTCAATAGTTCGGAAAAGTTCTAGAAGATGCCTTTGCCCTAAAAGAATGCTGTCCACATGAGTTAAGAGTATGGTCTATGCACCTGTTGAAAAGAGCTTTCTATTTCTTTTCTTTGTTAATAGTGTAACGATTCTATGTGGTGAATTAAAACACGGATATTATTTTTAACAAACACGTTTATTTTGTTTCTTAAAAACACACTAAAAATCTACGATTTATGTACGGATTGTCTTCACAGTTCTTGTGTTCACTTGGTTATTTCTTTATACGACACACTTCTCTTAATTATTTATTTTCTCTGTTCACTTCCTTTGTACTGTCGCACAGTCCTTCTAAACCCTGTCGCACTGTCTCACCACCGTCCGATGCACTAACCACAGTCCACTGCGCTGGCCACAGTTCACGGCGCTCGCCATAGTCCACTGCACTGCTGTTCACCGACTGCACCGTTGTTCGCCGACATGCACACACTTCACAGCTCACCTTCCACTTGAGACTCACCAGCGGCCGCCGGCAGCCGCAAATTTATACCTGGTTGGCGCCCGCCGGACCTTTCCGGAACTTGCGTCACTCTTCTACGCGACCCGCGAATACCCCGGAACCATTCAGTTCGGGGGCGACGTCAGACGATGCATTCCAGGCAGCGGATTCCGGAAGATGATGCAATAAACATTACAATAACTTGTATACTTCCAGGAATTCCAGCCATAGTAACAGCATTATTGTATCCCACCACGCCCAAAATTCTGTGCACATTTTAAAAACTCGGCGATCCCTACCCTACGCCATATACAACTTTAATTTTGAATACAGAAAAAATGAACAATTTTTGCAAGGATTGGTAACAAATGTATTTGCTCCGATGTAATAAAATCTATTGTCAAGGTTAAATCAGCTATAAATGTGGGATCATCATGTCCATCGTCAAGGAATAATACTTCCTGCCGCCACAACATGGGGAATGATAATTTTAATAAGTAGATTTTCCACTGAATTCTAATTTGTTATCTAGGTCATTATTCGAGTTAACGTTTTGGCGACCACTATTGGAGTTAACGTTATGGTAACTGTAAAGATGAAACGATATGGTGATGATAAGGGTTGAAAGAACGAATACCAATACAACCATGCCCGAGGCTGGACTCGAACCGCGAGTGTTTTCTTTTCATTTATTATTAATTTCTTATTGACGCAACCAATTTGAAACATGATATTGTACAATTTACGGGTTCTTTATTGCAAAAACTTTTTGTTTCGGCCGCAAAGAGAACTGTTCCGTTTCGAATCGCCAAAGGCATATCGTTTACGTACAGTAGGAAGAGAATAGGTCCTAAAATCGATCCCTGAGGGACTTCACGTGCAATTGGCAAAGAGTCGGAAAGGTGTGTACGTAATATTCCATCATTCCAGTAAGGTATTTCTATTCTCTGAGATCGTTGTTTACCCTTCACTGGTCGCGTTCACAATTGAAACGCGAGTGGTCGCGTGGATTACAATTGTAATCTATTTATTAAAAAGTTCTTATTAACAATAGTTTACAAATAAATTGTCTTTTAGTTCAAATATGGACAAGTAATGGTATCTAAAACATTCAATTTTGAAAGTAAAATGTCATGATCAATGACGTCAAAAGCTTTTGAGCGATCTAAAAATAATCCAATAGGTGCCTGGGTTTGATCCAATGATGTGGCGACATCTTTAAGAAAAGAAAATATAGCTGACAATCTGAAATCGCGTCGTGTTTACTGAGAAAGGTTTCCATTCGTACGTAAAAATGTCTCTCTAATATTTTTGGAAAAACAGATAGAAGAGAAATGGGCCGATAATTTTGAATTTCAGTTTTATTGACTTTTTTGAAGAGCGGCTTAATTTTAGCTGTTTTAAAAATATCTGGAAACGTTCCGGTGCATAAGAATGCATTAAATATGTGACTTAACGGGTTATAATAGGTCTTTAAGGTCTCACAGGTCTTTAACGAGGAATCCGGGAATTCATCTGAACCGGACGAATATTTATTTTTTAGTTTACCGATTATTTTGAGAATTTCATAGGAAGAAGTTTCGGAAACGAACCTCGTGTCTAAAATTTTAGGAGAAATGTCAGATATTGAATTTTGTGGCTGAAGGCTCTTAGTGAAATCGGCAGCTATTCTCGGAAAGTTTTGGTTAAATGACCAGTCACTGCTTCAGGGCCACTTGACTCAGGGCATTAACTGATGTCACTGCTGTGCCTCTGACCGGATGGTCCTAGATTCGAATCCCGATGGTGGTAGGATTTTTCAACACTAACTTGTTAGCTGGGTCGAATTCAGTCACTGTCTGCAGGAGAATTCCAGCAGCAGGCTACTGGAATGCGGATATCGGAGCAGTACCCTAACAAACGGGATACGGACCGCGCGCGACTACCTCTTCCTAGTCCTGTCCTACCCTTACACACAATTACACTAACATGCACTACACTACCACATATGCCGGCAGGCCGGTCGGGAGCTTAGAGCTCGTCCTGGCTGTGGCCAGTACTGGTGGAAGACACCTGGTTGGGGAAAACCCCTCTAGCCGACGGTAGGTCGGCGGCGGATCTCGCCATACAGAGGAGGAGGACAACCGCCATCTCCCGAGCAAAAAAGTACACCCACTGCATTTACGGGAGTAGCGGCCATAGTAGTTGACGCGCTCGGAATCACTAACAATCAATCAATCTTTTCCGTCTCCTTATGTAATAGATACAAATAGTTAAACAACGACGAATTCCAATTAACAATATGTTAGTCTAATGTCTGTTGAAATATTACAGAATTACTAAGGCGAGATACAAATAATATAATAACTGAATTAATCCTAATAGCAATACACAACTAAGGTAATCGCGAGTTACTAAAGTTCATTAATAACAAAACGCCCAGTTTAGTGTCATTTACACTTGCAACACAGATAACACCGAGATATTTCAAGAAGGGAGACTTAAGGGTATAAAGATGCATCTCCTATCATTAGCCTACAGCAGCCGCGGGCCGCTTCGAATGTAGAAGACTCGAACAGGCCGGAGTGCCAAGATACGCCAGCACGACAGACGGGCTGTGAGTGCGCAGGTCGGTTGGCAAGCTTAGAACATCGAACATTTTCTCAATATAATCTGATATGTATCGGCCGATACTGTTTCTTTAGAAAACAAGTCCAATTATTCGGTGTCAAGAAGTGTGTCACACTATACTCCAATCTTCTTTGAATTCAATTTTCTTCTACTGCTTCCTGTGGCTTCTCAGTAGCCCAGAGTCTACTGTTTTGCTAGTTAATACATTCATTCACATGAAATTGTCTCATAACTAGAAAAACTCTTTATGAAGTGCCTCAAGTCCTTCGCTAACAAAACGTAATAGTTAATTACAGTAGTAACTCATGCGAGCAACCCGATCAGGGACCTTAAGGTTCTGAGATGTTCGCTTTTTCAATGCGCATTTTCAGTTTTTCTGTGACACAGTGCGCACTTCCGTAGGAAAGATTATATTGCTGCTGAATCTTCCTTAATAATGTTTTCCGGGAAATTGAAAGGACATCCCGAACTTCGTGTAGTTTCCGGTGCGGGAGCAATGTATGTCGGCGACTGCGTGACCGAACAAACACGCCCCTTATCTCGCGATACCATTTCACTAACCGAAATGGTTCTCTTTTTCGTAATAGACTCAGATGAAAATAATTCTCAAAAACCTGCCTGGCAGTTTGCGGCAAAGATTGCGTTCGGAAATAACCCTCCACCACAAATCTACATTGCTCTATTTTGATGTGTATCGTAAGCTGACTTCAAAATAGTGAATGAAGACGCTGGCTGTTTTGCTTTGAGCGGGAACGTCGCAAACCACAGGATTGGGGCGTGTGAAAGATAGTGGGCGGTGAGTGACGGGAATGTCGCAGAAATACAGTCAAGGTGTCCCAGAAGCTGTGCTGCAATTCTTTTACTTTTCTCCCAGTGCCTCGCACAGCAGAGTTGCGTTATAAACTGATCATCCTATAAATATCTAACTTCTTCGCTGTTACGTTTACATTAAACTGTACACACCAAATTTCAAAGAGCCTACGTTGTTTTTCTTCCACACTTTTAACCAATTTTCTATAAATTAAGTTTAAATAAAAGAACTGAATATGATAACAATACTTCTTGAAAATGAATTTTTGAAGTGCACATTTCTTGCATTCTAACTACAAAAATACAGTGATTAAAAGGATCATTTTCTAGTTGGCGGAATGGCAAAATACTAGGGAGTATCAAGCCCTATCACAAGTTAGCCAAAGTTTGTGAAATGAATTTAATAATTTCTTCATGTTACTCGCCGACCATGCCCCACAATTTAGTTTGGCACGATTTAGTTTGAAAAGAACCGGCCATAGGTAAGTCAACAGAGTATGACTGAAATCGTTGTCGCCAACTACTAGGGCCATCAGTCCCGTAAGTGTAGTGCACATTTTTTCTCGTTTGAAGCGAAGTTCTTCCTCCGCTGGATGGCGAGATCCGGCGCCGACCTACCGTCGGCTATCGAGGTTTTCTCTAACCAGGTATTTCCCACCAGCGAGGAATTGCCCCAGCTAAAACTCCCATAGTTCTAAGCTCCCGACCGTTCTTCCATCATGTGTGGTAGTGCAGTGATCGTTACTGTGTGTGTTGGGGAGAGGATAAGGCAAGGAAGAGAAAGGAAAGATCGCGCACTGCCTGAGGTCCGTTTGTTAGGGTATTGTTCCGGCGTTCGCCGAGTATTAATCGGTGAAACCGCGGAAAACTACCGATCAGGGCAGCCGGCCGCTAGAATTCTCCTCCACACGGCGACTGAATCCGACCTAGGTGACAAGCTACTGTCGAAAATATTGCCACTGTCGGGACTCGAACCTAGTACCTCCCGGTCAGAGGCACTGCAGTGACATCAATTGATGCCCTGAGCCATCTCTCCCAGTTTTGGTTGGTGTAGCATGGTGTGGTTGTTACTGCCCCAAGCCTCTCAATTGAATATTAAAAAACATCCATTTATTAATCTAATTATTAATATTTTACTTGGATATACACTGACTATCCTAACTCTAAGCCTCTGATTATTATTATATTACCATTGCTTAATCTACAAGAAGCTTGGCCCCCTCTTTTGCAGAAAAATCACAGGTTAACGGTCGCGTTTTGGCCGAAAATGCTTTCATTGAAAGGTAGTTTGTTTAAACATGACAAAATTGAATTCAATTCTTCTTATTCACTTTTATAACGATTTATCACCAGTACAATGCACTTCTGTACCCTCTGAAACCAAGCACGTTTTCTTCTTGCCAGATACAAATTTACTGCTCCACAAGCACAACTCCTTATTCCTCCCCACAGCAAGCCTTGTAATCTTTTGTTAGATGCCTTACTTTTCCAATTAAAAGTTTTCAAAACCACGATTTACAAAGTATTATGAATATGATTGAAATGTATTAGTGTAAGAACGATTGTGTAAGAAACTCGCATATTACTCATACGCAAATAAAATAATTTCGAATATTGACTACGATGTGATATAATTATGGTATACTTTTCAATTCATGTTGGAAGCAAACTTATTCATTTTGCACCCGTGCTTCATGATAAAATATAAACCGATTCATTTATCCTAATATTCGTTTTAAGAAATACTCTCCCGTTTGTAAATCTTTTTTCCAGAAACGAATGGATGTGATTGAAAAATTCGAATATCTTGAATAAACTGATTGGATTTTGACGAGTATAACCAACGGATCAGGTTTCATTTTACTTTCGTATAGGCAATATTGAGGTAGCGCACAAATTCGATTCCACATTTTGATGGAAATACGTCTTTTAAAGGGCCCTGCTACCGAAAAGTGGGTTTTTAAATTCCATCTGTTCGTTCATCCGTCTGTCTCTCCACCGGAATGGCCATGGTATGTTTCCAGTGTGATCGTCAATGCAGTTTATCTTCAAAAGCTTTTTTATTTATTTATTTAAGAGCGCATCAACATCTAGGTCATTAGCGACCACTATTGAAGTTAACATTATGGTAACTGTGAAAATGAAACGATACGGTGATAAGGGGTGACAGGACAAACACAAATACAATCACGATCAAGGCACCGGGAGCGGTAGCTCAATGCATCAACTGATGTCACTGCAGCGTCTCTGACCGGGAGGACCTTGGTTAGAGTCCTGATGACAGGATTTTCGACACTAGCTTTCCAGCTAGGTCGAATTCAGTCGCTGTCTGGAGGACAATTCTAGCGGTCGGCTGCCCTGATCGGTAGTTTTCCGTGGTTTCTCCGATCAACGCCAGGCGAATGCCGGAGCAGTACACTACCCATCGGGCCACGGACCGCGCGCGATCTGTCGATCCTTGTCCTATCCTCTCCCCCTTACACACACTCTTACACTAACGTGCACTACACTACCACATATTCCGGGAGACCAGTCATGAGCTTAGAACTCGACCCGACTGGGGCGGTGCCCCGCTGGTGGGAGAGTCCTGGTTAGGGGGAACCCCCACTAGCCGACGGTAGGTCGGCCCCGGATCTCGCCATCCAGCGGGGGAAGACCACCGCTATATCCCGAGAAAAAACCTGCACTACACTGACGGGACTAATGACCAAAGCAGTTCACGCGCCCGGAAACACGAAAAAAAAACAACCAATGACCAAGGCGATACTCGAACCCGAGATCACTAGGACACTACTGCCTTCTCGACCACCGAATTGGCCTTCAAAATCTTATTTCTGATATAATGTTCAACATTATTTCTCCTTTGATCTCAGGTTGAGACGAAAAGTAGTGTTAGGAAAATTTGAATCAGGCTGTCAAGCGATACGCTGCTCTGAACGTTAATTTTCCCAGGTTTCTGCGATCAATACCGGGCTATTGTAAGAAAACTACTGTAACAAATGAACAACGGTCCGTGCGCGATCTTTTATCGCCCATACTTATTCCCCCCTCTCCACTCACATACACGCACCTGCACTTACTTCCACTATACTATAACGCTTGTCGAAGGACAGCATTCATAGTCACACACGTCGAATATCTTATCACTTTATCGTTTGTAAATACTTGTAAATAGTGGTTTGACGTCGTATATTAAGTTCTTCCAAGAGACATTTTCATTGTCTGTTTATATATCCTCAGGATTACATCTCAATATTAACAATTGTCACTGCCTTTTCTAAATTTTCGTAAGCATAAAGAGTTTTTATAAAGCAACAGTCTTTCAAAAGCGAATTTAAGTAATAGACTAGATTGGCATAAGAGCTGGCGTCTTGGGTATAGGTCTTCTTACGCTTCCAACGCTGTCGTGCATGTCCACTTTGAGTTACATAATAAATGCATATAGGGTCGGAGGACAGACAGTAGTGCTGAGCGGGCGGAGTGGCCCTACCCAGGCTTCATTGGGGAGATGCCCCGCCGCGGCGAGGCGTATCCGAATGCCCAAAGGTGTACTTGTACGCCTCAAGGTGTCGAGAAAGGGCTCACTCTGTGGAGCCCACTCTGGGGCCTCTCCCAGCTATTACAAGCACGTGTGAGTGTGTAGCCTACGCTACGTGTACGCTGTCGAAGGGCACTCGAGAGCCTAGAGCTTGTGCCGGCGGGGGCGGTGTACCGCTGGTACACCTGGGAAAAGAAATCTCGCGTCGACATGTAAGACGGACCCGGATCTCAAGTTCCATCGAATTTATTTCTATAACCTTTCTGGATATAATATGCACTACACTTTTGGGAATAATCCTTATAATCGTTGACGCGCTCAGAAACACTAAATAATCAGTCAATCAAACAATTAATGTTTCCGCAGGTAGGAGGTTCGTTTACAATCGGGATACCTAGAAATTTTACGGAACCAGAATTTCCTCACCTCTTGTTACAAGAACTCACCCAGTGTCAAGGGACGCTTGCGAGCGTGGCTTGCGCCAAATTTAAATGTACAGCGAAACAACCTGTGAGAACAAAGTGGCAAAAAAACATTTTAATAACCACCACAAAATATGCTTCCAAACCTCGCTTGAGTGGGCTGAGCAGAACAATTTTTTCCTTCATTCAAAAACAGTGTCCGGTTAGTATTAATTCCATAGACGTTCAAAATAGGGACAAACAAGAATTCGACCCGGAGAATATCATCAGCTGACGGATTTCGCTCTTGGCGACTTTTACCTTTGTAATTGTAGCCTACAGAACGTGAAGTCAACCACACGGGTGAGATGATATAAAAGAGAATATTTTGTTTCATCGACCGAACGAATTCTTTAACGCAGAAATCACGCGGTTAGCAACCCTGATGGGTGAAGGTCAGTAGGTTTGCAGTAAAAAGAATAATTTGCCCTTAAGTGTAATAGGAAACGTCGTGATCCACATCTATATTATGTCTAATCATTAAATATCTACAGATAAAATTTCTATTATCAAAAATTCCAATACATCTTTCACTGAAATGTCTAAAAAAATGACGCCATCCAACTAAAATACCTTCCAACTAAAACGCCTTCTAACTAAAACGCTTCCCAACTAAACCGCCTTCCAATTGAAACTCTTTCAACTAAAACTTCTACCAACTAACTCGCTTACACACTAACTCGCTTGCACACTGAGAGCGTCCCAACTTCCCAATTCCCAAGCTTACCCACGAACTCGCTGCTTACCCACGAACTCGCTGCTTACCCACGAACTCGCTGCGTACCCACGACTCGCTGCTTACCCACGAACTCGCTGCTTACCCACGAACTCGCTGCTTACCCAAGAACTCGCTGCTTACACACGAACTCGCTGCTTACCCAAGAACTCGCTGCTACCCACGAACTCGCTGCTTACCCACTAACTCGCTTACCACTAACTCGCTTACCACTAACTCGCTTACCGACTAACTCGCTTACCTACTAACTCGCTTACCTACTAACTCGCTTACTTACTAACTCGCTTACTTACTAACTCGCTTACTTAATAACTCGCTTACCTACTAACTCGCTTACCTACTAACTCGCTTACTTACTAACTCGCTTACTTACTAACTCGCTTACTTACTAACTCGCTTACTTACTAACTCGCTTACTTACTAACTCGCTTACTTACTAACTCGCTTACTTACTAACTCGCTTACTTACTAACTCGCTTACTACTAACTCGCTTACTTACTAACTCGCTCTATACAACCGCATTACTAACTCGCTTACTTACTAACTCGCTTACTTACTAACTCGCTTTACTAACTCGCTTACTTACTAACTCGCTTACTTACTAACTCGCTTACTTACTAACTCGCTTACTTACTAACTCGCTTACTTACTAACTCGCTTACTTACTAACTCGCTTACTTACTAACTCGCTTACTTACTAACTCGCTTACTTACTAACTCGCTTACTAACTCGCCTTACTAAGCTACCTGCTTACTTACTAACTCGCCTTACTAACTGCTTACTCTAACTCGCTTACTTACTAACTCGCTTACTTACTAACTCGCTCACTTACTAACTCGCCTACTTACTAACTCGCTTACTTACTAACTCGCTTACTTACTAACTCGCTACTTGACTAACTCGCACTAACGCTACACTAACTCGCTTACTATAACTCGCACTAATCGCTTATACTAACTCGCTTACTATAATCGCTACAACTGCTTACGACTAACTCGTAACGAATACTCGCACTAAAACTGACCACAAAGGACTCGCAACAAAAATCCCAACGAAATGACTCCCGACGAAATGACTGACTCCCGACGAAATGACTGACTCCCGACGAAATGACTGACTCCCCACGAAATGACTGACTCCCACGAAATGACTGACTCCACGAAATGACTGACTCCCACGAAATGACTGACTCGCACGAAATGACTGACTCCGCACGAAATGACTGACTCCGCACGAAATGACTGACTCCGCACGAAATGACTGACTCGCACGAAATGACTGACTCCGCACGAAATGACTGACTCCGCACGAAATGACTGACTCCGCACGAAATGACTGACTCCGCACGAAATGACTGACTCCGCACGAAATGACTGACTCGAAAATGACTGACTCCCCACGAAATGACTGACTCCGCACGAAATGACTGACTCCGCACGAAATGACTGACTCCGCACGAAATGACTGACTCCGCACGAAATGACCAACTCCGCACGAAATGACTGACTCCGCACGAAATGACTGACTCCGCACGAAATGACTGACTCCGCACGAAATGACTGACTCCGCACGAAATGACTGACTCCCGACGAAAACATCTTCCAGCTAAAACTGGGTCATGGACGGCGCGCGATCTTCCCTTTCCCTTCCATTTCCTATTCTTACCTCTTATACACACACACTAACAAGCAGTACATATCGGGAGACGAATCGGGAGCTTAGAGCTTGTCTCGGTTGGGCGGTGCCCCGCTGGTGGGAAAAACCTGGAAAGAAAACTCCGGAAGTCGACTTGGAGGTTGTCGACGGATCTCTCCATTCGGGAAGGAGAACACTTCCCTTTATTAAAGCATGCACAACTCTTACGAGACAAATTATCAACGCCGTTGACGCGCCCGGAAACGCGAAATATTAATCAATCGAAGTGGTCGCAGTATGCAGGTGATGATTAGCCGTGGGGTGGTGCGGGTTTGCGTTGGTGACCCACCAGTTGGGCTCAGACTCATTAGGAATCATTGTTGCACGGCTCTGGCTTCAAATCACATACAGAAGTTCTTCTCCTGATTTCCAGCTATTCTCACATCGGAGACTGCTGTGGGTGCAACAGAGGAGGCGGGTTGGGAGCTCAGAGTACCCCTGACCTCTGTCAGGGCGGCCTCCACTTGAGTTCTTGGCTCCATCGTGTACTCGATTCTCCTGGGTATTTAAGAGGTGTTTTCCCCTGGCGAATTATGAGTGATTCTCAAACATTACTCCGTTGCCAACCTGGAAACCTGGTGGTCCTAAGCCGGAGGAGGCCCTACACAAGCTTATTTGGGGAGACGCTCCTGGGAAGGTAGAGTTCCGGATTTCCTGTCAACGGATAAGGTCATTAGTCACTGCTAAGGTCAACTGCTAAGTTCCCATAAGTGTAGTGTATGTTTTGGCGAGAGAGGCGGTGGTGATCTTCCCCCGACGGATAGGGAGATCCGGCGCCGACCTACCAATAGGCTTGTGGGTTTTCCTCTACCCAGATAGTTCACACCAGCGGGGCACCAGGGTTGCCAAGAAAACCACCAAAACGTCAAAAATATGGGAATACTAGCGCAGGCTTGGTTATGAGCGGAATGCAATGTGCGTTTGTTCACTGACATCATCCCCACTTCTACTTGTAATCATACTCCCAACCTAAGCGGAAGAAATATGAAACAGGAATAGATAGAGCCCATAGTCGCCCATACCCCATATGTGCGCATACACTTTGTTCCCTGCACATTGTAATGCCAAATTACTTTCAAAGGCAAGTTTCCTCGCTTCGCTCGCCCGGATCCAAGTCACGGCAAGACTCGGGCCTTCGTCCCCCGCATTCACTATAAACAACCTTGAGTCTATCCAACGCATAGTTACCAATTCACTTTTATAAGAAAGTACTTTAATGGTTCAGTTCACTAACCTGTATTACGTCACTGCGGTGATAGACAAATGAAAATCTTACAACGCATAACCCAGTCTCCGCTCGAATACTCAAAAATACCAAATTCAGAAATTATTACTTCGTGATTAAAATATGCGACGTTCTGGAAATTTAATAAATACGAAAAATATGATTAATTGTATATGATTAATTAGTATTATTTTTACAGTAAATACCCATATTTATAATGAATAAAAATATGTGTAACAACCACATGTAATAATGTGCATATCTTGTACAAGTTCACATTGTATAAGTTATGTTTTATATAATGTACACATTGTTCAAGTTTTTTAAGGAATTTCACAATGTGTGCGAGTTATGGAACTTAAGAGGTGTCATCGTCCCACCTATTGTAATGACTGAAAAAGAGATAATGATAACACTTTATAAAACCTTTCTTCAACCGAAATCATTATTTTTATTTTTTATTACTCTGATTCGTTCCTTTTCATCAAATGTGTTGCCTTTTTCCACCAATCTTTGGTTTTGGCTGGTTGGGACTAGTAACCGCCCAATTTTAAACGAGGAAATGTATTCATATAATCTTACACGCCTATAACTGTTTTTAATATGCTTAGTTATATTTGAATAACCTTTGGTAACTATTTTTTGTGATAAAATATACATTTTTTAATTAACATTTGAAAAGCTCAACGAAAACCACCAAAAATATCGCCAATAATTTTTTTCCTTAAAAAATTCACTAATGGCCAAAAAATTAAATTTAGGAAGAAAATCGTCCCAGCCGGGACAAGCTCTAAGCCCTGGCCGGTCTCCTGGTATGGTAGTGCAGTGCACATAAGCGTGTGTCTAAGTAGGGTGTATGATAGGACAAGGAATGGAAAAAAGAAAGATCGCGTGCGATCCGTTTGTTAGGATACTGCTCCGACATTCGCCTGGTAATCGGAAAAAAACCGAAAAACGTCTGATCAGAGCGTCCGGCCGCTGGAATTCTCCTCTACACAATGACAGAAATCGATCTAGCTATCTAGACAGATTCGAAAATCCTGCCAACTTGGGGACTCGAACCGAGGACTTTGCGGAGAGAGACATTGCAGTGACAGGTCGAGTGGAGCAACATTCAAATGAGCTTTAGCAATTGCAGCATTGCGTTATACATTAAAACAAAACAAATATTTCAAGCTTTGGACAACAAAGTTGCACAATAAACCAATAAGTCTAGGCAATGGTGAGAAATTTGAAACACTGTATGTGTCGAGAGTATACAAATCTTAAACATGCATGATGTTTTATGTCTTCTGGCCCTAGAGAGGACTATGAAGTCTGAGATTTTGATTTTGCTTTTGTTGAGAATATAGAGAAAGTCAGCAATCGTTATGAGCGTAAGTATGTAATACTAAGATGTGATTTCATCTTCTTTCTCGCGAATTTTTCACCTGCCACCATCCAAAGATTTACGCATTATTTTTGCCAGAGTTGTAGATATTGGTGAGAATTAATTTCAACTGAGCCACATACAAGAATCCGTTCATCAGTGTTAGAAAAAGAGCAACTCTTTCTTTTTATCTGTGGCCAGCTTACCTCAAGATGTCGTAAATTTAAGGTCCGTCTCATGACTGTTAGTGCATATTGCCACTACCTTTCTCGTGACTCAAAAAACAACGCTAATGGCTCCAACTATATTTGTATTAAGGTGTCGTATATTTCGGGGATCTCTACCTCCGCCACTGACGTTCTTTCGGTTCCGAATCGATTTATATATGTATTCTTCATTAAGCCTTTTAAATACAAAGATCATTGTAAACAGTAAGTAATTTCAAATGAAATTATAGCGACAATTACACGATGAATGATGATAGAGCTCAATGAAAGCTAGGAGAAGCGGTAATCCCTTAACTCCCGAAAGCCAGCTCGCTTTGTCTACCACAACTTTCATATTGACCGGACATCGAATCCGGACCCAATGGCTGATGTGCTAGCCATTACGCCGCGAGTAGCCCCGTCTCTGAATTGAGTGGCTGCATCACCCACTCCGATTCGTCCGTGAGTGTTCTCTTAGTGTTGTGTTGTGCATTTATAACATTAAAACTCGCACCTGAGTTTCGCAAAATATGTTCGAGAGTGGTGTCCATTTGCCGTGCTTTTAAACGTGTCGGGGCGCAGATGTTCCTGTAAATCAATATCAGATACATAATACACATTTTACACCTCTTTCAGAGACGGACGTTGTTTACGAATTTGGCGGTTTTGCGGCCCTGAAAACCGCTATGTTTTAGGCAGTTTGAACTTTGCACCCCAGTAGCCTTTCGCATTCTATGGTGGCGTATACTTACGAAAGATGTGTTCTTCGTCGCATTTTCCCACTTTTTCCCTGTCGTTTGTTCCATACTGTGCTGAACACCGAGCATTCGATGGAACCTTTTGTCACCTTAGCAACTTACAAAGGCTCGAGTGTTCATTAATAGCCTGCTAATCACCATTTCTGTCTACCAAAAGTTGGTTACCACCATTTTTAGTTTTCTAAATTTTCAGAAATTTAAGGTGTGAAGGTACAAAAAATTCCTTACTTTCAAATGATACTTGTTTTTAAAACGGAATAGCTTTGAAACTTCATTGTCAACCGAATGTTGAACATTAAATTTCAACAATTGGTCAGAATTGATTATTACATTCCGAGAAGCTGCTGGAAAGTTAAAATGGATTGTAATGGAAAATGGAAAACTCTATTTGATTATATATTTTCATATTGGAAAGGAGTTTTTATCAATTTGATAATAAATTATTTGCAACGTGATTTACATATTGATGGCAGTCCAGAAAATTTGAAAACATCCTCTTCGATTGTTAATTTAGGTTAGGTTTTTAAAAACTGACTGCAGTGCTTCACAAAACGTATTATCTCACAAATGTTTACCCTGTCCTTACACAACTAAATCAAACAAAAATACCACATTGGAATTTGCTTTCATAACAAGACATTTCACAAAGAATTGTGAATTCTGAAATATGAATTTTCAACTTCCACTATTTTATAGGCATCAGAAGGGATTATTTGGAGGAATCAGGAGTGCACATATCAATTACACTGATGCAGCTCACGAAATAGTGGACTACTACTCTTCACAATTCGAACAGGCAGCATTTCCGGTTCGAAGCTGACTGCTTGTTTGTTGGAGGTGGGCGACCATCTAAATTGAGTGCAAAATTAAAAACAGACAGCCAGTATACGCCCGAAATTGAATCGCCGCGTGGAAAATGGAAATACCTTGATGTTTAATTACTCTATACTTACAGTATTACATTGTACAAAACGGTATAGAAGCATATGAAAAATGAAATACACCAAACAAGTGTTTCAAATTGCATTCAGAAATAATTTTGAATAGACCTTTGTTTCGATTAAACTTTCTTCAAACATGTTGTGTCGTCATTCTTTTTCCTTTACTTCCCATACGAACGCAGATAATTTGGTTATGTTCCGCTGTGTAAGGGTCATTTCGAATGTAAAAAATAGACTATGATGATATTATTTCTAGTACGCAAATATAGTATTCTTATTTTTAGTTTCAGTTTGTGCTCTCCTCAGAGCCGTTAAGTATCATTTCTAATCATCGTTGAATTCAATAATCTGTTGTTTTTGGTTTAGTGTTGAAATACAAAAAATCAAGTTTTTATATAAAACCCTGCAAGAGGAAAAGGTATTTTCAACCGACGTGTAAAACTGAAAAGAAAATCCACAATAATGTGTTAATATTACAACTTCAATGTGAAACTAGAAAGTAGGGTAACAAAACTTTTCACCACATGGTGTTCTTCTCGCACGCACGTTAGTAGGGTTGAAAAATAAAACAACAATCTCTGTCGGCTTTTTCTTTCTTTTTTCAATGTCATGTTATCTGAGTTAGTAGTCTAAATTAAGGTTAACTGGTCATGGAGGTTAACTGGTACAGCCCAATTAAAATGTTCTTAGAGTGAAATTTTGTTCTAATTTGCACTAAAATTATTTAGGTATCCTCCATTGTACATTTGTAGTTATGTTGATGGTCGTAGATGGTTATTGTGGGGTGATTTCGTTACTTAAATTTGAGTAATACAAGAGTAATGTTTTCTCCATAATTTAGTTTGAACATACACATGAGAAAATTTAATCAATGAAGATCTTAATACTTTATATTAATACAATGCTGCAGAGTAAGTGATAACAACATTTTAAAAGTAAAAGCGAAAGCTTTTGAGGTTAGTTGTAAATGCAATTATGTCCCAGTTAACACCTCAGAAATCATACTGGATGTCATGTCTTAATATTTCTAATTAAGACTTGAAAATGAGCTCTAGAACAACTATGTCATAATCCAGAGGACCACCGCCTAAGGGACTCAGTGACGATTGCCGACGCAGCGTCTTTAACCGCAAAGTCCAAGTGTTAGGCCCGCAACAGACTACACCAAGAAATGCGTTGCAAGAAATGCGCAACATGAAATGTGGAAAATGGAAACAATGGACACTTATGGACGCCGACACACTAGAAACAATTTTCTCGTACGCCTCTGCGGAGGCAAAAGATCTCCTCGCTCGATTCGGTCAGCGAGAGAGTTTTCTCGGACACATTTCTACTGAATTTTTATATGACATTTAGCTCTTTTCTACAGCAGGAAAACACTAAACAGTGCATAAAATAATATTTAGAAGTAAAAGACATGAAAAACAACCAGTGTTTTGGTTACTTGAATTTTCTCTTTAAACGCGAATGAACAAGCATAAACTTGGTGAAAGATATTCTTACTTGAATGAAACCCGTTCATAATGATCAATATAAAAATAAAAATTTGGAGCAAGAAACGTGAAGGGGTATTTTAAAATGATTTTTTAAATTTATTATTTTCTTCATTCGTATTTATTAAATATGAATGAATTTATTAACTGTGAATTTTATTCTGAATTAGTTGATCGTTCCTTGTGTGTAACTGTGAATTAGTCGATAACCTATTTGGTCTTTCCACTTCTGTGGTGTCAATTATATCAAAACTTACTTCCGTTTTACGTCTAATTTCTTCGTTCTTAATTTTATTCATTAAAGTGAGTCCGCAACGTCGGCGCCAGAAGTCCATTTCCATTGCTGTCCATTTTTGTTTGCTCTGTTTTGTTACTTCCCATACCTCCGACCCACGAAAGGCAGCATTCTCTACAACAGTCTTATACAATTTTCTCTTTTCACTCTTATTTAATTTATCTTTCAATATCAGTGAATGTAGTTGTCTTAAAGCCATTCCGCCTTTTGCAATTCTGTTTCTAACATCTTGCGAACTGCCTTCATTTGCATTTATTTCTGCACCCAGGTATGTGAATTTTTGACAGTGGTTTACTTCCAAACCATCATCCAGTTTCAAACCTTTTTTTAATTTAAAAAAAAATAGTTAATTTTTTAACCCTATCCCAAGTACTCTTCATATAATTTCCGCAGCATCTTCTTAATCTTCAGCGAACAATACCTGATCATCTGCGAACTGTAGAGAGAATAACATCAGTCACCAATTTTAAAACCCATATTACTACATTTCTTCCTCCATCTTCTCAGGGCTTCATTAAAATATATTTTAAACTAAGTCGGGGCTACACAGCACCCCTGTCGTAAACCTTTATTTACTGAAAATGGTGTCGAAACGTTTCTCCCTACTTTTTATTGGGCTCGTATTATCATTGTACAAATCTTTAACGGCCCGAATCAATGCGTATTTACATTTTGTCTCTTCATTGCCATCAAGAGCCTACATAATGGAAATGTCACAGATCGATAAACACAAGGTGCGTCTCCAAGTTATGGGCGAGACGGTTGTCGGTTACCTGTCCAATACTAAAGACGTTATCAATACATGAGCGCCCCGCTAGGAAGCCGCTCTGTTCCTCGACGTCAATGAGGTCTCTTATAGACATTTATACCTCTCTAGTTCTCACACTGTTTCCTACCACCTTGCTTGACGATTTTAAAGATGAGTCCTTTTCTGAAGTCCTTTGGTATTTCGTCTCCCATTAAACATCTATTTTACAATCGGGTAAGGAGATCTAATGATAAACTGGGGCCATGCTCCAACAATTCAATGTTTACCAATCCCTGACCGAGTGCTTTTCCATTTTTACATCTCTCTATTGTATTTTCAGTCTCTCTCACTATAATATATTTCATATCATGCGATTCCTCGAGCTCTAAGTTATATGTGTTACTAAATGCGGGCCTATTTTGTTTCAAACGTTCTTCAAAATATATTTTAAATTGATCTCTACTTACAGGTTGTAGTGCTGACTTTTTCTTTTCATTTTGTCTGAGCTTCTTTATTATTTTCCATGCGTTCTTTGATCTGGCTTTGCATATACTCTGTTCTCTATCTTCACATCACCTTCCCATGCTCCAGTTTTTGCTTTTCTTCCTCTGTCTTCAATATCTTGGGTGCTAAACCATGTATAATAAGCAATTTTCTTGTCTCTCACTTTACCTGCTAAAGAATTATTCCACCATGAGTCACCTATTCCTTTTCTACCAGTATATTCTATTTCTCCGAGGTTCACATAAGCTGCTTGATGCACGGCATCTACAATTTCCTCGTAGGGTGTTTGAGTAATTGTTGGGTTCACTTCTAACAGTTTCTTACTTAATTTGAGCTTGTATAAGAAGGATATTGATGGATCTTCAAGCAAACACATTTTGTATTCTTTTGTTTGCTCCTAATCTATACACACATTTACACGCACTACATTACCACACTGCCAGGAGACCTGTCGGATTCTTAGAGGTTGTCCCGCTTGGAGCGGTGCCACATTCGTGTGTGAAACTTGACAGAGGACTCCGCAAGACAACGTGTAGGTCGGCGCCGGATCTCGCCATCCAGTGAGGAGGATCACTTCCCCCGGCAGGGGGCAAGTCTAGGGCAAAACGTATACTACACTTACGGAACTAATTAACTTAATAGTTGAAGCCCCTGAAATTACTAATCAGTTAATTCCTGAGGGGAACATGTCACTGAAAAATACCATATGCATATGCATTTTCATAATTTCATATCAAAATCGACAATTCACCTTGAAAGATTTGTTGTGTGAAGCAGATTTGTTGTGTAAAATGTCCTATTTTTGAGCATAATCTTTCATTATGAATAAAGTATAATGTACTTTGAAATATTTATCACTAAAGAATTTTGTGCAACACGTACGCTAATGGTTCTTTGCACCTCGTACTGGGGATTAAGTAATTTATTAAAGATTAAAGATTAACGCTTTTCTCAATTCCTTTTATGCATTCCATGAATTTTTGTTTAAAGCTAGAATGTTAATAATTTTTATTATTGTTCTTTACACATGAATTAATATTAAATTTTTTAATACAGTTTTGTCTAAAATAATGAAAACAAATATAAAAAATTAAAAACGGAAAAACAATCCAATTTAACCTAACTCCACCTTCTAGAGAAAAAGAGGGAGAAAACTGTTTTTGACCATGGCAAAACATTGTTCGTAATGGTTCCACTAATTTAGAATTTTCCACTTGTTCCGAAGGAATAGAATAGTTTTCACGATCTAACAAGACGCCAGATATAATCAAATATTCTTTGTTAGAATTGTCTCATTTCGAGTGTACCGAAATTCAGTGCATTGAGTAATGTGATAGGGAAGTTTTAAGAACGAGGGTCAAATGTGGTGGTCGCTCAACCCTACCGACGGTGCTGGTTTTATTCAGCGAAAATGCTCCTGGAAATGAAATGACCTTCACAGGGGATGAACGTCTTCGACTGACAATCTCATCTTTCCTTTTCTTCCGTTCCAAATCCTCTTACAGCTTCCCGAGTATTTCCTTCCCATGTTTCTCAGGCTCTATTATTAATATTTTTCCGTGAAAAATTGATTTGCCTTTTTCTTACGTCTTGAGAGCAATGTTGTAGTATGTAACGATATACTTCAATGTAACTCAGTGCCATAATAATTTTCCACAGAAACAGGAAAAAGTGAAATGAGTCAATGCGAGAAACTGATGTTATCCAGAATGTGGTTATAGGCTTGCACTCGTGGAAATTCAACTTCAAGCAGGCTTTCCACAGAATTCGAATAAATGAACAAACACCTAAAAATTACTCGTTGACGAAGGACATGATGAGGGATAAGAGGCCAAATTTATCGATTTACCCTTGAAAATAGATTTTATTACATCGGGGCGAATATTTTGTCAACAATCCTTGCAAAAAAAAACCCTCATTTTCTATCTGTATTCAAAATTCAAGAAGTATGTCTTACGGTTGTGATCCCAGAATTTTGAAAACGTGTACAGAATTCACTTCTTCCCATAGCAGGTCACACACAGTTTTTAACTGTTTTTGACGTAAAATAAATAAAAATATCACAATCAAACAAACAAATTATATTAGCCGTCGCTGATCAAATAAATCGTTTGTTTCCTCTTGGCATTTTAGATAAATGTAAAAGCAGTACTTTGGCAACAAGCTACGAAACGTGCACAGTAGTGGTTTGCTCTAATCACTTCCTTTCAATTCTCAGGGCCACACAGACCAATTTTTCTCTGAGCTTGCCATCAGTCAAGGAAATCGCCAACCGTCTCCCGATTACGCGGAAACGATGCGAACAAAGTAGTACATGTAAAGGTGAGACAAAAAAAGTCTAGGTTTTAAACATAAAATATCCAAAGATACATATTCGAGCAAAAGTCTTTTCGTAGTTTCCTGATTCATGCATTACAGCATTTTAATATGATTTTTGACCAGATTTATTATGATGCTGGTAATCATTACAGAATTGCAGTTGATGACGATCCCGACCATTATCACAATTAATGTACCCTTAACCATCGCGTCGCCATTAATACGTCGCCGGAAATGTGTCTTGGAGTTTTCTCCTTCCACTTCAATGATCGTTCTAAACTGCAGTTTGAAACCATGTAATATCATAACAATTCAAATAACTGAAAATATTCTGATGAGCGTGGATTCACCAACCTTTTTAAAAATGAAGGACAATATAATTAAATTGTTCGCATTAATCAAATAATTGTATTTCGTGGTTTACATGTCTGAACTACGTATTTACGTATTTCAAAAAGCAAATATATTCCGTTAAATAGATCCTAAAAATGGAGATGAATTGAATTCCTAGAATCAGTGTCCATCAATTAATTATGCCGGTAAGAGAGATCTAGTTTTATGAAGACAACATATTTTGACCTGAAAAGTTTTTGATTTCTTTTATTGCTGGTCTAAACGTGATCTTAAAAGAGTGTCTGCCAACCATACATTGCATCCTGTAAAATGAGAATGCTACAATTGGTGGGCCTGAGAGTTCACGCTACGAACTTAAATGTCCTAAAAAATTAATTCATTTTTTTCTCTTTAACTCACATTTCTTTCACTGACAGTTCATTAACTCACAGCGAAATATTAATGCTGATTCACAATTTTCAATTACAATCGAATTTTATAAAATTGCAATTCTGAATTTCAGTTTGAATCCAGCTCATCCTCTGTTCAGGTGTCCCACCAACTATGGGCCACTCTCATAACTTTTAAACTATTCACAATATCAAAATGCATTTTCCAAAATGCTGAATCATGGGGGCAAGTAATATCCCCCATGGTATAGAAATATTGTTTGAAATATTTCTAGTTTTTGAGAAATTAAATCATCTTCGATTTTTTTCATGAATATAATATTCTATTATATTAATGTGTTAAGTTCGAGAGTGTACTATTTAATTTACGGCAGCAAATGTCTTATTCAATAAGTTATTAAAACAAAATATCGACTAAAATAATAAATTCAGTAACATTTACTTTTCTGATTCTATCAAAAGTTGCACAAGCACAAGCAATGCCAACAGCAAGCCCTTCAGCCCGTGATTCTCTTCACTGCCGCTTGATAATTGTCCCACCAAGTGTGGGCCACCCCCCCACCCACCCACCCACCCGCAACCTCTAAGCGGTTTACGATAAAGAAATGCAGTTTTCGCTTAACAATGAATCCTGGGACTTGCAATATGCTGTAAAAATATTAATAAAGCAATTCTGGCTTTCACGACTGGATATACTTGCACTAATCTAATTACATTCCGGGCTGGATGGGTTTACTCATTAGGCACTGGGGATATCTGCCGCAGTAGCAGACGAGCACGGAGTGTCCGATATGCCACGACCATTCAGTCCGAAAGGCAATTTTAATTGTAGACATAATGTTCGGAAAAGTTCTTAGTTTCTGGGAAATTTATTTATCTTTGATATTTTAAATGGAAGTATTTATTTTTCTTCTTGGCAATGGATAGATCATAAAGAGGATATTACAATGATATACGAAATGTCAATGTTTTGATAGACATTTGAATATAAAATTACACTTTCATACATGTTATTTGAATTTGAACGTAAAATATTTCCTGTAGCAGCCATTCTAACTGTTGTCTTTGGGGAAGATGGCATTTGCAGCGCCGAGACTGTCATCGGAGATGGGAGCCAGCGGTGTGACAATGGGGTATAAAGGTGTATATACAGCAATCCATGGTCATGTCACGATGGACACAGGAATATACATCAATATAAACGATCAGAATTAAATATTTGTTGCATTGGTTCTGCAATATTAAACTCTTCTGGTTGAAATTCCAAAGCATCGACGTATAGCGTCACAAATCACCACAGTCAGTTCGTCGGCTCTTGCACACACAACTGCAGATGTGTCTTGTTGTCAATGAGGGACACAGAGCTCAGTAAATAATTTATGTACGAGTATAATTTATTTACGTTGTAAAATATGTACGAGTAAATATTTTTATTTTTGTAAACTTACAATTTTTTGTATTTGAGTAGCGGGTACAATCAGTACTTGAGTAATAGCAGAATGAGTAACTTCCTATAATCTAATAAATTATTTGGAGATATTAGAGAGAAAATCTTAAGCCCTATGCTTGTAATTGAAATTTTTTAAAGTGCTGTCTTTTTCTCCGACCCCTTCTTCGAGCTATTATTCATTGAGTTCGATTCTTATTAAGTTTGAAAATGACCTTTGTTAGTATCTTCCTTATACTACCAATTTTTATATCGTTCATTGACCAATGTTTTGGAATTTAAACCAGTGAAAAAATGTTCAGTTCTCTTGAATCCAAATCTATCATTCCGATTATTAATACTGATGTTTATTTCCTGCTAGACAAGATCATGAATTGCTGAATTGTGCTGCCACCCCTCTCCCCGTAACAGTCGCGGTGCCGCGAATCGAAGGCCATATTCCCCAAAGGTGACAGTTCTAGGGCTACTGCAGGAAAATTTGTCGGTTTAATATAAAATCACATGTCAGAAAGTATTATTTCATAAACAAACTACTTTAAAAATATTAATAAATGATACTCATTATATTCCTCTTTTTATTATTTATTAATCGTTCGTGAAAAAATATAGTTCCAATCAAAGATGATTAAATTTCACAAAAATTAAAAATATTACGAACAATATCTCTACAGCATATTACTTCCTTCATGATTCTGCATTGTTGAGCGAAAACTGCATAAAGATATCGTGAACCGTTTGTAATATATTAGGGTGGCCCACAAATGGTGGGACAAGGGATATCCGCCGTTAATGAATTTTGCTAGACAATTAACCTCAGAAAGGTCGAACCTACTCACGTTACAAAATAGATAGAGGAAGAGCGCGGCAGTCACTCGAAAATTAATCCTTTTAAATGTCTGTTAAAGAAATAAACATGCATATATTTTTCATTATTTCATTGTCATGTACCTTTTGCGTTACAATAATGTTATTCTCTTTGAATTTTGTATACTTATTAATATGTTTTATTAATTTTATTTTATATTTTTGTGTGTAACTACATTTTCCTCAGAAATGTTTGAAATAAAAATTTCCATGTTGGAAAAAGGTAAAAGAAGTGAATATCTTGGGATAAGGAATTTTGTATGAACTAGTAATAATACACAAATTCCTTTGTCTGCAAGGAACCTTATTCTGTGAACGGGTTCAATATTTCCCTGTTGTTTGAATGTAAAATAAAGGAAAAGATAGGTCAAATCTTCCGAAATGCTTTTGTAACATGGACATGCGAAAATGTTGCATCTAACTTTTTAGTCATAAAAACAGAGAAAAAAAGCAATAAGCATTTCAAAATGATAGAAGGCTGTAAACTAACATTCACTTATTCATGAGTTGCAACTATCAATCACTGACCAATTTGGGCTTCGGAGTGGTTCATTTCTCTAAAAATTCAAATTAGAATATGAGACATGTTTAATTTTCAAAAACGCAATGCTATTTTTAAATAATGTATAATATTTAGTTGTTGTGATGCTACAACAACACAACTTTCTCATATTACTTCTAAATCTTACAATTTTCGAAGATTCGGAGAGCTTAATGAAAATGAGACTTGCACCATATATTTCATCGCCATTTACTCCATCATAGGGGATTTTTTTAATTGAAGCGGTTTTGAGATTTTTATTAATTCCAATAGAGCAAATCACGCTTATAAAAATGGCGCAGTTCCATTTCCATTGAACTCTGAATTAGCGAAAATTGCAAAAGGTACAAAGAATACGAAAAAGGGTGTGCCAGTTCATTTTCTCTCTGTGCCAAGGGCCAAATAGCAAACGACGGGACAGTTGCAACTCTTTAATTTGCGTTGCATTGCATCTTGTTTATTTTCATTAAGTATGGTTTATATTCATTGGAGATTTTCATTAATTGGTAATCCGATTGCTTTATTCGCAACGGGTATATGGTATTGTAACTCAACCACCACAATACATGTTCGTATGTAATTAAATTGATGCTCTTCGAACAGTTTAGGCGAGGAATGACGAAGGATTTTATGAACAAGTCGAAGGCAGTGTTACATAGGATCAAAGGGATAAAATATTGTAAGGAAATTAAAATATGCATAATGGAAAATATTTGAAATTAAACTTCAAACGTCAAAGTCAATTCATTAGTAAAATCATCGATAAACATGATTCTTCTAATTGGCTTGTTAGTTTTCTGGGTAAATGAATTTAATACTGTTTTCGTTGCTTTGTTATCTAAAACTGACAAAGAGGAAATCAAAGAGACATTCTATTCAGGAAGTTGGCATCTAGAATGCTCCTTCGGGGTTTCTTGTTCTCAAATATTTTTCAGCTTTTTGTCTTGAATCTGAGATCTGCCCATCAATAGAATTTACGGTTTCCATGTCGCAGCCAATCCGGCTTTGGCAATATACAAAATCATATTTTCAGTACATCAAATAAAATGTTTTTATTCAAACATGTATTTATTCTTTCTAAGAGTAATATAATATATTAATAATGCTTTGTTTGTGCAAACTAGTAAGTTCAAGTTTTTTTTGTGTTATACTTGTACAAATTTTCGCTTTCTCAGCTAAAACTATTTTGATTGTTTTAGATTGTTATAAATTTAACAATGCTAGTAAATGTGTTGAGATACCAGCATAGCGATAATACTGCAACTACTGAGCATGTAGTTATAGAAGATTATTCCATTAATAAAGTGTATTCTTGAGACCGAAAATATTGATGTTAATTCTTTTTCGACATATAAAACATTTTCCCTGTGAATTTCGTTATGAAAGAACTTTATTACGATTTGACCTTTAGAAGAATGTAGCTTCCATGACGTGTCCTCACCGCAGAAAATATCAGTTTCCCCATTACTCTATCTTCCGTCGTACTAAAGCAATGGTCCGAAAGACTCAGTGCTCGGAGACCTCATTTCGGAGCACTAGGGTAAAAGTAGGAGCAGTGCTGACTTAAGTCAAAGTCCCTTATCCTCTCGTGAAACCCTTTTGTGCCCCACAGCCATTTTACCTTTTTTACACGTAGTCAATAGAGATAAATCTTTCTTGTAACTATGGAATAAGTAAGCTAATGAAGAAAAAAGAACATGATAAAATCATTCATTTTCTGTGAAAGTTTAATTTTAGGCGAAAAATTGGAGGACGCAATAAAAAGGCTTTTTGCAGCGTGCAGTGAGGCTTTAGTTATGCCCCTGAAATATGCGGACAGGGACATGTTTTACAAAAGTACACAAAGGGAGCGACGGGGCGACAAAGGTTGTAAATGAATTTTTTTGAAAATTAATATCGCAACTGCAAACAACCTCTGTTCGTGAAATTAAAAAACGTGCTTGGTGGAATAATTAAGTGCTTAGCAAAAAATGAGTCGATGCAGGTGCTATCTCTTTCGTGTCTTCTTACCGCCATTGTGTGGTTTTCGTGCTAAACTTCTCACCTCCAGAATGGCTTAGTAACAATGTCTCGCACTGACAATAATGAATTATTATGTCTTTATCTTCTTGAAATTTTGAGAAGGCAATCTTAAGCAACGCATTAACTTTTTGTACGTTACATTTGTTAGGAAAGAACTCGCTTTTAATGCCCTTTTTACGGAAAGTCTATTATGATTTGTCATAGTGAATAATCCATAATAGAGTGCAGTCAGTATTACAGCCATATATTAGAGATCTTTCTGGAGAGAAGTGAGAGGAGAGGATGAGAGAAGGAAGAACAGCGAGAGCGAGAGGGGGAGGAGTGCGGAAGGAAGAAGGGAGGAATTTCATAATAATTCTTTTAGCAGAACTCTGTTTAACACGCTAATTTAAAAAAAGTGTTGTACTCTGTACCTCCGGTATCTTTCTTATGGTGAAATTTTTAAGCTTTTATTTTAAAATTTTTAAGGAATATTAATTTAATAAAGTCCTTTTTATTCTTGTGAATTCAAGAACATCCAAGTAAAATTATTTAAGCGGTTTAAAAATAATTGAACAGTTATTTAATGGGCGCTTGTTTTTCGCAAATTAATTTCCAATAAAATCAGTTAGTGCCAGTTAATTTTAATTCTTATACAGCAAAGCCCTCTTCATCAGCGGAAACACCAAAGCAACACTTCGAACAGGGAAATCGTCTGATATCAGGTTTACTTTCAGGTGCCACTGACGACTGCTGGCCATAGCTAATGGACGTTGCGGGAAATAGGTGAGGCTGAGATATTTAAGTTTAGTATTTTTTTTACTGATTACACTAGGGAACACGATTTTTCCTCCAGGAATGTAGAGTGCACAACATGCTCAATTTTACACGTAGATTACGAATATCTCAATAAAAATATCATATCACGTCGCAGTTTTTAAACATACCGTATCTTTATACCGTACCATACCATATTTTGCTATTAATGCAAATACATGTAAATTGCCCCTTTAAGATATGTAGAATCAATACGCATAAAATCTATTTAAAAATAAAATATATGTGCAGTTCATCTATGCCACTTTAATGAGAAAGCAAACAATACTCTTTCGCGTTTCTTTTACCTTCTGTGATCGACGATTGCAGTCTTTATTCTTTCGTCTGGTAGTCGCGCTCAGTTACAAGTAGGTCATAATGATCTTAATGGAAGTAGGTCATACAGGTCTTACAATTAATGGATGTTTTGAAAACAAGTCACGTGCACCCTAATATTTCCTATTGCGCATTGTCACCGAAAGGAATTATTTTAGCCCCTTGCGTTATCGCAAGTATACAAGTATCCAACTACTCTGGTGGCAGATTGAGTCAGTCGGTGTCATGCGGAACTGCACCCGCAGTACGCGTGAATTTCATACCTGGTTTGTATGTGCCTCAAGTACATTAAAAAATTACAGTTTTGTGTTTTTTTATAAAGTGAAATTCGCCATATGGTCTGCAGAATTGATTCGGTTCGATAAATGCAAATGGACAGAGTGTGAATCAACCCGATAACTTCTGTTACGCTTGTGGAAGATTTACACTCAAACTTCAAAGGGGAAAAAATAAATATGAAATTACAAAACTTGCGTTTTCTTTGTTCTTTGGCGGTCGTGTTTAGTGAGCTGTTCATGGTTCCCCTGATCACAGTGATGTGTCTCCTGTACAACGAACCTTAGTTGTCATTCGCTCTACCAATGTTGTGGAGAATACCAACAAACCATTTTAATGTCTGCATATTATTGCACAAATGTTTGTAATCCATTTTTAAGGTTTTTTATTTCGTATGAAACCTACTCATAAAATTTCATAGTAACATAACCGGAGTGACAATGCGGAAACTAGTATAGGATTTTGTTTATGTCAAATACAAAATATGTTCATATCTTTTCAACCTTCCATGATAGACACTTTTTATAATGATTTTCGAAATTAGCATGATCTTTTCCGTTGAAATCAGCTACATTCATCCTGGAGATATGAAAAAAATTGTTCCCTGGTGTTATGAATATATTTATGCGTGTACTCCTGTACAGTATCAATCTGCTCTTTACCAGGTGCGAGTCCTTATGAACATAATGAGATGTAATAGGCAAATTGGAGAAAGGGAGGTGGATTATAACTTTCTTCTTCTAAACAAAGAATGTTAACGCACACACCGTCCCCATGAGTCCAGCACGTTTGTCCTTACATGTTTGCCACCACCCATATATGCAGCTGCTTCCTTATTGCTTCGGGCATCGACTCGGAACCCCGAAAATGATACTGCTGGAAAGAGAATTCCCCCCCCCCCGTTTTCATCATGTGTTCTTTTCTCGTCGATGCACGTAACTGACGTAGAAGAAATGTCTTCTGGAGAGCCAGAAATTATAAAATATTACACAAAACAAAAATAAATAGTGTCATCTCAGTGGACAAATGCATAATATGGTCAATAAATTTAAGCAGCTTCAGGTCGTTTTCAAGGCGCCCTACTATCTCTTCCGACAGTTCCGTGTTCTTCACACCAGGAACAATTAACCAACATTCGCGTCTGCATATTAGAATGGGATGATGAGGGCGCGGTCGCAGAGTAGAACTTGCAGAGAGAGGAAAGGGTCCGCCTAAAAATATTGCCTTCAATAGATATCGGAATACTTGGTAATGAAAACGAACTGCTAACAAACTCTTCCTTTCAAATCAATGAAGTAGTAATTGCTCATTCATGTATCATGTCAGATTTACTTTAAAACGTCTAATGGAAATTGTCGATTGTGAAAACAAGATATCTACTATTGCACACTCCACGTTCGTAACGCTTTAGTGAAAGGAGCGTACTTCTGTCAATATTGTCAAGGGATTGAGCGACGGTCTAATGCCGGAAGTTTTCGACATCGGTTCCCTCCTTCAATAGAGTTACACAAACAAATTAAATCCAAGTTTGCGACAAGGATCGTAGTCCTCCTGGAATTCGACTGACAACAGCAGCAAGACCAAACTCTGTGAATTTGGCGATTTACATTTTGCCTGAATCTTAGGTGAAGAACATTCTGCAAAGATCCTCAGAGTATGTCAACATAATGAAATAAGTTAGCCTTGACTTTGAAATTTGAAATTTGCGTGAAAAAGCAGACACTGAACATTCGTGATTGTATATGATACTTTTGAGAGAGTTTCTGGGTATCTTACGTTGCCACGATCGCATTTGACTTTAGGGATTACGTAATATTAAATTATGAAAGATAAGCTCTCAAGGTTTGATGTTGAAACAGGATCCTTTTGTGATATAAACGACAAATAAATGGAATTCACACTTCAAAACATAGTAGACGACGCGCAATTATCACAGGCTACCCACTCGAAACCATAGTTAAATAACTCGAGCCAAGTGAGGACTTGGTACGATTTTTTTTTTACTTTTTACGAAAAAAAGCTCGCATTACCCGTAGTGGTTCAGTTATCTCAAAATATATTATCAATTCAGATTGTTGAGTCCTCTCAGCGCATAAAGGATTTTTTAAAATTTCCTCTCGTCACTTCCAGTCCACTTACCCAGAAGGAACTTACGCGGCAGTAAACAATCAGCACTTTTGAGCCGGGAGCAACTCAAAGACGCAGAGGAGAAGCTTCAAGAGAGTGTTTCAGGCTTAGATTCCCCAACGAAGGCTCCTGGCTTTCACAAAACTCCCGAGACCGCGGCTGAACGAAACGCCAAGCTACTCCAGAATTGAGACAGCCCCAGCAGCAGCGGGCGCTCTGTTTTCCAAGGGGCGAGTTCAAACCCAGCAATTTTCATATTGGGGCGATGTTTTTCGGTGAGCAGAAAACTGTTCCATATCACGCTTGGGGAATATAAGGAAACCGTGACAAGTGCTCGATAAAATAAAGTTCTCCGGTAATATATTCTAACGAAATTCACCCTTTACTGACCAGGCAGTTAGGATATTACTAGTTTTCATCGATATTTTGGCGGGAATAGTTAGAATCGAACCCCTGGCACAATAACGCACATGCCCACAGGAAGCGTCTGCTTCAAGAAAATTTTCTTGCTCCGAGACGCTTTTAGCATTCATATTAGAACAGCCGCGGACCGCGCGAGATCTTTCCTTCCTCTTCCTTGTCCTATCGTCTTACTTACATTACTTACCCACACTTACATTTACATGCACTACACAATAATACTTGTCGAGAGTACAGTCGGGTACTTGGAAATTCCGGCTGGCATGGCGGTGGGGCGGTGCCCTGCTGGGGGCGCCGCCAACGGTAGACGATCACTGCCACATTCCAATCACCATCCAACGGTGGAAGATCACTGCCACATTCCAATCACCACCCAATGGTGGAAGTTCACTGCACATTCCAATCACCATCTAGCGGTGGAAGATCACTGCCACATTCAAATCACCAACTAACTGTGGAAGATCACACCACATTCCAACGAACGGTGGAAGATCACTGCCGCATCCTTTGGAAAAGCATACACTACTTACGACACTAATGACCATAGAAGTTGACGCGCGTGGAGGCACGAAATAATATCTCCTCTACACCGTATAATTTACCATATTAAGATTATCAGTGCCTCTTTGCATTAAGGTATAAATAAAGTGCGGAACTCGGACACGTAGCTTCCGAATTGGCAAACCTGCGCAATTGTCCAAACACCTGCACTACCAGAACACGTCAGAAGGTTCACTGACTAGGTAAAGCGTTTGTCAGCGGTCTAGTGGTATCCGACCAAACCGATGCCCTGCCGGCTTCCAGCGCGCCCTTCCTGCCCTCTCGAAGAGCGGCAACACGACGTCGGCTGCGAAGGAAACGCTAATGGATCGGACGCTCACGCAGGCTGTTTCGCGCCGGAAGCACATTAATGGTGTACTTGATGCCTTCGCACCACAAGTCAACAAAGGAGGAGAGATCGAATCTTTCCGAGGGTAGAGGAAGAAAAAAAGATCTTATTCTTAGAGGAAATAACTTTTACTTTGTTATAATAACGTGAAGCGGAAAATGTTTTAAATATTGACTGGCATAACGACGCGACGCGAAGGGCGGTTCGCGAAGTTTTTAGTATAGGATACCAAGGAAAGACTTCAATGATTGATTGATTGATTATTTTGCGTTTTCGGGCCCGTCAGCTGCTTCTGATCCAGTATTCGCATGATATTAATCGGAGAAACCACGAAAATCTACCGATCACAGCAGTCGGACGCTGTAATTCTCTTCCAGACAGAGGTTGAATTTAACCAAGCTCTTTAGCTAGGTTCGTAGGCTTCCGCGGCCGGAGTCCAAGATGGCTCCATCTTGTATGTACAGAGACATACTGAAAGAGGAAATAGAAGTGTGGGAAAAAGTTAGTCAAGAAATAAATTTATAACGGTGCTGGATTTTAATTGAGATTGCTCATTGAGGCATATTAAGTTACGTTTTATGTATGATTTTAAAATTTCAAACTTCATAATTCTCAATCAAAATCTTAGGACCTACCACGTTTTTTTATCTATGTTACTTGCGTAAGTACTCTATATAAATTTAGTATTCATTTGTATTAAGTATTTCTTCTCTGTGTGTTAGTTTATTCATATTCTTGTTTCTTGGTTCGTTTTTAACATTGTAGAGCCACTGATGATGGGTTCAGTCCCACCTAGGGCATGGTTGTATTTGTGTTCGTCCTTTCACCCTTTATCATCACCATTTTGTTTCATCTTCATAATTACCATACCGTTAACACCAATAAAGGTCGCTAATGACCTAGATGTTGATGCGACCTTAAATAACTAATTAAAAAGAAGATAACTGCTTCCATTTTCTATAAAATCAAAATCGCGTTCTATCGTATGCTTGCTTTTTACAACGGCGTGTATGGATCGCGTGGGCGCATC
The DNA here is from genome assembly GCA_964035755.1 of Teleogryllus oceanicus. NCBI lineage: Eukaryota > Metazoa > Arthropoda > Insecta > Orthoptera > Gryllidae > Teleogryllus > Teleogryllus oceanicus. The sequence continues at coordinate 275,812,888 of CAXIVR010000001.1, read as the reverse complement.
CAGGAACGTGAGGGGAAAAAACGGACGCATTCAAATGAAGGCCCATCATTGGTCGCCGGCGCGGTGGGGCGCCCGCGGATTGCGCACCGCGTCAGCAGGCGGTCGCCGCCGGCAAGGGAAGGACGCGCGCCCCGGCGAAAACACGCCCGCGACACGCCGCCGATTAGCATGCGCTTATCATTCATACGAGCGCACGCACCCCACGCGGCGTCCACGCTCGCACCCTGCATGCACGCGCGCACGCATACGCGTGCGCTGGGTGGCCGCCCCGGCCGCGGCGTCTGCAGTACCCCTCTCCTGGATCCTTTCAACCGCCCCCCTTCTGCCGCTCTGGCTACTTACTGCAGGTACCTCTTAGTTGCGCTGCTTCCACTCGTCGCCCTCTTGCCACCCTTCCCCCTTACTCGCGTTGCCTCGTTAACCCAGCTCGATCAGGTGTTTCGTCCAGTTTCCCTGATCCATTGAGCAAATGCTGAGATGGCTCCTTGTTTTGCTTCTGGACATAAATGTAACTTCATTATCTGTGCATGTCTTCTAGAATTCAGTGGGAAATATACTTATTCGAATTATCGTTTCCATGTTGTTGCGGCAGGAAGACCTTGACCATTATGGATAAGAGCCCTAAATTTATTGCCGATTTATCCTTGGAAATAGATTTTATTACATCTGATATATTTTTTTGTATTCAAAATTCAAGTAGTATATGGCTTAGTGTCGGGATCACATAATTTTGAAAACTTGCACAGTATTCGCTTCTCCCCATATCACGTCACACAGTTTTAACTGTTTTTGACGTAAATAAATTTTAAAGAAATAAAAAAAAAGAATAAAAAAAACTTCTGGTTTCCTTTCTGTCTACACCTTCCCCTTTTTATTCATCCCCTTTAACAATCCTCCTTTTCCTTCCCCCCTCCTCGCCCATCTCTCCCTATTCTCTCTGAAACCCGCCCTTGCCCTGCTCCCATGCCTTTGCCTTTTGCGTCCTTAGTCTCGTTAACCTTTCCATTAGTGTCGTTACTCCCCATTACTGTGGTTACACTACTTTTTCTCTTACCCATCGCTTCATCTTACCCTCCTCCCTTTCTCCCTTCTCCTCTCTCCCCTCTTAATTCTCCTCCCCTCAACTCACACTCGCTGTCTTACTCTCCGCTCCTCCTCCCCGTTCCTCTCTCCCTCGCCCTATTTCGAGCCTTAATTCTTTCAACGCTTCTCAGATACAGACGTTGTCTTCGTCCTCCCTTACCCCTCGCAATCCTGCGCCCCCTATTTACCACCCTCTCTCATCCACGTCCTCTCCCCCAAACGCATTTTGACCCTCCGCCTTCCAACACCCCCTCTCTCGTACTACTCGTCCTCCCTTGCACCCCTTGGCCTTCTATCAGTCCCTTACGTCCTCACCCTCTCTCGCACGCTAACCCTCTCTACTCTTACACTCTTACCCCCTTCGTACGCCCCTCCCTCCAGCCTCCTCCTTCCCTCACCCATTTCGTGTACCCTTCATGTCATTTCCGCCGCACTTTACCCCCTCCGCCACCAACCCCCACCCCGACCTCGCCAGCCCCTATAGCTGGTTACTCGTGGTCGCTTCCGCTTCCACTGGGGTTAGCGGGAGCGAGCGTGCGTGCGTGCGTGCAGGCGGGCGGGCAGGCCTGGTCGGGCCGTTCCACCTGGCTTCGTTACTTATGGAGCGATGAATCGCCAGCGCAATGGGTGGCAGCGCCCAACGCGAGGCGACCGTCGCTCAGCTCAGCCCAGCTCCGCTCCGCCTCTTGCTGCAGTACGCGGACACACGACTCGACTCGGCTCGGTTGGTGGTGAGGCAGGTGGTCACGTATCAGAGGGGGCGGTGAATCGGAACGAATGAATAGCCCTTGGCTAAAATTTGTGATATTAGTATTATTTATGTTTAAACATTTCTGGTTCGCATGGAGACGTGGTCCTCAAATAACAACGGTATTTTCGCCAAGTGTATTTGCTATTTATTTAAGAATTTGAATTTAGAAAGTTAGGGACAATGCGGCAAGTATTTAAGATAAATCACTTTTACATTAATTTTTAAAGCTATTATTATTATTATTATTATTATTATTATTACTATTATTATTACTATTATTTTTCTAATTCACAACCATAAGTGTAATGAGTCGCATGATTATGAAGTCTACTCGGGTAGCAAACAGATTCCTAAGAAGTAGATATGGGGACTCTCAGTGCCTTGCACAAAATGCAGGCTGTTACCAATAAATCAAACCGGGAGAGGTGGCTAAGCGCATCAACTGATATCACTTGTGCCTCTCACCGGAAGTTCTTAGGTTTGAGTCCTAACAGTGGCAAGATTTTCGACACTAGCTTGTCAACTAGGTTGAATTCAGTCGTTGTCTGGAGGAGAATTCTAGAGGTCGGTTGCTCTGATCGATTGTTTTCCGTGGTTTCTCCGATTAAAACCAAGTGAATTCCGGAGCTGTAACCTAACAAATGGGCCACGGACCGCGCGCGATCCTTCCTTCATCTTCCTTATTCACCCCTCACACACTTCTACAAACAAGCACTACACTATCACTCATGCCGGATGACCCGTCGGGAGATTAGAGCTTGTCCCGGCTGGGGGGGTGCTCCGCTGGTGGGAGATGTCTGGTTGGAGAAACCCCGCTGGCCGACGGTAGGTCGGCGTCGGATCTCCCCATCTAGCAGGGGAAGATCTCCGCCACCTCCCTATGCCAAGACCATTCTCTACACTTACGGGACTAATGACCTTATTAGTTGACGTACCCCGAATCACTAACAAACAAACAAACAAACAACCCAATAAAGCAATGTTGTACAGTTCCCTTTTGAATGATCTGGGAGTTTAGCAAACTTCTTATACAAAGTTTGCGGAACAAATCCCAGAGCTGCAATAAGTATCGGGACGACCTGTGCTTTTACGTTCCACATTCAGCTGATCTCGATTTCCATACTCTTGCATTTAAGATGTTTCTGTGTTTCCTTGCGACGTTTTGATCACACGGCACAGCAACATCTACAAGTAGTCACGATTTTTTCTACAAATCCCGAATAACAATATCAGTTTTGTTTGCCGCAATCGTGCCATCAGTTTGAATTTCTTCGCAGTCCAGCAGATGGCACCGGTTTTGGGGAGTGTTCGTACAACTTCGAGCATGTGTTTGGAACTTCGAAAGCGGTACTGATCTGCCAGTGGATGTAACTACACACCCTGTTGTGTCTTTTCACGCTTTCGATCTTTTCGAGAATTGGACAGACTGAGTCAATATGATCAATGGTTTCTACTTGTTCCTGGCAATTTTGAGATTTATAATCTTGATAAGTTTGAAAACCTCTTTATTATAATGTCATTTTCTCAACTCCTGATCTTGGACGCATATTGCAACTGCTTCCGATTCTGGCTTCATTCTTCCCATTTTAAGCCACATAAACTATTGATCTTTATTTATCTGCATCTTCATTTAAATATTGTCCATGGAGTGGTTTCTCTCTCCATGATTTCTTTAATATTTTTTTCTCACATTTTATGCTAAGTTGCAGCAGAAATTTAGTGTCTGTGTTATTCTGCCTGTCTTGCATAGTCTTCTTAGCAATGCTTCTTGCGACACTTACAATGCCACTGTTTCCCTTCTTCGGTCAGATTAAACGACCTGCCTAATTAGTAGGTCATCTTGATGACTGACTGTACTTTCCCATCTCGAGTATTGCATTGTACGAGAAGGCTTCAATTTGTCTGAGGCCTCTTCGTTCGTTACGTGACACGAAGTCTAGCTCGAGGGTTGGCAACATGATGCGTTGTAACAGCCCTGTCACCCCTGGGCATTACTTCCCCTGACACGTGGTGTAGCCAGAATCCATGTTTTGTGTGCCCTTGATACCGAAAATTCGATTGACGGTAAAATGTCTACCTGCCTATCTATCGTCCGTCCATTGTCAACGCTAGCGCCAAAATCGCTCAGCTTCTTCGGTCGATCTGAACGATCTCAAGGCTTTCAAATGGAGTGGTAGTCTTCAAGTAGTTTCAAATGGATATTTTTATTTTAAGGATACTTATATGAAGACTCAAAAATATTTTCAAAAGTTTCTCAAAAATGGCACCAAATGTGTAAACTTTGTCTCGAATAGCGCAAAGAAGGCATATGAGACTGGTAAAGGTCTAATTTTTATTGAAAACCCAAATTTTTCGAAAATTGCAATTATTTTGGAGCGTCTCTCTCTACAACTATTATATTGAAAATAGAGTTTTTCTATAATTAAAACTGTTTCTTAAAGACAGATCTTGAAATATGGTCATGTACAGTTTTTCGAAAATAGGACTAGTTTTCGCGAAATTTGGGGCAAAAATAGGCAATATTTAAAATTATGTAATTTACGGTAAACCAATGGTGCAAACCCCACGGTCGGCAAACTCTATTTCCGAAAATTGTAAATAGTTAACATTTGAAAACTACAAAATTGAAGATAAAGTTTTTTTTTTAGAGAGTTCGGTTCTTCAAAAATGATCTTATACAGTTTATTACGAAACCTGCAGTTTTCACCCAAATTTGGGTTTGAAATTAATGCAATTAACATTTTTTTCTTAAAAACCCTTCCACATTTTCTCCACGGATAGAAGAAGACACGCATAACATAATTCCGGGGTTCTCATTTCCGTTGAACTCTCTAAATTTTAGAAAATTTAAAAATATTGCGAAACAGTATGAGCTGTTGTAGTTTCAGTTTCGTATGCTGTGGTATTGACTTTGTATTCTGATTATTCAGATCGATTTACATCCTTAGCCCTTGTATCCTGGAAAACAACGAGAAGCAATTGCCAATGTCATTTATTTCTGTATGCTTTCTGAGTGGCCAGAAAGTTGCGAAGTTTGCCAACATGGATTTAGAAAATCAAAATCAACGGGAAACAGCTATATTTTCTTTTCTTAAAGATGTCGCCTCATCTTTGGGATCAAAACGAGGCATTTTGGGATTTTTTTTAGATCTCTAAAGCTTTGACGTCATTGATCATGACATTTTACTTCCAAATTACTTATATGGAATTCGGGTATTGCTCTAGTTTGGGTATGTTGTACCAAACAACGATCTCAGAGAGTTGAAATACCTTACTGGAATAATGGAACATTACGCGCACCTTCCGACTCTTTGCCCGTTGATGTGGGAGTTCTAAGGACATTTAGGTCCATTCTGTTCCTACTTTACGTAAACGATATGCCCTCGACGATTCAAAAGGAAGAATGGTTCTCTTTGGATGATACGAACATCCTTTGCAAAAGAAACAGTAATAGTAAATATCAGATGGTTCAAATTGGTTCTGAAATAACAAATTTAAATAGTGAACGAAAAGAAAAGGTTTTAATGCATTTTTCCCATTTCAAATAAACAATTTGTGCCCCATTGACAAGAACAATGTACCATTGAATGATGTTAAGGCAAAAAATTTTTAGGTCTCTCAATTCAGTCAAACCTTAAATGGAACGTCCATTTAAATGAATTGAACACAAAATTAAGTTCATTGTCTACGCGTTCAGAATTTGCAAATTCAGTCAGCCTTTATACTACTCGTTGTGTATACTTCTGAATGTTCATTCCCGCCTGAGATATAAATAAATTCTGGGGAAATACATCTTATAGCTCCTACATTTAGATTACAAAACGAATTGTAGAATAATAACCAAATCCCACCCACGTGATTCATGTTCTCTTCATTAATCTAGGAATTCTACCATTAACGTGTCTTCTATTTACGAATCAGTGGTTTTTTTAAAAAAGACTTGCTCAAGGGCGGAAAAATATTTTCAGAAAATGCCAATGTCTATTACTATAACACTTGATTTTGAAATCATATTCACCAGGTGACAGTATCAACAGCTCATTACAAAAATTCACATACAATACATGCACATTATTTTACATCACTTTTGCCAGATGACATTAAACGATTAAATCTAATAGAAAGTTTAAATCCAAGTGAAATCGTTTCTGCTGCATAACTGTTTCTATACAATTAGAGACTATACTGAGCATCACAAGAAAAGTAACATTAATTTTAATAATGATACATAATGCTTTATTTACCATTTGAACTGTGTAAATTAGTATAAACAACCTGTAAACTCATTGTATACAGCTTCCGGGCCAATGACCCCATCTCGATCAGGTTTTTCGTCCAGTTTCCTGATCCATTGAGCAAATGCTGAGATGGCCCCTTGTTTTGCTTCTGCGACAAATGTAAATCTTCATTTCCTGTGTACGTCTTCTAGAATTCAGAGGGAAATACATTATTCAAATTACGTTTCCATGTCGCGGCAGGAAGTAATAAAATGCAAAATTTATTGCTTATTTATCTTTGAAAATAGATTTTATTACATGGGAGTTTTTTATTGTTTTTTTTCTCCCTTTCAAAATTCAAAATTTATTGCTTATTTATCCATGAAAATAGATTTTATTACATGGGAGTCTTTTGTTTTTTTCTGCCTTTCAAAATTCAAAAGTTATTGCTTATTTATCCATGAAAATAGATTTTTTACATGGGAGGTTTTGTTTTGTTTTTCTCCCTTTCAAAATTCAAAATTTAAGTAGTATATGACTTAGAGTAGGGATCACAGAATTTGAAAATGTGCACACAATTCACTTTTCCCCATAGCACGTCATACGCAGTTTTTAACTGTTTTTTTGACGTAAATAAATATATATATATATATATATATATATATATATATATATATATATAATATATAAAGTTTTTCTTGTACACGTAGATGATAGTTCCTCTCTGCAATGGAAGAATTGGTTTAAGCCTATGCAATGAGTGATATTAACATGGGCGATGTAGAAAACGCTACTCTACACGAAATTTTGCAACTTTTTACGATCAGGGAATAGAAAGTCAATAAACTTTGGAAGAATTGGTGACGAGGCGTTTAAACTTTTCCGGTTTAAAAAACATCATCTTCCGATTTAGGTTAATGCGTTAGGTATCGCAGATAATATTTAAGTTAATTGTTATGATGTAAAAGGTAAGATCAGTGTATAATGAATAGACTATTTTTCGCAAAAGTAAACCTTTTAAAAAGTTGATTTATCGAATATTCTTTACATTAATTGAAGCCCTATGTATATTCCTCTTTCAGATTGCATATCCAAATCGATTGAACGATTTGAAGAGATTTTTCGGGTTATCTAGTCCCTATCTGACCACGATAATAAACAGTGACGAATGAAGTAACTCATAGAAATGGGGTACTTCTGGCACGTTTGGCTGCCATTAATTGTCTAAACAATTGGCTAAACAAATTAGAACACTATTCAGAGACTGTATATTGCGACAAGCCTTTTGTCAGTCGCAACGACCTCAATTCGCAGCTCGATCATCTCAAAAAATCTTCTTTGTGAGCAAAATATTTTCTTTCGACGTTCTTCCCCTCACGCGCAATCTTAGAGAGTCGTAAATAACACCCTCTTTGAGGCCATGCAATGAGCTGTCAACTCCCCGAAGACCCGAACACGTGACAGCTGCACCCGCCATGCGCTCGCCCACGAATCGCCCGGGAGAACATTTATCTTTTTACGCGTAAAATAGTACATTATCTGACGCCCCTAACCAGCCCCCTCCTGTCAACCACCCACCACGCCACCGAGTCCATCCTGTGAACGCCGCGTCACGCGTATCAGCGGATCGCAAATTGCCATGTTCTTCAAGCACGTTTGGAGTTAGACGAGTCGCACTCGAAAGCTCCATAAAAATTACGGAAGAAAGGACATCAATAACCCTCCCCGAAGCACCCTCCGTGCCACCCTTTTAGTCGTCACCAATAGACGAGGATCTTCCCTGGGCTTATGGAGTTGCGTTAGTAACCGTGGAGACCTTTTAGCACAAAATCAATCTTGACCCACTACCAAGATGGGCATGCGGGGCGAGATGAAGAAAGAACGCGACGAATAGCCAATCAGACGTAAGAAAACGGAGGAACGTTCTGGAAGCTAGACCACGTGACACATCGGTAGCAAATCCGGAGTAAAGGCGCCGAAGCGAGTCGCCCCGGATGCCCACATTACGGAAGTCTTCGAAGAAAAAAATTCAATTGGGTGAGAAGATAAACATGATATGGAAACCAGAATTTGCTTAGGAGGCTGGGATTACGAGGTAGGAGCTCATCGCCGAGAGCATCAGATGAACCCCTTGATTTCAAATAGGGCAGACAGACATTGGATCTCGAATAGAGAAAAATTCTTGAATTCGAATAGAACACACAAGACCATGTAAATGGTCCTTCCTCAGGGCTAGTCTGCGACAGACCACGACCTCATCATTTACATGACTCTGGCCAGGAAGCCTACGACTAGGCTAGAAATTTTCGTGGTCTTCCGCGACTCACTTGCCGAGCGCGCCTGGCGCCCAACCCTGGCAAAGCGATCACGAGGGGGATCGTTACAATATTGGAAGGGTGCAGCTCTTCCTCGCTGTTGGGCATTTATTGATGGGACAGGGAGGGCAATGTAGACCATCACATGACCAGAAAAATTACTGGTCACAAGAGACTCATTGTCTGAAGCATCAATCTGTGCTAAGCCCCGACGGAATCATTGTGAACCTTGATATCGACGTACGAGGAAGAAGACAGGACGTTGGAATATTCTGGGAATCCCACCTTTACAACCAATTGGAAGAGGTGTGCAAATCTGAAAAGGACAATTTGTCATTTATGGGGATCCTGCGTAATCTATAAGTGAGTTGTGTGCCTTCACCCCAATCCAGAGGCGGCGGCTCAGTAGCCCTTTAATATAGGAATGAGCAAGTTACGGCTGGCAGTAGAATGAAGGTTTGGGAAAGTAGTTCAGTGATTTTGCCATTCACAATTTAAATAAAAATCAGAGGCTTCATTTGCAAAATTTGGACTCAATGCGTACAGCAGAATTCATATTGTCCATTTGCCATGTATGCTTGTACGTAAATTAGATTTCCTCATAATTTACTATCAATTTTCCATCATTGCAAGAGTGTTTAAGTATGTAGTGCATCCCTTCCCACATCCAGGATGCATATTGAAAAGTGTTGTGGTTTTAGTGGATACGGATCCCCCACTACTGAGAAGTGTACTCCCTCCTCGGGCAACTTGAAGATTTCCACAGTTCCCCTTGTAAAAAATGTATATTAAATTTAAAAATGGAAATGAAATTGATCTGGATACAAATTTTTCTGTTAATTATCAACCGCTGAAAGGGATTTTCAATCCTATCATTCCTATCACTGCAGCGGCCCAGAGCCTGTCACTTTGCCGAGGTCCCGACTTGGTCATCTTCTATGACCGGAGCAGAGCCCGAGACAAGCTCGGCATGACACGTTTGTGGCGCACTACTTGCAGCTGGACTCGGTCGTAGTTTGCCACCTCCAGCCAAACTAAATACAAGGGGATTTTTGCTCGGCAAAGTGTTATATCAATCGACACCACTATCGATCCCCTGCGAGTGCGCACTTCGAGTTTCGCATCATTTTTGTGCACCTGCACAAGCACAGAAGTTCGAGATTGCATTCGATTGCTACTCGTATACGTTAAGCGGTGCAAAAACTCCCTAATTGCGGAGGCAGTTCTCGCAGAACTCACTTGCAGAATGTTCCAATAAACCACACCGGCTGAGTGAACTCAGAGCCAGCATTACCTCAGTGTCTGCAGCGACTCCCACCGGGAGGTCCGAGTGTTCGAGACGTGATGGCGGATTTTTAACGCTACGTACCAGGGAAGTCTAATTCAACCACTACCTGGAGGAGAATTCTAGTTGCCAGATCGGTGGTTTTCCGTGATTTCTCTGAACAAATCCAAACGAATTCCGAAGCAGGGCCAGCAAGCGGGCCACGGACCACGCCTTCCTATAGATTGTTCTATTCTCTCTCCTTGCTAACGAAGACACACATGAATACACCACCTCAGATGTGGGGAGACCAGGTGGGGACTTTGGCGTGTCACGCTTGGAGCTGTTCCCCTAAGAAAAATACATGAAAGGAGAAATCCTCGCAAGTCGACGTGTAGGTCGGCGCCGGATCTCCACATTCCTATTTAGCAAAAATCTACATTTTGAAACAATTGTTCGTGGTTTAATTCGAAGATTTAATTTCTAAGATTCATTAAGAAAAATGTCTACCTTTACAAATGTAGTGGGTGGATAGTGTTGAAAATTGTTGAACTTTTCCAACAAACTACTCATAGAATGGGTTTTGTCCAATTCATGATGTAAACATTACTAGAAAACGTCATTTGCTCACTTTTACCATTCATTTGCTCATTGTCAAGGGTTTGTTGTATAGCACACTGGCTATTCGAGAGATACCACGTTACAACAAAAACGCATAAAATATAAAAGTGTGATATTGGTTTGTTAGTTTTGAAGAGCAATTGGAAGAGCAAATATCTCGCTGGGTTAACAACTAACCATAGTTTCTTAACTTGATTGATAATTACTGCAAAATAGAGATCATGAATTAAATTAAGTAGATGTAATTCATTTCTGACAACACAAAATACAAGTATTTCAAATGTGAAAATTGGGAAGGTGAATGCTGAAAGACTACGAGACGTGTAAACATAAATAATTAGCATATGAAATATATATTATTGAGCTTTAGATAAAAATCGTTTTAACAATATTGTAATCAACTTATGTCTCTGCTCATCGGTTTTTAGCGTTCGCCCCCTTTCATTACATTCTAGTTCCAGCCTCTGCCTCTTCTCCTCCCGCTCAAACTCCCAATTTCTCTCTCCAAGTTCATCTTCTCAACTTCAAGGCGTTTAACCCCAAGGGTAAATTTCCCTTCATTTCTCTTTTACTGGCCAGTTTTTGGCCCAAAATTTCATACCATTATCCTTGGGAGTGAATAAGCGTTTCCTCCAAGAAATATTTGAGCACGAGGTAGTAGGGAAAGGGGCAATATTCACACTAACAACTTCTTGAATGAAAACAAGTTTTGAAGCATCAACCACATCCTCTGTTGAAGCTGTAACCGCATCAGGTGCTGCATTTCCCAAGTGGCTGTCCACTTGATTCCGCCCTTGACATCTTGCCTCCACCTGCAGTTCTCTCACAGCTTCTAGCAGCTGCTCTTTCTCTGTACATTCTTCTTCAGAACTAGTTCTTGGAAGTGGATATTTGTACTAGTGCATTGCATAGTTATATCTTTGACAGCCAAGAAACCGTGTGTTCTTTTCCACTTTTATATTAAAAGGTGAAAAATTAATTACTGAATTTTGAGATACCAGAATTATCCCAATTTCAGGTAGTATTACATAATACAATAGAAGGAAATGAGCCACCAAACACACTTGTTAAAACTATTTAAAGCAATAGGTTCATTTTCACTCTCAAGTGTAGACTTTCAAGTATAGCGTCCTAAGCAAAGGTAGGTTAAAATTACTTAGCATGTTAGGTTTGAGATTAAGTAAGCAGTGATTAGTATAAAGTGAATTATCATAAAGTGACTCCACCGTTTAGATTCGGACCATACGACCTCTCAGACAGTGGCTGCAGAGATAGCGGGAAAGCTAACTCTGAGCTAATTCAACTAGCATATCCCACGTGTAGTCAGGGAAATCCTTAACCTAAGGAATACACTGGACGCAGACAGAGTAGAAGCAATACACGATTCAGTTTGCAGCTTTTCTAATGCTTTCTACTTTTTCGTATACATACGTAGAATATGCGGAGTAATACACTTATCATAGAGAAATTCATGTTATGCTGCGAAAAATCGACTTCGAGATTTGAACGAAAATTCATGTTTTCGGGGCCTCTGATACAAAAAAAAGAGGTTACTTTCAAAATGTCCGTCTGTCCGTCTGGTGTATGTGGATAACACTAGAGCCAAAACTACGCGGTCTATTTTTTTCAAATTAATAAACCCCTTTTGATCTGGCCTGAGTCAAGGCTCAGCGATTTTGAAACACATGCATTAATTTTTGGGGGCACTTTACATGAAGCCCCACGGACATATTCAAAATTTCCTTAAAAAGGCTCAAAATTTTTTCTTTAAATTTCTTGTAAGAATAGAGTAAAATACGCTTATAAACGTGGCACAGGTCCGAATTTCACGATTAACTCCGATATTTCCAGAATTGCAGAAGTTTGATTTTTTCGGCGTCTTCCTACTATTATAAAATTGAAGAAACCGATTTTTCCCTTAATTGAAATTTATTGTCCAAAAATAATTCTTTTATGAATGTCATGTAGATTTTTTGAACATTTTAGTAGTTTTTGTGCAACATTTTCAATTTTAAAAACATAATAAGATTTCCTCAAAAACGGTTCCAAATGTTTTCTTTAAACTTTTGGTAGAGATAGTGGTAAAGGCACTATGTAAGATGACATAAAGCCATATTGCCCTTTTCTTTTGAATTTTCAAAAACTACAAAAATGTATTGTTTACTTGTTTCCCACGTCGTTAATATTTACACCAACAACAATTTGTACACATTATTGTATTTATGAGTACATGTATTTTAAGTAATGTTATAAAAAAATTCTCGAAAACTCAACAGTTTTCTCTGAAAATTAACTCAAATTTCCACATTTTGAGAAACGCTCAAATCCCACATTCTCAAAAATGGCTACAATTTTTTTCTTCAAACTTTCGCAATTTCAAATGCAAATGTATTTTTTTTTATATCTCTCACGTGCTTAATATGCACATTTCTAGCGATTTGAATATATTATTGCATTTGTGAGTGGAAGATCTTCGAATGACTTTAGTTAAGACATCATAGCACATTTTCAAAAATACCACAACTACAAAATTGAGAACAGAAATTTTTCCTGAAAATGAAATTTGTTGTTCATAAATAGTTCTTTTATGAAGGTCATGTATATTTTTTTGAAACTTTTAGTTGTTTTCGCGCAATAGTACACAATATTTGCAATTTTCAAAAATAACAATAGGAAGAGTATCTCAAAACGGCTCCAAATTTTTCGTAGGGTTAGTGCCAAATGTACAATGTATCATCACATATTGCTCTATTTTTTCTTTCTTCAAAAATTACAAAAACCTAATTTTTTTAACTTATCTCCCACGTCGATAATATTTACATTTGTGGAAATTTCTTCACATTATTATATTTACAAGTACATATTCTTTAAATAATGTCGTAAAAAGCTTTTCAAAAATGACGTACAGTTTATTTCTGTGTATTGTTTTATTTGTTCAAAAATTACACAAATGTTTATTTTTCTCACGCCGTCAATATGCACATTACCATCAATTTATATACATTACTGCATTTGTAAGTGAAAGTGCTTCAAATAGCTTTAAATCAAGGTTTTTTCGAAAACTCAATAGATTCCTGTGAAAAAGTTTCAAATTTCGCATTTACTGTAATGATTGATTGCCTTGTTCTTAAAAGCGGCTTCAAATTTTCCAATGAAAATTTTCTATTTAATACGAGGATTTACTCTTAATATTCTTAAATTAATATTTCGGCTCTACTACTGGGAAAAAATGTTGAGAAAACGTCAAAAAATGTATTTGGGCGTCGATAGATGGCAGCTGGCAAGAGGATAGGGCAAGACCGTAAAGCCAGTCCATGTGAAAGAAATTAGAAAACTTTTGTACCAGAAAATCTGTGTCATTGTGTTGTACTATAGACACACCGACAGACCGACACACACACACACACACCCACACACACAGACGGACGGACAGACGTTTAAAAAAACACTTCTTCGGAATCAGAGGTCGTCAAAACGTTGATTTCCAATTTCCGTTCATTTCGGTTTAAATCTCAAAATCGATTTTCCGCAGCATTACATTACTTTCTCTATACTACGTACGTTACTCCGTATACATATATATATATATATATATATATATATATATATATATATATATATAATGTGACGTCACGGGGTTATACGAACCCGTAACGCCACCATAAGCCACTAGAAAAGACCAGAGAACTGAGAAATAGGGTACGAGGCGGAGCGATGGTCCGAAGGCGACATCTACCCGCAGGTTTTCGCACTTCGATGTCCAAAGAGTGGATAATATTTTCTCGAGAAGGCACGAAGGAGGAGAAAATTCACCCTCCGAAATTTTTCCCAGACGGAGTTGCATAAATACCGTGACGCACTTTGGTAGAGCCTCTTACGACTTCGACAGCGACGGCGACTCAACGAAATTCTTCAGGGTAGTAATTGGTTAGTGCAGGAGTATAATTACTTGGGCTTAAAGTAAAGCTGATTTAAGAAACGCGGTAATAAGTGATAAAATTTCAGAAGAAAAGTGCATGTACAGCATTTGCACTAACATTACGCGAGTAAGCAAGCGTTGTGAGTGCTCGAACTAAAATAGTTTCATCATCGAAGTAAATCGCGAAGGACTCTGAACGAAATCCAGTATTTAATTTTGTACGCCACGACCACCCCGCTCAAAGTGGTATGTCGGCCGAGTGCTGAAAGTCAATTCAAGCACGTTAGTTATTTAACTGGAAGCGCGAGCAACGGGTACGCGGCGGCGGCAGAAGGACGACCCAACACCAAGCGTAGGCGAGAAAGATTTGGACCAATCCGTCGATGGTACGAGCCGAGGACGAGAAAGGTTTGAATTTGACGTGGCGCCCATCCTGAGATCGAGCGAAAGAAGAGGTGTGACCGCGGGACAACGGGTCGAGTGACGTGGCGAGGACTGCGAGCGACCGAACACCCAAGGTTAACTGACGGCGAGCGGGAAGGAAATGTCGAGGTAAAGAAACTGGCAACTTCATGCGGCAATTTGTTAGGAAACTGTGTAGCTTTAACGCCAGGCTAGCGTCCTAAATAGGTGAAAGTTCCAATAATTACTAAAATATTTCAACGTACGAGCGGCAGTGTGATTTCATTGCTGTACGCACCAGTAAATTCGTTTGAATGCCATACCTTGTACAACTTTTCTAAAGTAAATTATAATTGTTCATGTAATGTAAAAGTAATCTTATTGAATGTATTTTTTCCCATTGTAGGATGTCAGGAATAATCAGTTGCTATAATTTTGAAAAGGGGAAAGATTTAGTAACGTGTGTCACGTTTATTCTTGTGCTAGAGAACAGGTTTAATAAATGCCAGCTCAAGGCTGACACCGTAAGTCTATAAACATAATTGTAGAAATCACTAAAGGCCGTGCGGAGAAAATTTTTAGATTAACTACAGTTAAATAGGTACAGAAAAATTGAGAAGGAGGTCAAAGAAAGTATGAAATAGGGGTATTAAGTAATTACGCAGTCAAGGTGACGCCTATACATTCTTTATGGTTGTGTTATTTCTGTTCTTTTTTTTCTCTTTGCAGTGACCATCTACGTAAAAAACATACATTGGGATATTGTGCCACTTTTAATTTGTTTTACTGAATATATGCTCATTTTACCAGAATTTATATAATTCATTGTGTCAAGGGTTCAGACCTTTCTACCCGAAAGATCCTGCTTCCGAGAATTCAAGCTCGCTTCACGAGCATTCTAGTTCACGCTTCATCGCCACCGCTGGAAGGTAGTAGGTGGGCGTGTTATAATATATATATATATATATATATATATATATATATTGAAAGCACCCGTTTCGCCTTAAAGAAACTGTGGTACAACAAGTAAGCACGCGGCAAACAGTTTCAGGAGGGGGCCCGCTAGCACAAGAAACAGTTACGGGCGGGTAAGTGTTGTGGTTTGGGGAAGGCGTGAGAAAAGACGCCCGGGGGGCTTCAGTGACGGCCGGTCGCCTGTAAAAAGGGAAATACCTGGGGCTGCTCCGTTTGAACAAGGTAGAATAGCGTCGCGAACGAAGAACGCTGCCAAAAGTGATTGACGGACGATTTGTGCTAGATATAACCATCATTAGTAGCTCGGACGTAGCCAGAGTAAAGATCATCCGGGGTAGTACTGATCGAGAGAACTTGGGGCGGGAGTACGCCACGGACTAGTAGCCTGGTGAAATGTGGAGACACGTGCTAGCAAACTGTACCTTGAATATAGTGGCGTTTGGTCAGCTCGCGGAAGAGGACATCGAGTAGATCTGGGTGAACTGGAAAGTTCAGCGGGGAGGCGCAGAGGCACCGTGGAAGATTACGCGAGAAAGTGCTTGAAACGCAACGTATCGCATCGGCTGGCCACCAGTGGAGCGGGCAGCGACAGCGAAGGAGTACGAAACAACCCGAGGGGTCCCAGGCCGCCGACGCTCGGGGAGAGTTAAACGGTCATTTCCTCGATCAAAGACAACAGTGATCTGGTGGGGTAAAGAAAGGATAAGACCACGATATTTAATCAAGTGATTTGTGAGAATAATAAATTTTTATGTTTATTTGTTCCGGAACAGTGGTGTCTGATTAATAACCCGACCCCATTCACGAAAAAGAACACCTGTCCCTTGCAAATAAATTTACTGTGAACAAGCCGGGCTTACCGGTTCGTCTCAATATATATATCTATATATATATATACATATATATATATATATATATATATATATATATATATATATATATATAAGAAATTAAAATTTATATGCATTCTTTCAACCTGGAAAGTTTGAAAGTGGAACTTTGGAGAACACGTAAGTTAAAATTAGAAACAACTTACCGGAGCACATGAACCCCGAAGGCTGGGTAACCCCTTTAGGAAATCACACAGCGCTGCTTAGACAGGGCGTGTCTCCATAGTGCATTCGCAGATCCCCATGCAGAACTCCTTCCCTTGCATCTTCAGAAGAACCAGAGTACGTTTCGACAAACCTTTCATTTTCACTCATTGAAATCACACTGTAGGTGCGGCGTGTTCCTCGCACAATTTTAGTCGCTGTTGGTGTTTAACATTTTGTTTTTTTCCATCTTCTTCTTTACTTGTAAATGGTAGTAAAATTCCTTCAACTTTAGTCTGTTCCCGTTTGAAAAGTTCATTATGATTTGTGGTTTGTGTTCTCTGGATATTAGCATACATAGCAAGCCCTTTAATTGTTCTGCTTACGCCGTCACAGGGACCCTTACCATGACGTAAGAAAGAAATGCTATTCAGCTTATGATTAAAATCAGACTTGTGATGCCTCAAGTTATATAAGGATTATATATATATATATATATATATATATATATATATATATATATAGAGAGAGAGAGAGAGAGAGAGAGAGAGAGAGAGAGAGAGAGAGAAAGAGATAGATAGATAGATATAGATAGATAGATAGATAGATATGATGACTTGATGCATCACAAGTCTGATTTTAATCGTAAGCTGACTAAACAACATCGATGAACAGCATCGATCGGTCAACATCACAAACTTTTAAACTTATTCGCAAGTTAGGCATTGTGAAGCAATTGTATCGCTTTCACTGATTTTCACAACCACACCACCTACACAGAATTACACTCCCTACGAGAACAACTTGACGTCACGTTCATCAAACAGAGATTCTCTGTCATTCCCCTAAGTCACTACTCAGTTCGCTAAGGAACAATGCGCAATCTTCAGCCAGCGCACCTATCCTCGGCATCGCACGTGACTTTCAACCTTAAGAACAAAATTAACATTTGAGAATCTCGGAAATGGTTCAACGTTCCATCGTGAAAATAGGGAGGCAGCACAATTAAATAATAATCTTACTCTTACCCAAAATAATGCGAAAAAAAGGTTGGTTTTGAAATTATATTTTTTTTTATTTTATTGTTGGTTTTCATATTTATTTATTGTGGAATACTTAATAATACATTTCCCATTTAAAGTATTATAATTTTTGTTTACCATAGTATATCACTCATTTTATTACTATGCAGTATGTGCTTTCCAGAATATTTTTCACTTTACCCTTCTTCTAAATGTTTGCCAGTACTTGATTGATTGTAGTAGGTAAACTGATAATTGATGCTATGACTCGTATTTGGCAGTTTAACATTTAGTTTTAAAAACATTAACATATTAGAAAACAAAACTTATCTGAAAACCCAGTATCATAAACTTTAAATTTGGGTTTACTACCAGTGGCCTATGACAGTAAAAATACTGTGGATGAAAATCGCATCCAATTATTTTCCAGAAAGTAGCAGGCACTCTACTCAAGAACAATAAATAAAATATTTTGTATAATGCTGCAATAAACTAAATATTAATAAAGCTTTAAATTAAATTTTAAAAAAAATTCTCGAATATTTCAAAACAATTCTTAAGATACCAAGATTATCAACAAATTTGTTGTATAACGCAACACATATGTAGCAAATATTTAATGACGGGCGGCCTCTTTCTTGGACCCTTGCTTACGCACAACCTTAACTCTGTCGTAAGCAGTGACGTATTAAATCAATATTTCTTCTTGATTGTCAAAATGTTTAAAATAAAGTTTTTAAATTTTTTATGACAAAAATTTATTCGCACAACGTTTCGTTCTTTTTTTGGTTCCTTAAATGTTCTGCTGATGTGGTAATTAAATGATAGCGTTCCTCATTAAGTTTAGACCGAAGATGTAACAAAAGAGTTAGAAACTTGTAAATTACTGAATAAATGATTGTCTAAAAATTTGGATACTTTTATTTGTGTGACGTATTAAGTATGATCATTCAATGGGTACGTGCAGTATGAATATATGCCTAATAACACAATGAAATAAATTCTATTTTGAATGAAAAATGCCAATGTTTCATTGTTGTTGTTTTTTTGTTGTTTTTTTCCTATTCCTGAATATCTCTCGAAGCCATAGACTTCTCTCACATAGACGAAGTCTACATAGTTTTCTTCAAATTTCTCTGCGCATTGGAAATCACTGCAATATGTGTTTAAGCTTTTTTTCCCTGGTCCTGGGTATCTAACACTACTAGAAAGCGCCTCTCTCTTGGCCGGTGGCTGGATAGTTTTCTTTTCATCATTTCCAGAATTTTCAAATTACTATAACAGATAATTGCCCTTGAAATGTATCGTCGGAAGTTTTATAAACAAAAATAATTATTGGTATGTAGTGTATAATATTATAGAAATTATTTAAATTTTAAAGTGAGGCTGATGTGTATATTCACATATAATTTTGAAAACTGATCAAAATCTCGACAATTACTCTATAAATACTCCCGAAAATACCCATAATTCGCACACTTCGCCCATCGTCTGATCTTTCAGAAGAACGTAAGACGTTTGTCTTTTCCTTTATCACCATTCGTCGCTCCTCCCCTTTCCCATTCTCTCTCTCTGTAAACCTTCCCACTCTGTCCTCGCGTTCCCGTATCGAACGTATATTCCGTCACGGCAGAGATATTCCCAGTGGTACGACGCCAATAAAATTAGTCGATTCTCAAAGTTCGGGGGGACGCTGCGAACGCGCGGTTTATCTCCAACTGCAAGCCTCGCTTCGTTTCCCCCTCCCCCTGCTCCGCCCTCGCTTCCACCTTCTCCGCACGGCTCCACCCACGCAACACTTTCGGTTTCCACCCTGCCACCGCTCCATCCCCGCTTCCTCCACCCTGCGTTCTTCACTCCGCCCCGCCCTCTTCACTCCGCCCCACTCCCTCCAATCCACCCTACCCCCCAATCCGCCCCACCCTCTCCAATCCACCCTGCCCTCTCCAATCCACCCCCCCTCCAACACCCCACCTCCAATCCACCCTGCCTCCAACCACCCTGCCCTCCCAACCACCCGCCCCCTCCAATCCACCCCGCCCCTTTCCCAAAATGCCCACCCCCTCCAATCCACCCTACCCTCTCCAATCCGCCCCACCCTCTCCAATCCACCCTGCCCTCTCCAATCCACCCCCACCCTCACCAATCCACCCCACCCTCTCCAATGCACCGCGCCCTTTCCACTTCTCCCCGCCCTCTCCACTCCTTTCCCCCGCCCTTTCGTTCATCGCTCCGCCTCTCCAAAAATTTCCGCCCTCTCCAATCCCCCCCGCCCTCCCCCCGCCCCCGTAATCGCACACTCTTCCACCCTCGGCCCTCTCCACTACGCCTCACTCTGTCCACTCCGCCCCGCCATGCTTCGACCTGCGTCTCCCATCCCCTGTTCTACCCTTTCCCCCTGCCACGCCCTGGGCGTTTGCCCGCCCATCGCCCTCGCCCCGCCACGCCCCTCCGAAATTGAGGCGACGGCAAATTTCATTTATTGTGGAGATGATGACGGTGAGTATCGCCCATTTGAGACCGCCCGGCCGCGGGTGGTTTATCTTTCCCGAGGGGTTTAACGATTCCTCCCCGTCCCTGGGGTTCATCTGTTGAACGCGTGAGGAGAATTAAAAATGGAAGGAACAACACCCCAGATGGGCTTATTATATGAAACGCAGTGGAAAATTGCCATACTGGAAATTAACGTCACTGATTTCCGCTTCTAGAGCTAGAGAGTCCGACGTCGCCCAATCCCTGAAATGTGCAGTTAGGGTTTACGTAAGAGTTGTGAGTTAATCTATTCCCGAAATTATTATCGCAGCCATTTTTGATCTGTTTTTCCCCATCAGATTATGTTACTTAAATCTATGTATATAACAATTCGACAGTTTAATAAGATTAGGGAAATTGTTATGGCTTCTCTAATATGCCAATAACAGTTACCTTATTCCCGTTCCTTTCAAATCCAGCTCCCATTCCCGATTCATTGACGTTTAAGGACTTATTGTTTTTATGTGTACCTGCTCTAATATGCCAATAACAGTTACCTTATTCCCGTTCCTTATTTTCATCTGAATTGTGATGCCATTTCATAGTAGTAACCTCTCTTCGATTCCTCCTCAGCAGTTATAATATAGTAATTTAATTTCTCTTTTGAATGTCGTTCCATCAAAAAAATTTGGTAATTTTTTTAGTTAAATGTATCCATTCTATCTCAGCATTTACTAAAGAATCAGGGAAACTGCACTGTAAATCTGTTCGAGATGGGGGAAGGGGTCATTGATGCAGAAGCTGATATACAATACTTGTTACAGGCATCTTCAATGTTTTAGAATTCCGTAGTACAAATGGCAACTAATGTATTAAATACCATTGTTAAAATCAATATTATTTTCGTTTTTGATGAACAAGATGTCCATATTACTAATTTAGTATGCGCGCAGATATTGAGAAAAAACAAAAAAGAATGTGGCCATGTGAGAAGTGTCAATTGCGTCGTCGCCCAGGATATTCCGCGGCGTTCGACTACACAGCTGTAGCTGGCGAGTTGCAGCTGATTGCCCGGATTAGAATGTATGTCGTTAATTTCGTTTGAGCACAGAAATCGAGAGATAACCAAACAGCCTATGACCATGACAGAAATGTTAATGGTTTCGTTTAATAATCAGGATATCGTTAAATAAACAAACCCAATAAAAGAGTGTCGTTTTTTCTGAAAAATACAAATATTTCAGTGTATTTTCCTGCCTATTCTTATACTGCCTCGACTAAATTCTCAAAGAGAACAACTCAGAGACGCAGTACTTAGGTAACACCTGACGTCATGTGAGAGCAAGGCCTCAAAGAAGAGGCCGTCAACCATTTAATAATTCGTACTCACGAGCTGCATTATGGAATGTTTGTGATATTTTTTTGTGTGAAAATATAACAAATAATTATGTATCCGAATACATTACATGATGGCTGTATTCCTGAACACATTTGTTGTAAAATCTTTCATAGTAGTGTTTATAATACAATACGTGTTATAAGAGAATATTTTATTTGATTATTTTTTATCATTGTGCATGCTACGTTTTGGTAAGACATTTTGAGTGGTTTTGTTCAGCAGCATTTTTGCAGCCGCTGTCCATTAGGACATTACTAATTTCCCATGCCCACAGAAATTGAATAAAAACTATGCAAACTTCGGTCATGTTAGAGGTGTCAGTGGTCCTTTTAGTTGCCCAAGAACTCGAGAAAAAAAACAAATAAAAGTTTCGATTTTGACTGGGAAGTACAAATATTTGATTACATTAATACGTCTATTCTCATATTGCACGTACTGGTTAAATGCTCATACTCAGTTCATCATTGATTACGACACAGCTGAAGTCATGCTGATTTCAAGGAAGAGGTCGCCAACCAACAAATATTTGCTTAATGCGTGTTGCAATATAGAACAACGTTTTTCATAATATTGGAATCTAAAGAATAGTTGTAATATAAAATACTCTATTTTTGCTTAATCCAAAATAATCTTTCGTTGTTAATATCCTGTTACTTTTTTGCGGTCCTTGAAATTGCATTGTTTGACAAATATTTACTTCCGTATTTAGAATAGAGTCGATTAGATGATAGAATAGAATATTTATTTTGCTACTGGAAAGTACATACAATTATTTCCGGTGGTAGCGTATATGAAATACAATTACGAAAAGTTAAAAAAAATTACAAATATAATAATTGGAAAGGTTCCCACGACGAAAATCCAGGGCGTCCTCTCTTTAAAAAATCGAAGCATATTTTGTAGTTTTTCGAGTGATTTTATTTGCCCTAACTTATGGAGCCTAATTCTTCTATCAGCTGTACTAGAGATATGTACCCTAGTTCCCTCAATTTTCCACTTCCTTTCCATAATACTCTAATCACATTATATAATCATTGTACGACCTTTTCACTACGTAATTTACATGATCTGTCCGTTCCAGACCCTCATTCAGTAAAATTCCCAAAATTTTACAGTATTTAGCCTGCGGAATGTGCTGATTTCTCAACTTATAAGAAGAAATAAGAGGCCATCTTCGTCAACATATTATCGACCTCTTTTATTTCTTCTCATAAGAACGTCAACAACACCACATCAGAATTCCCACAATTCTCAACTTATATTTGATGCCATTGGTCTTTCTAGAAAGCGCAAATCTGAAAAACTTGCACTTATGGGGATATGATTTCATTTCATTTGTGGTAACCCATGCCTCCATCCTGCAACATTACTGTATCATTTTCGTTCTTAATTTCCCATCACATTAAACAATCTGCAAAAAGACGTAATATTTATTCTCTTCTTTGCTAAATGTCGTTAAAAATAGTATAAATGCTACAAATGACCACAGACCTAAGACGCTTCTCTTTGGTACTCCGGACGTTGCATCCGCTTTTGAAGAGAAATTAGACCCAATTCGCATCCGTAGAATACGCGATCTGAGAAATTCCCGAATCCAAAGAGCATAGTTTTTATGTTAAGCTTACTAATTTTTAGGATTAGTTTATCACAGTGAACAAGACAAAAGCTTTGGTGTAATCTATAATAATTGCGTGAACGATGGAACTTCATCGAGAGAATCGCCAATCTCCTGACTGACTGTGACTACCTGACTCTCAAATTAATTTCTTTTTCGAAAACCGTTATGCCCTTTGAATATTATATTATTCCTGTCCCGAATCGCACATAAGTGTTCTTCCACCAAGTTTACTTATTACTTACACACTACAGATGTACGACTGACTGAGCGATACTTTTCGACCATTTGTCGTGAGCCTCTTTTGAAAATTGGAATATACGAATTGTTTATCTAAAAAAGACCCAATAGTGACCATATCATAACTTCCCCTCTTAATCTGAGAATTTCATCCGAATTTCCTCCGATCCTGTTGGTTTATTAGAACCTTTTTTGGTAATTCTTTTCATAAGTGCTCCCGGATTTGGTACTCCTTCACTTTTGTTTATAACGGCTTTTCTTATATCTGCATAAACGGATGCAAAACAATAAATTGGTTAAATTTTTTTTTTTTTTTTTTTTTTCATAATAAGTACCGTTTCCAAATATCACTTCTGTGCTATTACTTTCACCTCCGCCAGTTCTCAAGATATTTCTTAGTTCTCATAATTTTTATCTCATTGATTTTTCTTTTCCCATGTGCCTGACTTTTTACTTTTCACTTTTAACTTTCCTATCCGATTATCATAATATTCTGGATCTGAATTTTTGCTATGATTTTATTTGGTAAATAGAGATCCATCCCCTTATTAGCGATTTTATGAAAAACATTCCACTCTTCGTCTACAGAATCTACTACAAAATCTCGCTCGTGTTTAAAAATTCCATCCTAAATGAATGAAAATTATGCAACCAATAGGAAACAGAAACGTGAATGTAAATTACTCAGGAGTGCTTAACCTTTCAAACTGTTTCTATTAACCACGCTGTGAGTTAAGGTGGCCATACACCACTGACCATACACGTCCCCACGCTTCTGACCCGGCTCGAGGTCTCTTAACTCGAAATCGCCCGTGGGAACAATGGAACAGGCCGCGCGGGGACAGATTTACAGCATGATAACAAGTGGCGGGAGCCTGGCTGGCGAGACGCGCCCGGTGATGAATGTGTCACTTTAGTTCCGTTCGTCTGCTCGACTACTTCCGCTTTAAAAGTGACCTTTCCAAATAGTTTCTGGTTAACCGGTCGGGTGCGGCGCGCAATGGCGAGCGTCCGTTTACCGCGTGCGCTTCGTAAGAAAGCCGAGGCGAAAGAGGCGCGTGGCGCGGGACGCGTGGGGGGCGGGGCCACGGGAGCCCCAGCGGCGACAACGGCCGGGGGCGCCAGCGCTCTGGCTGCGTCGCGTCCGCCTCGGCCCGCGCGGACGCCGCGCGTTTGCTTAACAGCATTCCCGTTAATTAGGGAGGGCAATTAAGTGACTGTAATTGGGACGGGTGTCGGTGCGCTGGCCCGGGTCCCTCACGGTCGAGTGAACCACAGCATCCACCACCCCGCCTCGCCTCCCCTCCCCTCCCCCGCCCCACTCACCACCTAGTCCTCCCGCATCTGTCCTCGCTCCCGTCCCCCCGGCCCCAACCCCTCCTCTCTGTCTCCCTACCTCTCCCGCTCTAACCGCCACACGCTTTATCTCTCTCTCTCTCCCCCCTCTCTGTGATCCCCTTCCACGACCGCGACGACGGCGCGGCAGCGGGGTCGTTTCCCGCTGCTCTGCCGTCTGCCGCCGGATGACGATCGACGAGTGGTGGAGGGATGGCGCGCGGGGAGACGCTGTTGTTTGCACCGCGGTCCGCCAGAGCGCAGCGGGGCGCCCGCCAATTGCCGGCTCGGCACCGCGGCCGCGTGCCGCGCGCGTCCGCCCCTAAACGCCCGCCGCGCCGCCGGCGAGGCTCAGCCCACGCCGTACGCCCGGAGCCACGGCGCCTGCCGCCCGGTTCGTTGACACACGTTGATGCGGGTTTGTGATATCCCCCATCCCAGAGGCGATATACGGGGTTTAAAAGGGGTGACACTCGTCCAGATAGTTTCATTATTTATGTTTCCGGTCGCGTCCATAGCTACGGTCTATAGTGTCGTAAGTGTAGTGCATGCTGATCTTGTAAATTGGCGATGTTTCTCCCCTTATGGAATGAGAGACCACCTATTCCCACCCACCCACCCACCTACTCGCCGTATTTCCACCCTACGGGTATCTTCGCTGGCGGGGCATCATTAGGGATGGTAAAAAATCGATGTTTTTAAAACGTCGATGTTTTCCACCAGAAACATCGATATTTTGCTTTCGATGTTTTCTTCACATCGATATTTTGTTGAAAAAACATCGATGTGTTTTTGATTTTAAATTTTTAAATAAAGGTTTAGCACGTTGTAGAGTAGCAAGCAATCCACAGAATATGTTATTTGCATCATGCTTTTATCATTTAACATTTCGCCTGTGCAATCTGAGGGAATTTTAGGTGGTTTTACTTCGATGGTGTATGAATGGAAGTGAATAAAGAGTAAAATAGCGGGTCGATTTTTTCATTGATTGATTGATTTTTCGTATTTCCAGGGGCGTCAACTGCTTTGGTCATTAGCCCCATTAGTGTAGTGCATGTTTTTTCGCGGGAGATGGCGGTGATCTTTCCCGCTGGATGGCGAATCCACGCTGACCTACCGTCGGCTAGTGGGGTTCCTAACCAGGACTCTCCACCAGCGGGCACCGCCCAGCCGGGCAAGCTCAAGCCTCGACGGATCTCCCGGGAAAATGTGGTAGCATATGCATGTAGTGGGGTGTGTGTGTGTGTGTGTAAGGAGGGATAGGACAAGTAAGGGGGAAGGAAGATCGCGCGGGTCCGTGCCCGTTAGTAGGTATTTCTCCGGTATTCGTTTTAGTTTTGATCGGAGAAACCACGAAAACTACCGATCAGGGGCAGCCGGCCACCAGATTTCTCCTCCAGACACGAGTGAATTTGACCTGGGTAGTGTCGAAAATCCTGCCGGCCTCAGGATTCGAAACTAGGACCTCCCGGTCAGAGGCGCTGCAGTGACATCAGTTGATGCACTAAGCTACCGCTCCCGGTGATGATTTCATTGATATCGAAAAAAAAATCATAGAAATCTTATATTTTCCGCGGCAAATTCCTAAAGACCATGTGAGATAATTATGACTAGGGGGCTTATTTTGATTACCAAAAACATTGCCACAAATGGTCTTTAAAATCCTCTTAAATTTCTTTAAAAATGCGCTAAGACCAAAGAAAAGTGACGTAAAAAATCTTATCAAATCCAGTTCGAATGAACAACTCAAGCTGTTGGATAAGTTACTGATATAATCGAGGCTTCTTCGATTTGCTTGAGTGAACTCAGTTTGCTAACTTTTGGTTTGGACGTCTTACCAGGGAAAATTTTCGCCCTTTAGTTTTCCCGAAATCGACCGAACCGACAATGGCGCTGATATACGTTACAAGAATTGCATACAACGTCTGTAAAAACAATTTCTGAGCGAACAAATCGAATAGGCTACTAAGTAATTCTGCGAAGAATATTTTTTGCATCTCGTAAATATTATTTTCAGCAAGTACCATTAAAAATGACGTTGAAATCGATGAAAGACGGGAAAAGTTAAAAAATGACTGAAGTCGAAATCGACAAAAACTGCAAAAAGTTACCTATAAAATGGGTCATTTTCTTTTGTCATAACATAAAATGAATTTCTATACCAATCGGCATTGTTCTAACCCGCCCCCTAATCATGACTATTCCAGTTCACCGCAGCGTCAAACTTCTACACTAATTCCCAGTGGCGGCTGGTGCCCCAACAGACTGGAGGTTGCCCTTCCATCTAATGACGGAAACGTAATTTCCAAAATCAAAATACGAACATGTAGGAAAGAATGTACGCAATTCAAATCATTTAAAACTAAGTGAAATAAAAGTCTATATTAAAACATTAACATATTCTTTTGCATTGGGTCCGCGTAAGGCATATACACCTCCCGCACACGTGGTTCTGGCTTTGATTTCCAGTGGGCACTTAAATTCGACACCAGTACATCGCAACACACATTGTTTGAACCTTTCACACAAATAAAATTATTTTATTTTGAAAACTTTACTACTCTGTTATATATGACAATAATGAAAGATCTTCGACACACAATTTTTTTTTCACAAGAACGTTCGTAAACCGCTGATCAGCTGCAGCCACACAGGGACTTCCATCCAGAACGGCCAACTTTACACAAGGAACTCATCAAATGTACTTTTGGAATCAACAAACCTAATGACAAATGAAAACAAATTCTCCAAATATCACCAACAATGAGTAGAATATTGCCAATAATTGACTGAACTTGTGAATAACAAGCGAAAATCATAAAACTACGTCGCAGTGAGTTCGACGAAGACAGAATATGGGTAATCCCCTGAGATTCCCTCCGTCGTCGCGCAACGCGACAGTGCCACCTGACTGGTTGCCCAACCAAAAACCCGTATGTTCCCCGTCTTAAATCGACGAGCCAAAGAGTAAAACCGCTAAATTCATTCGTACAGGCAACAGCCAAAAGCATGGTGCAATTCCTGGCAAGCCACCAGACACCGGAGAGAGCGCCAGTTGGACGCTTTTTGGTTTCAAACTGATTTCATATACATCGATATTGCTGCAATGTCTTGAATAATTAATGTTTTAAAAGGAAAATGTATATGACTATGATATTATGAGATCTTTTTCATTTTCTGGAAGTTGGGCAATCGTGCAACCTAAGCACGAGCCACCACTGCTAACTCCACATCTTGAATATCTCACTCTAGCCTGTGGGATTGGAACAGTTTACGTAATACAATTGGAATGAACTGTGAAGATGAACGAAGATGGATGATACTATGTTAGTAAAAAAATTGATCTAATATGGTTCGATTTAAGAAACAATTTTCAAAATGTTTTAAACGTGATTCAGCAACACATTCTAAACGAGGCGGCTCGTGATTCGATTGCACGGTTGCACAACCCCCAAATAATCGAAAAACCTCTCTTAACTTTTGGGAGTGAAAATATCATACTAAAAACGAGTGCACCACTGTTTCACGCTTATACGAGTGAAATTAGCTATCATTTTGTTCGGTTTCACTAAAAGCGAATGATATGAAAAACTTTTTCCGTGTGAGTGACAAAGTTGACTCCTAGCCGAAAAGTGAGTTAGTTCTTTCCTTCTCGTTTGAGTCAGTTCAGCGGACCGTGCTCAGAAGTTCAGAGTCGGAACGACACATATATATTCTCTAAAACATTTTTATAGATACTCTCTGCGACAAGTACAGCAGAGCACTATGAGATATTGCGCGGGTATTCATCGCACATGTGAATCTGATGTTTAAATTAAGCGATAAGCAACTCAGTATTTGCAATTTGCGTGTCCTTGCTGTTCTAATGATTATGAATACATGTGCGAAAATGTATTCCACTTTCGGGATATATGATCTCGATTTCTCGATATTTCTTGCTTTAATGTAATGAATCAAGAGTGTGGATGCTTCACAAATAAAAGATTGTCAGAGAAAATATTTATCCAATATAAAGGTTAGTATATATTGGTATTATTAACCGAAAGTATAGTTACTATGAAGGTTACGTGTATTGTAGTAATAACCCCCAGACAATTTTTTTTTTTTTTTTTGAAAGTTCATATGGCCATACCTGAAACTCAAAAATAGTAGTGTATTATTTGTAAACAATGAGACAACACATAATTCTCTCAAGGTAAGAGATAACGGAACAAATTATTTTAATAGGTTTATAGGCCCTACTTATGAATTTTAGCATTTATAATTTATGCAGTAATAATAAATAGAAAAGAGATATACTGAATATTAATATATTTTTCTGAACAATACATTGAGTGATAAATTTGTGTCAGAAAGCCAGCAAGTAACAATTGTATTAATTGTTGATGGTCTTTCTTGAAAGAGGTATTCAATTTTCACCATGGCTTACCGTATTCTGTTTCATCGTCATATGGTATAATTGAATATTTTGACAAATTTATGAACATATATAACAAGGAATATATTATATTTATGTGGGAATCACATGTTCATGTTGAAGTATGTAGGCCTTCAGCAGGCGAGTCATTTGCTTACTCTTGTGTATATCTACATTTGATAATGATTTACAAAAAAAATATGAATAATTAGTCAAAAAAAAAGGTTACAAATAGTAATATTTGTTGTTAATTCTATGTCTTTTAAAAAAGTACCTATATAATCCTCATAAATATTCATAACTTATGTGTAATATTGTTTAAAACTTTCCCAAGTATGTTACTTCATTTACATCAAAATTAAATTTGATGCCCAGTAGTGGGCATTTTTAATAATTACAAAAGTATTAGTTCTTTCAGTGTTTTGAATACCAAATTGTACATTGAAAATTGATATTAAAATATTTAAAATTTAAAAAGTTTTAATAACTTTTTTGAATATTTATTGTCTGTTTATACATTATTAAAAAGTGTCAATTAATTGCCATTTGTAGAAAAGAAAGGCAAGTTTTTCAGATCTATAAAGCCCAAATCTCCCAATCTTATTAACCCGGGGTTTTAACCTGGTGCATGAACCCAGGTATGTAGAAAGTTTTTAGGGTTTAGAAAATGAAGGCCATGAAAATTTTAAGAGAAAGATTGTTTGAGTTTAAAAACACACACACACACACACAAAAAAAAAATCCATAAAGCAAATAAAACACCAACACACACAAAACAACACACACAAAAACAAAACACAACACAACAAAAAAAACAAACACACAAACAACACACACAAACACACACAAAACAACACACAACACAACACACAAAAAAAACACACAAAACACACACACAAAACAAACAAAACACAAAAAAACAAACACACAAAACAAACACACACACACACAAAAAAACAAACAACACAAAACAAACACACAAAAACAAACACAAAAACAAACAAACACAAACACCAAAACAAACACACACACAACACAATCACACACACACAACACAAAACACACACACACAAACAAACAAAAACACAACACAAACACAAACAACAAAAAACAAAACACAAAACAAAACACAACACACAAACAAAAACACACAACACAAAACACACACACACAACAAAACACACACACACAACAAAACACAACACAACACAAAAAAACACACAACACAAACACACCCCACAAAACAAAACACACACAACACAAACACACACACAACAAAAAACAACACAAAACACACACACAACAAACACAAACACAAAAAATACAAAAACAACACAAACAAATACACAAAAAACAAAAACACCCCAAAAAAAACACAAAACAACACAAAAACACACAAAACAAAATACACAAATACCACCAAAATCACAAACACAACAACAACCACAAACACAAAAAAACACAACACAACACAAAACAACAACCAACACAAACACACACAACACAACACAACAACAAACACAAAACAACACACAACAAAAAACACACAAACAAATAACAAAATAAAAACAACACAAAACACACAAAAACAAAACACAAAAAATAAACACAAAAAAAAAACAAACAAACACAACAAATACACACAACACAACACACACACAAAACAAAAACACAAAACAAAAACACAAACACACACAAAAAACACACACACAACACAACACACACAAAACAAATACAACACAAAACAAAAACAAACAACACAAAAACACAACAACACACACAACACAACAAAACAATACACACACACAAAACAAAAAAACAACACAACACACACAAAAAACAAATAAAAAACAAACAAACAAAAACCAAAAACAACACACAACACAAACCCCAAAAACACAAAACAACACAAACACAAAACAAAACACAAACACAACACAAAAAACAACACACAACAACACAACACAACACACACAAAACAACACAAACACAACACACACAATACAACACAACAAAACAAACACAAAAAAAAAACAAATACAACAAACACACACAACACAACAACACAAAACAAATACAACAACAAAACAACAAACAAAACAACACAACACACACACACAAAAAAAAACAACACACAACAACACAACACAACACACACACACACACACAACACAAAAAAAACACACACAACACAACACAAAAACACACACACACAACAAACACACAACAAACACACACACAACACACACACAACACAACACACAACACACAAAAAAACAAAACACACACACAAAAACACACAACAACAACAAAACACACACACAAAAAACAAACACAAAAAACACACACACACAACAAAACACAACACACACACAAAACACAACACAACAACACACACAACACACACAACACAACAAAACACACACAACAACACCACACAAAACACACACACCACCACAAAAACACACAACACACACAACAACACACACAAAAACAACACACAACACACATACACAAACCACACCAAAACCACAACTACACACAACACACAAACAAACACAACAAACACACAAACCAAAAAACACAACACACACATACACACACACATACACACACAACACACACACATAAAAACACACATACACACAAAACAAACAACACACACAACACAACACAACACACACAAACACAACACCACAACACAACACACAACAACACAACACACACACAACACACACACAAACACACACAAACACAAACAAAACACACACAAAAACAACAACACACACAAAAAACAAAAAAACAAAACAACAACACACACAAAAAAAAAAATTACAAACAACACAAACACAACACAATGACGAAAAGTGCTTTTTTGGGGGAGGAAAAAAAAAGGCAGAATATGGGCAGGTGTCCACACCAAAAGCGCAGAAAGCAAAAGGAAGAAAATGAAAATTTATACAACCAATTAAACCATTGGCAGTCGCCCAGGATATCCTGGACATGGTTGGGGAAGGGGAGGCTGATTTAGCAATAGTAGGGAGCAGAACAACCGTAAGATACAGGGGGTTATCTGACCTTCACAACCGGGCCAATCTGGGCTCAAAAACCATTCCGCAAGTAATGACGAGCCCCGGGGTGGATTTGTCTGGGAAAATCAACGGCGTTTAACTACAGCTGTTATCCCCTAAACCAAACGCGAAAAGGGGACGAGTTTAAATTTCTGACCGCTTATTTACACGCAAGAGGACGAAACCCTTGGGATAGCGGGAGATTTCAACGCCTGGGCGGTTGGGGGGGTTTTCGTCCACAATGAGCGAGGTCGAGAGCCCCATCCTCCCCCTTCTGAATGTAGAGCTCCAACACAGGAGAAAAAAACCTTCCGCCGAGGGGCGGGATTTGTTGTGGATCTGACTTTCTGTGATAATCTTGGAATGGGGGGTCCTGAGAGAGGAACATATCCCCTAGTGCCCAAAGGCATTTTTAGAGGTAAAAAATCAGGGAGGGAAAATTTTTGTCCCGAAATATCACCCAGTGGGAAGCAAAAACTTTCGACGAAAAGTTTTCGGAAATTTTTGGAAACGAATAAAGGGTACCGCAGATGACAAAGCGGGGCGGGGGAAAAGGGATAACCAAACCCTTGGATGGGCTTTTTTCAGACGGGCCCCGAGTTCCCCGTTTACTGGGGGGATGGGGAAAACCCCCAATTACGGGGGGTTTTTCGAGCCAGAAGAATCCCGAGAGTCGGGAGAGAAATTTTCTAAATTGAAAAATAAAATGCTGGCCCTTGAAGAAAATCCGAAAGAAAACGTTTTGGCTCCAAAACCCTGTGGGGGGAAAAGGGATCCATGGGGAGGCCGCAAGAGGGTCTGGGTTAAGACAGCGGACCCCTTTTCTCCAATTCCCCAGGCGCCAGAAGGAACCCCTTTTTCCCCGACCCCCCCGGTGACTCAGTTAATATAGCGATCTGAGCGAAAAACCTCCAGCCCGCAAGAAGAAATTCGCCCCAATCAGAGAACCCAAAAAAGGGCCCCGGCCCGGGATAACTTTCCCCTTTATTCCTGCCCCATACCGCTCACACCGACATCTTTGGATCTTATTATTGCTTGGGGGAAGGGGGATCCAAAAAAGGGGAAAAAGCGCTTTGGGGTCCCCCCAAGGGGGAAAAACACCAAAAATCCATCCCCATACCGGCCATTTTTTGCTTTTTAAAGCTGGGGTTCAAAAAAAGTACAATAAAAAAAGGGGGAGGAGGGAGGGGGCCTTCAAAAATCAGTTTTTTGAGGTGCCTGACGTTGAAGTCCAGTTTTTAACACCGCCCGACAAGCAATTGAGGGAAAATAAAGAGGCCCCAAAAAGTATTTCTGTCGTTATTAGATATTAAAAAGACAACCTGGCCAGGGGGAGTAATATTTACCAAGCTCCCCCAGATTTTGTGCCAACGTACCTGAAAGATTGTGGCTGAGATCTGAGTAATGGCCCCGATTTAAATACAAATAAGGGGGAAGGGAATATTTTCACGGGGGGTGTCCCAAGGGGGGATTGGGTCCACCATTATGGAATTTAAAGGGGCGAGGTTTTCGGCTTCTCCCAGAAAACCAGTATTATTGGTTTTTGGACGAATTGTTAGTCGCGTTGCAAAAACATTGAGGAAATTGTATATTTGCAAGAAGGGCGCGATAGTGGGGAAGTCCCCAGGGCGCAAGCTGGGGACAAGACTGAGGTTATCCTAGTCAAGCAGGAAAAAAGAGAAACCATCACTCAAAGTCGGGACCACCATATTGTATCGCAGCCGTCGATCAAATATCTTTGGGCCCGGGTTGAGCCCTCTGAATTTGACCACCTAAATACGCCAGCAAAAAGCTGCGGTAAAAATGGAAAGCGACTAATGCCCAAAATAGGGCCTTTGTCAGGGGAAAAGGAAACCCCTTGGTTGAGGTCCGTTTTCATGGGGCCCCAGATGGGCCAACTCATGTCGATAAATAGTTTAAACCGAGGGATGACGTCAGTGGGGTTATCAGCTTGTGCACGCACTGTGTCAAAGATGCGTGGGGCTCATGGGGATGCCTTTAGATATTTGGGCAGAAAAACGGGGGCGATATCAAAAGAAGAGGAGAACCCAGACGTCGACAAATGCTCGAATGGCAGGATCGATGGAAAAGTCCAAAAGGAAGATGGACATACCGCGATTCCTCCATTGCACCGTGGATCAACCGTAAACACGGGAAGTAAATTTCTTCTTTAAAAGCTTTTTCTGACACGGATGTTTCTGGCATATCTCCACAGGTTTGCTTGAGAACCCCATTCGTCCATTATGGAACCCTGTCGGGCGCGAGCATGTGTTTTTCCAGTGCCCGCGATACCCTCTGCAGCGACGGCACGTTATGAGTATACTCGGATCGACCGCTGACACCCGAAGCAATGGTTGGGCATGCTCGCCTCAGAAACCAACTGGGATGCGGTGAGCCGTATGCGCAGACCATAATAGCTGAGCTCAGGAGAATAGAAAGGGAAAGAAGGAAGTCGATTGATCCTCGTTTGCCCCTTCCTACGTTTTGACGAAGAGAAGTGGCTAGACTAAGCTTACTCTAATCCACTCCCGTGATGTAATGCCTAACGGGGTTCCATGGGAGGATGGAGGAGAAGGAGGTTGGTTTTAGTGGTAAAAATCTCACACTATCATATGGTACGGGCCGCATGGTGTCTTTTGAAGATTTCCACCTACCCTCGTAAAAAAAAAAAAAAAAACACACATACACACACATACACACACATACACACACACACACACAACAGTCACAACAACAATCGTCATCGTCACAACAACAATCATAACAATAATTTATTACTACATTCTCTTACAGAAATAATTTAATAAGTTTACATTATCTTGATAAATTATATGTTAAAAGTATTTATAATTAATATGAACAATTAAATTAATTTAGTTATAACAAATTAATTTTAATAATTAAATTTTTGGAATTAAAATTCATTACATCAGTAGATGTAATTAATAATAACTTAATAATTAATAATACATCAATATAATTAAAAATGTTGACGATTAAAATTTAAACCAAAATTTAACATAATTGTGATTTTAATTGATTATTGTATCCTTTAATTATAGGTAATATATAATTAAAGGGTACAATATCTCCTTAAATGCAAACTGTCGGTCACAGGAAAAACCTTGCATAATTGTGATTATTTAAATTGAGTCTGAACCCTAATTCATGTTGAAGGGGTGCATATGACATGAATATGATATGAAGAAAGACTTTCACTCTTGTGCATTTGCTTAACATACTAAATCAACTGGCCATTCCTTTAAATTCAGTGCTTCCCAGAATTTGGACAATGAAGTCAATTATAAAGAAAGATTAATTAAAGAAATGATTTACATCAATAAATACAACACATGCAACAAAATGACAGGCACAAATAATTTCAGCAAAATGTAAGGCAACCTGATATATAGACAAAACTGTTCCTATTGATCTAATTTTAAATAACTTGTTTAATGTTGAAATTAATACTACATATTTCATTATATCACCAGAAGCCAGACTGGAACGAACCAACCATCTGTTAGTCATATTGCCCTCCTAATTTTCTCAATCAATTGGGACCTCAGACTCTTTACTATTGCCTTGTTGGTATTTCCATTTTACTATAGCTTGTCAAAAGAACTTTTAATTTATAATAGCAATTAAAAAGAAAGTACAAAAGGGGAAATAAATAAAAAAATGGAAATTAATAAATGACACATCAATTGTCATTTAAAAACCTGTACTGCATTAAGTATAGATCCTTACCGGATGCAAGTTTTACCTCACATAGCCATAGTAAATAATTTTCTCCCCACCACCCAACATTCTACCATTAGTAGTCATGGTGTGTGTGGGTGTGGTGAAAGTATATGTTATGCACATACAGTTATTGGTGGTTGCGAGATATAACTCATGTATAATTTTTTTTTTTTGTTTCAAGGTAGTGTCATTGTAACTGACACATTTTTGGGGGCTTTATTTAATTGTGTTTGCTTCTTTTTCATTTTGTATAGCTCTGAGAACGGAAATACATTTTCTGAAATGATGGCATTATATATTATTATTATTAATTATTAAAATTATTATTATTATTACTATTATTACTATTATTACTATTATTACTATTAATACTATTAATACTATTATTACTTTATTACTATTATTACTATTATTACTATTATTACTATTAATACTATTAATACTATTATTACTATAATTACTATTATTACTATTATTACTATTATTACTATTTTTTATTATTATTATTATTATTATTATTATTATTATTTGAGGACCCTGCTGTATATTATATTTTTTTTTCCAATTAATTTGGGTACATTTTTCTTTTAAATATTTTTGTAAGTAATATAATTGTTATAGTTAAACATGATTCATTATGTTTTACTTGGCTAAATAAAATAAGTGAATATTTAATTATGTGTAATACTGTTGGTGTCAATTTCATTCAGAAGCGTGTGCTGCATTAGTTTGATATTAATACTATTTAATCTGATTGCAGTATAATGTTTTATTCAATATCAGTGCAAATGTTCTTGTACCAATATCCACTCTTCTACTGCCATTTCATCAACTTGGAAAACAGATGTGTTACTACACCCTAGCGAAAATCGGTATATCCACCAATGTACGCAAGATGTACGCGCAAACGTACACAGAGTGCGCACGGAGTTATATCTCTTATGTACGGATCGTGTAAAAGGGCTTGCCACGATGTCCATTTTTGTGTACGAAATGTGTACTTTGGCCCAAATAAATGTACGCTCGAGTGCGAACTGAAACGTACTTGATGTGTTCACAACGGAATCGAAAGGGTGTGTACACGATATGCACCACGCCGCAACCGTTGCAACCCGTGGAAACCACATTCCCTTGGAAAAAGTTGTAGTGGAAATTTTCTACAATTCTCTCTGAAATTGTAATTAGCTGAACCCATGTGAAAAGTTTTCACATTTGAATTCAATTAATTATATGTATTGGCCTGTGATGGATTACTTCACTAGGTGATAACTTCATTGACCCAACACAAACTAACCTATGCGAGTGTTCTCAAACTGCAATTTTTTTTATCCCGAACTTTCATTGCAATTTGAACATGTATGTTTCCACATTCGGTTTGGTAACCACATCTCACTCACTGCCACTGGCTTAGTTATTCTTCTTCATTTTGCTATTTGTACTTGTGGATGTGGATGCATGTATTTAGCCGAGTTTGAGCATCTAAAGGCTCAGAAGAACACAGTACTGCATAATTTCACGCCAAAAATCAGTTGCGAGGCAAAATGGAACTCGAACATAATGTATTAGGAATCTATATCTGAAATTACCGTAATACGTTACACTTCATCTGCCAAAATTTAACACTGTTTACAGAAACACTAATGTGAAGCCTACAGGCTACAGAATTTTACTAATCGCCTTTGGTCAAAATCTGACATAGGGCTATGGTTTCATCTTTCATTTACATATTGGTAATGGGCACAATAATTACTCATGTTGGTGCATGTATTAACAACAAAATTTGAATTCTCAGCTCTATTTCTTTGAAAACTGAAATTCATATTGATTTTAAATTACTATTAACATTAACTATACTTTTATGGGTTTTCAGTGTTTTACATTAGTACATAAATTGATAATTAGCACCAATATTTGTCAATTATTATGTACTTTGTTTAATGAAAATATGTTATTTCTGTGTAATGTTTGTTGTTATAATAAAAAATAAATAACAAACACTAATATTAACATAAATTTAAAGAAATGAGATAAAGAAAATACTTTTAAAAAAATACCTTTATTAATTCACAATGCTTGGTATTTTTTATAACTTTATTAACAGCTTTTTAGCCAGATGTTCAAATAAAATTCAAAAATTCAACAGTAGAGTGCTTGCATTGAACAATATGAAGAACAATGCCTATTGATAAAAAAGTTTTAATTTCACCCGGCAATATGTGCATGATCTTTAAATTTACAGGATCCACATACTCATTTGCTGAAGTGAAAGTTGCTCATTAGATAAAATATTTTTAATCAGACCGTCTACATTTTTGTCAATTGTACAAAAATCATGAGCAAACAAGATATTGCTTTCACCATCAACATCCACATTTTCCTTTTCCAATATTTTATAAATAAATAGAAAATTTACCTCATGCTAAATCATTATGAATATGTACTCCCATATTTTGCTTGAATTACTGTCTTCACATGTCTCATGAGAGAAGATTTTTTATATCGGCATTTATGTTCTTCTGACAACAAATAATTGCTGATGCTTCTATCAAAATGTGAAAACATCTCAGTTTAGAACAACATGGACAGGAAAGTGGCTTCATTTATGCTTTGTGTACTTCTGGTGAGAAATAATAGTTCACCCTTCTGTCGAAAAGATTGTAGCGTCATAGACTTGACTCCCTGCTCCAGAGAGACAAGTTGCAAGGTATGGGAATGAGGGATCCAAAAATAGGCTCCCGAACAAAGGCCAACCCTTCAGGGAAAGTCCAAAAGGGGAGAGGGCTTGGAGGTTCCGGGTGCAAATTGCAACGGAAAAAGCAGGCGCCTCAAGACGAGTGCGTGGGGGAAAGATGACGCAGGAAGTCATGTGACTCGAGCATATATAAGGGTGGTGGCAAAAGCCCTGGGTTGGGTAACGTCTCTGGTTTCCTCGCGGCACAACACCGCAAAACTTGTCCGGCCAAGTCTGGCGCGGAAGTGCTGTAGGCACGTGTAGGAGTTCGAGTCTCGAGCACTGTGAAGTATGCTTGATACTTCGGGGCAGATTGTCTGCCGAGGCACACCAGGTGCCATTTGCGATTGCCGAGTTGGCTAAACGCAGGCGCGGCCGCAAGGCGCGTGTTGGGAGAGGGGGGGCTGCTGCAGGTAGCTCCAACAAACACCTTAGAGTGAGGTCTGTAAATAGTGTACATAATTTATTGTAAATAAATTGTAAATAACACTCGTGTCTGTTCCTTTGTGGTATAGATCCCTACTCACGACGTTACAAGATTATTAATATGTCAACAACAGTGCACTAAACACTTAATAACACACTCACTAAGGTGATATTACGAGATAGATAAATGTCAGTTCTTCTATTGTTTTTATCCTAGAATACAGGAAAAAATAAACAAAATTTTCAAACATTTATCATCTTAATTAACTGATTACTACTACTCACAACTGATTTAACTGACTTACATTAATACAAACAATTTTAAACAGTACCCCAAATATTGATAACAAATTTTAACTTTAAAATATTTTCAAAGTTGCCCATTGCTTATAACATCATAAAAAGTCTAAATAAACTTTGTTTCTGTTCTGTTTAATAACTATTATGTCTGTATAAGTTTGATTATTACACATGTAGTATTGTTGACATTATTAAACACGTACTGTGCAGTTCGTTGTGCACAGGCAATGTTCAGATATGCTTTGCACTGGCATTTTCCCCCATAACCCAATGTGAGCAACCTTAACTAAATAGCTTTTGACTTCGGTTGAAAAAAAACACTTTTTTAATTTTTTTAAAAATTTGTTGCGTCTACTTCGACGCAACGCGTCTCCAAGCCACTTGGGGGGCGTTGAGCGCTTTGCGCTTTTGGGAGTAATCCTCCCCATTACTGCGCTTGTTTTATGGAGTAATCCTCCGTTAACATTGTCTGTCGCGTCTCGTCATAGTCGGTTGTCAAGAGGACCGCCAGGTAGCATCTCCGCGTACGCTCCTACCGCGCGCTCCCGCGTCACTACTCAGCGGCCAGAATTAGGAAGGAATAAGGATAGGGGTAGGGTTTAGGACACTTCACAGGGGTTGGACTAGCCCTTGTGAAGCAGCCGAACTCGTTTTGTTGGAACAAATTTCACACGAGTTTCGACGGGAATCGAAACCGGATCTCAGCGGTGAAAGGCTTGCGACTTTGCAATGAGCCACGAGTTCAACTTTTTTTAGCCAAAAACACATTGTATTTTTAAGAAAACAGATCATAATTTTTGCTGAATAATAATTAGAACTTGATTCAAACAGACATTTTTCAGTCAAACATATTATTTCTTTTCTTTTATCGCTTAAAACAGATATAGACAATGTGAAAAACAAGTCACTGAAGTATCGACGGACTACCATCAGAACTTAGTGAAAAGTATTTCTGATAAGACTACTGTCGTGACCGGCCGCACAGATTTGAATGTGCCGCCACAGTAGGGCGTTACCGCCCCTGGCGGCAGCGGCCAGCGACAAGCGCAGGCCA
Organism: Teleogryllus oceanicus; assembly: GCA_964035755.1. Taxonomy (NCBI): domain Eukaryota; kingdom Metazoa; phylum Arthropoda; class Insecta; order Orthoptera; family Gryllidae; genus Teleogryllus; species Teleogryllus oceanicus. Next base: position 275,772,481 of record CAXIVR010000001.1, on the reverse strand, counting down.
GCGAGGCTCGACGGTGTGCGGCCGCCACGCCTGAGCGAGCGGGGCGAGGCCCAACCCCCGCCCCTACTACGCCTGCCAGTCAGCGGGCCTACGGCCCGGAGCAAATATAAGCCGGCCGTGGCCCGGAGAGAGGACAGAGAGTGAGCGGCGGAGTAAGAGTGACGAGTTGGTGATACGAGATAGTACGGTGTGATGATTGTGATTACGACGACAGTGCTGCGACAACGGACTTCCCTTTACGGAGATTTAGCGACTTGGCAATTTTGTGGTGCATCTTCTGGTTACGATAACTCGGCTACCTTTCACTGTACATTCTCCTGGATTTTCGGCACTGTAGCTCTGTACCTGTTTTCAACCAATAAATTGTTTATTGAATTTTGTGTGTTGAATTTGGCACATCAAATTGGGACGGGAGAAAACAACGATATGGAACCCGAGCAAATAGCAACTTTAATTACACTGATGCAACAACAGATGCAGCAACATCAACAACAGATGCAGCAGCAGCAGCTGGCGGAAACGCAGATACGACAACAGCAGCAACAGATACAACAACAGCAGAAGCAGCTCGAGTTACAACAACAGATGCAGCAGCAGCGGCAACAGGCGGAGGCACAGATGGCTGCATTGTTGGAGGCGGTCAGTGCCCGCTCCCCTCCGCAGTTCCCTGGTTTCCGGCCGGACGCAGAAGAATGGGACGAGTACATACACAGGTTGGAGCAGCACCTACTGTGTTACAAGGTAGGAGACGCAAAAATGAAAAAGGCGTTCTTTTTGAGCTGCGTAGGCAACAGAGTGACCAACCTAATAAAAAAGCTGTTCCCAGAGAGAAATATCGAGTGTCAAATGGGCGGAAATGCTAGACAAACTCAACAATTACTTTAACAAAGTACCTCATGTGATTGCAGCTAGATTCAAATTTTTTCAATGCAGAAAAAGCGAGGCGCAAACACACAGCGAGTGGATTACGGAATTGTCCGGGCTGGCGCGGCATTGTCAGTTCAGTTGCCCGCCATCAGATAAGGAAGTATCATACGCGGAGACTTTAATAAGGGACATGGTACACCGGAAGAGAAAATTAGGTTTCAAGCCTTACAAAGTGATAACCCGTCATTAGAGGAGGTACACAACCTATGTAAGACATACGAAATGACGTGTGAGACAGCTCGCCAGATCGCAGCAGAGTCGCATTTGCACCATATCAAGAACAGTGGGTCGGTACACTGCGGAAAGACGGCAAAAGAACACGAGACCGACAGTGACACCAGTGAGTGTAGTGACAGTGCCGAGAGTGGTTACCGCAACAGAGACGGCAACCGCAGTGAGTGGAGGCGTAACCGCCGACCCAGCGACAAACCAGTGTTCAAGAGAGCCAGTAACAGTGACAGTGACAGTGACAGTGGTAGAGTGCAAATCAAGAAATCGTGTAAAAACTGTGTGAGGTTACATACAAGAGAACAGTGTAGGTTCCGTAATGCGCAGTGTTTTTGGTGCAAGGAAGTGGGCACATTAGGAAGTGTGCGGAAGAAAGAGGCACACGGAACGGTACAAAAAACACGAGCAAGACATGGAAATCGATATGATCAGTCAAGTGCTCGACACTCACAAGCAGGAGAAACTAATGGTTAAAGTTGAGCTGGGAAAAGTGCCGGTGAGTTTTCTGTTGGATACTGGGGCCGCGGTAACACTCATCAATTTAGAAACTTACCGGCGATTAGGGGCACCCAGGTTGCAGAGGGTGCAAAAAGGCTTGTACGCTTTCGGCAGGACCCCGATTAAGGTGCTGGGGAAAGTGTCGCTAAGGGCAGCTTACAAGAAAAGACAGGCAGATATTGAAGTGATCGTGGTGGACCGTTATGACGTCACGAACATCTTAGGCCTCGACTCCTTTGATAAGCTAGGGTTTGGAGTGGTAGACTCAGTGAACCAGATCGACGAGAAAGAAGAGACACAGGTCATCGGGAAACTGGAACAGGAGTTTCCAGAAGTGTTCTCACCCGGACTCGGGGAGTGTAGGCACTTCCGAGCAAGCATCCAGTTGAAGGAGGGGCACAAACCACGCTTTTCAAAGCAAGACCAGTCCCGTGGGTCCTTAGGGAAAAAGTGGCCGAGGAGCTGAAACGATTGCAGGCTGATGGTGTTATCACTCCAGTGTCAACAAGCCAGTGGGCCACACCTTTGGTCATAGTAAAGAAAGCCAATGGTTCGATTAGATTGTGCGGGGATTTCAAAAGTACAGTGAACCAACAGCTGGAAGTAGAACAATATCCAATCCCCAAGCCGGAAGATTTGTTCTACAAATTGTCCGGCGGACGAAAATTTTCGAAAATTGACCTGCGGGACGCATACCTACAGCTACCACTCGACCAGGACGCCAAGGAAGTTTTGGTGATTAACACCCCGTTAGGACTCTTCAGATACAACAGGCTGTCATTCGGCGTGAATTCCGCAGCCGCACTGTTCCAGCGCTGCCTAGAACAGTTGACAGCGGAGCTGAGGGGTTGCTGCAACTACCTGGACGATATTATAGTCACGGGGAGCACGGAGAAGGAGCACAAGGAAAACTTGGAGAGTTTATTTAAGGTGCTCCACCACAATGGGTTAAAGGTGAATAAGGACAAGTGCTAATTCTTTAAGGACCAGGTAGTGTTCTTGGGGCACGTGCTGCACAGCACCGGCATTTCACCCACTAGCCAGCACGTAGAAGCCATCCTGCGACTGCCACCTCCGGCAGACGTGAAGCAGCTACAGGCATTATTGGGAAAAGTAAATTATTATAAGTTCATTAGGAACTTTTCTACTATCGCAGCCCCACTCAACAAGCTGAGGAAGAAAGGAGTGAGATTTGATTGGTCACAAGACTGCGAAAGAGCACTGAGCCAGTTAAAGAAGGCACTGGTGAAAACAGCTAAGTTCAACCATTTTGTGCCGGGTAGGCTCACCACAGTAGCAGCTGACGCCTCGGAGTATGGTCTCGGGGCGGTATTATCGCAGAAGGACGACAATGGTGTGGAGAGGCCAATTGCGTTTGCGTCTAAATCCCTCAACAAACATCTCACAAGGAATTACTCACAAATTGAAAAGGAGGCATTGGGAATAATCTTCGCGGTGAGAAAATTCAACGATTATTTATATGGTAGTAAGTTCCATATAATTACGGATCACAAGCCGCTAGTACAGTTATTCCACCCGGGAAAACGGATCCCGGAAAGCACAGCGAAGAAGCTGCAAAGGTGGGCGCTATTCTTATCGGACTACAATTACCAGATTCACTTCAGAAGCACGACTCAGCATGCCAACGCAGACGCTTTATCCAGGTTGCCAGGAGGCCCGGACCTGGAGTTCGACAAGTTGGAGGAAGAATGCCTACAGATCGACTCGGAAGAGTGCTTAGTACTGTCAGAATTTCCATTGGGAGCCAAGAAGATCGCACAGGAGACGGACAAGGATTCAGAGCTACGGACAGTGAGGAATTATGTAAGGGAAGGCTGGCCACTCAGGTGCTTGAGGAACAATGCTTCTTGGTATAGCAAGAAGGACAGATTAACTTGCAAGGCGGGGGTGTTGCTCTTAGCAGGAGAGGAATTCACGAGAGTCGTCATCCCGAAGGTTCTGAGGAAGACAGTATTGGACCTCCTCTAGCGAAGCGAGGCCCAAGAAAAAGTGCACAGATAATACTAACCAATATTTGTTTGCCTCCTCATTATTCAAAAATTAATTCAAAACAACATTAATTCAAAACGATATGAAAATTCCTTTTTATCATAACATCTGTCACTTTAAATAAAACATACGTGATCCCGGATCTCGTTGCGTGTCTCACACATGCACTACTTCATGAACTACAAGTTACGAGATGTACATAAAGATAACGTGTGTTTGAAATGAATGTGTAAAGGACTTGTACTCTGGAGGATATTTTAACAGCCTTTAAATGTACGAATATATAATGAAATGTCTGCGACGTTGAAATACATATTGTGTCAGGCAAGTGCCGCTACAGAGGACCAGCGGATGAGTGCAGAGTGTGGAAGTGTTTACGTTGTGTTCTTTATGAGTGTACAAGAGATGTAGACTACTGTACAGTACGGACAGGAGCAGTGAACCAAGTGAAAAACGCGTTGGGCACAGCTACTTTACAGATCACCACGACACAAATTTTCGCCAGGGCAGTAGGTACTGACCCTGTTCTTTATGGGTGTATAAGAGATGTAGACTACTGTACAGTACGGACAGGAGCAGTGAACCAAGTGAAAAACGCGTTGAGTAGAATTTTCGCCAGGGCAGTAGGTACTGATCAGTACTGATCTTCTCGAGAAGCTCTTGACCTGCCATGGTATCACAAAGCGTACCACTACCATCAGTAGGAGACCTTGACATCAATACTCTACAGCATAGTAAGAGGTCCAAGGGTTCGAGTTCCGATGACGGCGGATTTTCGACACTTTGCATAGCTATGTCGAATATAATTGCGTTCTAGGAGATAATTTTAGCTGCCCGCTTCTGTGTTAGGTAGTTTTCCTTAGTTTCTCCTATCAATGCCAGGAGAATGGTGGAGCAACATCCGTACGAACGTGCCAAGAACCACGCACGATCTTTCTTTTCCTCAACCTTGACCTGTCCTCTCCCCTTACGCACAGATTTTCATTTCCATGCACTTCACTACTATACATGTCAAGAGAGCAGCAGGGAGTCTCGGCTGGAACATTGAAACGCCATTGAGGACGATACCTGGATAGGAAACCCTGCAAGCAGACGAGTAATTCGACGATGAATTTCACGTTCTAATAAGAGGGAAACATCGTCACATCCCAGAATATAACATGCACTACACTTACGTTTCTAATCACCTAAATAGTTGCCACGCTCGAAAACCGGAAATACTCATTCGAAGCCAAAGCCGGAGCGGTGCCCTAACAAACAAGCCATGGACTGCGCATGATCTTTCCTTCCTCTTCCATCACCCACTTACACTTACTTGCACTACACTGACCCACATGTCGGGAGCCTAGAGTTTGTCCCGGATGGGGCGGTGCCCCGCTGGTGGGAGATACCTGATTAGAGACAACCCACGCATCACGCAAAATAAGCATGTACTACACTTACGGGATTAATGTCCTTAGCCGTTGACACATCCGGAAATACGAATCAATCAATCCAAGATCCAGCAGATCAGGCAAGGTGTGTTGCGTAGTTACTGTAGAAGCTGGAGTATTAAGCCATTACAAGCTGAAGTTGCAGTTAATGTAGAACTGGAGATGTTAGCGAAATTCAAGCCGCATCTGAAGCAGTTCAAATGAGGAAACGGGCATCTGTGGAAACGTAGATACCAGCTGACGTGACTATCAACAGAATTGTCTGTCTCCGTCGCTTAGCGTTTTTCTTTCGCCTCCCCTCGAGGGGCCGCTCATCCAAAGCAGTTCAAAAGCTTGTGTGAGGGGAGTAGGGCGTTTGATCTTTTCACTCTATCTTGCGCATGATGTTATAAAAGTTTCCTTGAATACTGCTGCCCTTTTTGAGTCCTCTCGGTTCCGGTTGTGGTCAACATTGTCAAAAAGGTAAACAAGAATCTGACACCTTGTAAACGTTCACGTTAGCACCACTCATGATACAGACTTGCCTACAAGGCTTGGTTTCTGTTTAAACAGAAAGTTCATTGTACCCTTGGTTTCTGTTTAAACACAACGAAACCTGGAAGGTACCTCGAACACATCGAAAAAAATTGTTTGCTGATTGAAAACGATCTTGTAGGTTGATTTGCATATAATATTACGAAGCCGTTACAAATTATTGCGAAAAAAATATGTCCTGTAGTAGCCTTGCCGTTAGGGATTAGGGCATTTTATATTTTTCTTCTTCTCCTTTTTCTTCTTCTCCTACTTCTCCTTTTTCTTCTTCTTCTTTTCTTCAAGAAAATAGTAACTCATAAATTGAATTTTATTTATTTATTTATTTATTTATTTACTTCTTTTACGTCAAAAACTGTTATGTTAAATACTGTGTGTGACGTGCTATGGGAGAAGTAATTAATTAATTTAAAGTCATTAATCTTCATTAATATCCATTAATTTGCAGCAATGAAATTAACGCAAATATGAATTATCTTATTGATTGCATATTAAATACATATTGTTACGATTCTAGGTGGTGAATTGAAACTCTGGTATTTTTAACGAAAACGTTTATTTTGTTTCTTAACACAATCACTGAAAACACTTGATTTATGTACAGATAGTCTTCACTTGATTATTCTTTACACGTCACACTTCTCTTTATTGTTTATTTACACTACACTTCTCTTGATTATTTATTTACACTGTTCACTTCTCTTACACTGTCGCACAGTCCTAAGCACTGACCGCAGTTCGATGCACTGGCCACAGTCCACTGCACTGGCCACAGTTCACGGTGCCGGCCATGATTCACGTCACTGAGCACAATCACTGCACTGCTATTCATCGCGATGCACCACATGAGTAGAAGCTATTTGCTGATTTAAAAGTTTTCAGTGGAATTTGATATAATGTTAAAGGTATTAACTTTGATACAGATTATTGTGTAAAGTAGTACCAAGTTAAAGATAGTAAAATTAAATCACTGGATCATATAAATCTGAGCTGTATCGTTTAGACCCTCAGTAATAAGATGTATCATTGGAGATAAAATCAGCAAAAGAGATTTCCATATGAAATGGTCTTTTGTAATAGTTGTTCTTCATGAAAATGGATTTAAATATTTTTGTAAATAAGACAGGAAACCCATTGAAAATGCATTATTACGTGCTGGGAATTGGTTTGACAAAATAGAGCTACAGAGAAAATGGATTTCTGTTAAAATACTAATACTACCTAGGATTGAATTTATAATACCTCTTACAATAGTAAGAGGTATCAATCAATCAATTTACCCATGGCTGGTTTTATATACAGTGGGTCTTGAAGCATAATACTGTGTTGGGCCCTCCAGAAAAAAAAACTTTAACTAAAAATCACTAATTATGATAAGATAAATCCATGTACAAACACAAATGTAAATTAACAAATAGCTTAAAAATTGAAAGTTCCATTGTCAACTTCTCATTTATAAATGCATGTTTCGTTTCTTATTGTTTCATTCAATTTATTTTTATATTCAAATATTATGGTTCAATAAAATATTTGATTGATTATTATTCAGATAAAAACATTTCTTAAAGCTTTTAAGAATATTTATTTTCAAAAATCCAGTCACAGTGAAAGGAGTCCCAAGCTTTCATATTTTGCTAGTAGGGAAATCCAGCTCTACATTTATACCTTGAATGGTTGAAATTAACACCAGCAATTTCTAATACCTTTGTGAATTGAATTCTAACCCCAGTAGTTCTGACTGAGGTGCTGACATACGCAAAAGTTTGTTGCTTCGAGTCCAATATCTCATATAATGAAAAAGAGAATATGAATTTTTTCAAATAATTAATCATTGTTCAGAAGCTAAAATGAAAAAAGCTGTTATAGAGCTCAAACTGAAATACTGCTATATAAATGTAAAAATATTTCTATAAACTCTCAAAATTACCCATTTGCTCACACAGTTGCTAAGTTGAATCACAGTGAATCATCATCATAAACTGCAGACCCTTTCCTGTTTCCCAATAGAACGGTAAGCTTACACCTCTAGATGTTCTTGATCAAAGTGATTTATTTATTTATTGCAGACTGTTTATACAAATAATATGAATATAAAATATACATTATTCCGCTGAGGACTTAATCCTGTGCGCGGGCCTGTCTATCATTCATACTTTTTCATAGCATACAATATTGTTTATATAGCTCATATACCATAAAAGAAAAAACGTGATCATTTGGAATATTAACTGAATTGAGTTTTTTATTCAAAACGCACAAATGCTTTTATCCATCAAATTTAAATATCTGATTATATACAAAGGCAATGTTTTCCAGGACTGAGGATCTTTTAATTGGGCCCAGAAGACCCAGAGGAATGTAAGAACTCTTGCCGGAGACTAGTCACTCGATTTGAATGAAACGCGCTACGCGCACAGTGTTGCAGAGCTGGGCGTTACCGGCCCGTCCCTGTAGAAAGCGCGCGAATGTCTCTCTTTGGAGTGATTTAGACTTACAATTTTGCATATTTCTCCTATTTCAGACGGTAGATGTCCTTCAAATTGTGCATGTTGATTCTTCGAGATGCTAGCTACCTAAGGAAGGGTTTTTTAAAATATTTTCAATAGCTTGTTTCCCCACAATTTTAAAATTTCTGGTCGACTCAGTCGGGTCGCCATAAAAGCCCATGTTAAAACGATACACTTTACGGTCTCATTTCTCAAAACCTAGACGGTGAAACAGTTTCATATTTAACCAGAACATAGACGAACCTCTCATCTTCGATTAGTATAATAAAAAAGGCATGTTAAACATAACATGTATCTCACTCTAACCACCTTAAGACTGACTCGCGGGTGCCGCCCGCCGCGTATTTATACTCTGCGCCAAGAACACTTGGGACTAGCTAGTTCGAGGGCTACCGGCAGATGTCGCAAACCGTGCCTACAGGTAGTTCGTGGTAATGCCGGCAGATGACGCAATATTCGTTACAATATTTTAAAATAATTGTTTTTATTATTGAATAAATTTTTGTCCATAAATTCCAAATACTTCCATCTTAGATTCCTTTAAATCAGTACAATCGTTTTTTCCTCTGAAGTGAGATTTCACTGAAGTATTTATTTTAGTGTTTCTATTTTCCTTTACACATTTTGTGTTTTAATCTTTGAATCCATGTGCAATCTTTGAATAAAACTGTAATACATGGCACCTACCAAAATAATTTTACAATCACAGTTGCAAAAACGAAATTTCTTGTCATTCTGTACTACTCAAGGTTTTGTCAACTATGAATAATAATTATAATAGGTAATTTATTTCAATTTTTCAACATTATCCATTACATTATGATTTTCGGTAATATGTTTTATTGACAAAGTTTCCATATTCCAAATTTAAGACAATCAGATTTGTTATCCTCTATTTCTTCCAAGACAGTAACATTAAATAAAAATTCACAAAATGTGAACAAATTGTGATTTATTAATTGGTATTTTACCCAATGTTTTAACGATAGTGTGTGTCTCCATCTTCAGGTACAAATTGGTAGCTACAATAAAGATTAAAATACATAAATTATTTTATACATTAAATTATACAAACAATTTTAAGGCAAAGGAATGAAACATGTTCAAGCAGATGACATATGCTGATTGGAATCTTATCTTTCATTGTCACTAATTAAAATTATTACAAGAGTATAATATTATTTTAATAGTGTTAAACTTCAGGTTAACACATCATGAGCATAATTTAAATTAGTATCTATAGAAAACTGGTTATGGAGAGTTTGCTAGTCAGTTACTGCGAGGGTTTTTTGACCTCCTCAAATGTAAGAATCTGAATTGAGAAAGGGGGTTGGAAGCAATAAGAAGGGCTATTTAATTTACCTTTTTAATTGAATTAAGTTATCATACACAGTAACGCTAATCTGATTATGTCAATGACATGGATTTATAATCCTAAATAATGTAAGCAGCTAATGTAATAACATCATGTATTGAACACCACATATGATAATCATTTAACTGATGAAAATGAAAGATAAGCTTCCAATCAGCCTATGTCTTCTGCTTCCACAAGTTTCATTCCTTTGTCTTCAAGTTCTGTGTATAATATAGTTTATAGAATAATTTTTGTACTGTAATATTGTAGCTACCAATTTGTACCTGAAGATGGAGACACTCGATCTCTGAAACTTTGTGTAAAATTAGAATAAGTAAATCACAACTTGTTTTATGAATTTTTATTTAATGTAACTATCTCAGAAGAAATAGTAGGAAATGAATATCATAGTCATAAATTTGGTGTTTGGAAACTTTATATACAAAATATATATTACAGTTTCCTTAGATTAAAAAAAAAAAAAAAAATTTTGGGATTTTCTTCCCCTAATTAAATGAATCTAAGATTAATTATTTATACATAGTATTGTGACTTAAAAGTTAATCTTAAAAATGTAAAAATTATGTTTAAATAAATTTTGAAGTATTATTCAAATTACGTGAACTGCATTATAATAAATTAATAATTCTAATTACACTATTTACTAAATGTACAGATTCAATCTTATAAGATAGAAATTATTCGTCAGTGGATGTACTTCCTAGATTTTTACTTACTCATTCACTTGACAGTTTTTTCAACATTGGCATTTTATGGAATTCTGAATTATATACCTGTTTATCAATAACGTCTTTATCTTCTAATTTTGTTTTTGCATGACCTCTGCTCTTATCATCCTTTCTCATATGCTCATGCTACTTCAGTTGTTTACTTTTAATTATTCCATTTAAGATTGTTTCAAAAATCATTTTATGTGAATTGCCTTACCTTTTCTTTTGTCCACAGAAGTATGTATATTACTGAGGATTATAAAATCAATTCAGATATTTTTCATTTTGGCCTCCGGATAAAATTTGATACAATTTCAATAACATTGTCTTCCAATATCTCACTCATCATTACATAACTATTGACATGAATTTTTTTAAATTTATAATTAAATTTAAATTAAAAAAATTATAAACGTCAAAAAATTTCATTACAACTGTTTGAATTATACTTTGTCCTATAATTGGCACTGCAATTACTTTTTATATATTTATATATAATCACAAATATAAATAATCACAATCTTATGATAAATCGTAAAACTTATTTTTCACTAACAAATCTACTATCCTTTATTATGTGTTTCTCTGTGTATTGAAATATTTTTGGTTTTATTTCAGACCTCTTCAATTTCTTTTAATTCTAATTTTGATATTCATATTTCAGATATCTCTAGGTGTTTTTCTTATTTTCACACTTGTATAACAAGAGGAATTTTCCAAACAATAATAAATAATATCCGAAATTCTTGTATTTTTCTCAGTATACTAAATTTTGTGTTGTTACTAAATATTTTTAAAACAGAGAAAGTTCTTTTCTTCATTTCAATAAATGTATTTTCAGTTATGTTACTTCGGAAACCTCTTGTTTTCTCAATATCCTTCATAATCTTTTTGTCACACTCTCTAATAGTGACCTTTCTCAGCCAGAATTGAACTATGTTTAGACAATATGCTAGATGCAACAAATTCCAGCTGCTATATATTCACTTACTACAATAGAGTTATCACAAGCATTACATGCACATACATAATATTCAGTTTTTAATTTTGCCTTCTTATTCCCCTCATGTTTTCCACAATAATTCTTCAATCTTGAATGTATTAATTCATACAAAAAAATTATGTGTAACATTAGCTCATCGCACTGTTTCATTAATTGTAAGGTACTAAAGTTTCTTCCACATACAAAAACTACTTTTGATGGGAGGATTGTGATATATTATAAAAACAACTAGTTGTATTTTATAAAAACATTTATTATTGTACACAAGTATTTATAAAACAAAAATTTAGAAAACAAAAACTATTTTTCTCATCACATAAAATTTGGATTTTTCACATAAGATCAACTTTTATCAATGAGACACTGACATATTTGTTTTACTGCAAACATTACACTTTAATACAAATGTTGTCCAATAAGATGTGTTTCAAAGAGAGGACTGTAAAATACTTGATTATCATCCACAAAACATTCAATTTCGAATTTTGAACGAGGAAACATTTGTTTGCATGAAATTGAGGTTTCTCCATATTTTTCCTGAAGTATATTGTCAAAAGGCAGGCATTCTTAGGTGATCAAACCTGAAAAGTGCAATTTCTACATCAATGTATGCATTTTACAAACGCACATTCAATGATATTTAAAAAGCACAAACCATGATTATTATTTCTTCCTTTGTTTGGCATTTCCCTTTATGATGGGTGAGCCCATTCGTTTGCGAGTATTCATTTTTGTTTCACTATAGTTTGGAGGGAATTCATTATCATGAGCATCATCAGCTGAGTTGCTAGGAATCGGCAAGTTGCCCTGACTTGCGCATAATTTCTGAAAAGTATACATTTGAAATTGTAAACAACTGTTAAATAAACGACGATAAACAAACATGTAACGTGCACTCGAAAACTACACTTTCTCGTTATTTCAACACATCTTTACATTACGAGGGCTTTCTCGGTGAACAAACGTAATCAAAATGCGTTTCAAATAAATATAATCTGAAATTTTCATCTCTGAAAACGTGCAAAAATGTACAGAAATGATAGATTGTGTTTCATATATTTGACGTAGTTGAACATATTTTATCGAATGGAGTAACATTACACTTATTATCAATTATTGCGTTCTGAACACGTTAGTTCTTACCTTTGATCTGGATATTGTTTTTTTGTACACGCGATCCATTTTGACAATTTTTACCTTGCTACCAGTGGAAGGATCATCGAAAAGCTATAGAAATCGTGGTAACAAATGAATAACTATACTTGGGTTTTCGTAACATGGCGGATGGCATTAGGTGATTTTTACACCTCCCGCCTTAAATGAATTTTTTTAATTAATTCGCGAACAACCTTCTCAACGGGGCTCATAGCCTCAAACAGGTGCCTATCACTGTTATAAAGATTCATTTTATAAGGCAGGAGGTGTAAAAATGACCTAATGTCATCCGCCACGTCACGAAAATCCAAGTATAATAAAGTTCCCAGCAAAGGGCGTAGCCTTCTTGATTATGCAGACAATAATTTAGCACTCTGGTATCCTTTTATTCTTCAATTATTGATATTGTTAGTGATAATTATTTTCATCTACATATTTGTCTGTTTAAATACAGTTGATTTGAATTCCATTTCGGAGATTGAAGATAAATTAAACAATACTAGGATTTATTAAATAATAATATTGAAATGTACTTGATTAATATATTTTTCACATTTTTTAATCACACAATTTCGTGATATTGAATGGATTTTCGTCAAAGAATTTTCATTATATGAAAACGATACGTTTCCCAAGAATATTTGGCGGTCTTAACTATTGAAATGACATGTTTTGTAGCGCAATAGATGTGTGATATTGTAAAAGTATGTGTGTAAGAGGAGAGGAGGGGACGGGAATGAGGAAAGGAAGATCGTGCGCGGCCCCTGGCCCGTTTCTTAAGTCACTTTCCCAGTATTTACATGGTATCGGAGAAACCTCCAGTACTCGCCTGGTAGTGATAAAAACCATTGGCAACAATCAATCAGAGCAGCCGGCGGCTAGAAATCTCCTGCAGACAGAGCTGAATTCAACCAAGCTATTTAGTTAGTGTAGAAAACCTACCACCGTCGGGACTCGAACCCAAAGACGTCCCAGTCCGAGACACCGCAATGGCAACAGTTCTTGCTCTGAGCCATCTCAGTCGGTTTAAAGGGGGTTAGTGATAGTATATTCTTCAACAAGCGTAAATGGTGAACGTTATTTACGACTATAATCTTTACAATACGAGCGGTGGATCATAATTAATTTCTGCGAGTAAATACACATAACTAAAGAGTAAACTTTCTCTCCGACTTAAAAGTATTGTAATATAAAACTTTTACATCTTTATCTGACTTATAAGTTGTCCTTTTCATAAGAAAATATTGACAACGTATACAATGTGTACATTGTGTACATTATGACTGGGACTCAATTATATTTTCCAGCAAGACAATGACTCCAAACACACAGCCCTAAATTCTAGGTTGTGCCTCCTATAAAATACGCCCACACAATTACATACCTCACCACAATCCCCGGATATGAATCCAGTAGAATATTTGTGGAGTTAACTGGATGAAAAAGAGAAAGAGACTTCACGAGTGTAACTGAACTTAGGACAGTTTTGAAAGATGAATAGAAGATTTCATCTTCCTTTACGGCGAATTTGGTCGAGTCCATGCTTATAGGACTTCAGGCAGTAATTGATGCCAAAGGAAACCCTATAAAATATTAGAGACAGTTTTATCAAATTAATATTATTATTATTATTATTATTATTATTATTATTATTATTATTATTATTATTATTATTATTATTGAAATATTAGCAGTATACGAATACGTTTATCGCGAGTGAAAAGTTTTTTTTTTTATTTTTGTCTTCATTTGGAAGTGATTTTTTTTTTTACTGTCAGCTTTTTTATGCATACAATAAAAGTGATTTTGGAAGAACGCTGAGTTCCTACAATTTATTTTCTTTGTTTATCAACCAAATTACTGGTGCTTTCTTGAAACTCGACTGGGTGTACAAATACTTTTGAAACTGACAGTATTATGTTGTTCTTGTATTTCAAATGCCGAATCATTTGAAAATGTTCATGAAGAATTCTATAAAAAAATGTTTTGAGGTATATCAAGGTTTTAAGGTGGTGAAACTGAGTGATTTACTATTATTATGTCTTTCTTTCATTGCATAATATGTTACGATTAGATTTGTCAAGTCGACGATAATTAAACCTCATTTTGTAACGAAATATTTTGTAAAGCACTTCTATCGATACTTTCCATTTACTTTTCTGTGACGAGAATGATCGAGCTGGGAAAGTATTATTGTTAAAACTTCTTTTTATTATAAAAACATAACACATATATGTGTTAAGATAAAAAAATATTCCTGAAGAAGCTAATTCAGGCAATAATCTTTAAGCTATAAGCTTTTTCATAGTTATAAGTAATTTGTGCCTGTTGCATTGGCTATCTACATACTCAAATTAATTTCCTTTGCAGATTATATATTAACTCGTATGGATAAGGTGGTGCAATTCGTTAAATAAATGTCGGAAATTGGCTAATTCGTGAATTAGATAGTTAATGTTCGGATTATCCAGAATAAAAGGATGTTGTTCGAAGTAGGAACGGCTTTGAAGAATAGTTCGTACTTAACGGATAATGTTGGAATTAGAGAGTTTTTGCACCTAACCGAAACGGCTAACGGACTAACGTTAACGATAAACGCGGTCATTTGCCGCACATTCTCGCTCGTTTTCTTAAGAGAAAAAGGCTGAACGAGAGTTGGACCCACGAGAATCTCGTGCAAAGAAAATATATCATCGAGAACGAGACAACTCGATAATCTCGTAGCCTCAGACGTAGGGGAATGCCAACGATCTTCGTAGATATCAGCGCCGGCTCGTTCGAGTGACATTGGATCTTATGTCAGCGCTGGAAGCCCGGTGACATGAGGCACTGCGTTGTTAGATCATTGAATTTCTCGGAACAGATGTTGTCCTCCTTGCCGTGAATATGACATAGGCGGTCGCCGCTCACCGACGCCGGAATCAGCGTGGGAGGCGCGGAATCGCGCCCAGCCGGGTCCGAACCACCAGGACCTGAAGACGTCGCGGCGCCACGGACGCCTGAGTAAAGTCGGCGCCGTGGCGTAAATAAAGTGTACAGTGTAGATAGTGTAGTGAAGTGTTGTGCCGTGTGGTATGAATAAGTGAGCGAATGTGTTGTACATATAAATTTAAGTATGAATGAGTGTGTAAATGCTACTAATTTAAAAACAAAAAGAAGAAAGAACAATCTTAAGAACTCTTGAAAATTTAATTAATTAATTGTACAATTAAAACGCACAGCCCAAAGTGGCCATGTCCTAGTTTTAAGTTAGATATAAGTTAGTTTATTTATGACAAAGCCCTCACCCCGCTCCAAAAGCTGAAAAGCTGGAGCTTATATGTATCCCGAAGCATAAATAAATTCCCGCCTCGCCAAGGGTATTGGCGAAAAAAAAAAAAAAAAAGACATAGGATGACGTTGTTTAAATTTTACCCTATCATTAACACTCGCGAACATAATAAACACAATTTCAGCTACCGTTAACCAGTTTTTCTGTAATATTGCATAATGGCTATTATATTTTTTGTGGCGCTTATAATTAAAGTGTCAAAAGAATGCCACTATTGATTACTAAAATTATATCAAAAATTGACATTGAACACGGCGAACAAGACTTATTGACTATTCTTACGGTAGGAAATAGGAGCATAATAATAAATTAAAAATTAATAATTGAAAAATATTCATTTTGTGCACACATCATTTATTAGTCCTTTTCAAATTTTCTCGAAATTGACAACTTAAAAATACATTAAGTAAATTATCAAAGATATTCTAAACTTAACAAAAACTAGGCAAATCTTTGTAGCCGTGTTTATTTATTTGTAATTAACAATTTAACTGACAAAACGAAGTTAAAAATAATATTCGAATAATTAATAAAACTGAGAGTGAATCTGAAAGCCTAAATGCTCAAGGTCATGTGAAGGGGTCAGAACTTCCATAGTTCGTCTCAGAAGGGTAAGAGAAGGGAGAGAGAAAGGCAGGCCCCATGCCCACAGCGCAGGGTTTAACCACCTCTCCCCGAATAAAGTACGAAGTAAGGTGTAATCAAGACATCAGTATCATCTCTCCTGTAACAAATATTCTGCTCAAAGAAGGTCGTACAAATATCTTTTCTTTCATTTGAATGGAGACTGACAATTATAGTTATTATTTCATACTTTAACTTCTACAAAATTTTGATTGTGGGGCTGTTTCATTCACAAACAAAACATCGAGCACAAAACATCGATGTTAAAAACATTGGCTTTAATATGCTTAAAACATAGATATTTCTTTAAAAAGGTTGCAGTGACAACAGTCTTTTTTCTGAGCCACTTCAGCTTTTTTTCACGTTTCTTGCGCACCGATAATATGTAAAAATGTAATATGTTATGAATATGTCAAGAAATGTTAGATTGTGCTGTAAGTGCAATTATTTTATTTAATTCAATTTATTTATAGCCAAAAATATTACTCAGTACTTAAACTAGGTATTTTCGAAACTTTACATACAAAAGCAAAAAAGATAGAAACCAAGTATAGAAACCAAGAAAATTTTTACCTCTAGCAGTTGCCAAAATAACCAACGTGCTATCAAGCTAAGACTTAAAAATTGTATTTAATTCTGTATTCTTGAAAAATTACTTTAAATTCTGACTTAGATATGGTCTTTCACGAAGAGCGTATACGCTGTCTATTAATTTATTTTAAATATAAAAAACAGAATATTGCCTGTCGTATCACTATCATATATATATTGTGTATATGGCCACAGAGCTCACTGCGACAGACAGTTTATAAAAAACAAAATAAACTTAGAATGAGATGTAAGTTTTTATTATGCGTCAACTATGATTTGCGGTGCGACGTTTCGGGGATATGCATTTTATTCCATCTTCAGGCTACAGTATTAATATTTAACTTTTTATCTACATTCTTTATAAAAATTAATAGTTTTCTTCTTTACACAGTGCAGTCTAAAGATGGGAGAAAAATGCATATCCCGACAGTCTCCTTTAATATAATAGACATTTTTCATTTCATTACGATGAAAGTGCATGGAGGAAATCTTTACACTAAGCAGTTTCAACCAGGAGTCTCTTCCGATCCTCGGCTGGCTTGGACTGCTCACGAGCTTAGGTCCTTATGAGACTACGGGAATATCGCGATCAGCGGCTCTCGTTGTCTCTTCAAGAGAAAAAGAATCTCATTCACCAGTGCACTATCTCGACCATATATTAGCTTTTTTTCTTTCTCGCTACGGAGTAGAGAGAAGGTTATGTAATACTGCGATTCAATATAAATAAGAAATTTGAGCTTTCTTTAGTGTACATTTCAAAATAGTGTTAAAAATGTATCGTTTATCACGAGCCTCAAGGCGTTGAGATGAGAATCTTCCGTTGTATTTCTCTGCGTATTTAGTAAGCCCCGGAGAAACATGGAGAATATTACGCAAGCTGTGTTTGCCATGAACAAGAGGATCAAGTAAACTCACCCACTGAGTTCAGTCTGCTGCTATTTCTACATCCTAGATAATGTTGGACATTTATTTTTCTTTCTCACTCAGAATCTATATTACAGTAAAAATCCTTGAATTCCTCACTCTTGCCATTTTCTTCCACAGAAATGTCTCCTTTACTGTCTCTGCCATCTTTACTGCTTACTTTAAGATTTTGAACTTCACGAAGTATTGTATTTCTTCTGCGCTCAGTCCTTTTTCTGTACACATTACGCAATGTTTCGCTCACACTCACGGCATTATGACACGAAAAATTCTCTATAACTACTGTTGATTCTAAAAGCAAATGATGTAACCAGCAATTTCTAACAGTGTTCGCCATCATCACGCGTCGAATTTCAAGAAGACATCAGTGATCTCATCTGAAAACCATTCATGCACTATTTTATTAATCGACGCAACGCGTCTCGATGACTGATCGAGCGTAGAGCGCTTATAGCAGAGTAATCCTCCATTAATATTTATTGTTTGTGTATG
The DNA here is from genome assembly GCA_964035755.1 of Teleogryllus oceanicus. Classification (NCBI taxonomy): domain Eukaryota; kingdom Metazoa; phylum Arthropoda; class Insecta; order Orthoptera; family Gryllidae; genus Teleogryllus; species Teleogryllus oceanicus. Next base: position 275,754,139 of record CAXIVR010000001.1, on the reverse strand, counting down.
TCTCGTCTCGTCAGTCAGTTGTAAGGAGGACCGCCAGGTAGCATCTCAGCGTATGCGCCTCTCCTACGTTCTCCTGCGTCACTACCCAGCAGCCAGAATTGGAAAGGAATTAGGAAAGAGGTAGTGTTTAGGACACTTCACAAGGGTTGGACTACCTCGGTGAAGCAGGCATCGTTTTGTTGTAACAAATTTAACATGAGCTTGCCCGTGAATCGACGGATATCGAACCTGGACCCTCTTAGTGAAGAGTAAGGGACTTCGCTCTGAGCCACGATACCCCTAATACGAAATGTATTATTTCCTACGGGAAATGGAAACATAACGCAAAAATGCAATAGCAAGACTTGCAAAAGTGTATTGTGCCAATATGACACATAACGGTCCTTCTACGTTTATCTAAGATTTTTTTTCCATCTCTATGAAAATCACAGGATTGGACTGTACGGAACATGAAGTTCATGCACTAAAAAGAGCACTTACAAAGAACCAGTTTTCCAACTTTGAGACTCTAACACTACGTTATAGTATTTATTGAAAATGTGATATTTTGACACCCTCGGTCCATCTAGTGTTAAAAAGTTCCTTAGCCCCCCTCCCACTACCTACACTCCTCCAAAATTCAAACGAAAATATGTTTTGAAAAAATTAACAAAAAATAATTTTTAATGTTCCTTTGGTCAATTTCAAACCTTGCTGTCAAAACAACGGTTCTTGTGATTTTTTTCTAACTTTTTCGATAACTAGGCCCAGTTACAAAATAAAGAAATCTTTCTTTTTTTTTTTTGCTCTTAAAACCACTTAGACTTTGAATATACTTTGAAAATTAAAACGGCAGGCTCTACTTTTTTTAGTGTTTATAATATATTTTATTTCATTATTAATTTTTATTTAACTTCAGAAAGCTGCAGTTTCACTTAGGCTATCACAACGTTTCTCCTCAAATTCAGAAGTGAAAATTTGAAAAATTTTAAATCAGCGATAATAGTGAACTTAGTGAAAGACAGTGAAAAATATGTTTCTACTTACTCTGTTTGTATCTCATTCTGTTGCGATACTGTCTCTACCTCTTTGGAAAGGTTTCAAAAAGAGGTGTAGCCAAACCGTTTAGGATACTAGAAAATATTATTGCAACACACATTATAAACTCGCATAACTAAGGAATGATGCGTTCTAGGCCTTTGAACTAGGTTCGTGTGTATCATTGGGATACAAATTTTGCGAAGACAAGTGAGTTCTTGGGATCACGAGATTCGGGAAACGGTTAGGAGAAATATGGGAACAGATGGAGAAATGACTAACAATTCGAGAAGTGAAGGATAAGTGGGGGACGTGGGAAAATATGGGGAACAGATTAGAACCGGATTATGTTTTTAAGCAAATATTTTACAAAATGAGACCTTTCTGATCTTCCTGTTACAATTTTTAAGACATAGCTTTTTTGGTGCCTTCACTCACTAACACGGGTTTCCAGAAAAATGCAGAAGCCCAAATCTAAGTAAAATTAAACCGAAGGAAAATACTGAAGTAATCTTTCACAGTAAAATTAAAGGAACTGTTTCATTTTCTGTTTATTTTATTCTCAACGCTTAGCAACACTGATTTCTCTCGCACCGAACCGCACCTTTAATGCTCTAACACACAGTTCGGGGGATGGCCGCTCAGAGTTGGTTTCTACTTTAAATAAATTTTCAGTTTTAAAACAGTTATTATTTAAAAAGTGAAGAATTCGCACGAGTCCAGATTGTATATATTTATTTATAATTATACAAAAACAAATATTCAACTAAAGAAAAGGACAACGTTTTCTCTAGTCTGAAAGAATTACTGATATACCGTCTGCCCTTTTTCCATTGTACATGAGTATCATTTGTTACATTAAAAGTTCACTTCGGTACATTATTATAATGCGTGATTTATTACATTAACATATAAATCATGAACAGTAAAAGGGGTATGTTTGTGATCATTTTGGTTCTGCGAATGTTTGTGATGTTTGCGTGTCCGAATTTGGTTGTACAGAAGTGTAGCAGTCATTTGCAAAGTATATTTAAAGCCGTAAGTAATTTGATCGGTGGAAAGTGGTAAAAATAGTTTTTAATTAATTTCACTATGGCTCAGTGATCGAAAAACAATCTTAAAATGCACAACAACCGGTGTTTTGAGAAAACATTTTAAAATTTTTGTCGTGTCTGTTGAAATACGCAATTAGCAATATTTTTTGTGGTTTTCTATCAATTTTTCTGCTTGAATCTGGCGCCAAAAATATCGAAAAACGTTTTTCGAAGGTATATTTTTTTCTTATTTATTAATTTATTGCAATTAAAAAAATTAGAGTTAGGTTAACAAAAGTTTAAAATAAAAAACACGTTTTGGCTGTAGGGGGAGGGACATGTGGGGAATGGACTAAGACACCTTTCAAATATATTATTTGTATTTCAGAGTCTTTGTTTAACTACTCGTATCTTATTTGATTTTAGGAAACATTTCACCGTCTTACTCGGGGGAACCATTCTCAGAGCAAGTAAACAATGTTAAGTCGTGTCACCAGTATTAAGTTAACCACCGAGCGCTTGAACTTAAGGTTGTAGGAGGCTACCTTTTGGTGTTTTCTTTCATAAAAATAAAGACTACAGAAAATTATACACACGTGAAATAAAAATGCTCCTCTTCGACTATATAAATCATTTTTTTAAATATCGTTAAAGTTAGGGATGTAGGACAAGCGCCTGGCAGTCACACGCCGCAACTCAATATAATCGCGTTCGAAAAGTTTTGCTCCACAGCGAAATGTTCAGTTCCGAGATTTTTGTTGCGGCATGAAAACACGCGACCCTAGAAATCCTGTATGACGGTGAAAAATATCTGAAACCTGCGTTTAGCAGGGCGTACACATCCCTCGAATTCGTCAAACCTCACATTGAGTGATTACAATCATTTGGCTGCAATACATTCTGAAGCGACGTTGAGGTGAAGACGGTTCGGTATGCGGGGCATGTTGCGCAAACTAGCAAACATTTTCGCATCTCGCTGGAACAAACCGCTATACTGTGGATCTGACGCTCAAAGGTTCAAAACGAATGGAATGAAGAAACGACAGAGTGATTTTAATAATAATTGTATATTTTGTTAACTAAACAAAGTTCAATTTTGACTTCCTTTGGTAACTGGCAGAATCGTTTTCTTTAAATGTAAAATGATGTGCTTACTGTAAGGGCCCCTGTGGAAACTATTTCGATATCATGAATTTTACTTAACTCTATGTCCCGTTACAACAATATTTGAGGCAATTTGTATGAAGAACTCATTCCACCTTCGAATGGTAAAAGATACGAACAAAAAGAGGTAGTTATTCAATACATCAATATTTAAATCATTTTCACTTTGAAGACAGTTAATATTTTAATAAACATATTAAATAGTGTATTAAAATTTTATTATTATTATTATTATTATTATTATTATTATTATTATTAATTTTTTACTTAATTAACTTTATTACTTTAAAAACTTAAAAATTTATTAAATTAAATAGTTTAATAAACATATTTAATAGTTTATTAAAATGAAGAAATACATCGATCTTGCCTTGAATTGTACTTTTCGATAGTACTTTTGTTGTATTTTTCAAGTACTAGTAGGGCATATGTTATTTTCACACATGTCTCATGCGTGTAGTCACCAAGATAACTCATTGATTTTGACGGTGACCACGCACATGAGTTATGTATCAAAGTAACATACACACTGTACTTGATAGAGACAAACAATTGTTTTCAAAATTTTGCACAATTATTATTTCTTCGTTTTAATAAACTATTACTTATGTTGAATAAAATATTAACTGTCTTTAATATGAAAGGAATTTAAATATTAATAGAAATTCATTGAGACAATTACAACGAAGAAATAAGATAGTCATTGAACTTCAAGCACACGAAAAAACGTCCGTGGCCACTTTATGGTGTATCTGTTTAAGATGCAATGCAGAAGGGAAATCGCTGACCTGCTGGTAAATACAGGCAAGGGAACTGTGTAAGCGAGATTTTATGGACTCCCTCAGGCGATGCGGGGAGGGATGAAATAGATGAGAGTGCGAGGAGGGTTGCGAAAGTTGTTTTATAACTTCAGCGAGTCGTATAACCGTCATGAAGGAAAAACATACATTTCAATCAAAAGTTTCATGGAAGTTAAAAACAACAAAGAGAGAAAAATCAGCAAAAACATGCAGTATGACAAAAATTTCACGAGCCGCGACGATACGACATGAAAGTACTGTCGGATACGACCATTTATTCCGCACTCCGCGCCGTCCCAATTTCAAGCAAACGACATTCATTTTGCCAGTTATCTTCAATACGAAATATTGTACTGTATTGATTAGTATCCAAGTGCAAGTATTGACCTGAATACGTTCGCTAAATATTCTAACGCTTTCGTTGAAGTTCCCCAAACAATTACATTTCGTGGGTACATAAGTCCATCTCACTAAGTTCACTTTTTATGTTTTTGAGTTAATTACTCGTACATTCCTCGGTCACATTTTGCTATTATGTTGTATAGTGAAATTTCTGAAGACATGAACTTTGGATGCACTCAATTATCCATTATTTATTTCCCACTGTTCTCTAGTTCTGAGTTAGAGAACAGTAGAAAACATTCACGAATTATCAATTTTTGGGTCGGATTTTTTCTTAAAACCACAGCTTTTCCTTCCTACCTAGCAAAAGATATTGAGCAGATAAATTAAACAGAATTAGTATAACTTTGATTTTCACAAAACCCGATTAGTAGGTTTCATTTGAATACCGACGATATAATCGAACACTTTATTAACAAATTGACACTCAAAAATTTAATCAAAATAAAACACATTTTGCTATTCTTCATTTCTTTCAATTTTTCTTGAATCACTACATTAATTCAGAAATGTAAAACTCTCGTTGTTAATTCCCCAGGGAACATTTTTCCATCCATTAAGATTAATGCGCTCCAAATATTAGTTTTTCTTAAATTCGATTACAAGCCAACAAAAAACACTTTGCCTAGGAACGAAGAGTTGCATCATATGGTAGGTCGGCCCCCACCCACCCCACCCCACCCCCAACTGGAAGCGGTCGCCATCTGCAAGCAATGCCCTGGAGTTCAGGGGCTGTTGGGAACTCCAAGTACCGTCCTGAACGCGCGCAGAGTTCCTCAAAGACTTAACGGAAATGCTGAGACGCATCCTGGGTGCGTACGCGCGCAGAGAAAGAGAGAGAGAGAGAGAGAGAGAGAGAGAGAGAGAGGACAATAAATATAAGTAATAAGAGAAAGAGATGAAGAAAAAAGAGAAAATGGAAAGAAACTGCAGAGAGAAGAAAAGCGGGGAAAACGTGTCAGTGTGAGAGGGAGTGAAATTATGGGAGAGAGTAAAAGAGACTGTGTGAGAGAGAGGGGGAGAGCGAGAAAGAAGGAAATAGCAAGAAACATGGAGTGGAGGTATTTTGATAAATACTATAGAGACTTGTGGAAGAGGGGACTTGCGTGGTTATTGGGCATTGTGACACTGGAATAACAAGGATTTTATCAGTTTGAAAAAGTTAGATTTTTTCAATTGAAATAGCTAATTTTAAAATGATAAAACTGAAAAGGGCATCAAGTAAACAAAATATAAATTTAACAAGAGATTTCTACATAATGTTCCTTCTTTATTATTATTATTATTATTATTATTACTATTATTATTATTATTATTATTATTATTTACAATAAAAAATGGTTTCATTAAAATATAATTTATTACGTAGTACATGTACTACATACACAGCGTTTCGAAAATAATGGGTTCATCTTGAAGGACTGTAAACACAAATAATTCTGAATAAGATCGGATTTTTGCATGAAATCTTGCAAACACAACGATCATTTCGTGAAAGATGGAAAAGTTAAAATTTTTTTGTCTATCAAATATTCTGCAAATTTTTCATCTTTTATGACTGAATTTTGTATGAAGATAAAAAAAATATTGGTCTGTAAAACCTTTGTTAAATGACGACGAAGTAAAAGGTGAAGGAGGGAAAAAGTGATTCAGGAAAAAAGCTCAGATATAATATTGAAATTAACTGGCAAAGAGAGTCTGGAAAACAAACAAAAAATACTTGAGAAATGTACCCGGGAATGAAGGTTAATTTAGATTGATAGTAAGTAATTATAGATGATTTGAAATAATATATCTTGATTGATTTTACCTCCATTGCCTGAAAATTATTCATTGTAAATAAACATGACACATGTCGTTGGTAACGTAAACGTTTGTATTGTTCCAACAGAAAAGCATATTCAATATTAGCATCCATTCTGAGAAGCAGTTCACGATTTCATAGCGTGTAACATGTGCGAGAACCATAATTGCTATTAACATATGAATGGACTTGTACGCCAGGGAAGTGTCAGGTAGAATAACCTAATTGAGTCACCAGTTCTAGGAGCAATGAAAAAGAAATAATTATTACGATATACAGTATATAAATATCCGTTTTTATTAATGCCTGACGACATACACATTTTTAATGTTACGTTTATTTGTCAAAAAGTGATTTTTTCAATTACTTTTTCAAAAATGCGTGGCGGCATCTGAGAGTTCTCGTCTCGGCGATAAGGAAGCGCGTAGACGGCAAGGAGAGGCGACTGCCAGACGCAGCAATCGCACTGACCGTCCTTCGTCATCACTGCCCTCATCGTCAGAAGAGGTACTCGCACCCCCAGGAATGTCCAAAGAATTTAATTCATCGATATGTTGATCGATCACATCGACGTATCGTTTTTGTGTGTATTTTGCATTATTTGTAACAATTAGGCTTTTGTGAGACCTGTATCAAGAGAAAATCCATGATTATTTAGCCCCTTTGCTATATCTTTCTTTAAAAAAGCAGTGTTTGGTTTTCTGTCAATTTCGGTACAATGGTACTGTGCGTTGTCCATTACTACAACAGAAGCATGGGCAACCTATCAGAAACTTTCAGCTTGTCCTCTCAGAGGCCTTCGCGACACCTACCGATGACGAAGATGCCATTATAAAAAGCTCAATCTCTAACAAAATTTGGCAATAACAGCAGAAACTGTATAAAACACACGGTCACTGCTCACTAGCCACGGTAAAACTGGACTGGAGACAGAACACTGAAACCGTCCAAGACATGGATTTTTTTCTGTTGGGTGTTTGGACAACCCCTACTGTATCAATACGTAAACTGCCTTTCGTCTGATCCTTTTCACTCATCAGTTGGTTATCGCCTAACTCGCTATGTTAAATTACTGAGTGACCCACAAGAGAGAGACAGAGAGAGAGAGACAGAGAGAGAGAGACAGAGAGAGAGAGAGACAGAGAGAGAGAAAGAGAGAGAGAGAGAGGGGGGAGATGTGACAAAGAGCGCAGGCAGAAAGGGAAATTTAGTAGCTTTGGAGGGCCAGGCCGCGTTCCGGCATGCGCAGTGGAAGTTTTTTTGAGTCTGGTAGAGCAAGTGTGCTTAAATCGTTTGCATGATTCTCTCCGATCGATCTGACTGATGTCAAAAACCCTTGCATTGAAAATAGTCGGGGTGCTTTGCATTAAGCTCCAAAGATATTTTCAATTTTTTTAAATGGCTCCAAAGGTTTTCTTAAGATTTGTTACTCGAATAGAGAAATATATGCTACACAAAATGCAACAGGTTGAATTTCATTGATCGAATTCCCTGAATTTTCTATTGTGGCATAAGTTCATTTTTTTGAACCTGTATCACATCCTTAATATTGAAGTTAGAGATTTCTTTCTTAATTCAAACCATTTTCGAAAATTGGGTCGTTAAATCACTTGATTTACAGTTTTTTTCAAATATTTATAATTTTCGCATAATAATGAAAATATAAGCGGGAAAATAGTGATGTTTTAGCACAATTAGTTGAAATTTATTTCTGTGCAATTGGGATACAATTTTGAAGGTAGTTAAAATGTAAATGTAAAGTATTTAGGCAAGGTCCAAAGTTCAACAATTTAATTCTTTTAATTAACGTGCTATGATTTTTTAACAATAGAAATAACAGTAATAATATTTTAAAGAATACTATGATCTAAAAGTAATAAAATAAATAAAACGATTAAAGAGAATGAAAACTATTCATCGGGAAACCAAAATAAATAATTTGTGAAAGCACGTTGGTAAATTTTTCTAACAGATGGGCAAATGTGGTCAAAGGACAAAGAAATGCATATCATAATTCTCAGAATTTCAGTGTAGTTTTGGCATTTTTGTCGAATTAACAAAAAGTGGTGGAAAATTTGTTTTCTCCTGTACTTTTTTAACTACACGTAATATACATTTTCAAAGTGATGGATATTCGTTTTCCAAAGATGGGCTAACAAAGGGGACAGTAAAATGTCTAAATTTCCCTGTGTTTTTGGTATTTATTTGTGTTGATAAAATGGCGGGAAAAAGGTTTTTGGTCGGTAACTTTTGAACCGGACCAGATAAAAATGTTCTAAATGGTGGGAAAACGTGGTCAAACGATGGACAAAAGAATCCACGAAAACAATTTCAAATTTTTTCATTTTCCAATTTTTTTCGGGCCATCTTCACGGTTTTTTAAAAAATGTTTTGGTTGATCCATTGGGGATAAAGCTCGTCTGGAAGTTGATGAGGGGTCATTAGGAGGCAAAGTATCAAATGCAAATGAAAAGTTTCGAAATTTTCCTTTTATTGTTGCTATTTTGTCGATTTGGAGAAATGACAGGAACCCCTTTTTTTTCAATCATTTTTGAACCGCGCCTGGTAAAATTTTTCGAAAGGGTGGGCATACGGGGGCAAACAATGTGCAAACGAATCCACCCAATATAATTGCATTTTTGAATTTGATTCGGGCCAAGTTCACGCTTTCTGGGTATCGTGAAACAGTTATTCGTCAATATCTGCTAGAGAACACGTGGTAAAACATTATCTAGTTCGTGATTGAAGGTGGTCAAACAATGGACAAACGAAAGCGCACCTCAAATTTTGTTATTTTTAATATTTTAGGGAAAATCTTGTAATTTCGTAAAAGTGTGAAGTTGGCCCGAAAAAAATGTTTTTGCTCTAATTTTTGAACAGATGCTTGGAAACATTTTCTAAAGGGTGGGCAAACGTGGTCAAACGATGGACAAACGTATGCATATGAAAATTGGAAATTTTAAGTTTTCTTCGGTCCAACTTCACGGGGGTGCACCACAGAACCATACACCAAAGAAATAAAATCATTCATCGTGTGTAATTCTAAGCCACTACAGCATACTGACAAAAATTACATCTAAGGTTTCTTCCCCGTTTCTTTGAATCTGTAGTTAGTGAGCAAAGAATAGCGGACCAGGGTTGAGAATTTGTTCAAAAGAACCTCCTCTCTGTACCAGTTCTGGAAGCGATCAAGGAAGAAGTGAGAAAAATGCTTCATTTATCAGAATTTACTAATCTCAGGTGACTGGAAATATCAGCTGAATAAACTCAGGATGACAATTGAACAATCATGTCAGAAAGTATTGAAGATGAGAATAGTGAAGACATGATGATTCGTAATGAATTTGCAGTCACACTTGCGGAATTTGAAGGAACTAGCCCACTGAACCACCATCTCATTACCAGACACAATTTCTCGAAGAAGTTGGCAACAGCTATCCGCGTCTTGAATCATAAAGTGCTGCCGGAGCATCTACAACAAAGACGAAGAAGTCGAAGAAGTGCACACAGCAATTTATTTCGCATCGATTGTGGCTTCAAGATATAATGGTTACAAGCTTCTCTGCCGAGTAGCTTTTAGCCAGAAAGATCGAAGAGAAATAAGAATGCCACCATGGGAATGACGGCTCCTGAATCTTATAAAACGCATTAGAAGAGATATTGGGAGACTCATTCAATTTCAAAAAGGAAATACTTCAGAAAAACTAAGAAGAAAGGTGAATAACATCCTTAGCTATAGAAAATTACGTACTAAGTACCAGCCTTTTAACACAACAATAAGAGAACATGACACCCTTCAACGAAAGTTTTTGGCGTTAAGAAAACACCTTTGACACTATAGGAATGTTTACTATGAGGAAGCAACAATATACTGTCATATAAGTCATTGTAGATCACTAGGGTTTCTTATTTCGTAGGGGAAAGCAGCAAATCCGTTTCACGCTGACAAAAAATGTAATATTTATCCCAGGAACAAACAAATTCTTTTCTTGTAACCGAGATTCAATTCTTTTTGGTCGAAGCATTCAGGTCTTGATGAAGTACTTAAAACTCACAATAACTATTTCCATTTTCACAACTTTCAGACGCTGATGATGTCTTCAGAGTGCTGGTGTAAGTGATGGAATGATGGAACAAATACGTCATCTAAGTGAGAAACCGGTCTCTTGCTGAGTCTAGGTCAGGATACGTCCATTTGCTACAATTCTTTCGATTAATACCATTGATGGTGGCAAGACAAAAATAACAATCATAGGTTTTTTTAGTCTCTCTCCAAACCATCAGTGCGCCGAAGTTTAGACTTCTTATACCATTTGTTCAGTGTCGGAAATGTTCCGTACATATCTTGCATACAATATGAGGAGCCCACATCTTGATCTCCGAACTTGTCACTAAAATACCTCGAAAGAGCCCTGTTCATGAATACAGAAATAGGTTTTCTAGTTATCTTGAAAGAGTACTCGCCACATGTAGCAAAAGACATCTGGACTATTCAAACCCTACTTTCTTCAGGAATATATACACGCACCGCATTCATTTCAGATGTATGAAATCAACTCAAAAACGAAAAGCTCCTTGGTGTAGATTGTTGCTTTTTTGTTGATAAAATGTCAGGATGGACAACCTTTGAAAAGTTCGAAAATCCACTGCAGGTATGGAGACATTGAATAAAATATTGTGATTAAGAAACGCGAAGTTTTATTTCTAAATACATGACTTAAGCACTAAAACATATGTGAAAGAAACAGTGCACATTACTAAAAAGGCGCGGGGAATTCAAATTTTTCGGTTTATAATGAAATAATAATGAAATAGGCATATGTGTATGTTATATACCGTGTGGCCCACCCTAACATGTTCCCTTCAATTTTCTCCTGAACCGTTGCAGATACTGAGATGCGGTTTTCACTAAAACTACTATATGCAAGGGGCACAAATGGTCATGCATAATATTATTCTATTGAATATTTTATTGCAGTGATATTGACCCAACTTCGATTTTTTAAATGGAACCCTATAGATTTTTTTAGCTCATCATAACAAGCGTGAAGAGACGAGTTCATAAATATGCATATTGCCATATGTTACATAACAACATTTTCGAGAAATTAAGAGTCTTAAAGACGCACGCCGACTACTGGTTTTCGTAATCTGAACGAGAAATTCCGGGTGATATGCGGCGAGGCAATTCCCTTCTGTTGCATATACATATACTACAAAGCATTGGGCGGAAAATGCATAATATTCTTTTTGAACATCCAGCTAAAACATACACACCGCCACATCTTTGCGTTTGGAAGCACATTTTAAGACAACTACTGGTTGAATGACTATAGCATTAATATTGTTAACTGTAAAATTTCTAATTCAGTTTTAGATATTTATAATATGTATTTCACTGTTTTTAATAGGTGAAATTCAAAATCAAATACTCTATTTTTCCTTCCATATCGGCAGTTGAGAATCCCTGAAATATTTTCAGTATCACGGAACGACGTGAGATGTTCGTTCCGAGCGCACTAAATATTATTTTTATCACCTTCTAACTCAAGAACCATCATTCACACATGTGGTTGGTCTCATATCAAAATTTGAACTTCCCGTGTCATTTCATCCGTTGGATGCTTGTGATTTTCTTTAATAATAAAAAGGTGATGCATGGTGAAAATTTAAGAACGTCAAAATGTAGAAGTAAATATTTGGCTATAATTTATAAATTATTTCTTCAAAATTAAACCATCAAACTCATTTACAAAATAACCATCACATTCATAAGAGTTCTGGGAATAACTGGTATAAATCTCAGTTATCTAAGATCAACACAATTTTGAAACTATCGTTGAGAAAAAAATGTTAAATATTTGCGCGTGAAACAGGATGGGCGAGCCGAATAACCCCGAACCTTGTGATTGATTGATTGATTGATTGATTGATTGGTTGCTTTTTTCGTGTGCCCAAGCGCATATAAGCACACTGCACATGTATTCGGCACCGGTTTTGCCTGATTGGCTAGCGGGCGCGGAGCGCGAAACCGCGCGAAATTCGTATGTTCTCCTTGCCAGAGCCACAGCGAGCGTCAGTGCACGTGAACTCGGCTATTGTGTTCGTGGACGAAGCGTTTGCCTCTAGCATCAGCTGTGATATAAGTCATTTCCATTACGGGAACAAACAATCCAACGTGTTTTGTCAGTAAGTACTTAAACTTATAAATGCGAACTAGGAAACTAAATTATATTTCTTTCCAAGCAAATTACAATTATGAAGTTGTAAAGGATAATGAAGAAGAAACTGTTATATGAAGTGCAATAAGTTCACTTGAAGATATTAATAATTGGGTAGGAATACGCGAAAATTATCCACGCGAAATGGAATGTTAGATCTGAAAACGTATTATTTGTTCGTAAGCTGACAGAAATACACCTTGTCTTTTTATTTTATTATATTTCATTATAGTAAATATCGTCCTATATGTCATCATAGTACATACAGAAAAGAAGTAGAAAAGAAAATAGAACTTTCTAAAAATGCTGGCTGTCCAGCTACGTTGTCTTTAAAAATGAAACTTAACAGTGAATACACAAAAAGAATAGAGGCCTGTATTAACGTACGTAGCGTTCTCGATTTGCTTACATTTTTAAAAATTTGTTTACAGACGTCTTGGTATAGCTTCAAAATCTTTGCCACATATAGTATTTGCGAAGACGTGAACATTAATTTCGAATTATAATAGTTGTTTTAAAACTGATATCCTCGATTCTCCAAGGAACCACGAATGGTTCAATTCATTAAAAATTGGGACTACTTGTGATGTTGTCATTGTGTGCCTCGTCCTGTAGAGGAAATTGAATTTAGTTTTTTCTGAAACTTGGTTAGGTAGTTTAGGCACACAGCATTCTCGGAATCAAACCACGTGTTGCGTACAAGTTTTTTCCCGCTGTATTCGTAGAAATTTCTCCCACGTCATGACGCGCAATCAGGCGTTTAGGATTGCAAACATCTGGCGTATCAATTAATTCTTGGATTTAATCAAAGAATGAAACAGTGAGTTCGAAGGTCCATTTATATATCCCCAAACACAATTCGTGCGTTTTTTTTTTTTCAGTCCAGTGTCAGAAAATTGAGTTCAGCGAAATTTATCTTTCTTCTGCCAAGCAAATAATCCCCTTAAGAAATATATAATTGACGAATACTAATAAAAGCATCAATAAACCAATTTTTACTTAAAAAATCATACTTTGGCAATTGTGGAATACATAGGAATAATTAAGATGAGAACCATAAGTAAATATCCAAAATTTAGTAGGAATCAATAAAAATGAAAAAATGGTAAAAGGTTATATTTATATATCTATTAATGAAACAATTATTAATTAAAATAAATTTAAAGAGTAAATATATAATAATAATAATAATAATAATAATAATCGCAATAATATTGTAAATATTATTGAAACATGTACAATTTAAAATTTAAAAGTCTTAATAGAATTTCTTGAGAATCAGTAGTATATCCGAAAAAGTTGACACATTAAACTCTGGGCATTATAACTTTTATTAGGTTTATCCTATGAAATTGCCTAAAATTTTCCTTTTAACAACTAAATAACTTTTTTTATTTTCATAAAAGATTGTGCAAGGTTATAACAATAAAGAAAAGTCATAATCACAATATAAGAAGTGATGAAACTCCGTGGTTTCTGCTAGCTGATAAAGCTACAAGGGAAGCTTTTCTTCAATATTTTAAAATGAGAATGAATATTGTAGAATCATGCAAATATCATCAGACCCTTCTTGAATTAGATGAAGAAATTTGCGAAGAAGATTATGCCAGTGGTCGTACAAATCCAACAGAAAGCACTGTGCGCTACTGGCATGATCATAACTAGGGCCTAGGTCAGGCCAAGTCTCATAGTTAGTCACTTTGAATCATACGAATATTTACATTATCTCATTTACTCGTATTTACATAATCGCCCGTTTTTGCTGTTTTTTGGGGGGGGTTGTTTTTGCTAGTGTTCACGATGTAATGTAATTCATTAATTTCAATGGTATGAAATACACGAGCAATAATTTATAGTTGCATTTTTATGTATGCGCAATTTTTAAAAAAATTAGACATTAAAGCCATTATAAAAAATATCCTCAATAAATGCAATTCCGATTTAGAAGCACCCACTACACTTACGGGACTAATGACGTTAGCCGTTGACGCGCCCGGAAACACCAATCAATTAACTGTTCTAGTTTGTACAGTAAAACTATTGCTTACCTAGTTCCACGAAAGTGTGAACAATTATAATTTATCATCAGACAAAGCGTCCCTCGGGCGAGCGACGCGTCTTGTACTTCCATCCATCCCGATTTTACCGTCTGAGATGACTCACTGACAACATCCGTTGTTGTTGCATCGGCTCTGACAAGGAGGTCCTAGAATTCAAGAGTCGGCGGTGTGGGATTTTCTACACTAGCTGTAAATATGAGGCCGTATTCACCGTCTTTCTGGAGAATTCAAGGGAACTTCTGCACTGATTGGTACTTTTTCGTGAATTCTCGGATTAACACCAGGCGAATGCCAGAGCATTACCCTAATTCCGAGGGCCACAGATCATACGCGATCCTCCCTTCCTCATCCTTGTTTCGCTCATATTCTCTTACAAGGACATACACACACACACACACACACACACATTTATAGGCACTACTCTATTTACAGATTTCGGGAGACCAATCGGGAGCTTACGAAACTTGTCCCTGCTCTGATTGTCCCCTGCACGTGGAAATACAGGACTCGTGGGGAAACACTAAATATTCATTCTCTCACTCTCACTCTCACTCTCACTCTCACAACACACACTCATCCCACACACCTGCCCACATAGCTTTTCTCCCACTCTCCCCTCCTAGTGTAGTATATTAATAATAGTACGAGAGAATAGTTTCAGCTAGTTCAGTAAACACATATCCTTACTACATGTAATATTTACAGCCCTTACAATAAACAGCAGCCCTTACAATATGTAATATTTATATATTGTAAGGGCTGTTGTTTGTAGCTCGCTTTTTGTTTGTTCACCATTGCTTGTTTTTTTAATTTCATGTTATTTAAAATTTATGTAATTTGAATCTTGTAATTTATCTATATTTATTATATTTTTTTTATTAAATATTTTAAATTATATTTATGTTATTTTAAATGACTAGATATTGAATTATTTCTCCAATGGAATTATGTGTTTATTTATTGAAAGTTATTCATTTGAAGCCTCTGGTGTTCTCACGCTCGTCGGCGTAGCTTGCAGTCAATATCTGCACACCGGTCTGTCCGGTTGAATTCCCAATAATTTTTCGTGCACAGTTTCTAAACGTAGAGTCTCGAGATACATTTCAGTATGTAGCCAACGTGGTTTGCCCAGCACACATGGTCTGGTCCCTGCGGTGACAAGAGAGCTCTTGTAGAATAATAATTATTGTTTGTACAGCTTCGATCTTCTGTAGTATAGTTTTTTTTATTCATTCCCTGATACAGCTGGCCATTCATTAATTCTTTAAGATATTCTTAATTTTGTTGCCAGAGAAGCAATAATCTACTTGATATTGTTTATCATTTTATGTTAGGGTTCAACCCGCATGTACGCATTATAACGGCAATAACCTAGAAATTGTTCCACAAACTGGCAGTGGTATATAATTGTATTTTATCAAAGCCAACAATTTCCTGAATAAAAACTTAGAATGTAAAAAAACCTAAAAATCTTGATTGAAAAACCTAATTTATTTTTTTCTAAACTTGAAAATGCTATGCGTATTTATTAAATAGAGGTTTTACTCGTTTCACGCACCTTTCCTCGCCCACCCACCCGCCGCCTGCGCTCGGGGCCTCTGTTGCTGCCACTTGTGCTTTGTTCAGCGTCCGCCGCGCTCTGCGGTTTAACTCCCCGCTGCGTCTCTCCTGGCGCTCGCCGCCCGCCGCCCGCCATTTGTCGCTGTCTCCCACGCACTGTCCGGCCGCGGGGACTGCCGCCGCTGCTGCTGCTGCCATGGAAATTGTCCCCCTTCCCTTTTCGTCCCCTTCCGCCCCTCCTCGCCCCGCGCCCCCGCCCCCTCCCGCCCGGTCCACGACCTCGACGGCCCCCAGCGTAGTGAGACCCCTCCTCGCGCAAATTGGCTTCCGGCGAGTGGTGATAATTGGAGCTGCCGCATTACGGACGAGCTGCAATCATATGAATGAGGGATGATATTTGAACGCGGGAGGCGCACCTGAGGTAGTGCACGCTGTCTACATTCAGTGCGGCCAAGCGTATTCTTTTTCGCCCCTGTTCTGTTGCGGGGTGAGTTGAAAGTTAGTTTCGATGGACCCGGAGTCGGTGGTGCCACAGGTTAGATTAAATCGATTCTGCACCCCCATTGCTAAATGATTGCTTTTACCCATTGTATGATTTGAGGCTACTACGCTAACTAGGTTTCTCTTAACGTAATTTGTTTCAAAGCCTTTTGTATTTAATCATTCAAAAATACCAAAATAAATGTATTCATGACAGAATGGAAACTAATAAAATGCAAAAGCAAAGGCTAAGTCTTTCAAGTACATCTACGTACTGCAGCCGGGCTCAGAATGATTCTGCGGTGGCGAAGAGCGTCTTTGCACAGCCAGAACAACCGATGAGAGAGAACGAAAGAGCGACGACGTTCACAACGAGGAGAGTGGTAATGAAAAGGGCTTGTAAGGGCCGCGCGTCAGAAGACACATTATTAAATTTAGCAGAGTTCTCTTCAAAAATGTGAATGCGTGAATTACCGTTGGGCTGAAGGTAACACGAGGGACTAAATATATTCGCCGCGTTGATCCTGTACATTACGGGTGCAGGAGTACATTTATGCTTATAGAAACTTTTAAATATAAGGTATGTGATTACCGGGCAAATAATAGTAGAGAGTTTTTAACACATTGTAACGTCTTGGGTTTATTATCTGTAAATCACGTAATTTTTACTTTCTGACGACCTTATGATCTTACAACGCTAGCGTTTGAAAGTAGTTTTATCACACTGTTGATATTCCTTACGCACTCTTACAAAATAAAACCGTTAAGCGCAAAAACGTCGCACAATCCTATTATCTGTGCATATGTGTGATTCCCATTTGATATTCCTTTATCAAGCTCCAAAGTGACATAATGTATGCGGGTTTACAATTTATCGCTGCTTGTGGCGACAAATGCGCGTTTTCCGATTTAGAACAGGTAGTTTATAATACCATTGAATAATGTCAGAGGGAGCCAGGTGTACAATATAAAACATCCGTTTAATGCACTAGCGTTGGGAACATATCAATTGAACTTAAAAGTAATCCATGATCTTCTTCAGCGCAAAGTTTGGTGCACATACGCTGCGGCTCTACAGACATGGCATCTATTTTGAAGAAATTGATGCATTGCATCTATTTTGAAGAAATTTATTTTTTAACAATAATATGTCATACATGAGGTAACATTCCTATTGTACAATTTCAAAAATACTGTTTACGTTTGTAACAAGTAATGTACTTCAGATTCTGCATCAATGACCCCCATCTCGATCAGGCTCTCGATTCCAGTTTGCCTGATTCGTTGACCAAATAATGCAGTGGCCCCTTGTTTTGCTTCTGGACATTAAATGTAGCTTCATTATGCGCAAGTTTTTTATCTCTCCTATTACTAGTTGTGGTAGGAGTAATGCACAGCAATGCATATTAGTTACTACTTTGTAAGAAGTACTAAAAAATCAAATCAGAAGTTCGTTTACCAATGTATAAAATAATTCTACAACTCGGGAGGGAAAATGTCTCGTTCTCAAATGTTAACCTTGCTTCGTTGGTACTTCAATTCATCATTCAACAATTTCTGGTTAAAGGGTGGGGAAGAGATTCCGAAGCTTAAGAAAACACGCGCAGATTTGTTGTTGCTTATCTCGTAAGGAATTGAGGATAGACCCAAATATGAAAATTCATTCCCTTGACACATTCAACAGCCATGACTCAGCGTTACCTTCACCAATCAAGTCTCTCCGGCGAATGTAGCTTCATCAGTAGGCTCTAGAACAGCGATTACCTTCTTGTCCGAGATATCTCACTATAGTAGATTGGTGCTCCAATTCTAGTAGGGGTTTAAAACTGTGAACATTTAGCAGCGTGATTGCGTATGCTTCCGCGGCCGGAATTTGCATTATCTAGGCTATCCGGGATGTGCCGCCTCTCTGTAGTGGTGACTGACGTTTCGCCCAACATGTTGTGGCCTTCCTCGGAGCGTACTCAGAGCAGTACGTATTCAGAGCAGTACGCTCTGAGGAAGGCCGCAACATGTTGGCCGAAACGTGAGCCACCACTACAGAGACGCGGCTCATCCCGGATAGCCTACATCGCCTCCTATATTATTTCAGTAGTATACATACATTTTGCTGCTCTCGCACGCAACCTATCTTTATAAATGAGAAAAGACAGAGAATTTCACGGAGACGTGACGAATTGCACTTTGACTGTAAAAATACGAAAGTTTTGTTTAAAAAACTCATCTAAATCTTCATGTCAAATGCAACCCACAACACTCTGTCAGATTGTTGAATCTGTATCGTTGAATAACTCCTAAATGTAGCGTTTTAGGGCCTTAAAAGCTAAAATTTTGAGGTCGAAGGCGTCAGAGAAGCGTTTCTCATACCGTACTGTGTACGATGAGATCTTCTTGAACATTCTATTACACTTTTGCTGGTTCGATGCTTCTCGATTCTACCCCACCTGTTCAGAGCATGTAGAATCAGCAACTGTATGTGAAATGAAACTATTCGATATTCTACGTGATTGAATTGCACGGATATACCTCTCTGCCGTTAAATAAGAATATGACATTAAATAAGATTAGTTTTTATTGACAGGGTGTATAGTATTGTTATCAATTACAAGGAGACATACAAGTGACGGAGGATAACAGTATCTTCAAGAAAAATATACATATTACAGGCTTAATATGAAAATGGAAAGGCAGGGAAGAGGTAGGTGTTTAACACGCGAAAGTTGTCGCACGAGTACGCTAGTAATATTTAGTAGCATGATTAACTTATTCCTATTCTCCCCTAAGCGCAGCAGTTTCTACACCAACTTCCTATTTTCCAAGCCCAACCATGAATGTAAGAAAGTAGAGAGAACGATTGAGTTGTATTGGACATCTGAACTGAAGAATTGGGAGACAGGGGAATGATAACATGATATGGTAAAAGATTGGCAACCTCAGAATACACCTACAAATTGTAGAGATATGACTCAGCATAGACCGAAACGAATAGAGAGATTCTTGGTGAAGCTATCTTCTCCAATGTTTCAGCTATACTAGAACTGTAACTGGAGAATCTTCGTGGAAATCTGCCGCGGAAACCAGTGTTTCTCTTGTTTCAGTATTTAGATAATTACGACGATATGTTCATTGATGTGAGCGTGGGTATGAAATTCTGAGCGTGGGTTCCGCATGCATGATATTGATTCTGACAACCAACACAGGAAGTGTGGGTGTCCCTTGTACCAAAGATGTGCTTCCTGTCTATTGTGCTTAGTAAATCACTTTCTCATTTACTGTTATGGTCAATATACACACTTTTGGGGGAAATTTATTCTAAAAGGTTGTTTATTTTTCAAAACACCTGTCCGTCTGTGAAGAAAACTAGCGTCTACGTCATACACGGGGTTTTCACCGAAATGGATATTTTCTGATCGATTTGTCTGAAGTCGTGCCCCCTGATATTTTAATCGATTTTTTTTATTTTTGAGACTTCTTTATTTGAAGTCATAGTCTATTTTCGAAGTTTTCTCAACAATTCTTCAATTCTTCTCAACTTTTTTCTCAGATAGAGAAAAGTACGGTTATAAGAATGATGCGGGTCGGATATTTGGTAAATTCTCTGAAATTTCGATAATTGCAAAGGGTCAAAATATGTTCGGTACTCTACTACAACTACATTATTTAAGATATGTTTCTTAACGCAATTTGTTTATCAATATTACATATTAATACACAAATTAATATAAATAAATAATAATAATTAATATCATTTTTTGTAATTTTTTAAAAATTTAGGAATTTTCGCGTAAAATTTGGAGTTGAGTTAAAATTGCTGCAACAAAAAAATTCTGTACATGGGATTTCCGATTTGAAACACAGGGCGTTCGTATATCACCAGGACACGTAGCGTAGACTGTCGCCTCGTGAACCAAATGCCGGTTTTTATAATCTTATTCTCGGGCAAGTATTTTGTTATTTAAACCATTTGTAAAAATAGAGCACGATACACTGAATTCATAGCCAGAAAGCCATTTTTATTTGAACATTTTACATTTGGATTAAAAAATAAAGTTACATGTCGAAATGGGCCCCCAATCTGCGGCAAATGTGAAAATATAGAGTTTTAATTGATATAAGAATATGGATTGTGAAGAAATGGATTGTGACAAAATAAGCATAGAGTGCAATTTATATCATTGTTTGCTGATATCCATCCGCGGAGATCCGTATTAAGGGCCCCTTACTTCGGGGGATCGGTGCGGTGCACCGGTTGCACTAGCCAGCATAGCAATACCCCTGGTCCTAAGGATGAATGGCGGACGGGAAGGACGAGCAAGTTATATTTTATTATTGTATGTTTTGTTGCATTATATAAAAAAATAATTAATAATCAAGTTCAATATCTTTGCAATTAATGGGATCTTGATTATACATATCAATCAACGGTTCATATTCGGCTACAGGCCCCTACTCGACCCTTGATCATCACTGACCCCTTTCAAAATCCCATCGACCCCTACCGGGTCGATACCGAGCGCGTTGGAACCCCTGCTCTAAACCATTAAACGATTAAAGGCGAACCAATTCGGACATCACCCCAATTCAGAGCTACCAACTCGTCCCGTTTCGCGCGTGGCTGGAGCGCTCAGCACCGCCGTGGGCGAAGCAGTGCAGGGGTGCTCTACCGGCCGCTTGGCGCCGCCCCCTCGCCCGCACCGCCCGCGTCGCCCGCGTCGCCCCTCGCGGGGGCGATAGCGCGCGCCAGCCAGTCGCTCAGCGCGCAACACGCGCGCGCGCTCGTTTAATTTATGTTTACATTTTACTGGCGCGGTATAAATTAATCATTCCATTTGATGGAACGCGCCAATATTTAGACGTGAATGTTTATCCGGTTACATAGTAATTTATTAAATTACATAGGAGCGAATGCGAGAGAACGGAAACGGAAGACCCAGCCAAATATATTTCCCGAATGAAAAATTGCAAAATACCAGTGCCGCCGCTGCGTAGCATGGTACGTGGCTCCGCATTCCGACGCTGCACAGTAAATCCCGAGGGTCTCGTGATGTTATTAGGAAACTTTAGCCACGGGCGTTCATTGGATTTCAGAGGTCGCGTTTTATTTTGTTGGGCTTGAAATTTAAAAATAAAATTTTTATTCGTTTCTTGCGGTCCGATTTGTTCGATGTATTTGTATGTACGTACGCTGCGTATACTGGGCGAAGTGGATCAGGGCGTAGAGCGCTGACGTCGTATTCGGGAGGCCCGGCTCCAATCCCCGTGCCCCGGCCTTCCGACCGGGGTGTTCGTGGTTTCCTTCGGTCATCCAGGCGAATGCTGGGATGATTGTACTGAAGTTCACGACCGTGAAACCGACGTCGCTAGCAGAATTCGTTAAATACGTGAGTGTTAATTGAATTCGAGACATCGCGGGTTCTTGGTTGGGTGACCGACTAGGAACCCCAGGATCTAACAGCGGCCAGGCCAATTTCCCTTTACGAGACATATAATGGTCAAATATAAATACAAGAAACTCTTCGTATACTCCGATCCGAGGAGTGGGTTGAGCAGTTAGTACACTGTTCTGGTGCTCTTGAATCTTAAGGGGCCCATTTAGTTCAAGAGGGCCAAAAAAGACAAACGCGACACATATTTTTACTTTCTCGTGTACATACGTATATTCGGGAGTAATATATGCAAGTATATAGAAAGTTAGGTAATGTTGCGGAAAATCGATTTCCAGATTTCAACGGAAATACACGTTTTGGGGCCCCCTGATACCGAAAAAGTAGTTTTTTTTAAACATCCGTCCGTCTGTCCGTCTTGATCTACCCTACCCCGTATACCCTAACATAACCGTGCTAAGAATTTCACATTTTAAGAGAGGCAGATATCACGGCAATAGCTTATGTGGATGATCTAGCAGTCGCTATACCGGGAAAAAGCTGCAAGGATTTGCAAGAACGAACAGTTCAACATCTCCACATAATTTCTACGTGGTGCAAAGGGGTCAAATTAAAACTGTCCATTGACAAAATTGACACTAATAGTGCCCACTTTTCTCATACGATTTCCACCCCACTTAAAAATAGATGGAAGAACCATTAAAGAAAGCAGACTTACATTTCTGTCTCATTTTAAAATTATGTATAAAAAAGCTTGTTGTTTGTTTTACAAACTTAGAGGCATCGGTCACCAAGTAATAAAACTAAAGAAACAATTGCTAAAAATAATTTGCAAGGACGCGTTTCAGCCAATCAATGGATATGGAGCAGCAGTTTGGGCACACAGAGCTGCAATTACAAGAACAAGTAATAGGGTGCTTTAAAAAAATGTCAAATAAAGGTTCTCGAAAACTCAAAAAATTTCTGTGAAAATGAGCTCAAAATTCCGCAGTTTCAGAAATGGCTCAAACGCCATTTTCTCAAAAATGGCTCCAATTTTTCTCTTCAAACTTTTGAAACAGATAGTGGTAATGGTACTGTTATATGAATTAAAATTCATTTTGGTGTATTCTTTTGTTTTTTCAAAAATTACACAAATATAATTTCTTTAAAAAATATGTCTCACACCGTTAATATGCACATCTTCATCGATTGCTTCTGTGAGTGAAAGTGCCTCTGTGAGTGAAAGTGCTTCAAATGGCTTCAAATGAAGATTTTCGAAAACTTGAGAGATTCCTGAAAAAAGAGCTTCAAATTTGAAATAATCCTTAATCGCCATTTTCTTAAAAACGGCTTCAAAGTTTTAAATAAAAATTTCTATTTAGGACGAAGCTTTACACTTCTTTAATATTACTGAAGATATATTTCTGTTCTGCTATTAAGAAACCGAAAAGTTGAGAAAATGTCAAAAAATGTATTACTTTGGGCGGCGATAGATGGCAGCAGGCAAGAACGAGGGGAAAGACTGTGCAGTACCAGTCCACAGCAAGGAAATTAGAAAACTTTACTACGAGAAAGTCTGTGCTATTCTGTAGCACTTATTGTTTTGTTTTGTGTGCCTGTGTAATCTAATAATAATAATAATAATAATAATAATAATAATAATAATAATATCGATATATACATGAATTTTTATTAGAGTCACACCTTTTTTACCGTGGCCTAGAATTTCTCTCGGTGGCCCTGTGTAGTATTGTTCTAGCAACGCACGTTCAGATAAGGTGGAATTTCGATATACTATCTATGTTTTCTTCGTTGCGTGTGCGTCGGCTACGTTCAGCGTACAGGGACTATCTGGGAATGATTTTTCTCACTCCGTCTGAGGAACATGCATTGTGAACAAAGCATGTTCGTGTATGCGTAATAAGGGGAGGTGACACGTGATGTAACAGTCAGATCGATCATCTTCCACCTCTGGGCTCGGCTTCATATCTCGGTTCCTCCATATGGAATTTATAATGAGCAAAGAGGGTTGAGGCAGGTTTCCTCGGAGTTCTCTTGTATCCCCTGTTTCTCATTTCTCCATGTTTCGTCATTAATACCATAACTTCATAGTCGCATCCACATCAATCCATTCGTTTCATCGGAGATTTTTTTATTTTTTTATATGTTTTCTATACCTTTTTAAACCATTATTATGGCGCAAGCACCTAGGTCTTACGGCAGTAAGGCATCATAATAAGCAATATGATATGAGACAGTTTTGACTTGATAACTTAAACAATATTTAAAAATTGATAAAATAGTCACACAAATTAAATATTTATTATAATTTTTTGTTACGGCCATTTAATCTTCATTAAAATTCCATAAATGTATATTATTTGCACTAAATAGTATTTCCTGTTAGCAAATCATGAAGTAATGCATTGTACTTTTATTGCGCAGTGCATATTAAAAACCTTGCACAATATTTACAGTTCTATTGTATTTATTGATTTGCATTATGGATTTCGAAATGCTGAATTCCTGACATAGTTCATGAGACAAACACAAAACTTATTATTAATTTAGTACGTCAATTATCTTCGTACAAGTTCACAAAATCATTGAAAAATTTGTTTTGGCACAAGTACGTACGACGGTTCAAAAAATGTACTTTAAATAATGCAGTTTTGTAACAAATAAGTGGTGATGTCCTCCCAAATTCTTTTCTAAAATTCACGTTCCAGAAGACTAGAATAAATTTCCACTGCTTCATGACTCCGCCAAAAAAAATATCTAAAAACGAATTAGGCGCGTTTGGCACTACGGGCTGTATCGATAATGCTGATTGCAAGTACCAAAACATAGCTGAAAAACAAAAAATGCATAAATATTGCATATCGTGCTTCTGGTGTTTTAATTACTATCCATTCAGATCCAATAATGCACCCGGCTGGAGTCATATAGCAGAATTTGGATGCCAGACTATTTTTTCGTGTACAGTTTTTCTTTTTAATATTGTATTCTGTAGTGGTTTTCATTACATTTGTCTTAGTCTTTTATCTGCAAATTCCACTACTCATCTCGTGTTTGCAGGGTCTCAGTCAGTTCTCAGAAATCTATTTATCTCGCTGGAGTCTGCGGCTTCGCAACGCTCGCGCGCGCTCTCCCACGTGAGACCGCGCTGACAAGCAGAGCTCACGCGCCGCCCACGGAGCCCCAGCGATAGCTTCCATTTCCTGTGACACAATCCAAGTAGGCGTGCTCATCTTTCACGAGAACGTTACTGCTACTTCCAGGAATGGCCAGAAGTTAGAGTTGTAGACGAAATGTTCCATCGTATTCGCCCGTGTTCAATAACGAGATCATTAAAAAATATTTATTTATTTAACATAAACAGTTCAAAACAGTCAATCGTACTTTAGGGAGAAGTGTATCCTATTCACGTTTTCTTGAGTTCGAGAAACCCTACCAAAACCCACATATAAATTGAATCATGAATATAAGTGAATAAGGCCATTTTGGCCAAAAATTGATATGACAATATTTGTCAGCTAGAGATTTTGACTATTAAGTCTCTTTCATGTCCGTTCAGGAATCGACGTTCTGCGCGAGAACATGGAACTATTATTGGAATAAATATATTCCCGACCGAGTTCTAGATAACATGCACAGATAGTGAACCATAATTTATGTCCATAATCGAAACAAGAAGCCATCTTACCATTGGCTCGAAGGATGAGGGAAATTGGACGAAAAACATGTTCCAGAGGGGGTCATTGACCCAGAAGATATGGTATAACATGGAGGACGGTTAGTGTGTATTTAGAAGTGATTCGGCGTGCGCACCTGAACAGATATAAAATATCAGTTCCATTATTCCTGGAATTAGACGACCTGTTGACTTGAACACCACGATTCAAATAATGGTATTCCTCTTTTTTACGTGTTACACGTCTTAGGAAAAACAATAAAATTCTTTGGAAGCGAAAACAATATCCGCAAATCGTACGCAAACGTTCTCATAATACTTAATTTATGTTTCAGAAACTATTACACTTAACATAATGAGTGATACATTAACGAAACTGCCAACTCTCCACGTTTTTGTCATGAATTGCCGGCTTCATTGTGATACACCGGATTGCAACAAGGTACCAAAATTTCGACTATGCTGCAAAAAGCGTTTTGCGTTCTATAATATGAAATGTACTCATATGTTATGCAAATATGCAAAATCCGCAGTCTAGTAATGTTTTTCCTTAAATATAAGGATTTATGCATATAGAACACAAATTAATTTTTTTTCTTGTTTGGAATCGATATACAAATTCTTATAGTGCTGCATAATTATGATGATTGAGCATATTTTCACTTGAAGGGCATATACGCATTTGCATATTTTACATTAATATTTTTTTTCTTCATAAAATGCAAACGTTGAGATGGCTCTCGAGTTTTCATCATCTGTGTATGAAGAGAACGATGTAGTTCATATCCATACGGTCTTTATGCAGACGTGACCGCGTGTCCGTGGGAAAGAAGCAGTCCCCGGCGCGCCGTGGGTTGCCCCATCTTCTCTGCCCCTTCCTGCTTGCGTTGAACCGTTTTGTCGTCGGTTCCAAACTCATGCGAAGGCCACGACTGGAGGAGCGGCAATGAAAGAAGCAGGAGTTTGAGAGAGAAATTTAGTTTTTATTGACCAAAGAAATGAACAAAATTGAACAAAGAATTCCGATTTCAGAATGGTGAAAAAAGTAAGTTATGTTTTGCATGGTGAAATGCAGTGTTGAAATTACACAGCCAAAGAAATTTCAGCTTTTAAGTATTGTCCCTTAAACTCATACGAAGTTGCAAAAACGTATTCTGTATGAGTGAACATTCTTCCTGATAACAGTAAAAGCTTTACACCAGAAAATTTGGAAAAATATATTATAATCTCTTGGAATATAAATTAAATTCAGTGTGTATCATTTACCATGTAAAACAAACTATTTTGTATAGAATAAAACATGCACATATTTCTGTGCATATTTTTCTTCTTACGTCCATGTTTTCCTATTCGTGAAAGAATATTTGTGTGCGTATTTTCAGGGCTTTTAGAGCATATGAATCCGCAGCCAAGTTAATACTGCGCAGCGTGCGTTTAGGAGTCAGTCCGCAGCGGAGCCACCGTGGTAGTTCCGCTAGGATGACTGAAAATATACAACCACCGGACGATCAAATATTTCCGACGAAACAGTGGAAGCAGTTCGAGACTTTCACCCGTAGTGCACACGAGTCAAACGACCGTGCGACAAACCGACCGTCACGAACTAGATACTATGTCACAGCGAAATATTTGGAAGATTTCGCGTGGACGATTAAAGCAAAACCATACCGTTTGCAACAATTAGGACCACCATTATGGAACTGAAGAACCCGATTGTTGACACTGAGATGTTTTTTACTTTTTTACCTTAATCAAAAATAAAATTAATCTACTTAATTGTGCGTCTTCTTGGTAAGAGTTGGACACGGACACGGAGTTGATTTTTGCACATTTATTTACAACACTTCAATATATAATATGTGCAAAATGGAACTTGTCTGCTTCGGCACTCGCAGCCTCCATCGCAAGAAGCCCCAGCCAGCTACCAGAGAACCCAGCGTGCACTGCTCCTGTTCTCTTGTCCCGTGGCGAAAGCCACACCTCGCAAAGCCGAGGCTTGCGATTACACCTACAAATGCGATTTCAAGCATCTGCCCCGAGTTTCGGCTTAAACTTGAATACCCCAGATGTGTCCTCTGCTAGCCCATCTCGCGGGGAATGACGTGACAGTCTCCTTCCCTCTAGGCTCGCGGACCACCTCATCTCGTTACGGAGTTTTGGGGCCGGTTGCAAAACAGGGCCTGCCGGGCAGTTCCATTCCGAGGCTGTCATCACACATGATCCCCCTGCGCTATCTAACACCCGCGTTCCAAGAATACGCTCCCGGCCCGCACCCTCCAAAGAGGCTGGTTGCTGCCAGCCTGGCGCCAGTGGCCCAGACCCTTCCGCTCGCCGACCGCATCCTTTGTGCTTCTGCATGCTAAGACGACAATGCTAAGACGTTACAATATACATTTAATATGCATCTAGGACTCCATCTGTCGCTAGCTCCTTAGCCTCTCCGATTGATCAGAACGAACTTGAGGCCCTGCGAGTTTCGAACGAATATTATGATTATTTGGGATACTTTACATCAAGCCTCAATTACATTTTCAAACTTTTCTCCAAACTTTTTGATTAAATTGTCCATAGAGATTTTTCATTAATTAAATATGATAGTTAGGCAAGATTTTAAGAATTATTTTCTCAAAAACGGCTCCAATTTTTTACAAAAATTTCCTCGTATGTATCAAAGAACCGTAAAAAAATTGGAGATAGTCCCGTTTCCGTAGGACTCTCTGTATTTTCGAAAATTGCAAAAACTCAACCTTGCAAGATGTAAAGTATGTGATGTTAAAGCACAAGTAGATATTTGTTTACATAATAATATATATAATAAATACAAAATATATGTATATATACATGTAAATAATAAATATATATATATATATATATATATATATATATATACATAAATACATATATATACATAAATACAATATATTTATTTATTACGTATTCGATTGAGTATTTGAATAATTTTTTGAAAATGAGTAAAAACAATATTCGTGAATACGTGTCAGCGACTTCTGTATGAGGATAGGCAGACGTCTCATCACACCGTCCCCCACGGATGTGCCACTGATACCATTCCTCAACTATACGAGTACGTATGAAAACACGAAAGTACTTTCAAGGTCATGAACTAAAAAGAGATTGGGGCACTGTCATCAAATCGGGAGCTTCAAAACCAAAAATTTAGGTCGTAACAAAGCTCGCGATTCGAAGAGTGGTCCCCCTCCCTTCCAGCTCGTGGCCTTGAAAAGGCATCCCGTTTACATACGGAACCGGAAGAAAATTAGGATCTATCATTGGTCCGTCTCCCACCATCAACCACTTCTGAATCCACGATTGCTGGAGCATCAAAAATTATTTCTGTCACAGGATAACATCATTTCTGCACTTACGAAATAAGCGCGAGAAAGTGAAAATGCAAGTAGCTTAATTATTTTTGTTCGAATAAACAAAATTCTCGCAGAAAAATCCAAAACATACGAGTGGCACACCATTCAGGAGGGTTCCAAACTTTTTTACGGCGGTGGCGGTGCGACATTAAAATGACCGTACTTTATTTATTTTTCACTTTCTCGCCCATAATTTCGTCCATCGGAAAACTTCGAATTTTCGAAAGGACACCTCTTATTGCCGGCTAAAGAAAAACTCGATAAATCCTGTTTCTGTCTGTCTGTACTTGGCACGACAGCTCACGTACGGTCAATGGCCTACCAGCAGCGTCCCGGTCTCGCGGCCGTGGGTTAAGGGAGTATGTGTGGTTAGTACGAAGACATCCCCACGCCTTATTCTCGTCTCCTCAACCTGAGAAGTGAGTTTCCTCATCGTCACACACCAAACTGTACTAGGTACACGTACATTATAATCTTGGCCGAGCGGGAATCGAAGCCGAGGTCGCGTCATGGAAAGCGAGTATGCTGACCAATGAGCTAAACCGCGAGGGCTAAATCCGGTTTCTATACATAGTAAATTACTTCCTGCAGTCGTAGATCGACAGCGTTAGAGGCAACAACTACTGCTGCGATCTATCAGCTTATCGATACACTGTATCTCTGAACCAAAACACTCCAGTATTAATATTACCTAACAGTGTTATTTAAAGTGCTATCAGTGTTCCAAGCAGTGTACAGCGTTTCTCTGGCCGGCCTGCCGGCTGGCTCAACGTATCCACATGAATAAAGCAGTACCAGCCAACCTCAAGATGAATCTGTCACTTAACCTCCAAGAACAACCCACGTAGTCGTACGCCGGAGCAGCAAATACTGTGAGTTTTCCATCAAAAGAACAATCTATACTACTGGACGAATTCGAAAATCTAACTGTCAAAGACCATATAAGTAAACTAACCTAAATTGCTCCCCCCAGTGCCATTACTTTTATATCAAGAATATCCAATAACAGAATATGTGTGTTTCTGAACTCGAAGATCAATGCTGATCTTATAACTAACAAATACCCTACTCTGATCATTAAAAATACTACTGTTAATGTGAGACCCCTAATTAACAAACTCAAGAGAATCATAATATCAAACGTATACCCTTTTATTCCAAACGAGGAAATCACAAATATTTTCAAGAATCATGACATTAAAACTACCTCAAGTATATATTTCATCAGATCTGGTCTGTCTGACCCTAACCTCAGTCACATTATGAGCTTCAGAAGGCAAACATTTATCCAACCTAAGGAACTTCACAAACTCCCTCAGTCATCAGTGATTGTATATGAAGGTACACCATATAGAATATTTTTCTCTGCTGAAAACGTTACTTGTTTCAATTGCAAAATGGAAGACCATACTGCTAGTAACTGCCCCCAAAATCTCCCCAAAGAGAATCGCCTTCTGGACACTCTCAGTACAAATATACCAACTATCCCTTCTAATAATATGGAAGTACAGCCTATCATAACTGCAACACCCACTGCCCCCTCCACCAGTGACCCTATGAACTTTCCTCCCCTACTTAAAAGAAGCCTTCCCAATGAATCCTCTTCCCTACCTGAAGCAACTAATAATGTTAAAGATAATAATCAAGATAATAATGTTAAAAAAACTAAAAAAAAGAAACAGAAAAATAATTCTTCAAAATATGAAGAACTGGACGAAGATAGCAATCCTGATAAAACACTTGAAGACATGCTCAGACCAACTAAAGATCTGCTTGAAATGAACCAAAACTCTTTCCCTCTGTCAGCAAATCAATTACACTTACTACTAGAAAATACCTGGGCTCTGCTGATCCTCTAACCATAGTAAAGGACTATTTCAATGATATTCCAGCCGTTATAAAAATGCTCAATGACATTTACCCTGTATTAAAGGATAGAATTATCAAAGACAGAGTCACCAGAATAATAAAATAACTGCAGAAACACCTACCGGAATCAGACACATCTGAGTCTGAATCCAGTATGGAAACTACCTGACACTAAATTTTTTAATTCAGGTCTCTTAAAAAACACCATTCCCCCTTGCTAAATATATTTTAAGCAAACAAATGAAGATACTCCAATGGAATATTAATGGATACTATTGTCGTCTTGAGTATCTGCAACTATCACCCAGATATCATTTGTTTGCAAGAAACCAATTTCAAGGCTAATCACTCAGCTAATATTAAGAATTATCAATGTTTCTTTAAAAATAGAACCACTAATCATGCTTCTGGTGGAGTAGCCATATATTTAAAAGTTTCAATTTTGGCTGATAACCTTATGATAAAATCTAATCACATCCTCCGGGAATGTCCCCAATTCAATTCTGTGAGATCTCAATTCTTTGATAAGGAAAGATTTAGTACCATTCTAAGGAATAATACTTACTGAAGTAATGTTTTAAAAGTTTGTAATGAAATAGGTATTTCGGGAAATATTTAACTGTATTAGAATAACGTAATTTTCTATTCCTTTTTGTAGTAATTAACAGTTATGTAAATTTCACGTTTCAGTTTTATGTTTTTACATCCATATCATCTCTGTACTGTAACCTCAATTGTAACCTCAATATTTTAAAAACTAAAAATTGACAATGTAAAATATATATTATTGTATTTATTTAGTTGCTAATGACCTAGCCGTTGATGCGACTTAAAATAAATTAAATAAAAAAAATTACTTCCTCTTAGTCAAAATCCATGTTTTGTGGGCTCTTGACACCGAAAAATCGATTGGCGGCAAAATGTCCGTCTGTCCATTCGTGATCGAAGCTAGCGCCTAAATCTTTCAGCCGGTTTTCCCCAAAATTGACATTCCTCAAATAATTTAAAAGAACTCGAGGTCCTCTGATTTTTAAGCCGATATTTTGATTTCTGAGGTTACTTTACATGAAGGCTTAACATTTGAAAACATTTCTCAAAAATGGTTCCAAATTTTTTTATTAAAATTTGTCCTCAGAGTAAAGCACTTAAAGAGAATGGTGCAGGTCTCATGTTTGTTAAAATCACTTTTTCGAGAATTGCAGTGTTTTCAAGTTCATTCTTTCGGCGTTTTTCTACAACATAGAAGGTTTTAAAGGTCTTAAAATAAGTTCTTGTGCATTGTTTCAATAATATGATTTTCATAATTTTTTTTTTTTTTAAAACATCAATCTTCTCAAAAACAGCCCCAATTTTTTCTTTAAATTTCTCCTTGTATGTATAAAATTCCTACTAGTCACATTTTCCAAACACTTAATTTACACTTCCATACCAAAACTACAAAGTTGAAGATTGAGATTTTTGCCTTAATCAAAATTTGTTCTAATAATATTTTAAGTTCTTTAAAGCAAGTTATGTACAATTTTTTTACACAGCCGTTTGGCGTAATTTCTGCTTGAAATTAATGGCATTTATAAAAAAAACATTTTCTCAAAACCGCTTCAATGTTTTCTTTAGATTTTTCACGGATAAAACAAAGAATGCTTAAAAGAATGGCGCAGGTCTCATTTCGTTTAAGCCTCTAAATTTTCCAAAATTGCAAAGAAATAGAAAGAAATAATGCGAGAAAGTATACGCTGTAAAACCACTAGCTGAAACAAACGAAATATACGGTGGCACAATCCGAAAGAAACGAGGTACAAACGATTTGGTAGGATGGTCCAAATTTTTGTACGATAGTTGTTGCTGTGGTGGTGGTTTTGGTGGTCGTAGTAATCGTGTTGCTGCCCTTCCTCCCAATCCTTCAGATTTACAACGTTCTATTTTATATTATTAACTTTCAAGACTAGAATTCATTTTCATGTGCCAATTTGTATTTGGGTTAATTCAAAGTATGTTCGTATTTCCAATAAAATCACGAATTAATTTGTTGTGAATTTTTTGTGATGTTAACGAACAAATAAGGACTTGTTTGCATACATGTGTATTTCTACATTTGTGCATGTTAATATTAGCTATCTAGTGTTTAATAATTGGATGTCTATTTATACCTTTATACACATTCTTCCTAAGAGAGAAATTAATCAATTTTCATCGTGTTCATTCATTTGTAACATGTTTGTACCTAACGAACGATTATTTACATCATTCTCAAGCCAAATTTCGGATTACTATTGTAAGTATATAAGGAATGAATTTTATTTTTATGTTTCTATTAAATGAATGTGCTGCATTTCTTTCCTCATTATGTCTCTTTTATCATCGTTATCATTATAAATGTAATTCAGAATGATTGAGACAAAAAGTTCAACAACTACTTTATTTCATAACGAATGACGATTTCTTTTGCTGCAAAAATTCTCATTTGCGAGAAAATTGGATTTGTATGCTATTTTTCCGGGAGCACAATTTTCCGGGAGCACAATTCAAAATGCCGGCAGTCTCCTGTGTAAAACGGCACGCGGAACAGCTCTCAGAATCATTTTGTTTTTCCTGTGAAGTTGATTCAACGGTCAGTTGATTCATATCTGTGAGTAAAAGAGCGCGTGACACACTTTGGAAACAGGCGCACTACTTATTTAAATAATTTACATGCACAACAGTCTTCATTTAATTTATTAAAAACTACCAAAAAGTTACAGCATATTGTTCTTTAAGTTACTAAACTAATTTGTTTTGTAATACCTACCCAAATTTTAATTATATTCCAAACCCGTATTTACTCATTTCCTGCTTTAAGTCGTATTGTAAGCAGGTCGGACGTTTTATCCATATCACTCATCGATGTTCATGATTTTGGGGTACTTTATATGAAACCCCTGAGACACTTTCCAAATTTTCAAAAAACTGTCTTCATAGTTTCGGATTAAATTTTGTTGGGGATAGTGTAAAGGGCGTTTAAGAGAATGGTGCAGGTCTCATGTTCGTTAAAAACTTAAAGTTGTCGAAAGTTGCAAAAGTTCAAACTTGTTCGGCATCTTCCTACAATTAAAATATAAAAGATAGATATTTTCCCTTAATAAAATCTGTTCCTTAAAGATTTGAAATAAGTCATGTACAAGTTTCCAAACATTTAAGTACTTTTCGCGTAATTTCGCGTGAAAATATGGGCGAGAAAGTACGTGCTGTTTTAGCTCCACTAGTTTTAATCTGTTATTTTGCAAATTATTTTGTGTACTATTAAAAAATACGCGTTTGTTTCCACACTAGGAAGTTGTATTTTGACAAGAGCTTAATATTGTCTGGAAACCAAAAGAAAAACGGATGTCTTGACTGGCAAGCCAGATGCTTGATATGGCACATAAATAACACAAGAAAAAGAGAAACGAAATAAAACACTTGTTGAATTGGAAAAAACACGACAGTCAATGCAGCAAAAGGTTAAAATACCCAAGAAGTTTGATATAACATATATAATTTCAAAATTGCTAGTTGCCATCTTTATTCATAATTTAACAATTCAGCATTCAAGTGCAGAAAAAGAGAGAAGGTACGGTTTACAGTGTTCAAGATATGTAATATACAGATTGTACTTCTCCCACATACGTCACACACAGATGTTGATTTTTTTAAAATATATAAAAACAGTATATTAGAGTAATAGCTACTATGGGTAGACTGTATGGAGGGATTTTGACTCGAAGACCGGAAATGGAGATCAATGAAATTGAGGATTAAAGAGGTTCTAGAACAGGAAGATTGTATAGATTTATTCTATTGTATAGATTGTATAGATAATATATTCTCTATTGAACAACTTATTGAAAAGAAAATCTCAACGATGGGAGAATTACAATTAAGTTTTATTAAAGTAAGGAAGGCTTAAGATAGGGTTCCTATAAATAAAATGTGGGAAGTCCTAATAAAAGTAAAGGGAAACTCTGCCTTGATAAATGTAACAAAGAGCCTCTTCGAAAACGGTATGAGTCATGTTAAGATAAAAAATGAAGTGTCAAAAGGATTTATAGTAAATAAGGCTCTTAGGCAAGTATGTTCTCTTTCATCAACTTTCTTCAAGATTTTTATTGGCGAAACCCTAAGAGAATGGTCAAGAAAATGTAGAAATATGGGAATTACTGTTGGAAACGAAAAGATTTATAATCACCTTCTTGCTGATGATTAAATAATTTTGGCTGATGATCAGGATGATATTGAATATATGTTAAAGAAATTAATACACAGATATAAAAAATGGGGACTCGAAATAAATCATGAAAAGTCTAGATACATGATATCGTAGGCTTCCTCGGTCCAGAGTTATGATCCGGGCTGCCCGGGTGACGTCGCGTCGAAGGCTGAGGTGCCGACGTTTCGACCGACATATCGCGGTCCTTTTCAGAGCAGTGCTGCGATACAGAGCACCGATGAAGTATCGAAATGAGGCAATTGAGAATAATCACCTGAAAAGAATTGATTTCAACTGTTAGCACTAATGGCCGACTGTTCGGCAACAAGTGAAGAGGACACTACCGCTTGACTTGATCTTGCAAAGAACTATTATTTTAGTACTTTACAATAGGCAACAGAACTCTGCTGAATTGTAAATCAAGAGGCTCGTATTAGGAATCGGGCCCAGGTTCGGTTACTTTCCTCTATTAATTCATAAAGAAATATTATGAGGGGTTTCTCTTTAATAACTTACCATAAATACTTGTACGTTAAAAATATAATGTAAAACACGATTTTCGTGGATGTGTGAAGGAGAAACCAATTGAAAATTTATTTTCGATAAAAAATAAGTGTTCAGAATGTACTAAATGTGCTTTTCTGTTTACACGTAAGTTAAAATAAATCACTTTGTATAATTAAGAACAGATCCTATGAAACGCCAAAGCGTTTATTGTTCCCAATTCGCAGCTTCCCCCACTGGCAACTTGTCACCCGGTCAACGATGTACGACGATGACGACGATGTACGAACCCTTTTGAAGGTCACTGGCTTGCCCGTTCTTCAAAAGGAGCTGTCAACCCAGTACTCATTCTACATCTTCCCTCCCCATCACAAGTTAGCCTCCCCCCTCCCTCGCGATAACGACCGTCACGGAGCTGAACTTCAAACCGTCAAGAGCTCTTGCGCTCTCTGATTCCAGTAGTTTGGCCTGCCCTAAAGAATAGTCAGATGTGGATATAATTAGGACACACAATATGTGTATATAATAAAGGATACTTGAGATATGTATACCAAGAAACTTAATAGTAATGGACTGTCTAGTTAGGTGAGTAAACTCAAGACATTTTTCCGGCTCTATATCTCAAACAAGAGTCAGATTTAAATACAACTAACAAAAAACTGTCCATAAAAAAGGTTAAACGAGATCTTATTTAAACGCTGATCGCAAGAAACAAAATTGGCAGGGTCGGAAATTTTAGTTGGGAACTCTGTATCAACAGCCACCACTTTTGGACGGTTAATTAGATTTTTATTCAATTCGCTAATTCCAGCAAAGCGGGCGGTAGCGCTGGTTCGTTTTAATTTGTTCGTTTCAGCTGCACTGTAATCACATCAAAAAATTTATCTCTCACGCGCAGTGAGGTGAGGGTTCAGAAGGTTGAACAATTCCCAAATTTAGGAGAATTCCCGCGTTAAAACTGCCTATTTTAAGATACGTTTTCAATTTTTTTCACTGCATTACAGGAAATACAATTGCATACGTGCCACTCCTCAAGAAAACTTTCAATACACATATTCCATCGACCTGAATTTACAAGTTTTTAGTAACTTTGGGATTTTTAGTACTCTCTTCCGCTTCGTGGAAATGGAAAAGATGAAGAATTCGAATAACCATTTTATCACTGTTCATCGGGTTTGCAGTGGGGGGGGGGTACGGAAAAAATCCTCCAACATTACTAAAGAAACTAATAATTGAATAAATGTTTCTCAATTCACAATGACCAAATTGCTTTAAAATTAAAATTTTTTTTTAAACTCCTACATTTTGAATTTGTGTCTACTAACACATGCTTACTAAAGTACGTAGACTAGTCGTATTTGATAAATATTTATTTTATACATTCAAACATGTTAATTTCTTTTCAAATATTTTATGTTTTTTCGGGACAGAGTACCGTATAGATGGGGCTGTCAAAGAGACTGCTTACTTTGCTTGCAGATAAATCCGGCCTTAAGTTACACAGTTTTCCATTCAAGTTGTAAACCGTGATTCATAATTTTTTACATCCCTTAAATATTGATTTTCATTAATTATTAGCTTAAAACAGCAAAAATTCTATTGAAAAAATATTCGAAACGGATTTTCAAACGTAGCACGCAATTTGCTCAAGAACAATAAATAAAATACTCTCATAAAACAATGCAATTAATTAAATATTGTAGCAAATGTTTTCGTGAATATTGCAATAATATAGTTCAACAATTCTTTAGAGTATCAAAAAAGTTGTTCTCCCTTAATGCAACACATAAATAGAAAGTATTTAATGGCGATCGACCTTTTCCTTGAAGCCTTGCTGTCACATGACGAAAGCAATGATAAACTGAATATGAACATTCAATCAGTACGCGCATTCTGAGAATAAGTGGATAACACAATCAAATATTTCATAAAAATTGAAACTGTTCCATTGTTTTTGTAATATTCGCGACTTCCTGGACATGTAACTACACCAGTGACACATCTAACCTGGCTAGAGGCTGCATATTTCTTTCACCCATTTCTGTGCACACTGGAAATTAGTCACCTAGATGACCCGGCACGGTTAAAAAATCTCACCTACAGAGCCCCTTAGAAACGCACGCAGCGTGCGGCATAAACTCGGGGCCCCGCGGCTAAATCCGCGTGTTTGGCTCATGCGGCGAGGGACGCGCGCGTGTCTAACCGCATCGCGCTCACCAGAGCGGCTGGCTGCGCACGGCTCCAGTCACATGCGGCCGCCCCGGTGCCAAAGCTCTGCGGTGGCAGGGGCCGGGGGCGGCGGGGGCCGCGGCGGGGGTGGGGGGCACGGCGGGGCGGGGGCGGCGGCGGGGGCGGGGCGGCGGGGACGGTGGCGGGGTCGTCGGCGGTGACGGCGACGGCGACGGTGACGGCGGCGGGGGCGGCTGCGAGGACGGCAGCGAGGACGGCGGCGGGGACAGCAGCGTGGACGGCGGCGAGGACGGCGACGAGAACGGCGGCGGGGACGGCGGCGGGGACGGCGGCGGGGACGGCGGCGGGGACGGCGGCGGGGACGGCGGCGGGGACGCAGAGAGTGACGGGGGGCGGGTGGCGCCGGGCGCCGACCAGGAACAGCAGTGACAACAGGAAGGGCTGGATATGCATCCCATAATTGTGGAGAACAAAAAGTGGAGGGCACCGGTGGAGCAACCCTGAGGTAGCTCAGGGTATCACCGGATGTCACAGCAGTACTTCGGATCGGGAGGTCCTAGGATTCGAGTCCTGACGATGGTAGGATTTCCGAGACTACGTAGATGGTTAGGTCAAAGTCAGCCTCTTTCTGGGGGGGAATTCTAGCGGCCGGATTCTTTCATTGGTATTTTTCCGTGGTTTCTGCTATTGACTCTAGGTAAATGTCGGAGTAGTACGCTATCAAAAGGGCAACGGACTGCGCGTGATCTTCCCATTGTCTTCCGTCTCCTATCCTAACCCTTTACGTTCACACTTACATTTACACTCACTACAGCACTACACACATCGGGGCACCAAACGGAAATATAGATTTATTCCCGCTGGTGCGGTGCCCCGGTGGTTCCAGATACCTGGTAGGGGAAACTCCGCAAACCCGCTGTGTAGGTGGGCGCCGAATCTCTCCTCCCAGCGGGGAAAGAACATCGTCACCTCCCGTGATTCAAACATGAACTACACTAACCGGAATGACATTGGTATTGACGCGCACGGAGATAATGAACCATTTGAGTTGAGCGGAAGCTGAGATGGTAAGGTATCGCTGTAGAGGTGACAGCAAGTAAGTGTTTCTAAAAGGATACTCACCGAGAAAATGAGCAGAATACGACGAATCAACAGATCACGTCAATAACACGCAGTTCACAAAGCATATTTTGATATCCATTATAATTGCTAAAGTAAAAATGAAATAAATTTACGAGTATTTTAAAATATACACACAGTTATGTACGCACAAACATATATAACCACACATTTTTAACTATTTTTGACGTAAAATAAATAAATAAATAAATAAATAAATAAATAAATAAATAAATAAATAAATAAATAAATAAATAAATAAATAAATAAATAAATAAATAAATAAATAAATAAATAAATAAATAAATAAATAAATAAATAAATAAATAAATAAATAAATAAATAAATAAATAAATAAATAAATAAATAAATAAATAAATAAATAAATAATAAATAAATAAATAAATAAATAAATAAATAAATAAATAAATAAATAAATAAATAAATAAATATTTAATAAAGCAAACTATTTGTCGACTTTGGTTATGCAGCTCCCTCTCCATCATTTTCAAGAACGAGATGAATGCAACTGCATCCCATTTTGCATCTTCCCAGTGCCTACGATTGTACGAAAAGATAACACTCCACGTCATGGGTGTCTCAATTCCCGTACCTGAACCACCACAATACACCACTCCTCTGCTTTTTTCCTCCCCCTTGGGAGCATCTTTCGCCATTGCCTCCATACCTCTTGATTTCTTTGTGCCCTCGTGTAACAGATCCCAATCGCAAATGAATAATCCACACCATACGCGGAGTTCAAACCTACACACTGACCTATCGTAGCAGTAGGAGTTTGAGGCTATTATTACCTCAGTATTTTTATGGCCAGTTTATAAAAATACGAACGCAAATATTGTGGTTCTCTTCCAGGTATTTGTCTCCTAAAACAACTTAATTAAAACAACGGAACGAGCAAAATGGGACTTTGAGAATAAATGGTTGTTAATCAACGTCACGACAATAATCACCAGTGGAATACTTTTCCTGAATGCTCTCTCGCAAAGTCTGACCAAGCCGCATTAGTACCCACGTCAGCTTCTTGTGGACCACTAGCATTCTCAGGTGCACAGTCACAAAGAGAGTGTATGTTCGTGGTGTGTAATGTGAATGTGGCGTTGCCTATGGTTCTTCGTGGAAACGTGGAACGATAATATGAAGGGGGATTGAGTGAATTATATTCTGAACTTCTCACCTTTACATATTTTTCAATGTATTCTGTTTCTCTCAAATTTTAAGCTCTTGTCTTGGTGTGTTTTGCTTGTAAGCTGACGAAATACTCACCCTTTCTACTTTTTGTTAGCGGTAATTCAAAAATACGTACTCCTTTTGTAATATGTAATAGTACTTACTAACATCCCGCTGAAATAAAAGCCTTATGTCCTTTAATCCTCCCCCACTCTTCAGTTGCTGAGTTACATAAATGTAACTTCACTACATGTGGCAAAAATCTCGTAGAGTATTCAAATGTAGTCACTAAATATATTTCTGATTAATCTTTAAATTAATTCTTATCTTGAAGTAAACAATTAGACTCACATTATTGTTGTGAGAAGATTCGTTTTCCATCAAATTCCTACCCCGTCGTTTTCACTCCTGCCACACTTGCGAGAAACCCTTTTCCCTCAGTGATCTCGTAAATATTATGTATTGTATTAAAATATTAAAAGAAGCCTGGTGGAAGAGCTGACCTGATGGCTTGCGCCTCGTCACCAATAATGGCTTTTTATTTATTTATTTATTTGATTTTATTTATTTGATTTTATTTATTTAATTTTATTTATTTATTTATTTATTTTTATTTATTTATTTAATTTTATTTATTTATTTAATTTTATTTATTTTTTAATTTATTAGTTTATTATTTATTATTTGTTTGAGTGTTTATTTATTTATTTTTATTTGTTTACTTTACCTTCTTTGTCCTTGATAGCTGGGTCTTTCTGTGACAGTGTTTTTCACCCCTTGTGGGGAAGTTACGGCATAATGGAGGGAAAGTCATCGATGAAATCGGCGGTAGAGACGGAGTCGACTGATACGGTGAGATGATTGATTAATTGAATTAATATATTTTTAGTATTTCCTCTGGAGCGTCATAGTCACACAACAACGTTGGATGCATGCATATTGTAGAGCATGTTATATCCCGGGAGGTGGCTGAGTTTCTTCCCCACCGGAATGTGAATCCGGCGCCGAGATACACGTCGGTTTGCGCGGTTTCCCCTTCTGGGTATCAAACTCAGCGGGGCACCACCCAGCCAGGAGGATCTCTATACTCCAACCGCTTTCCCGATATGAGGTTGAGTAGTCTACGGTAAGTTCAACTGTGTTTAACAGAGGAGAGGACATTGCTGACTAAGGAAAGATCGCGCCACGATTCGTGGCCCATACATGAAGCCACCGCTCCGGCATTCGCTCAGTATTGGTGCGATGGAGCGGCGAAATCGGTGGCAGGAGACGCGGGGGCGGCGCGCGCGAGGCGCAGAGGCCGGGGCGGCGAGGCGCGGCGCGGTGAGGTGACGTCAAAGGCCTCGGCATTAGCGCGATCGCGAGCGCCGGGCAGCGAGCGAGGGGCCGTGGCCGCTTTGAGCGCCCCGCACAGATTCGCATCTGGTAGGCCGCGCTGGGCATGTTGACGCCGCGCCGCGCCGCGCCGCGCCGCGCCGTGACGCGCTGGAGCGCTCTGAACGCCTTTTGCTACTCGCGTTCGCACACGCGAGCCACGAAATTTCGCATGCTGCTGTAACCGGAACCAATATACCTTCCAGTCGCAAACACTGTGTGTCCTAGGTTCCATGTCCCGATGGTGGCGGATTTTTGATACTAACTACATGGCTAGGTCGAATTCAGCCACGGTCTGGAAGAGAATTCTAACGGCCCACATCTGTGATTGGATGTTTTTCGTGTTTTCCTCGATTAGTACCAGTGGAATGCGGGCCAGTACCATAAAAAACGGGCCACAGGCCGGACGCGAACTTCTTTCTCATCCTTGGTCCCTCATATCCCTTTACGCACACCACTTACACTTATATGCATTTCACTCCCGCATATCTCGGGAGCCTATAATGCGGTTTTTCTAACCGTGCCACCGGGAGCAGTAGCTCAGTGCATCAACTGGTCACTGCAGCGCCTCTGACTGGGAGGTCCTGGGTTCGAGTCCTGACGGCGGCAGGATTTTCGATACTAGCTTTTCAGCTAGGTCGAATTCAGTCGCTGTCTGGAAGAGAATTCTAGCGGCCGGCTGCTCTGATCGGCAGTTTTCCGTGATTTCTCCGATCAACATAAGGTGAATGCCGGAGCAGTACCCTACCTAACGGGCCACGGACCGCGCGCGATCTTTCCTTCCTATTCCTTATCCTATCCTCTCCCACTTACACTCACATGCACTACACTACCGCATATTCAGGGAGACCGATCGGGAGCTTAGAGCTTGTCCCGGCTGGGGCGGTGCCCCACTGGTGGGAGAGTCCTGGTTAGGGATAAACCCCACTAGCCGACTGTAGGTCGGCGCCGGATCTCGCCATCCAGCGGGGAAAGATCACCGCCACCTCCCGAGAAAAAAACATGCACTACACTTAAAGGACTAATGACCAAAGAAGTTGACGTGCCCGGAAACACGAAAAATTAATCAATCAATCAATCAATCCAACCGTGCCTCTGGTAGGTATCAGCTGTTGACGGTTTCATGCAATCGGGAATTTGAACATCACCATAGTGACGTCACTATAGCGACATTGAAGCTCTCGATTGGACGAAAGCGTCAACAGCTGATACCTGCCAGAGGCATGGTTAGAAGAATCTCACTGTAGAACATGTCCCGGTTGATGCGGTGCACCACTGGGAGACACACCTGTACAGGGAAACCCCGCAAACGAAATGGTAAATCGACACTGGATTTCGCGTTCCAGCGAGGATGAAACACCCCCATGTCCTGGAATATAACATTCACGGGACTAATGGGCATACTTGTTGCGGTACCTGGAATCACAAAATTCTACCTCACTCCAGACACAATGGTTTGTGTTCTGTAAATTATGCAGCTTATGGACGAATATTTGACCCAACACCCTCTACAATATGTGCATGATATGTATGTAGCCTTCTCGGATTTTTTATTTCTTCAACGTCAAAAACTATAAAAAAGAACTCGTGTGACAAAGGAAGAATAGTTATATTTCTTAGGGATTCGACCCCGTCTCGATCGGGTCGGTTTCCCTTGTTCCAGTACTGTTAAACACTAAATGTTCCTTTTCTTTCTCCCAAATAGCACACATGTTTAACTGATTTTTACGATAAATCAAACAATCAAAATAATTATCAGGTGCAAAGTAAGATACTTTTTTAATTAGGTTCGTATACGTATATATGTCTAGAACATGGTTTTCATATCACTTTTACCGAATTAATTTTTTAAATAATTTCTTCATGGAAATGCTTGAAATATAATTTGCCATATATAAAGTAAAATAAGACATACTTGTATTGGTAATGAGGTATTTTGTTTTACGTAGGCGTTGTTGGTAGTCATGATAATTTTCATCAACCCGTCGTTGTAGTGGCTAAGTTTCATCACTTGCAGCGTGATAACTTAAATATTACTTTAGGAATTGTCTCTAAAACAGATAAAGATGTTGATAATATTATTCTATTTCTATTGTGTCTATGTTTCTTTGTGTCCAGAGTATCGGTTAACAAGTACGTGCAGATTATATTGCTGTTGATCCTAATGCTTCACAAGCCAATAAATCCATAATGGCTGGTGTGTCTGCTTTAAACGGAGGTAGTTATGGACATTGTTTTGCCCGAAAAATTTCACCAATGGTACTGGAAGATAATTTAGGGTGTGTTAAATTCCAAGGTCTTATTGTATTTCAAAAACGCGAAGTAGGTAGAACACAATATCGGATGTTTCAAAAATAGGGGACATATTTTCAGGCATGTATTCTCCATATGTA
The DNA here is from genome assembly GCA_964035755.1 of Teleogryllus oceanicus. Taxonomy (NCBI): domain Eukaryota; kingdom Metazoa; phylum Arthropoda; class Insecta; order Orthoptera; family Gryllidae; genus Teleogryllus; species Teleogryllus oceanicus. The sequence continues at coordinate 275,710,295 of CAXIVR010000001.1, read as the reverse complement.
GACAATGAAAATAGTTCATTACAACATGTGTTTGGAAATTTCCAAGTTATGGCCTTCACTATCAAATTCATCGGAACGTTTTTCATTACGCAGGTCGTTGTCATTACAGAAGATGTTCAAAATGTCTACCTTCTGCTTGAATATAGACCTCACTCCGATGTCTCATTGACCTGCGTACACAATCGCAAACTCCAGGAGTATTGAGAATATCTTCGTAAGATGCCACAATTCGATTCCGAAAGGATAGGATATAAGTCACCGGAGGCGATTACATCAATGACCCCTCAAGTAGAAATCGAGAGGGTGCAGATCAAGTGAGCGTGGAGGCCAAGCAATTGGGCCAAATCTACTTACCCTTCGATCGGAATACCTTCGATCCAAGTACCGTCGAACCGTATGAGTGAAAAATGTGCAGGGGCACTATCATGCAAGAAGGGTGCGTGTTAACGACTGATCAGTGGAATATTTTCACAAATATAAAGTATGGTGTTTTCCAGGAATTATGTGTACGCTTGCCCCGTAAGTCTGTTTCAAGTCAAGTACACGGTGTTCAACTAATCGATCACCAACGATACCGGTCCACATGCTGAGGGAGAACCGCACCTAGTGATGAGATGGAACAGTTGCACGTTGGTTTTCATATGCCCATACATGCTGATTGTGAAAATGTTTAATGCCATCTCGTGTGAACTGTGCTTCATCTGTAAATAATATTATGGCAGGAACGTTCGGATTTGTACCCCATTGCTGCAAGCACCACTGGCAGAACCAATCGTGCAGTGTAATCTGCTGATGACTGTACACGTTGCAACTGATAAGGATACAACTGATACTGTTGCAACAGTCTCCAGACAGTCGTACGAGGAACATTCACTTCCAACGCTAAACTTCGATAGAAGGAGTCGTGTCCACAGCGTCAAGAATCTCCACCTCTACAGCTGGAGTAGTAGATCTCGATCGATCTCTCCCCAAACCAAGAGAGTTAAATTTTCAATGCACCCACAGACGGCGCTGGAGACGTACGTTTGCCGATCTAGACATTGTCGCTGTGGCGTACCTCTCCTGGTACAAACGACGAGCCAGCGCAGTACTGCCGTTCGCCTTACCGTACATAAAGTGGCATGTCTGCCAGATCTTGATTTGAGTACTGACGCACAGTCCAAACCCTACACTGAATGTAACCTTCGTTTTGGTAATGATTTGTCAGAGTGAACTTTTAATGCCTCATTTCACGGCAACGACCTGCGGAAGGAAAAGTGTTCCGGTGAATTTCAATGTTGTGAAGGCCATGTCTCGAAAATGAAGCATTTCCGGATACATGGTGTAATGAACTATGTTGACTGTCTACATAAGGAGAATACATACCTGATGCCCCCAATTTTTGAAACACGCTATATCTTAAGTCTATATATATATATATATATATATATATATATATATATATATATATATATTAAGTCTCCGGGTTGTCTTTTTGACGCCCGAGATGACCACACTTGATGACACACTGAATTTTTAACGTGGACTGACCCGTGCTGTCGGACCACTGACAGACCATTTTTCATACTTTTTCAGCACAAAGTATAATTGATGTCGATAAGTGGCAGGCCAACGGCCAATTAAACATATTCGAAGACCTTGGCGCAGAAAGAGATAAGCCTCTCCAGCCACAGGAAGTAGAGAGTTTGTGCATCCTCGAACGCTAAAGCACTATCGATCTTCAGCGCATGCGCAGTTCAAGTATCGAATCAAGATCGATTGTGATGGTCGCTATCTCTGTGCACAAACTCTCTCTTATCCCACTACTCGTATTATTATCTCAAATTTGGTCAAATTGTGGCTCGTCTTAACACTGCCCCTAGTCCTTCATTATATGCATGATGAATTGTATATTCTATCGTCAGGAAAACGGGAACATTTCTGAAGGCAGATCTATTAACTATTCAGGAAATTTTAAGTAGCCAGATCATGTATTTGTTATCCTGAATCAACCATTGTTGGTCCACCTTTATTCCATTTCTTAAATGACGATTATTTGTATAACCAGTTGAAAAGCATTTCTGTGGATGAAACATTTGTAAGTGTTTTATCAGTTAATCATGCATTGAGATGAGAGTGTAATTATTTTATACTGTGAATAGTGTGTTAGACATCTGTTATGATACATTTACATGAAAGATTTTAATATTTGTAATTGATGTAAAAGATTAATACATTACCAGAATAGAATTTATCTTAGTATAAGGTTAATATTTTTCTTTTGTATTTTCGGTGGTAGAATTTTACACTTCAAAAAGTGTTTTGTTTAAATTCGAATATCCTGCGAGGTGACTGCATGCAGAATGAATTTGCAAGGCTATTATTTTGCCCTATTATTTTTATGGATACAATGCAGCACTTTCCGAGTTCTCTTTCTCTGTCTCTCTCTCAAATTAAATATAAATATCTTCTTGAATTAAATATTTAAAGAAAGTCATGTACATTTTTTTCAAAAGACGAGCAGTTTTCGCGTAACTTTGCTTGAAGTAGAGGCAGTTTTTTCTCCAAAAAAAAGTCTGAAACTTTTTTCTTTCATTTTTTTTCGCCGATAGAACAAAGATATTTTAAAATGGCGCAGGACCCATTATGAGCGACACTGTATTTTCAAAAACTGCTAACAAAAACTTAAGGGGACCTTGTAAGTACTTTGGGCCAAAAATATCGATTTTCGGTTTTTGTGAAATTTTCATGGTCTGAAGTCTGCTCTTTCATACTATAATCGTTTTCTTTACTAATTGAAATTAGAAGGTGTTTAAAATATTCATTTAAATATCCACGTGCGCTCTCTGACGAGCACGTCTACATTTGTAAGTACCGAAATTTCGTCATAGTTTTTAGGAAAACTTTTTTCAATTGAGATGGTGTCAATGCAATTTGTATTGTTGACGTTGGCAGACCTTTATAAGCTCCAGATATTTGCTTTCCTTTGTTCTTAAAACCTTAACAGACCATTCACTATAAAAAAGATGTCTACTTGGCGAAACCAAGAATGTGAACGCATTATTCAATAATGTTATTTGGTTAAGTTAACGAAATTTGTAACAATTAATGGATTGTTCTAGTTAGACTGACATTTTTCATTGTTGTAATCTTTTTATTTATTTATTTTTTGTTTATTAAAGTCGCATCAACAACTGAGGTCATCAGCGACTACTTTAAATACAACTTTACAATATTAATATGGCAATTAAACAGAAAATTACACTAAATATACACTAAATATATACAAATTTGTGGATACAGACATTGTATGTATTTTCAATGTTAGAATATTAGTTTTCAGTATCTATGCTAATACAATTAGATTTCTTTAAGAAAATAGCTGTCTTTACAGAATTGTATTATTTTATTATGGAATTCGTTGGATGATAGGATCAATTCGGAGTTTTGCTCATCTTCTAGGTATCTCTGTCTGCTGTGCTGAAACATGTAATCTTATTATTAGCAAAGTTCTTAATTGGCATATGTTGAAAATTGTATGCACGATTATTTAAATATTTAAATTTCTTTGATAATTCAATATTTAAATATTTTGAGATGGACATATACGTCGATTCCAGGAACTTCTAGATAGTGTCATCAGGCCTGAAGAAATGTATATTCTTGGAAATGTGTATTACTCTTTCGTGACAGGTCTTTTGAAATCTAGCAAAAATATTCGTGTTCACTAATGCTCACTAATTAACACCTTTCTGCACGGTGTGTATTTAACGATTCTATCGGAACGTAGTGATAAAGGTACTATTGGCGCAACTTTTGTTGAACAAAAACAAAAGTGGGCGGAGTGGGTGTGTTAGTTACAAAGTCGACCACTAGAGTATTTACAGTAATGCCAATCGCTAGAAAATCAAAGTTATACCTGCTACGTGTGAGGTCAGGTCATCGCTCTGGGTGGACAACACCAGGGACACTAGATAAGACTTTTAGGTGCCTGCCTTGAAGGACCTGGACCTGCCTCAGCGATTTCTTTAGATAATGGTAATGGAGTTGAACAGACGTTCTCGATTAGCAATTAGCTTTGACTAGCTTCTGTTTCGCACCAACGAAGTTTTAATGCTTGGAATGTTGTCATCAGTGCTCGCTGCGAGCTTTTGCCTTCAACTGTTTATTGCTCAAGGGAGGGGGAAGCAAGACAATCCTTCAAGAAAAGTTGCGCGAGTAGTACTGAAGCGTTCCCTGAATAAATGGAGAAGTCAAAACATCAGCAGTAATTTAGAAAGTCTTTTTTAATATTACTTTGCGCTTGATGTCCGTGAACTGTAAGCAATACATCGGCGGACCACATCCAACCTGCGAGTCTTGGGTTGAGCACACCTGATGTAAATTACTAGATCATGTAAATAATATATCCACAAAACGAGGAACACCTATGGAGTGGATGTTGCGTTGTGCCACAAGCCCAAGGTGAAAACAACAATGCTTTACGCAATATTTGAACCCACATCCCTACTGGTTTCCTCCAGACACCTCCTCTGTGTAGAATGGCGGACTCGCATAAATACAGCAAGGTCAGCATTCTAGTATTCTTATTGGCCCGTATTTTGAAGTTCATAACTGCTGTCCTCATAGGTTGCTGCATGCTGCGGTGCCACAGTGCAGCGAAGAGTTTTGAACTCCAGCGTTATGAGAATGTAACGTAGAGTATATAATGCATAAGATCAAGACATTACAAATGCCCTAAAACTCTCTAGCGACGAGAAAAGTGTTGCTGGTATTGCACGCAAAATCCAAATTGATTATGAAAAATGGAAGGGAGAAGTTTCGTCAGCGGCAACTATAGACCGTGAAGTGTTCGACAGTTGATGGGTCTTCTGCTATCATGATTATGACCCAGAGACGGACTACGGCAGTGATACAGAGAAGTTTACCGAGTATCTGGACTTGAAACAGTACTACACGTATCCATTTAACAAATTAACATATGTACTACACGTTCTGTATCTCGCCCTTGTTCTCCCAGCAGCATGAATCAGAGACTTGCCGACAACTTGCTAAGCATACAATCATCTAAATTGAGACGCCACCACATGGTTTAAACGAAGTTTATGGAAACACCCTTTATGCACACGCCAGCGCAAAAACACTAACCGAAAAGAATGTCCCTCTAGTGCGGAAGCGGTTCTCAACTCGCTTTCGCTTTCGGGAGAGAAAGTTGAGAAAGTCCAGCGGCGGGGCACGAGGGAACCGTTGTGGAGTTCTGGGCTCCGCAATGGCTGGGGTGTGAGGGTACGTGGTGCGGGGGTGTGGCTTAAGCGCATACTGCCTCGCGGAGCTTCGTAGCTCGGTCGCAATACCGCGCATTCCACGGAAATAAAGAAGGTGATGTGGGCGGCTCATTCGATCCGCTTTGAGCCTCACTGAAAGGTTCCTCGCGATTGTGCGTTTCAAGTCGGGCGAAAGCGAGAATTTCCGAATGTTTTTCAGAGACGACGTGCCTTTGTTCCTTTCTAATTTAAGCGGCGCGGACATAGCGTGTCTAAGAAGAGATATCTGCGCTTTCATGTTAATTCGTCCTTCTCGGAATTCCAAAATGAATGGTGATAAAATAATTGCAACATGCGAAACAGGATGTGTCTGTGTTTGAAATCTCATTTTTAACAATCGCGTCACAAGTTATGTGTAAACAGAGGAGTTCTTTTTGAGTGAAAGTCACACGAACGTTTGGAGACATAAAAAGGTAGGCATAGAAGGGCTTTGCAATACATTCACTGTGACATTCAGGTTTGTGGCATCGAGCGTACCGTGTTGATAGGGTTTCTCTGTATCTATCGTATCATTCTCCGTAGTTGTCACCGGCCGGAGTTACAGAACACTTCACACATTACAAAATTCCTGAAGCAAACGTACTCAGCAATATAATTTCATTTCGCTGTTCAAAGTTACATAATAAATTAGAAATAAGTTAAGTAGCAAATAGATGGCCTGATGTCACAAACTCCAGAATTGACTCCATCTAGAACAGGTTAAAAGCAAATTTCTGAATCACTGTATTGAGTTTAAAAAAGAAAACCTAACTTGTTCTAGCACCTTGTCGACGTCTATAATTTTAAACTAGCTACGAGATAGATTTTCTTGCATTGCGGCGTGCATTTGTTTTGAATAGCGATCATGGAACACAATTAAAAGTTTTAATAAAATCTCTAGAATGAAAATGAATTTTTGTAAAATTCGGTCACTAGATCTGACCAATCGTCTTACCTCTCTAAATAAGAGAGCGGTCATAATGGAGAGGGAGAATCGTGAAGTGGTGCGAAAGCCAGCAAAGAAATTAACTCCCTTGCTGAGTTAAACAAAAGTAATGTTTCTAAAAATTGGGTAAAGTCTAATAGAGGTTTTAAGCAATTTTTCAAATTAATAAGCAGTTGTTAAAGTTGGTTATTATAATTCATTTCTAATATGAAGATAATATGAATACAAAAATCGTGCCAGAACTTTCCTTTTCCATCAAACCCTTCCCCCTCGTTTTCAACCTTGTTGCACTTCTGGAGACCCCTTCCTCGCTGAAAGTGAACATATTTTTCAATAACTTCTTTTTCATCAATTAAATAGTTAAAAACGGTCAGTTGGAAGTGTTGATCTAATTACGTGAGCCTTGCCACCACGAAACACAGAATGTATGCTTATTTATTTATTTATTTGTAATTGCTTGTTTATTTATTTATTAATTTAGTTTTATAAGCCAGATCCTTTGAGAGTTGTGGTACGGTGAGATCTAGATTCAGAAATGTACGACCGACGGCGAAAATAGAACATATGAATGGGCGATTAGTACAGCTTATTATTCTATACGATAAACGAGAAATTGAAATCGATTATTTTTAAATTATTTATCTTTGAATCGATTAAGTTTTTTGGTTATTTAACTCAATTATTCCAATATTTGATGAAATTTTTCTAATATTAATGTTAAGAGAAAATATAAAAATAGCCGCTACACACAAACTTAAGATTAACGAATTCCCGTAGAATGTAACCGCGTACGACATTATATGATAGATATTGGAGTCTACAATTGAAAACGCATTTTCTTAATGCACAATTAGTAGATAATATACTGTGAATCACATCCTAAGAAATCCTGGACGCATCCCTTACACGAAATACGAGCTCACTCGCCGTACACGACTATGCTCACCGGGGCGACCCCAAAGTCAACGCATACACAACACACGGATGGAAAGCGCACTCTAGGCGTGCAAATGAGGCTTTTGGCGCGCCCACGTTTGCCAGGACTCAGCGCGTCGAGTGGCCACTTGCGTGATTTGCTGAAGCATCTCTTACATTCACATGCGTCACACCATATGGTCTTCATCTAGGATTAAGTACTCTCATTCTGCAAGGGACTTATGAGCACACATATATGGAAACACAGAATTCTTAATTCTAAAAATAAAATCGTGGGATAGTGTAAGGGAAGTTAGAGCAAGTGAACAGGATATTTTTTTAATATTTAAAATGGTGATAAAATACAACATACTTTCTCGCCCTATTTTCACACATAATTACGCGAAAACTACTCAAATTTTCAAAACATTGTACATAACCTTCTTTAAAATGTATCTTCAAGGAAAAGATTTCATTCAGGAAAAAAGTCTCTATATTCATTATTTTAATTGTAAGAAGACTCCAAAGAAATTTTTAATTGCTACAATTTTCGAAAAAACATGGTTTTCATCAAACACGAGAGATGCACCGTTCTCGTAAACGTCCTTGACACTATCCAACGACAAAATTTCATAAAAAATAATGGAAACTTTTCTTTTTGAAAATTTGGAAAATGTCCCAGGGACTTCATGTTCAGTACCCCCAAAATTAAAATTTCGATTTCAAATTGAAGGGGCCATGACATCAGATACATGAATGGGTTAATATGGATTTTGAAGAAAATCGGCTGAACGGTTTACCCGCAAGCGTTGCTCACAGACGGACAGACGGTCGTAAGATAGGACAAACGTTTGGCGTCATTCGATTTTTTTGGTATCAAGGACCCACAAAACATGGATTCTGGCTACACCAAGTATTAGAGTCTTTTTCAAAACTTAGTAACTGGATTTATCCACTTTTGTCATTACCACTTTTGGCCGTGTAATAAGAGTTTTTCTGCCGAAAATTCGCCGTTTTTTCGCGCAGCAATACAGAATTTTCTCTTTGTTTCGTAGCGAGAAAGTAAAAATATCAGTGACTACCACCATTCATGCAAATACGTCAATCCATACCCACAAAAATATATACTTATATATTACAATTTAGAAGACAAAAAGAAATATCGCTTTATCATGAAAAATGTTGCACTCGATCACTGTGCCTCAGTATGCAGTACCGGGAGCGGTAGCTCAGTGCGTCAACTGATGTCACTGCAGCGCCTCTGACCGGGAGGTCCAAGGTTCCAGTCTTGACAGCGGCAGGATTTTCGACACTAGCTTTTCAGCCTTTCAGCTAGGTCGAATTCAGTCGCTGTCTGGAGGAGAATTCTAGCGGCCGGCTGGTCTGATCGGCAGTTTTCGTGGTTTCTCCGATCAACACCAGGCGAATGCCGGAGCAGTCCCCTACCAAACGGGCCACGGACCGCGCGCGATCTGTCCTTCCTCTTCCTTGTCCTATCCTCTCCCCTTACACACACACTTACACTAACATGCACTACACTACCACATATCCCGGGAGACCGGTCGGGAGCTTAGAGCTTGTCCCGGCTGGGGCGGTGCCCCGCTGATGGGAGAGTCCTGGTTAGGGGGAAACCCCACTAGCCGACGGTAGGTCGGTGCCGGATCTCGCCATCCAGCGGGGGAAGATCACAGCCGTCTCCCGAGAAAAACATGCACTACACTAACGGGACTAATGACCAGAGCTGTTGACGCGCCCGGAAAAATGAATAAATCAATCAGTATGCAGTAGATTCGAGTTCGCGCTCAGCTCTAGCCGGGGTAACACCACAGAGCGCTCCGCGCAATAAGCCGTCGCAGTTAGTGAAATCTTCGTTCTAGAGATAACGTTCAGCAATGCTAAGTGGCATGGAATACGCAAGTCGTTTGCCGTTGTTAAGAACTGTCAACTTTTCACTCAGAAAAGCGGTAGTTTTTCTTCATTATTTGCATAGTTAATGCAAAATTATGCTGATCCATCCACGGGGTTTGTATTTCGCTGGCCCTATTAACCCTACAGAATGTAGATGACAATTATTTCAGCAGCAGTGCAGTGCATCATGTTCCGCAAGATATAACAACCAGTGAATTGATGGATACAAATGGTCAGGTAACACAGAACCCGAGCTCCGCCGAAGGCTACGTGGAAGCGGGCTTCGCATCAGGTTCGTTGCACAGCAAACAGTCGACGCCATCATCGTCATCAGGAATCCCTAAACGAAAAAGGTCAGATTTTGTTCATTCAGATGAAAATAAAAATAAAAGCCCCGAAAAAAAAAACAATTCTAATGAACCGTTAGATCCCAGTCAATATAACTGTAAAATTGACAACAGATTTGGTGTATTACGCGATGGTGTAATTTCCCCAGAAACCAGTCGTTTTCAATACCTCAGTGAAAATGCAAGTGAACAAGCAGATTTACCGGTAAAATACCCCAATTTTCGTATCAAATATCTCCAATTCGTACATTTCATCAAGGAACTTAAAAATAAAGTGACTGTGATTTTGTAGAGACTCAAAAACAATAAAACAAAAATAAGTGCAAACTCCATAACATATTTCCGTAAACTTATTAAATACCTCATAGAGACAAACAGAAACTTCCATTCCTACAAGGCCTCTTCAAATTAAAAAAAAGTTGTGTTAAAGAATCTGCACCAATCCATACCAGAATCGGATATCTTAACAGAACTCAAACTACGTCGCCCATCAACAATAAAAATTACGAGACTTCAAAGAGATAACATTCCTATTCCGGCAGTTGCGGCCGAGTTTAGTGGCAATGAACCGGTAGAATCAATTCTCAAAATCCCCCAAATATGCAATCATCGTGTGACTACAGAAAGACGTCGGAAACCTAAAGGGCCCATCCAATGCCAACGATGCCTAGACTACGGTCACACAAAAAACAACTTCAACCAGGTTATTAACTGTGCATACTGTTCTGGAAATCATTTTACAGTGATAGGCCTGCAAAAAAAATGATAAACCGGTTTGTGCTAAATGCAATGGGAATCATCCGGTTGATACCAGAAAAGGATCGTGCTCTTATTATAAAAAAAAATAATTGGATACAAAAAATGATGACCAGTTTAAAAACAATAGTAATGAAATACACCATCAGTCCAAATCCTCACCTCCAAACTTATCTCACACTTCCTTCCCAAATTTACCACAAACTCAGACCATCCCGAACTTTTCACATCGAAACAATTCCAACCCAATCCCTTCAAATTCACAAAATCAAACAACAATAATTCCAGCAACAATATTATCAACACAATCGTAAATTCCAGCATCTTCGTATAATAAATTTCATCAACTAGCTAATACCACCTTTAATCTCAAACATTCAAAATGCAGTTACAGAATATTTAAGTAATAATCATGTCAGGTCAAACCAATAAAAGTTTATTTATCATGAATTGAAATGCAAACAGCTCCAAAATAACAGGAAACGAATTTATTCATTTCTTGCGTTATTACCAGATTGGCATAGCATGTGTTAGCGACTTACATCTGTGTAATAAAAACAAACTCTACACCCCAATCATATAATCTACAGAAATGGCAGAAATGAAACAAGAGGAGGCGGCGTATTTATCGCAATATCATCCCACATCATTCATTACGAAGTAGACATTCCACAGTCACCAGCTATTGAAACTGTAGCAACACGCACACCACTAAATAGCCAAACAATTACAATAATAGCAGCTTATAAATAGTAGACGCAAATCTAATTAGCCTATTTAACTTCAACGAAAAAATATTATTACTCGGGACTCTTAATGCCAAGCTGGCGCTGCCACATAAACAATAAAGATGGTAAGATCTTTGCCGAAACCATAACAAACAATAATTAAAAATCATCACAACAATAGACCCAACCTACTACCCACATATCGAACACGTAAACCAGATATATTGGATATAGGTATAACAAACACAGACATAAAATTTCACACCACGACAGTGTCCGAGCTAGATTCTGGTCACATCCCCGTACTGATCTCAGCACAAACGTTAACTCCACAACATGCAACCCTGCCTAAATCAAACACCCTAAAAAACAACTGGAGAAAATTCCACGAAATACTTAAAAATAAAATTCCACAATTTAAAATATTAAACAGTCTCGCCGAAATCAGACTGTATCACACCAATACGCTAATTCACTCTACCATCCAAGTAACACAACTAAATATATCACCCAATAACTATAGTAATAAACATAAAAAATTACCATCTGATATATTGAATGCAATCTCAATAAAAAATAAAACAGACCATGGAATCGGCTAAGAACATCAACTTAAAACTAAATTTAATTACAAAAGTAGTTAAAACTTAATAACCAATCACAACAACCAACAACACCAAGCACTATTATCTCCACTCCATGCAAACCACTGTGTATGGCAATTCACCAACAGAATACTGAAAAAGAAAAGCACGATACCACCAATTAACACTTCAACAGGTTGAGCATATACATACGTTCAAAACTCCGAAGAGCTGGCATCCTACATCAACGTTTATAAGCAACATCTCAAAACCACACCCTGAACATAAAACACTACACAAAAGCCACAAAGAGACATACTACGGCCCACATCTCAACATACATTTCACCAATCCAGTTGAAATTAACAAAAGAATTAAAAAATTACCCTGCAGGAAAGCAGCAGGCCACGACAACATAAACAATAAGCAATATGCACTGGAACGTTTCCAGATATTTTCAAAACAGCTAAAATTAAGCCGCTTTTCAAAAAAGGCAACACAAATGAAATTCAAAATTATCGGCCCATTTCTCTTCTATCAGTCTTTTCAAAAATATTAGAGAGACTTTTTTACATACGAATGGAAACCTTTCTCACTAAACACGACGCGCTTTCAGATTGCCAACATGGATTTAGAAAATCAAAATCAACGGAAACAGCTATATTTTCTTTTCTTAAAGATGTCGCCTCTTCATTGGATCAAAACGAGGCACCTATTGGATTATTTTTAGATCTCTCAAAAGCTTTTGACGTCATTGATCATGACATTTTACTTTCCAAATTACCTTCATATGGAATTCGTGGTATTGCTCTAGATTGGTTATGTTCGTACCTTAAACAACGATCTCAGATAGTTGAAATACCTTACTGGAATGATGGAACATTACGTACGCACCTTTCCGACTCTTTGCCCGTTGCATGTGGAGTTCCTCAAGGATCGATTTTAGGCCCTATTCTATTCCTACTTTACGTAAACGATATGCCCTCGACGATTCGAAACGGAAGAACGGTTCTCTTTGCGGATGATACGAACATCCTTTGCAATAAAGAAACAGTAAATAGTACAATAACAGATGTTTCAAATTGGTTCCGAAATAACAAATTAATAGTGAACGAAAAGAAAATTAAGTTCATTGTGCTACGCGTTCAGAATTCTTGCAAATTCAGTCAGCCTTCATACTGCTCGTTGTGTATACTTCGCGAATGTTCATTCCCGCCTGAGATATGGCATAATATTCTGGGGAAATACATCTTATAGCTCCCAGACTTTAGATTACAAAAACGAATTGTACGAATAATAACCAAATCCCACCCACGTGATTCATGTAAGCCTCTCTTCATTAATCTAGGAATTCTACCATTACCGTGTCTTCTTATTTACGAATCAGTGGTTTTTGTAAAAAATGACTTGCTCAAGGGCGGGAATATATTTTCAGAAAATGCCGAAGTCTATTACTATAACACTCGACGTAGAAATCATATTCATCAGGTGACAGTATCAACAGCTCATTACAAAAAATTCACATACAATACATGCACATTATTTTACAACACTTTGCCAGATGACATTAAACGATTAAATTCAATAGAAAAGTTTAAATCCCAAGTGAAATCGTTTCTGCTGCATAACTGTTTCTATACAATTAGAGACTATACTGAGCATTACAAGAAGAGTAACATAAATTTTAACAATGATACATAATGCTTTATTTACCATTTGAACTGTGTAAATGAGTATAAACAACCTGTAACAACTATTGTACTACAGCTTCCGGGTCAAATGACCCCCATCTCAATCAGGTTTTTCGTCCAGTTTCCTGATCCATTGAGCAAATGCTGAGATGGCCCCTTGTTTTGCTTCTGGACATAAATGTAACTTCATTTCCTGTGCACGTCTTCTAGAATTCAGTGGGAAATACAATTATTCAAATTATCGTTTCCATGTTGTCGCGGCAGGAAGTAATAAGAGCCAAAATTTATTGCTTATTTATCTTTGAAAATAGATTTTATTACATGGGAGTTTTTTTGATTGTTTTTTTCTCCCTTTCAAAATTCAAAATTTATTGCTTATTTATCTTTGAAATAGATTTTATTACATGGGAGTTTTTTTGTTGTTTTTTTCTCCCTTTCAAAATTCAAAATTTATTGCTTATTTATTTTTGAAAATAGATTTTACTACATGGGAGTTTGTTTTTTTCTCCCTTTCAAAATTCAAAATTTAAGTAGTATATGACTAAGTGTAGGGATCACAGAATTTTGAAAATGTGCACACAATTCACTTTACCCCATAGCACGTCATACGCAGTTTTTAACTGTTTTTTGACGTAAAATAAATAAATAAATAAATAAATAAATAAATAAATAAATAAATTAATAAATTAATAAATAAATAAATAAACAATACAATAGTGAAGAACCTAACTCCCCCTGCAATAGAAAATATGACTAACATTTACACTTTCTGCTCTAGAATAGGTTATTTTTCCTCAATCTTGGAAGCATGCCATAGTTATCCCCATTGTCATACCCAACAAAAATTATGCCGATACAAATAGCTACAGACCCATACATTTACTTCCTACGTTATCCAAAATGTTTGGAAAAATAATTATCAAAAGACTAAAAGAACACTTACAGGTAACTAAAGCCATACCGAAGGAACAATTTGGATTCACTGAAAAACTTTCTACACTACACCAATTCGTTCGCATTACCGAACATCTTTATTCATCATTTAAAAAATCACACAGTATCAATATCACACAGTATCACATCGACATAACACAGGTGTTTGATCAGACATGGCAAGAATGTCTCATATACAAAATAAAAACGCACACCGCGTTATATCTAGTCCATCATTCAAAGTTTTATCAGTAACAAAATCTTTTCTGTAAATGTGAACATTTACCGTTTCAACTCAAGACCAATTTTAGCAGGACTACCACATGGATCACCTCTATCATCTACTTCATTTAATTTATATGTTGCAGACATTCCCAGCTAAACGACCTCCACATTGCACAATTTGCTGATGATAGACCCTTCTATAACTCCGGTCTTTTACTTACAGATTGCAGCAACAAAGTTGAATTGTACGTTATCCTAATAGTCAGCTGGGCTTCAAAATATAAAATCTAACTCAATCCAACCACGCGGCCGCCAACATCTTCACACTCCGTCCACACTCACACCAGCAACCACTAATGCTAAACAATACATGCATCAACTGGCTCCCTCTCAATAAACCAATCAGATACTTAGGACTGAAAATGGACATAAAACTCAATTGGAAGCAGAAAATAGATGCCAAAATCACTCAAGCCAGAATCAAATTAATACAGTTAAAGCCGTTAATACACAGATTCAGCCAATAATCATACAATTCAGCATTACAAATATACAAAACAACAATAAGACGCTTGTTACTATACGCCTACCCAATCTGGTTAAATGTAGCAAAAATCAACTAAAAAAATTAAAAATACAAAATCAATTTCTCAGAATTATTTCAAACGCTCCCTGGTATGTCGCCAACAAACAGTTACATAATGAATTCGACTTAGAGACTGTAGACCATCACATCACCTACCTAGCTCCCTATTTCTCAAACATATCCAAAATCCTTTCACTATCAGTTCACAGAATCGGCAAAAACACATCACACAGAACCCGAATACAAAATAAGTTTTCGTACCACATTTTTCTTAAAAAATTCTCTGAATTAGATCCCGACTAGAGAAGCCCCAAGGGTAACTTTGACCTTTGTATTAGTTTCAAGTGTTAATTTCAATTAGCTATTAAGCCATCAAACATATGTAGATTTATTTTAAACTGAGCTATATATTCACCATCAATGTAAATAAGTGTAAAAAATGTGATAGATTCAACAAAAAAATCTTTTATATATAAAATATAGCAGTAATGTATGTTTTATTCCATTTTTGTATCACAAAATATATCTTGTAAATCGAGTAATAAATAACATTTTTCTGATTTAAGTCTTGAAAAGTTCAATCCAAAAGTAATGCAAGATTTTTGCATTTTCATTGCACTCCGATATTTAGATACAGAGAAAAGTAATTTTATAATATTTACTAATAAAGATCCGTCACCTGCAATTATGTGAATTAAAAAAATTTCTCCTTTGAAGCTTTTCTTTATGTAGGTCACTTCCAAATCTCTATCTACATCATTTCCTGTAATAGTCTTTGCCAAGTAAAAGATATAATTTTGGTGTCTTGGAACATAACAATCAAAAGGTCGCATTTAAAGCAGACTTGTCAAAATTATTTGGTTAAATTGGCGCAAAATTTCCTCTCTTCCAATTCGTAACACAAAGCTAATTCTTCATTCTCTACAATTTAATTAATTCTGAGAATTGTAAATCTAATCAAAGAATATCCGTCGTGTGCATAATGAACCTGTACCCCGCGAACAAATGGGTCACACTACCAAATATTTATTATTTATTATTAGTTTTTGTAAAAATTAACATTTAAAGTGGAAGTTTAATAAAAATAATCACAGTTAGATAACCACAAAATCAATTGAATATTCATTATGCTGTATGTTCTAATTTTCATGGCAAAATTAAATCTGTGGAATTGCATAATTATTGGCGTCTCCTTGTTTTGTAGTATGTGACTTCTCATTCTGAAACGTCTTGCACCCTTCTCCATTAAAACACAAACATCTAGTCGTGCTACAACATCACAAAATTTCTCGCATTATTTGTAACTTCTTGTATATCCGGGAATTCAAAGAGTTCAACGAAAACGATACCTGTGCCATTACATCATCCTTTACTCTATTCCCGAAGAAAGATTAATCAATAACTCTGGAGCATTTATGACAAAAAAATATTATTGACACTTCATGTAAAGTATCTTCAAGAATAAAATTTAGGATTCAAACTAGCAGGGCCTAGAGTTCATCGTCCAGATCGAGTAGGCAATACATTGTAACACGTCGCTTGGCCCTACCTCGCTGCTGATGGACAGTCGACAGACGTTGCTTCTGACCTCTGAAATTTTTGATGGGGAGAGGGGACGCATGCATGCCAGGGATAACTAACCAGACTACAAATGATGAACAGCATTGGTTGACATGAATTCAATAACTATTTAAGACTTACCAATTAACACTTCAATCCTCCCGAATAGTAGAGAAGCATTTGCTCAGAGAATCTTATCACCTGCATGAGCATTTGATCTGAGTATATTTTCTGACCAACATGCGTATGTTCAACTTCTAATGAATGAAAATATTGTCGGGATGCTAAGTATATTGTCATGGCAAATTGAGAATATTAACGTCTTTTATGCGGATGATGCAATTTCGTACTAATTCGCATTGTTATACAACTTTCTGTGTATTTTAACTTATTTCGTTAGAGTGCTGCCGGTGGCGTTGTTTATGAAGTCTGCCGTTGATAATTTGTGACAACTATTTTTCGAACTTAAGCTTCAATTTCAAGCGGACCAAATAAAATGCGGAAGCAATCAAGAGTGCTTTGTTTTTATTAATCGTTTGAAGAGCTAAAGTGTTTAAAATGTGTTTAAAATATAACTTCACCGTAACCTTGCTCAACTGTCATTCCGGCGACTCCTGAAGGTCGATGACCTGCCAGCCCTTTCCACCTCGGTAGTCGTCTCGGGGAGCGGGCAGTTTCAGATGGTAGGTCGACGGTAGGGTCTCGGACTTTAAACGGTAGGTCGTGGATAATTGGGTTTGAGAAGTCCCTTTCGGCAGACGCCCACAGCAGGCAGCGCCGCGGCATGCCTCCCAATCACCACACTCGTCACGCAAAAGTTACCCGTGCACTAGTCGTCAATCAGTCCTTGATCGAGTGCAACAGGTTGCGACAATTCTTGAAACCTTATTCTGATAAAATTTGTTCTGACAATAACAGCAAAAACTTCGCGTGCTCTGCGATCCGAACTCACAATGAATTCTATAACTTCGCTAGGCTGCGAAATGATGCACCCGGCGATCAAAGCTTAAGTATGCGAATGCCCGAGCACTTGTGCGCTCGGCGATCCGATCTAATGTACAAAAAACAAATACGCGACTGCTATACGGGGAAGCGACTTACAGAACGGCCTGGCCTCAAGAGCGGCCCCAGGTCAAGGAATATTCTTCCCGTCTTTTCTTACCTTTGAAGCTTCCGAAATCACTTGTTCTCTTTGCTCTGGAAATATTCCGTTGTGACTGGTGTAAATGTAGATTAGATTAGATTTATTGTTAATTCTGCAATTATGTGTAGTAACTTGGTGGCAGAATATCTTATATCTATATATTGGGCATTAACATTTCTCCAGCCAATCCCATGAGGTTCCAGGGTAGAAAATTCCTTTAGAACGCGCGCTCTCTCTATCTCTCTCTCTTTCTCCCTCTCTTTCTCTCTCTCTCTTTCTCTCTCTCTCTCTTCTCTCTCTCTCTTTCTCCCTCTCTCTTTCTCTCTCTCTTTCTCTCTCTCTTTCTCTCTCTCTTTCTCTCTCTCTTTCTCTCTCTCTTTCTCTTTCTCTCTTTTCTCTCTCTTTCTCTCTCTCTTTCTCTCTCTCTTTCTCTCTCTCTTTCTCTCTCTCTTTCTCTCTCTCTTTCTCTCTCTCTTTCTCTCTCTTTCTCTCTCTCTTTCTCTCTCTCTTTCTCTCTCTCTTTCTCTCTCTCTTTCTGTCTCTCTGTTTCTCTCTGTCTCTCTTCTCTCTTTCTTTCTCTCTCTTTTACAATGCTGATATAAGGAGCAGGCATGCAGCTGCATGCACAGAGTTCGATGCAGGTGGTAATATTTATTTATTTTCAGAAATAATGTTCCGCTGACACAGCTGGGGATTTCCTATTTTCGCAATAATTTTCTCATTCTAGGAGGTAGGTGGTGGGCGATTGGGGTGGACATTGGTGTAATAGTCTCTGCACGATCCAAGCTCAAACAAACTGAAAGTGGGTGGGCGGACGCCGAGTCGTTGTGAAGGGTGCGTCTCCCTCAGAGGATTCAAGGAACGAACCGCCGCGCGAACTCTGCACCAGAGCCGGTGCGTGCAAAGGAACTGCTTATTTCTTGTATTACGTATTTTCCACATAATTTACCAAATATTATTTCAATTTATTCGTGAAATATTCCCTATAAATTCTGTACCACCACAGTATTAAAGAAAATCTCATGATCGAAATTTATTTCATAGAACGTTCCCTTAGTTGTACGTTTTTACTACGGAGTAGAGAGAAATTTATGAAATGCTGCGCTAAAAAACGGCCAATTTTCGGCTGAAAACTCTTATCACAGGGCCCTGGTAACGAAAAAGTGTATCAATTCAGTTGTTAAATTTACACAAGAACTCTGTAACACATGATGAAGCCAGTATCCATATATCGTGGGTCCTTGATACCGAAAATAGAATGATGGTAAAACGTCTGGCCGGCCGGCCGGCCGTGAACAACGCCAGCGGCTAAACTGTTCAACCGATTATCTCTAAAATTGATATTCGTCAAAACATCTGGCTGATGTCGGGCGCCTTGAATTTGAAACCGAAATTTTCATATGAGGGATACTTTACATGAAGTCCTTGAGACAATTTCTTCAAATTTTCAAAGAAATGGCTCCGACGTTTTTATTTAAATTGTTTTGTTCGGTTTGGTGAAGATGATTTACGAGAATGGCGCAGGTCTCAAGTACATTCAAAAATCTGATTTTTCAAAAATTGGAAAAGTTCAAAAGTTTTTCGGCGTCTTCCTACAACGAAAATATATAAGTATAGAAAATATATAAGATATACATTTTTCCTTAAAGTTGTTCCTTAAAGATAGGTTTTAAAATAAGGTAATGTGTAATTTTTCGAACATTTACGCACCTTTTGCGTGAAAATACGGGCAAGAAAGTACGAGCTGTTTTAGCACCACTAGGATTAAGTTTATATACAGGTCCAGAAACGAAATTGGTTCTGACCTCATGGCACGTTTTAATTGTCACTCAATAACCAAGTGAACACTACCACCGTCATTTGGTGTGTGTCTCCTGTTATTAAAATCGAGTTATTGTATTTATATATCTGTATTTTCAGATAGTATCAACATACATTGCAAACAGAAAAAAGGGTTTTGTTGCAACGAACAATTATTTAAATGAAATATAACTTCCGACTTATTGTTTTCTGTGAGATTGATTCTAGATATTCCAAATAATTCACGTCACTTGTACTTTTAGTTACTGTGAGAACCCTAATTCTAAATGATTGTTTCTTCTCAATGACATGAATGACTTCACGGACTCAGGTAAATTTGAATCCAGAAAAACACTGGGTTTTCGAAAGCAAATCCCATCCACTGACTGTCTTTTGAACGACCTTTATAATATTCCGGGAAATAAAACACTATTTTCTAAATATATTGCATCTAACAAATAATGGCAATTTGTTTTATCCTTACGGAGTAGAGAAACAGTTATGTAATGCTGCGCGGAAAAATTGCGAATATTCGGCAGGAAGAAACTTATAACTGGGCCTTGGTTACGAAAAGCTCAATAAATCCAGTTATTAAATTATCGAAAAAGATCCTCAATCACGTGGAGCAACCAGTTACCATACCAGAACCCATGGGTCCATGATAACGAAAAATTGAATGACTGCACGTATGTCTGTCCGACCGTCCATCTGGTAGTCCGCCTGTCTGTGCGTCTGTCTGTCTGAGCGTCTGTCTGAGCGTCTGTCTGTCTGAGCGTCTGTCTGTCTGAGCGTCTGTCTGTCTGAGCGTCTGTCTGTGCGTCTGTCTGTCTGTGCGTCTGTCTGTGCGTCTGTCTGTCTGTGCGACTGTCTGTCTCTGCGTCTGTCTGTGTCAAAAGTCATAAGTCAAAAAAATTAATTTTTTTGTAATTTTTGATAAAACAAAACAATAGACATAAATAACGTTTATGACATCGAATAGGTTTGGTTGGGCACTAAGCTCACCAAAAATTTAAAGAAAAAATTTGGAACCATTTTGAGAAAATCTTGTTTTAGTATTTTTTTAACTTGTAAATATTTCACCCTCTATTGCACGAAAACTACTAACATTTTTGAAAAAGTCTACATGACCATAATGAAAGAACTTATTATGGGCAACAAATTTTATTTGAAGGAAAAATCCAATTCCAAATCCAAAATCCAAAAAAATCAAATATTTAGGAAACAGCCAAAAATTACGCCACCTTTATAAGTACTCTATTCTTAGAAGAAATTTAAAGAAAAAATCTTGAAGCCGTTTTTGAGAAAATTTTGAAAATGACCGGGCGCCTTCATACAAAGTACCCCCAAATTTAAAAGAATATTTTTCAAAATTTGAAAGCTTCAAATAGAGCCAGATGGGCAGGGGTTTCTTCAATTTGGAAAAGATCAAACGTGTGGTTTAGGCGCTAGTAGTGTTCAGACACGGGCAGACGACAAAATTTAACAAAATAATTCCCGGACAGGTCAAAGTATAATCTGTACGTGCTACTTCCATATCTAGTAATTAGGACCAAAGCAAGAAAAACTATATGATTCATTCAAGGAAACCACTTTCTGAGTTACTGAATTTAATCTTGAGTGCGTCACGAAGTTGTCCCGAAAATGTGTCCTCAGAGAAGCCAGATGTTCTTCGAGAAGGGAAACCTTACATATCTCTTTAAGAGGTGTTTTTCCTCCGCCAATTGTGTGAAACGGTCACACACAACAGTTCAAGACATCTTTCGAAATTGCCGAAAAGAAAAGAAAATCAAAAATAAACCGAAGCGTAGCAATCGCAAGATATTCTCTGAAAGTGATTTAAATGAGTCGTGGAGCAAATAAAGGTGTATCCTAGATGAGTTGTGCAAAACGTATCATCAATATGATGAATATTTATGAAGTAGCTATTTCAACACAAATATAAAATGTAAGTCATTTTTGGCATCATCTATTTGCTTTCAATATACTTTTCAGACCTTCGATCACACTCTTTTATCCCCTCCCCGCCAAAAAAAGTTATTATCGCAAAACGTTATCATCGCTGTCATATCGCCGTTCTCTCATTTATTTATTTATTTATTTATTTATTTATTTATTTTACGTCAAAAAACAGTTAAAAACTGCGTATGACGTGCTATGGGGAAAAGTGAATTGTGTGCACATTTTCAAAATTCTGTGATCCCTACACTAAGTCATATACTACTTAAATTTTGAATTTTTGAAAGGAGAAAAAACAAAGAACTCCCATGTAGTAAAATCTATTTTCAAGGATAAACAAGCAATAAATTTTGAGTTTTGGAAGGAGAAAAAAACAAAATCATTGCGTCCTTTAGTAGGTTCAAACGCATGATGATCCAAACACCAAGATCGGGGATGTATGCGAGAAGTTTTAGTTTCTGAAATTTCCGTTGTTGAATGATCCCAAGAGTTGGAGCTACGGCGAGGGTGAGGGAGCGTCGTCGTGAAGGAAACGAACGTCTCTTGACAGAAGTTCTCTGCGCCGGCTTCTTATCGCTAGTTTTTGCTCCTCCAACTTGAGGCTATTCATTGTTTCACACCTTTCCTGATAGTGCGAGAAAATCCACTCATTAATATCCCTGAACAGAGTGGAAACAAACTTGCTGGAGGAGGGTTGCGAGGAGACTGCTGGAACGCGCAGAGCTTTGCTCTTCAATGAATGACGTCCACCCGATTTGAAAGACTTCCACCCACTCGCTCATTTGTTCTTTCACTAAAGCAGCTATCGCTATACCTTTCCATAATCTTTCTATTATTGTCTCGCGGTTTTATATCCTGTAACCACAAACATCGTATTACAGCACGTTGCTCTGTGCACAAAACTAAAATCACCGCGAGAGTTTCGAATGCCTGGAGTGTTCAGTTCGCGTGATAGTTTAAATTTGCTGTTACGTTTTGAATTACCTTCGTAAATTGGGTGCGTCTAAGTTCATTGAACTAGTGAAAAAGTCATTTAAGAAAAATCTTTCATTCGAAAACAATTCGGAATGTTTAGAGAGAACATAATTACCACAGCGAAACAAGTATGAACAAACCTTTGGTATCAAAAGTAAACACACTCAAGAGGAAACAATTCATTCAAATGTGCAGGAACTTCTAGTACATAATACAACCTCAGCCAATCTGATTTAATATTACAAAGTATATAGACGACCCAATAAAGAGCATAGAAAGCAGAAAATGTAGCCCACTCTAAAACATGGAAGATGATTAGTTATTGTAGGAGCATGTGTATTGTAGGGACAGATGAATCATATTCCATTGTTGACGTAAAGAACCAAGATACGTATTTAAACGTTTTGAATACACATCTAAAAAGTGCTAAGAAAATCGGTGTGGAAGATAACTTTAAATGTTCCAGGACCTAAGAATAAAGATTTGAAATTATGTATATGGTTGCTTTAAAACTGCACTGAGGAAGTACTTGCCATTCCATTACAGTAGCGTGTTTTACGTGATGTATAGGATATTTGGAGTAAATTAAGGCAGATTATTCGATAATATGACAAGAATGGTATCGCAAGTCTGAAGAACGTACTGAATGAGGAATGGTTAAAATTCGAATTTCCGTACTGCAAAAACGTGTGAACTCTGTGCCTAAGTGACATAACACTTTTATGAAATAAGTATCAGCGAAATTCAAATTTACTTCTACGTGTTTGTTTGTTGGTTTTTTGCTTCATTTTCAAGTTTATGAGATGTAGTTTGAACAGTAAGAGGTTCATTTTGCTAAATATATGTGTTCGGAAACAAATTTTGCGAAAGTTGGAGTGCACAAGTTGTTCTTACTTTCTTAAGCGTCAATATTTTTGAATAGATCAATATATAGTACTTTAATTTATATGTACTAAATAAGGGAATTAATTTTATGATGTACAATTTATGAAGCGAATAAGCTAGTTTTATTTTGGCCCACTGAACAGAAATTACTTATCCAAATAACGTAGAGAAAATTACTTAATTCAGAAAGTACATCTTATCAAACTTGAAAATGATGTGTTTATGTTCGAACGCCAACTTGTTAACTGAGTGAATACACTAAGATCTTCACTAACAATTGACAAGTGGAAAGTCATAATGGCTAAGTATCATTCTTTGAAAAAAAATTGTTTCATTCCATGAGATGGGGTTCTGTATCAGCACCAATGAGCTGAATAAAGGTCTATGTTCTACAGTCACTGCAAAACGTTCAAAGACGACATTGTAAATAAACCAGGTGGTATGTTCAGCAACTGCTTTTCTCAGAACTTTTCTCTTTATTTCATTACTTTGATTTTGCTACTTAGCGCCTATGATTTTCCACTCTACAATTTATGTCCCTTGAATAACGCAAATACTGCGTGGCGCGGCATACGAATTCTTTACATTCCGAGTCTTGCTAGCGCAGCATCTCTTAGCCCGTGAAGAACAAGCGCAGTGCGTGCCACATCAGCAAGGTCACGCCTCACGCTGCGAAATGAAGCAGCGAATTTATCGGCGCCGGCGTCGACGAGAGAGTAGCGCGTGCGAACTCACCGTGGAGCACATTAGGGAACACTAGGACTCTTCGCCGCATTGCGCTGGGGGGGGGGGGGCAGAAATGAACGCCGCCCACCCACAACCTCCTGCCCCACCCTTCCTTCTCAGGGAGTATGGGGAATGGCACGGAGGGAGAGCGCGCGAGATTAAGAGAGCCGTGAGAGAGAGAGAGAGAGAGAGAGAGAGAGAGAGAGAGAGAGAGAAGGAGAGTGAGCGAAGGATGAAAAACTGCAGCAAACAAAAAGGCGAAAAGAGGGAGAGAGAGACACACTGGAGATGTTTTTGCCGGAGCGCTTTCGCATTTATGTTTTCCTTTGTTTTGGGTCACGTTGGAAATTTCCTAACAAAGTTTTGACGCCTCCCATGGAGCAAAACACGAGCTGTCGCCCTCTTTCTGCCGCCGCCGGCGGGGCTCTCGTCGTCGCGACGCGACGCGTCGTCACGCTGCCGACGGGCGACGGGCAACGGCGCGTCCCGACCCGCGGCGCTCATTCCGCGCTTTTTTACGCCGTCTCGTCGGAAATTAAGGCGGCGAGGAGAAGCGAGACCGCGGGACAGAGGTGATCTCGACACGTCGCCTCTTGAATATTCTCTTGTTAACCGGAGTTCGCAGCACGACGCGGGCCCCACCTGTCGACTGTCCAGAGTTTTGCGGAATTTCTGGAAGTGTTGCTCTTGCATTTAACGTGATTTCTTAACGAGCTCCGGTGGAAATTTGGGAAAGTTAGTTTGGCGGTGGAGGAAAGGACGTCTGTTGAAGTTAAGGGACGATGATGAAAAGAGTGAGTAAATACTATATCGCTTTCCTCTCTGTGACAAGGATTTATAAAATGGATTTTTTAAGTATTCTACTTGTTTACATTCTCGTTCACGTTTTCAGATTGGGTCCATTTATTTTTACGTATGCCTTGGCACAATTTGTTGTCTTTTCTCATATTTCATCC
The DNA here is from genome assembly GCA_964035755.1 of Teleogryllus oceanicus. Lineage (NCBI taxonomy): Eukaryota > Metazoa > Arthropoda > Insecta > Orthoptera > Gryllidae > Teleogryllus > Teleogryllus oceanicus. The sequence continues at coordinate 275,685,392 of CAXIVR010000001.1, read as the reverse complement.
TTCATATTCATCAAAATCCTTATCCAAATGCTTAATAAAAATATACGAACATACGACGTAAATTTCTTAATTATAATTTGTAACTTTGTTATAAATATTAATGAAAATCATTCGACTTCATAATTGTACAAATGAAACTGATACATAGAGTATTGTTTGACCATTCACGTCAACTGCTGTTTCATCACATTCATTTAATCATATTTTTCAAAACCGTTGGAATATACCAATCATTAGACAAAAACAAATTTAATTCAATTGCTTTTCACTGCCCGACGAAGGCTGAGGAATAATGATGTAGAAATCTCAGCGAAAAACGTGAGAATAATCCTGCTCAGAAACCCCAATTCACTTACTGAAGTCTGGAGGAGAAGTGGTCGATGTTATCACTACCACTTTCCGGCCAGCTTTAACCCCCTGAAGCCCCGAAGGCGCATTTGGCAGCAGTCGAGGGTGGCCCGGAAGCCGAGCCTCGTTTTTTTCAAGAATCGCAATCCCCAGCGACTTCCTCCGAAAGCGAACAACCTTTTCCAATGGTATCTGTATCCAAACGCATATCCGACTGAGAGCACGCATAAGGCGGTACATTTCAGTCGAGTGCTCCAAGAGAGGAAAAAAGAAACAGTCGCATTGAAAATCACATATTTTATATGTATTTTTACCCTGTAGTTTATGGACCTGTTAAGCAATCGAATATTGTAAACGTACGAATGATGATGGATTATTTCGTGTTTCCAGGCGCGTCCAGGCGCGTCATTCGTCCCGTAAGTGTAGTGCATGTTTAAACCGGGATGTGTCGCAGTTCTTCCGAAGCTGACGCGAAATCTGGCTCAGACCTACACGTCAGCTTGCGGCGATTTCCCATCCAGGTATCTCCCGTCAGTAGGCCACCGCTTCAGCGGAACAAGCTCTAAGCTCCCGACTGCTCTCCCGAAATGGGTTTTAGTGTAGTGCATACAAGTGTAAGGGGTGAGGACAGGATAAGGAATATCAAGGACAAGGATATCTCGCGTGTTCCATGGCCCGTTTGTTGGAATACTGCTCGGGCATTCGCCTAGTGTTGATCGGAGAAACCACGGAAAACTAGTGGCCAGAGCAGCCGTCCATTAGAATTTTCCTCTAGACATCAGCTAAATGCGACGTACCTAAGTAGTTTGTGTCAAAAATCCTGCCACCGCCGGGACTCGAAATCTAAGATCTCTCGGTCAGAGGCACTGCAGTGACATCAGTTGATGCCATGAACCACCTCCGCCGGTATGATGATGATGATGATGATGGTACCTACTCACATCTCTCATGAGTGGTACTCATTTCTGAGCTTAGATGAAGGGAAAAGATAGCTCTTCTGTTTTCCCCATACCCTGGGAAGGGGAGGAGTGCTCACATCACAGTACGATTTATTTTTGCACTCTTACAAAGTTTAGGATGCTGGGTAAATATGATAAGAGATTATTACTGATAGTATGCTATTCAGAACGTATGAAAAGCCAAGCACTCTACAACCAGATGGTTAAAAATCTTTTTCCTCCAAGTGACTATCATCCACAGTCCCTGCTCCACGTACTTGCAGATTGCTCGAAATCTTTGCGCCTCCGGGTATTGAGTCGAACGAATAGGGGGGGGGGCAAAATATGTACATATCTATGCACAAATGTACGTATGCTCATATGCACGAATGTTACATTTGATCATGTGATTCATCGTGATATATGAATCTCCAATTTCTGAAATTCAAAAAAAGAAGAAACGCTTACACATACTAAAAGCAATACATCCGCACCCGGTGGCCGTAGGCTAATCGACTCATTCCTTCCTCTTCTATCCCGAAACTCGAGCGCCGTCTATGCATATCCCAGCACGTATCGCGCCGAACACATTTTTCTTTTCCACCTAAACATTCCGATCTTGGGCCTGCCGTTAGTTGTTCTTAAACGTGCACAAAATATTATAATAAAAAAAATAATTTGTATGTCTCTACTGATGTGCCAGATGGTTCTCATCATGTTTAGAGACATGTATTATGTCAAAATATATTTTAGAGATGCATATAATACATTATATTATATTCTATTTTGGTTGTTTCCTTACCATCAGACGATTATATCATTCTTAAAATAAATTTTAAATTATGTATTTTTAGTTTTAATTATGTTATACTTTCAAAGAAAACAACTGTAAAATACTGTATACTGATCCCATCGTGTCTAAGCTGAAAAATAAAGTATGTTGATGCCTAGCATTGGCAAAGAGAACAATTAATAATGACATTGTATCGAGAAATGTTGGATATTACTCATTTAAATAAGCAGGAAAATAATTGTAATTGAATGCCCAGGTATTCAATTTCCGTGCAGTCTTCTAAAACGGGATATAATAGACTGCCTCCCTCTCCACTAAACCACCAACCAGTGTCGCCAGGTTGTTGCATTTCCCCTACATTTTGTGGATAGTTTTAGATTAGTGTACTGTTTGGGAGTTATAACTATTTGGGGGAATTTTATAGGATTTGCTATTTATGAAATAAAAATGTGTTTGCATTAAAAATGTACTTACAAACTACACTGACACGATCTTAAGCTCGCGACTCCATTCATAATCGTTGTTAAATTGAATTTTGAAAAGTAATATTACGTTGAATATTATTTAAGCATTTGTCTATTTTAAATTATGTAATTACATTTAATTACATGTTAATCAGTTTAGTATTATATAATGCTCTCAAAATTATATATATATATATATATATAATTAATAATTTATATAATAAATATATAATTACCTTCTTACGGAATTCGTAGTATAGCCCTAGATTGGATAACTTCGTACCTTAAACACCGATCTCAAAGAGTGGAAATACCGTAATGGCACGAAAGGACATTATTTACTTATCTTTCCAATTCTTTGCCAATTGAACATGGGGTCCCACAAGGTTCGATCTTAGGTCCTATCCTCTTTCTCTTGTACGTAAACGATATGCTCATCTATTAAAAATGGAAGAACAGTTCTGTTTGCCGATGGCACGAATGTTCTTTGCAAAAAAGAAACAATAAATAGTACAATTTCAGAAGTTTCAAATTGGCTTTGTAACAAATTATTAGGTAACGAAGGAAAAACTGTCTCAATGCAATTTTGCGTTTCAAATCGGCAATCGTAATTGAAAATAATTTTGAATTTAAAATGATATTTGAATGATTATTGAAAATAAACAATATGCAATTAGCTGATGTTAAGGTAACAAAATTTCTAGGTCTCTCAATTCAATCAAACCTCAAATAGAATGCACATATAACAGAATTAAACACTAAATTAAGCTCATTATGTTATGCATTCAGAAATCTTTCTAATTCTGTCAGCCTTCATGCAGCTCGTTGCGTGTATTTAGCAAATGTACATTCCCGCCTGAAATATGGCATAATATTCTGGCGAAGCTCATCTTTTAGTGCCCAGACATTTAGATTGCAAAAGAAAATTATCCGAATAATAAAAAATGCCATCCACGTGATCCCTGCAAGCATCTTTTCATTGAGCTTTGAATCTTATCATTGTCTTGCCTATTTATTTACGAATCTGTAGTGTTTGTCAAAACTGGCTTACTTAATGGTGAGAACATATTTTCATGTAATACTGATATTTATAGTTACAACACTCGACGTAGAAATCCTGTTCATCAAGTGTCAGTATCAACAGCTCACTACAAGAAATCCACATACAGTACATGTACGTTACTTTACAACGCGTTGCCAGATGAAATTAAAAAATTAAAGTTGGTACACAAACTTAAGTTAAAAGTAAAATATTTTCTGCTGCAAAACTGTTTCTATACAATTAGAGACTATACTGATCGTCAAAAAGAAAAATAATGTTCACTTCAACAAAACAGTGATATAGTATAATGAATTAGTTTACATTTGCATTGTATAATTTTTAAAGAATATATTTGCTGTTATACAAGGGCCCTTGCAGAACCATTGCATATGATTTGGTAACTCATTTATGTCTTTAGGAAGCATGAAATGCGTGGAATGGAGATCTGAGGATACAATGCCTGGTGTATGTAGGTTCCTTGTGTGTGGTACTGGGTTACAGAGACGGATCGATTCCAGGAATGCACGCTTCCCATACAGTTCAGCGATTACGGGGAGCGTATGTGGTCCCGTAACTGCACCAATGAGCAGGAACAGGTGTTTACTCTCGATGGAGTGACACACACAGCAGTAGAGGGTAGGCAGCGGCTTACGTGGCAGCGTACATGTAGGTGCGCAGGTAGGCAAATCCCGTACAACACGTACCGAGATGCAGATGAGCTACCGAAGGCAGCTCCAAATTGCTGTCAATTTGCACTGGATGGTTACTTTAGATTTGCATTTTTGATGCAGGGACTTGATAGTCACTGCATCGCATAGTTTGACTATCAATCTAGTAAAGCATGAAGGCATTGTTTGGAAAGCCTTGGCGTTTATTCAAGGAAGGACAATGCTTTTTCTGCCGAAGACAAGTACTCATAAAACATGACGTGACAAAATCAAAAAGGTTCGTATCATCAAATGGATGTGCACAAAATCGCACCATGAAAAGAAAAGTGGATGAAACCTCAAGCACAAATACGTTCATAGACGTAACTTAAGAGGTGTCATCATCATTATTATTATTATTATTATTATTATTATTATTATTATTATTATTATTATTATTATTATTATATCATCATCATCATCATAAATTCAGATATTTTTTTTTCGGATTGGATTAATTTTATTGACCTTTGAATGGGACGTGATCAATCACGACTTGGTACATATATATCTTAGAATGTTTTGCAGTAATTCTATCTCTTTACGACTTATACATTAGTCCATCGTCCTGATATTTTTTATTGATAATTAATTTAGATTTAAAAATGTTATTATGTTTGAAACACGAAAGCGTATTTCCTACTTAATAACTCTATTAAATAAGTAAATTAATTAATCCTTTTGTTGTCTCGCCACCTACTCCCCTGAACGAAGCTGGAACTACGCACGAAATGCATACAAATACTTATTCAAGCTCAGAGATGAACCACTACGTACAGAAATTCCCCCAGCGAGAATAGACATGTCTAACTCAGCGGTTGAAACCACGTGATTTACGCCCATAGGAATTAGTTTACATTTGTATTGTATAATTTTTAAAAACCACTTCATATGCCTGTAACAAGTAATGTACCGGTTCAGCTTCCGGGTCAATGACCTCCGCCTCGATCGGGTTTTGGTTGGTTTGGTTTGGTTTTTTCGTGTTTCCGGGCGGTCATTAGTCTTGTTAGTGTGATGCATGTTTTTTCTCGGGAGATGACAGTGATCTTCCCCCGCTGGATGGCGAGATCCGGCGCCGACCTACCGTCGGCTAGTGGGGTTTCCCCCTAACGAGAACTCTCCCACCAGCGGGGCACTGCCTCAGCCGGGACAAGCTCTAAGCTCCCGACCGGTCTCCCTGAATATGTGGTAGTGTAGTGCATGTGAGTGTAAGTGGGAGAGGATAGGATAAGGAATAGGAAGGAAAGATCGCGCGCGTTCCGTGGCCCGTTTGGTAGGGTACTGCTCCGGCATTTGCCTGGTGTTGATCGGAGAAACCACGGAAAACTACCGATCAGAGCAGCCTGCCGCTAGAATTCTCCTCCAGGCAGCGACTGAATTCGACCTAGCTGATAAGCTAGTGTCGAAAATCCTGCCACCATCAGGACTCGAACCTAGGACCTCCCGTTCAGAGACGCTGCAGTGGCATCAGTTGATGCACTGAGCTACCGCTCCCGGTCGGGATTTGGTCCACTTTCCCTAATCCTTTGAGCAAATGCTGAGATGGCCCCTTGACTTGCTTCTGGATGTAAATGTAGCTTCACTATGCGCACGTTTTGTTTTGCTTTCCTTTTGCTTGTAGTGGTAGTAGAGCTTAGGATGAGTTTCTCGTTTGTTAGCAATACAGAAAAATCAATTCTGCAGTTCGTTTACCGTTACAAATAAGTTTTCTATAACTCGGAAACGAACATATCGAAGTTTTTGAAATGTTAATCTCTCACTTTTATAAATTTATTATTATTGTTGTTATTATTATTATTATTATTATTATTATTATTATTATTATTTTCTCACCTTATTGGCACATTTGAATAAATTGCACAGATATACAAGATCAAAGCACAATACATGTATTTTTTAAAATTTATAATACATTATTTCCTACGAATTTTCACACTATCCTTGTGGAAATAACTACTGCCTTCTGCACGAGTTTGTACAGATCTTCATTCAAACTCTGTTGCTTAAGTCCCAAAATCAGACCCCTAGGGATGACTCCGGTGCTTGAAACAATTATCGAGATTTATAATAATAATAATAATAATAATAATAATTATTATTATTATTATTATTATTATTATTATTTAATTCATCTTTCAACTATTAATAATTAAATTGTTGAAAGGGATTCTAAAACTCAAGAAAGCGTGCGCAAATGATTTTCTCCTTCATATGTTACATATAGTTTTTTACTGTTTTTGACTAAATAAATATCTAAATATCCAGGAAGGCGCATACTTGCGTTTCTTGTTCGGCGTTGCGATTGGCACGCAGCTTTTCCCTACGGAAAATTGAGTCTGCAAAGACACATCGTGATCTCACTATCCTGAGGCGCTTTCGAAAGGCGCTACCCTAAGATACTGTATTTTTACTTTCTCGCACTTACTTCGTAATTAGATAAAGTTATATAATCGTTCGCCGGAAAACGTGGAATTGTCGGTAGAAAAACTTATTGCCATGACCTGGTAAAGAAAAGGTGGACAAATCCCCTTGCTGTATATAATAAATAACATCCTCTAACTCGTGGTGGAGTCAGAATCCACGTTTTGTGGGACCTTGATACCGAAAACTTGATTAACGGCCAAACGTCTGTCTGCCCATCCGTCTCTGTGGTGAACGTTAATGCCTAAACCGAGCAGATGATTTCTCCAAAACCGATACGCTCCAATCGATCTCAAGAAACTTGAGGCTTTGAGAGTTTCAACGGAATATTTTGATCTTGCTGGTAATATTCATGAAGCCTCAAACTATTTTCTCAAAAATGGCATTAAATTGTTCATTAATTTTTTCCTCGGTTAGCGTAAAGAATTTTTAAGAGAATGGTGCAGGTCTCATGTTCATTCAAATCCCTAATGCTCCCATAATTGCAAAAGTGAATTTTGGCGGACATCTTCCTACAACATATACTATTGATGATAGAGTTGATCTCCCTTAATAAAATCGGTTTCTTAAAGTCAGATCTTGAATTAATGTCATTCACAATTTTTCAAAAATATGAGTGGTTTGCGACTGATGTTTACGCGAAATATAGACATTTTTTCTTTCTAAAACGGCACTAAACTTTTTCTTTAAATTGGTGTGTATCAAGGGACGGTAAAAATATGGTTCTGGTCCCATTTTCGGCAAACTTTGCATTTTCGAATATTGCAATGCATTCATATAAAAACTATGAAATGAAAGATAGGGATTTTTGTCTTAAACGAAGTCTGCTGTAAAAGAAGTATTAATATAAATAAAGTATCCACGATCTGTGAATGGAAAAAATGAATCATCATAAGGAGACTAATCAAGAAGAATTAAAGTTATATGCAAAAAACATTTACAGCAAATCGGTTAGGCCGAAGAGCTTACCCCTAAATTTGTATCCTTAGCCAGCATTAAGTTCGTTTGTTAGTAAATTTAATAAACACCCTCCGCCTTGTAACTAAACTTGCAAGGTACTAAACCTGTTCCCCATAAAATGAAACAATAAATATCCGCCTCCACGGTTCATGTGGAGGGAAGTATAAAGAAAGCAGACAGTGGGTTGGCATGGAGGCTTTCAGAGAACATTTTGCACTCGCCATGCACCCCCGCGCTACGTCCTTCCAGCAAGGTGGGTGCGCTGACAGACTCTTGGGACGGACTGATGGGGACGAAGAATATCCGGCGTCGGTAGCTCTCTAGATGGTTTGAATGCATGAGAAATGTAGTGTAGGGGTGTCGAGCATCTGTTAAAGATTTGACTCACAAATTGATGTTTTGTTTCGTGTTTCCGGACGCCTCCACTCCTATGGTCTTTTTCCCATGAGGGCAGTGAATGTTATAGTCCCAGAGGTGGTGGGGTTCCTACCCCTCTAGTACGTGAGATGTGTCATCTACACGTCAGCTTGCGGGAATTTCTCATACCAGGTATCTCTGATAGCAGGGCTCCAGTTGTCTCTGACGGGATAAGTTCCTCGAATTTCCCGACTGGTTTCCCCACATATGCGGTAGTGTAGTGTAGTGCATGCAAATGTGTGTGTAAGGGAAGAGCGGATACAAGAATGAGGAATCGTGCGAGGTTCGAGATCCTTTTGTTATTGTTCTGGTCTGATATTCACTAGGTATTCATCTGAGAAACCACGGAAAACAATTAATCAGAACAGCCAGCCAATAGAATTCTCCTCTAGAGAGCGATTGGATTCGGCCTAGCTACTGTGAAGGCAGGATAGAATAATTTCATAGACACGGAGTTTCTACGAGTATTTCCAGGTTTCTTTACACTTCAACAAACACTATACAACATTTACAAAACTTCTAAGTAATATATTCCGGCCGGCGATTGCTACCGTAACCTCTGAGTCAACCGATTCGCGTATTCCAGCGTGTACACACCCGCGCCTCTCCTGGCCTCCAATTCCCGTGTCTGGTGTCACACCTCACACAGCCGAACAGCCGCAAGGCTGGACAAAATGTTCATTCGCACAGAGATTCCTCTTCTCAACGAACCCCACGACGCGACCGTTTCCGCTCGTTTAAATATCGGAGGATCACGTGACAGCTTGCCAGTCCCGCCGTTTGGGCTCGCTTGGCGGCTCCATGCCCTCGCAACATTATCCGTTGGGCCGTGTGCCGTCTAGGTACGCCGACCAGTCGTTCCATTCCTTTCCAAAAGTTGGGGATGTGCAAGCACTAGACTCGCCCCGTCATACACTGGCGCGAGCATCAACTGCACGTTGCCCGCTCGTAACCACTAATCATTTCTTTTTCTGAGTGTTTTCCATTTCCCCCATTCACGTCACCCGCCACTTCGTCACCTGAGGGTCCCTTGACACGGCGCCACTGAGCAGCACTTCCGAGTGGCGCGTCTGCTGGCAAAGCATGGGTTTAAATGGAGGTATTCACACGAGCGGCGTAGAACGCGCTGTTGGGGCTCTTGTCACCAGCATCGCAGACACGCGTCCACATCACCGCCAGCTGAACACAATTGGCAGCCTTCACACTAGACCTCTCGGACGTGCCAATGAATCTGTTTTACTTGTTGACTGTCCTGCAGCTATCACTATGATGTGGCTCATGAATTCTTCCTTTCTCGCGGTCAGTGGCACTCGGCGGATGCGTGTGTGAAGGGGCTCTGCACTTGGTGGCGCCACACAGTATCGACGTGTGATAGCAGACTTATGGCTGACATCGAGTGCCGACGGTTGAAGGATTACCGACACTTGTTTGATAGCTAGGACGAATTCAGCCGCTGTCTGGAAGATAATCCTGTCAGCCGGCTTCTTTTATCGGTAGTTTTCGGTAGTTTCTCCGATCAACACCAGGTGAATGCCGTGGCGGCAGTACTCTGATATTCGAGCCACAGAACGCGCGTGATTTATTCTTCCTGCTCCTTGCTTTATCCTTTCCACCTCCCCCTCTCTCTCTTTCTCTCCCTCTCTTTTCTCTCCCTCTCTCTCTTTCTCTCTCTACCTCTCCCTCTTTCTCTCTCCTCGTTTCTTCTCCTTCCTCTCCCTCTTTCTCTCCCTCTTTCTTCTCTCTCTCTCTTTCCCTCTCCTCTCTTCTCTCCTCTCTTTCTCTCTCCTCTCTCTTTCTCTCTCCCTCTCTCTTTCTCTCTCCCTCTCTCTCTCTCTCTCTCTCTCTTTCTCTCTTTCTCTCTCCTCTCTCTTCTCTCTCTCTCTTCTCTCTCTCCCTCTCTTCTGTCTCTCTCTCCTCCCCTCTCTTTGTCTCTCTCCCTCTTTCTCTCATCCTCTCTCTCCCACCACTAAGGCCATAGACAGCCGCCAATCTCATTTAAAGGAAATTAACGATCACTACGAAACGGTTCGGGAAATTTACTATCGCTTTAATATAGACACTTCTCAACAAACACTATTGTTTGGACAAGTTGTAAACAAATCAAATAATAATAATAATAATAATAATAATAATAATAATAATAATAATAATAATAATAAAAGATGCATACACCGTGAGAGACAAAAAGAGTCTTCCTTCTCCAAAGGCCAACTTTACAGAAATAACTCGTCAAATGTACATTATGAATCAAAAAACTTAACTTGAAATCATAAATTCTTCAAACATAATAAATAATGAATTCAGCACCGTGAATAGTTGACTTAACTTGCTTAAAAGAATACAATTTTGCCATTAATAGTTCCAATGTTTCTCTACTTCCACAAAAATGTCTACAGCAAACATTCCATGTGCAGATTCAGATTTGGCAGAGGCAATTTGTAGATAGGCAATTGATACTGACAATTTGTGGCTTCGTTGGTGTGGCGGTTAGCGTATCGGACTGCTGTACCTAAGTTCGCGGGTTCAAATCCAAACGGATGGGTTTTCACGGGCGAATAAATCCTGCGTTCACCTTTCTTCAGAGGGGAAATGAAGACGGCTGTTCCATGTTGTAGATTCCTTAAATGTAAAAAAAATACTCAATCTTAAAACAAGCCTCTCTGACGAATTCAAATGGCTTGTTTCGTCGCCCAAGTGATACATTCTTGCTTCACAAGATGATGGAAAGAGACTAGCGAAATGTGCGTGGTCAAACGGACGAGCAGGCTTGATGGCCTGAGCTCTCGCCACGTAAAATAAGCCATTATTGAACTACATTTTTATTGAATGAACAATACTAATATTCTATGTGAGTACAGTCTTATGTAATGGTTTTTATTTTACGTTCATTTGTGTTTAATGGGTGTTCTATCAGTAAAACATCAATGTGATTAACGTTAAACACTAATTAAAAGTTTCTTTCCTTTAGTGTTTTATTTATGGAACCGGTTATGCCTTAATTATTAATTATTTTTAACAGAAAGTTGCAAAACCTGCAAGTAAAAGGAAAGATGTCATACCGCACGTTCTGTTGTATGTAAATCACAGGATAACGAAATTGTATCTTCTCATTTTTGTAAGAATAACCAAATAACTCTAACTAAATGCCATAAATACTTAATTCTACATTTGAAAATGCACTTACTTGAAAATGAAAGAACTGAAAAAACACCATTAATCCCTGATTTATAGCATCCATTGAAAGTTGTTTTTTGCTCTCCTGTAAAATTTAGTTTTCATGACTTATCAGCTTATTCCCTGGGGTTAAAGAATTAATACTCGCAGTAACACTGTATCAACTTCCACTGATAAGCAGGGTTTGGGCTTGCGGCAAGGGCTATATTTGCACTGTACGCCATCTGGGTCAGTGTAGAACGTTGTACTCGATTTCAGCAGAGAGAATCGAGAAGGATAATTTTAGAGTTAGACCATGTACAGGTTCTTTTTTGTTTCTTAAAAAAATACTTCGCAGTAGAAACGCGCCAGTCAAAACGCTTGAAAACGACGGAGGCACTGATGAAAGAGTCTGCGGCAACTAAATGTATTTTTACTCGGGAATACTTTGTATTGTGATGGAAGACAATAGCAATCTTGAGTGAGATGAGATTTTATAGCCATGAAAACGTTTGTGGGTATTACTGCTCTTTTCTGAAGCTGGATCGTTGGAATCCAAGAAATCCATGTTGTCTTTCCAAGAAAACTAGTTTACGTTACTCCAATATAGAACAAATCGATACTGTTTACCTTCTTCCAATTAATTATCGTATCTGAGAACATCAAGATCTGTTATCGGTATTACACTTAGTTTCTCGATCAGTTTTTGCACAAAATCTCTCTCTCTCTCTTTCTCCCTTTCTCTCTATCCCTTTCTCTGTCTCTCTCTCCTCTCACTCTTCCTCTCACTTCATCACTCACTCTCGCCCTCCTGTTCTCGGTAAAAATAATATAGTGCACAAGTTCGAACCTTAGATCGGTATAATAAATTTAGCTAAAAGCAGCTTCTGCTATGAAACAGTCACGCTGCTTGGCGCAGCCCGCACGACGTTTATGCGTTCCCCATTCCGTGCTGCAGCGACCCCTGCAATCGTAATGGGACACCGAGGAGAAAAAGAGGAGGAGATGAAGCACAACAAGAAAGAAACAAAAGAAAGAGAAAGGGAAAGAGAAAGTGATAAAGAAAAGACATAAGGGTCGAGAAATGAAGGAGGGGAGAAAAAAAAAAGAGAGAAGAGAAGAGAAAAGAGGAAACCGAGAGAAGGGAAAGAGAAGGATGGAAAAGGGGAAAGATAAGAAAGAAATGGATGGAGATAGAAGTGGGATAAAAAGAAATTGATAAAGTTAAGATGACACTTCACTAAAATGTACCCCTAAAGGCAGGAGGAATAAAAGAGAAGAAATAAACAAGATAAACATTTACGTTATTAATTACATTTGAATTTATCTCATTCATAGACTTTATGGTAACTAGTAAAATTGTTTCTTTGCTAGGATATTATCACACGATAAAGTGATTAAATTCATTTCGATGTGTTTATGGACCTGAAGCGAGTTTAACGACACGAAACAGTTTATACTTCTGCGAGCCAACTCGAGGGTTGTGTAGAGTTCGTGTTTGGATATTGAATTCAATCGGTTATCAGTTTCTTTGATATCTGTCTATTTACTTTTATTTATTTATTTTACGTCAAAAACAGTTAAAACTGTGTATGACGTGCTAAGGGGAGAAGTGAATTCTGTGCACGTTTTCAAAATTCTGTGATCAATGTCCGAAGTCATATACTACTTGAATTTTGAATTAAAAAACATGCTCCCATGCAATAAAATCTATTTTAAGGATAAATAAGCAATACATATTGGGCTCTTATCCATGATGTCCTTCGTCTAGGAATAATACTTCCTGCCGCGACACCATGGAAACGATAATTTGAATACTTTTTAAAGGATTTTTAAACGATATTTTGAATAGTTTTAATAATTTGAATTGTCTGATGTTCATACAGACTGTTTCACTTTTCTTTTGTTTGTCCAATTCAGATTTTTTGAAAGCTTTGATATGGTAGAGAATCTACAATAGTTTCCGATTCCAACATTGGGATATAATGTTTTTAATCTAAATATTTACACTTGAATGTTTTATAATGTTTTTTTTAGTTTAACCTGAAGAAGGAGATACGAAACATTGTGTCAAGTAGAATGTTACAATGAATGAGGTTTTAAAAAATTCGTTATCGTTTGATTGTGTTTAAAATGAATTGGAAACCTGTTTCTTCTTAATACAATATTGATAGTCAGGACAAAATAGAAATACATTAATATTACTTGCGGCATCCAGGACGACGATGAGAAGTAGAACAAGGAGAAGGAACAGAGCGAGGAAAATGAGAAAGATATGAAGAAATTGGAGAAGGATACCAAGAAAAGGAAGCAAAAGAGGAGGAAGCAGACTAGACATAGAGAGTAAACTTTGATTACCACAATACTGTGTGTTCTGTATTCATTTAATTAATGTATTCTGGACATTATTTCTCATTTGAAATATTTTTTCCATGTACAGCGGAGTCCCGACTGCTGAGGGTTTAGACACAGCAACAGACAAATGAGTGATGTCTGCGATTGTGGCAACATCGCCTATGCGACGTGGCCGTATTTATCCTCTTGCTCTTGCAGGAGCTCGTGGTGCCGAGGATCAAGTTTGTGTGCAAAATTTTCTTGTAATTTCTAGCATGACTGTAGTACTGCCATGCAAGTTTATGCGGTTAAAAATATCCAAGAACATCTAAGAGAACCATATCTTAAATTTCCTTGGCACCACCATTTCTATAAAAGCCATAAACATCATTTAAAAATTGTCAAAAAAAACGAAACGTGTTTCATTCCTTTTAGTTTCAGCCACATCTCTCAACATAAATCTCTAGTTTTTCATTCTAGAATTCAGAGTATTCAATATCCGTTTGTGAGAATTGGATTTTAATACAGATGTAAATACTATTTTTTCATGTAGAAATTAAGGGATGTGATCTTTGTATCATTAAGAAATTCATGAAACGAATAGAAATTAAATTAGTAACTAATAAGGCCTTCATTCAAAATTTGCCCTTAGAAAAGAAGAAATTATATCAAATAAGATAAAGAACGTTTTTAATAAACACAAAGTCACTGTAGGGCACAAAACTTCTAATACCATTCAAAAACGTCATGTCAAGAGTTCCCCAATATCCTTACTGGATATGAGTGGTATTTATTTATTAAAACGTAGTAATTGCAATTCCGCATATGTATGTCAAACAGAGCGGAATTTTTTTGTGGAATTAATGAATATCTGAAATCCAGGAGACTAAAATTAGACAATTCTACATTTGCTAACCACTTAACCAAACATAATCACTCTTTCGACCTTAATACCAACTTCAAAATCATCCATTTAGAAAAAAAGGTAATAAAATTAATATTGTAGAGACTTCGGAAATTTCAAAACTTTTCAAAAACCTGACCTACTTGATCTCAATCAACAAGCTCAAGTTAAATGCAGCTCCATATTAAAATTTGAGGTGAATACCAGAATATGAAAGTTTAGGACGCGGTAGAATGTAGGTATTGTAATGGCTTAAAGGCCTTCGGCCCAGCCACTTAGCATCACGTTTCCTAATTTGTATGTAATAATTACCTATTAAATAAATAAATATTAAAATTATTCATTGACTATCTTTTCCACTTTTCAATTTCCCCTATTCAGTCCCAGTACTGCACAAGCTGGCGCCGATTTTATTTCCACAAGTTTAATCCGCAATACTTTGGTACGTATCCAATTTCTACACATTTTAAATTGTTCAATTTTTGTATTTTATCCATTTCTATTCGTATACTTAATTCAGTTTCATTACATATGTTAATTAAATTTGATTCGATAATTTTCCGCTCTGTAGTGCCACTGAAGATGAAATGAGATTACCAAAACATGTCATATTTGGAAAATTATTAGAAGTAATAAATACTTTTAAAGAACTTTTTGTAAGATCACTCTTGAATCCTTACTAATCATTATAGAATATCACAATATCTCCGCTGCCACCAAGAAATTTATTTTATTACTGTAACTTTTTTGAAGAAGGCTGCCGGAATAAGCATTCAAAAATGTAAAGGGAAAGGCGTTGACCCGAACTTTTTACTTTGAGAAGTTACAACTGTTTAACAAGATTGAATTTGAATAGTTTGACTAGTTACAATATATTTTCAACTGACGTATTGTTTTGATAGATCTCTCCCGTAATTGTGTAGTACGGCTCCTTCACTGACTTACACTAGCGAGTGCCAATAAAACATTCATGATATGCAGTCCAGCATTTAGTAATGGAAGGGAATGCCGATTCTGCCTCTCCCTTTTGTAATTTCCATATAGGATTACATCGGCAATATCGTGTAAACCTCTATTTCATTTGTTCGATTTTTCCACCAGGGCGATTCGTAATACTGCAATATTGAATGGTATATTTCGCATCAACGATAATGTGATGAACAGATCACAGCTATTAGCATTCATAAAAAAATCGGGCATGTCAATACACCCGGAGATTAACCAGTTCTGTTTCACTTTTTGTAACGCGATTGCATTAGTATGCGAGTGGTACCGGCACAAGCGTTTGCCGATATGCTCCATAAGGGCTTTTGAATATGCATTAGTAGTCAATGTAAGACCAAAAGAGCAATAAACGCAAGGTGAGTCCAGGTTTAATATAAAGACAATGTTTAGCAACACAGTAAGTTTTTCTAAACTCTAAAATGGCTATTTCGATATAATTTACAAGAAGACGAGCATCATGTCAAAAAAAACAGAAACACAAATTTCCTTAAGAACAAAATTGTATTGTCATTTATGAACATGTCGAACACCAAGTATACACATGGTGCATTTTATATAATTGATTTTTAATAGTTACATACATGGGAGTTAGTTAATATTACAAATGTGTGGGAAAAAGGGTGAGGAGAAAAAGAGATAGTGCATAACAAATCGAAAGAGTATATGTTTTGTAATAAAATTTGCCATTTTTAAGACTTGTAATTTTCAGAAAATGTACATATCTGACAATAATACATGTCTCATAAGTGTCACCAACTCTCTCCCAGAAACATGTGTTCAGTGAAACCTCTATAGTCTACCACTGTTAGTTCTATTGAAAAACAGTGGTGCTTAAATGGATGGCGCTTAATAGGGGGCACCTATTTTAACAGAAAAGGGTCTAGAAATAGAATGCTTAGGAAAGTACGAATATTTTATTCGAATGAACATATTTATAGACTTTTAATAGATGTGCACAAATTATGAGAAAAAAACATTTTGAAGTTTTATTTTGCCTATTTTGACGCACTAAATCACTTTTTATGCATATTTACTATCTTTTTAAATGTATTTTTAATGTTTATTAATATGTCCTTCTTCCCTTGGTTAAAATATACGTTTAAATCATTTAATATTGTCACTTGTCGTCTACTGATAACGAATCGCCATTTTCTTGCGAAGACTGAATATGTTATAGTATATGTGATAGCATGACACATGCTGTAGCAACTCAAAAGCTCACTTTTCTCTCACTCCTTCACACAATTAAAATCAAACGTTTGGCGTTGGGTGAGCGCTTGTCATAAATTCTGAATGCCACCCAAACAATGTGTGTTAGGAAAAAAATCGATAACCCTGACTTTGCCATTGATAATTTTTCATACGAGATGTTCTTCCAGGAAAGTATGGAAGGTCATGTTAATTCAAAAAATGAAGTTTTAAATCACTTTCATATCTGTCGTAATATAAGAAGAAATGAAACCGAAATGGAGCGAGCAGTTGGACACATTATCAGTGGCCACGTATTGTTCATTTCCAGAATACCACCCGCCCCGATTTTCACGAGGATTGGAGCTTAGGCACAGGACTTATCGCGCGAATGCCGTTTACAAAGTCACCAATTTTAATTTTATCTTCAGAAAAGTCAGTGTACTATGTTTTTACAAGTTCCCAGAAAGTGGTCTTTTAAAAGGGGTAAACTAAGAATATTCCTATAAAGAGGCTGGTCGGTAGTCGGGGAGATGGATGGTTTGTTGACAGGTTTACCTATAATATATGTTTTTTAGTAACCATTCCAAGGAAAATCGGTCGTTTGGAGGAGTGGTCGTTAAATAGGGGAGGTCTTTCTGGAAGCGTTCACGATATAAAGATTATTCCCATCGAAAATTATTGGGTTCGAAAGTATAATACTCATAGGATAAAACATTATTTATAATAAAGACGAAAAAATTCTATTAAATAAAAGCGTTTTTAAAAATTGCCTTGTACATTATTCTAATTTCTAAAATTACTCCAGGGTTCTTTCATCTAAAACTACATTTACATTTGTAACTTCAACCAAAGTTTGATTCTTGGGCTTGCTAGTTTCCGTATATTTTCCACTTCTCTTCGTCAGTAGCCTCACGTTCTTTTGGCACAGCCTCACGTGTGAGCGCGAGAATTTTCCCATCATGTTCAACCTATAGACTGACACACTCGCAACATCAATACCTGCCCTATCTCGCTCTCCTCTCGACCACCGAGAGCAACGATTCGACGTTAGCATCACGTAGCCGTCGCTTCAACTAGGCGTTGCGAGGTGGCTCGCAACACAATTATTGGTCCCTATAACGACAGAAACAGCTCATAATGGCAGAAAGTGGGCAGTTTAGCACCGTTGATGGACTTCATTAGTGGCATTTTCCGCGTCTATTGGGTGTGCAATGAAGATTGCATCCAAATGACTAATTGAAACGAAATTAGTAAACAATTAACACCTGTATCTCCGCATTATCCCGCTAGTTAAACGGGTAGAGTGATATCGATGGCATTCCTTTGTACAGGCCATTATTGCGTTTACACTTCTATCTCCTTCTTGTGTACGTACGAATAATATGAATACTGATACTAGTAATTTTGCAATATATTACACAATAAAAATAAATTATTAATGGAAAAGTGCATTTATTATTCCTCTAATTTAGTTTACCTTTCAGAAAATCCTATTAAAAATGTTTACTGTTTTGTTTGTGTGTACGTACAATACATTATTTCGCAATGGCTATTAAATATTCACAACGTTGATACTCGGTACCTATTCTTTCTCGATTATTTCCTTTTTTAATATTCCACCAATTACAGAAGTTAGTAAATACATCAATATGTTTAGTTTGTATTTGCATTTTCACGAATCTCACTGCATATTCATAATTCTTTCATCATTTTATGGCATTTTTCCTTTTACTGTTTTTAATATTAAATAAAAAGAACTTGCGGAATCAGAAAAAACCTACATTTAGTGACAAAAAGCAACAATTCATCGAGTTGCACCATAAACGCACGGAAATTTAACTAAACACAAAAACGATCGACAAGGGGGTCAACCCTTCAGATTTTTGTCTGAATTATATCTGTTCCTTAAATATGGATCTTTAGATAAATTCATGTTCAATATTTTGATAATATGAGTTGTTTTCGTGTAGTTTGGCGCGAAATATAGGCGTTAAAAAAATTAAATTTTTTCTCAAAAATCTCTCCAAATTTTTTCTTAAAATGTTTTCCACGGATAGAAGACGGTTGCTTAAAAGAAGGGCGCGGTTCTCATTCTCATTGAACTCTATGAATTTGCGCAAATTACAAATTTAGAAATATTACGAGAACGTATGGGGCTGTTTGAGCACCACTAATTATCTCATTCATTACAGTCATCTCATGTATTTTTTAATCGTTTATAACTAGAAAAAAATGTTTTTCGAAAAAATAATTCATTTTGCAGAAGCAAATAAAGTATCATTGTACCCCACACCATGTAAAATATTGTCGAAAGTTTTTATATAACTATTTTTTCTTTGTACTTATAGCTAATTGTGAATTGCATTTATGTTAAGAATTCCGTGAATTAAATATTTTTATAATAGTTTGTTTGAAAATAAAAAGAACGTGGAATTTATTGCATTTTACATTAATGTGTCCCTCCATCCTATAACTATATCATAGCGCGTAAAAGATCAAGTGGTGCTACGACAACACATTTCGCATTATTTCTAACATTTGCAATTTTGAGAAAACACAGAGAGTGAAATTGAGAAAATGGACCTGCGCCATTTTAAGCGTCTTCTTCATTATTAGAGCAAAACTTCAAGGAATATTTGAAGACTTTTTTAGGAAAAAATATAAATTCCCTTTGTTTCTAGCAAAAATTATGAAAAAAATATTTTTTTCAAAATATTGTGCATGGCCTTATTTAACGATCTATTTTTTTAATACATTACATTTAAGAATAATCTCTATCATCGATATAGTGTCGAAGTTCTCTTGCAATGTTCATTCATTTCGATTTGCGAAACTTGCAATTTTAATTCGTTGCAATTTTTGAAAATGTTGAAAGTTCCCCCTAAAATTTTTAAGGGGTTAAAAAGGACCTACGCCATTTTTATAAGTGTTCTTTGTTCTATTTGAGGGAAGAATTTAAAGAAAATGTTTTGTGACTTTTCGAGAAATTAATTGTTCGTCTGTAATCGTCTGTATTTCGCAAAATTACGCGACTCTGTTTCTCTTGCTCAAATACAAAATTGTACAGATGACCTCGGTCCGATACAAAGTGTATCCGTACTACAACACATATTTTCTCGCAATTTTAGAAAATTCAGAGATGCCAATTTTTTTAGTATTTCACTCCATCTGAGAAGAACGTTTAATGAAAGCAATCCGGAGCCATTTCTGAGAAAATTTGATAATGTTGAGGCTTCGTGTAATGTATCCCTATAAATCAAAATCACCGTTTCAAACTCACACGAGCCCCGAGCTTGGCCGAATCGATTAGGGAATATCAATTTACAGGTTAGGTCACAAAACAAACAGACGCCTAACCTATAAATTTGTTGAATTTTAAATATTCTCTGCATTTATGGCCTTAATCTATTAAGAAAAATTGATTTCAGTGAAATAATCGATAAGTGGTTTGATTAATTTAATTCAGAAAGTAAATGAAAGCATCATAGGATCAAAGGATTTGGTACTTAAAGATTTACTACAAGGATTAAAACGAAACTCTATCCCCTACTACAAAGATTTTGAAACTCAAAATGCACTATTTCATTCGGTTAATATTGCCATAAAAAACTCGAGAGTTGAACATCATAAAAGTTGGATCGCAAATCATAAAAGTATGATTCAATTCCCGGAGAGATATTAATATTTAATATATATTTATAAAATCTTTACAAAGACATTAAAGATAAATTCTAAGTATAATACATTTTATCTCGTCATTTAAATCTGAATGTGCTGAAAAAATTATTTTACTACATTCGTGGCATCGGTGGGGCTACCGATCATCCTTCTTTCGATTTCACGCAGATTAAATAGTACTACATTCTAGGGAAGCATCCTACCAATAGTTTTACTGAAAACTGAAATACAAAAGACTATCAGAGAGCACTTTTTGATAAATCCCTTATATGGTGATACATCTTTAACCCAGAATGCAACAAAATGCGACAGGAATATTGAAAATGATAATAGAACTTAGAATGAAACAATTCATTCGACATTCATAGACTATTTTAATGACAATGAAATTGATACAGGGGCTACTTTGGAAGAAGATGCAACAATGATCAAAAAGTAATGTACTTCAGATTCCACACCAACCACCCCCCCCATCTCGGTCAGGTTTTTGTCCAATTTCCCTGATCCATTGATGGCCCCTTGTTTTGCTTCTGGACATAATTCACTATGCACACGTTTTGTTAAGCTGTCATTTTGCTTGTAGTGGTAGGAGTAGATCCAGGGATGTGTTACTACTTTGTTAGCAAAGAAAAAATCAAATCTGCAGTTCGTTATATAAATAAAATTTTTATAACTAGGGAGCAAAAACGTCTATTTTTTCGAATTTTGCTAATCTCGCGATTTTTCATTTTATTTTTTTTTTATTATTTTTATTTTTGTTTATTTTATTTTTTGACTTTTATTTATCTTTCAATTATTTATAATTAAAATGTTGAGAAGGAATTCTGGAGTTCACGATAACGTGCGCAGATGGTACTTCTCCCCCATACGTCCCATAGTTTTTACTGTTTTCACTAAAAAATCAAATACCTTTCTTCAAATGGACAATACAGTATCACGGTCCTGATAGCAAGTATTGTAAAATTCTGTGCAATATACGATAAACAAAACTTAAAAAAACAACATATTAAAGAGTGTGTCGTAGTGACCTCGGACTGAAGGGTCGCGGGTTCGAATACCGCCTCGGGCATGGTTGTATTTGTGTTCGTCCTTTCAGCCCTTATCATCACCATATCGTTTCATCTTCACAGTTACCATACCGTTAAACACAAAAAATGGTCGCTAATGACCTAGATGTTGATGCGACCTTAAATAACCAATTAAAAAAGCTAGCTCAATATTTTAAAAATACAAATGATAAAATAGAAATGAATACATTTCATTCTCTCGTGCACTTTCATAAAAACTGCATTGTAATAACTTCAACCGATCAAAAACTGCAGCAGGTGCTGAAGTTACGTGACTCACCTATACACGAAAATCGTAGAAAAGCCACCTTTAAACGCCGCCCCCCTCCTTACCTCCGGCTCTCCCACCACACTTAAGGATTTTAGTACAATCTGCGATAGGTACCAACAACAATCATCCCAAGTTTCAAAACTTCGGGATTTTTTCACTCATTTTGTCTAATTTGACTGGGCTAACTGTGTAGTAGTGACTGTCGTTTCGATCAACATTGTGGGCTTCCTATGAGCATACTTGAGGCGTTACCTCAGAGCTCGGTACGCTCATCATGAGGAATGCCACAATACTTATTTTTATTTTATTTATTTATTTTACGTCAAAAAAAAACAGTTAAAAACTGCGTATGACGTGCTATGGGGAAAAGTGAATTGTGTGCACATTTTCAAAATTCTGCGATCCCTACACCAAGTCATATACTACTTAAATTTTGAATTTTTGAAAGGGAGAAAAAAACAAAAAACTCCCATGTAATAAACTATTTTCAAGGATAAACAGCAATAAATTTTGAATTTTGAAAGGGAGAAAAAAAAAAAACTCCCATGTAATAAAATCCATTTTCAAGGATAAATAAGCAATAAATTTTGAATTTTGAAAGGGAGAAAAAAACAACAAAAAAACTCCCATGTAATAAAATCTATTTTCAAAGAAAATAAGCAATAAATTTTGGCTCTTATTACTTCCTGTCGCGACAACATGGAAACGATAATTTGAATAATTGTATTTCCCACTGAATTCTAGAAGACGTGCACAGAAATGAAGTTACATTTATGTCCAGAAGCAAAACAAGGGGCCATCTCAGCATTTGCTCAATGGATCAGGGAAACTGGACGAAAAACCTGACGTTGCCCAAATACGTTGCCCAAAACGTCAGCCACAACGACACACGACAGACGGGGCTCTTCCCGGACATCCTTGCAGTTGTACTGATCTGACTCACCAGCTGTACTACCAAGAGTACATTCGGATATCGATTGCAATCTTTTCTTTCATTAGCAGTCATGCATATGGGGCGAGGCGACTGCATTGTGTTATTTCCGGGCCCTCGACATTGCGTTAGAGTCCGAGCTGCCGCGACGGGCCCCTACCACGCAAGCGCGCATGCACGTGCTTGAACAAGAGGTGGATCTCAGAGCCAGGGGGAAACTCTCTCCTCTTCCTGAGAGAAGTTTCAGAACTCGCGCATGCGCACACGGATTTCCCGCCTTCTGCTAGAGAATTCTAACGGCTGGCTGCTCTGATCGGTAATTTTTCGTGGTTTCTCCAATCAACACCAGGCGAATACTTGAGCAGTTCCCTGCCAAAACGGCCACGGACCGCGCGCGATCTTTCCTTCCTCTTCCTTATTCTCCCCCTTTACTTACGCACACAATTCCATTCACTACACTACAGTGGCGTGCATTCCAGGTAAGCTAGGTATGCTGCGCCTACCCAGGAGAAAAGACAGATAAATGTAATTATTATATTTGAAATGACCACTCTCGCCATAGAGAACCAAGCTTGATTTTTAAAATTCTGCCGAGTACACTGGCACGCGTAGGCGCGCGGCCCTTCAATGAGCATACACCGCTGTTGCTGACGAAGACAGAAAGCGGTTGAAAGAGACGGAGGTAGTAGGCACCGCAACCCGGCCCGACCTGAGCATGACGTTGTTCTCCATCTAAATACATTAGGCGGTTCGCGCATGCGCTCTTGACTTTCTCGAAGCTCCATTTGGTTGTATGCAGCACGCTGGTAAGCGCCGCCACCCGGGTCCAGCCCGGGTCCACTGCCGCGGCACGCTCGGCCGAGGCTGGCTCTGAATTGAGCTTGCAGATGTGTTCGCATGCGTACGAGCCGACACACTGGTATAAGCGCCGCCTGCCACGTAATGCAACGGTCTTTCTCTTGGGATTTATTTGATCTGGGCGAGTTATTCACACTGTGCATATTATTTTTGTGTGCACTGTCTTTTTGTGCTACATAACGATAAGATACTGTGCTATGGCAGAAAATACATTTATAATTGAGGATATAAAAAAAATATATTCAGTTGTACTTTTGTGGAAAAAGGAAATTATTCATATAGGAAGGCCTGTTCCAGAACATGTCTTCATGTGTTTGCGCAAAGAAAAGGGAAGGGAGCATGTCCGCTACTTTAACCCCTCAAAATATGAAAACACCAATTGGTTCATAGGAAACAGGAAACTAATAATTTATTTTGCTGTGCCATGATCAGTGTTTTCCCATTTCGTAATGTGAGGAATAAAGAGCGCTATAACAATTTGCACAATCCCTCAAAAACAATCACAAAAATGTCAATAACAGAGTCATTTGTGTCCACTTATTGAGCTGGCCAGTTTTAAAGTGTCAGCATTGAAACTTAAATTGATCTATCAGATGAAACGCAACATAATTACTAAGAACGAATAGAATTACATTAAAATGCCCATTAAGATGCCGATTTTTTTTTTCAATGCAGAAATTACGTTTCAGAAGGCTTCGTAAAAATGAGTTGGTTAGCAAAGGCTACGTTAATCGAACTTCTAAATTTGTTGAGTAAGTATGTTACGATCTTAACACAATACTTAAAATTTGCCAAAACATTTAAAGGCACTTCTAACAGAATTCAGAATGATTTGATTTTTGCAATTAGTAATTTCTTGAGTAGATCTATTAAAGAAAACATTTCCATGTCCAGCATGTTATAATTGTTTTAGATGAAAATAAATATAGATAATATAGATAAATCTAGCTAAAATGTAGTCATTGATCAGATGCTATGTTGTGGAGGAGAGGGCAGTGTGAAGAAAGCTTCTTAAGAGTCGTGAGTGTTGCCACATAAGCACGAATAATAGTTTCTCTTATACGGGATACGTTTATTACGTTCCGAAAGATAACTAACGAGTATTTACGACGTGTGAAGCGTTCAAAAGGCAGAGGTTAATAAGTGACTTTTGGTTCAGTGAAAATTGTGGGCGTGTATGGGGAGAATTTGTTATTTACAGAGCTTACCCAGAGAAATTGGTCACCGCACGCCCCTGCTACACTATCACATATGCAAGCCTCCTGTCTTCGACCTATGTGATGAACATAAAACATTCTTGAGTCTCTCCAACGCTTCGCTACGCGCGTGGAAGTTTTATGACAAAGCCTCGGCCTTCCGCGTACGCGAATAATATAAAACATCATTGAGCCGGTGCAACGCAGTAGTCATTCCAAATTCATATAATAAACAGAATGTTCTATACTGCGGTTTTTTCATAGCTGGACTTCAATGTCACTGAAGGTCCGTCACCACGGTAGCATTTAGACACGGTTTAACGCGTCTTTTCCAGCAGTGCCGCTTTGTGTCGCATGCTCGCGACCGTATCAAGCAGTGCCGCAGATGAAGCGACTCTAGCGGCACTACTGAGAAAGACGCGAAAAACCGTGCCTAAATACTACCGTGGTGACGGGCCTTCAGTGACCTTGAAGTCCAGCTATGAAAACAAACGCAGTGTAGTCCCCACTCGTTCTTCGCTTTCGTTCACGTATCTCGCGGCGACGGAGTCGGCTCGTTTCGTTAAGCAAAGTGACTCCAATAATTAATTTAATTTTCAGTGAAAGAAATTTTGACAACCCGCAAAAAATTCGGGGGAGGGTGGGCATCAGCCTCCGAAGTCTCTTCGCTTCCTCTCTTACCCCCCCCCCACCACCACCACCACTTTGTGTCAGCATTCTTCCTATATATTTCCACCATGGACGATATAAAAGTTAATTACGGCAATAGTGTATTCTCTTCCTCCGCTGTCAACTTCTTGCTTTCCAAGAATTGGAGTTGGTAAGCCCGAAGTGTGATGTGTGTGCCAAGCACTTGGAGTAACTACGAATAGACAATAGTACGTGTTAACTCTTATTGGGTACTGTAATGGTCAAATTTTATTCGCCGAATTATATTCTTTCAATACAGTTATCTTGACATTAATGAGATTAATGTCATTAATTAATTCAGCTGGCAACACTGTGAAATTAATGAGATTAATTAATTCAGCTGGCAACACTGAATCGCTTTGGTAATTCGTTGGTAAACGTTTTGTCATAGAATCACATCTATTCATACATGGTTTTGCTGTATATGTAATTTGATAGTTTCGTAATAATTTAAAGTTTTTCGAATTGAAGTTCTTTGATAGTATATGTTAGCAAATGATGATGCACTGAGACTTAAGGTAATGCTGTATAATACTAGTCATATTGTTTTGTATAAAAATAATTGAAATTAATAGAGTGCTAGTTTGGTATATGGAATCTATTCCTGATGCATGTACGCTCGTGTTTCAGATTTTTTGTTAAAAATAGCTGTCAATTGAAGCAGTCGTTCCTAGGAGGGATTGAAGACAAATCAAGATTTCTTTCTCTAAATGAGTATCTTAACAACTCAACATAACCTCTGTATTGTGTTGATAAGATTTTAAAAAGTTTAGGTAGTGAACAGTCAGGAACACATGTTTGTTAGAAAGAAATGTCTTTCTGATAGTTCAAGAATGTCAATTTGCAATAATGATTTGTACGTGTTAACGCACACATGCTCCCATTCAAAAGCAGTGAGCAAAACTTCAGATATTTTGTGCACTAATCATGTTGCATTCTTGTGTAATGAATTTTCAAAACTGTACAATCTGAACAAAGGGCGTTTATTGGAAATGAAATTTTTGCGAGGTAGCAGCCCTCTTCAATTTTGGTTAGGAGGTTGTTCTACCAATCATTTACTCCAGATTTATCTTCAAAGACTGAAGCAAAAAATGATTCAAGGATTTCTTCAGCCTGTAGACACTAATCTCAAAATCGGAGAGTTAATCATTTGCAGAACCAATGCAAAATCAATTTTTAGAGGGTGTATCTTGAATCAAGATAATCAAACTATAACTCTTATTAATATTGATACTGGTGCATTACACATTGTCACAACACAAGATTGTTGGAAGATTGATGGCACCTTTTTTTCTGTACCACCTCAAGCAATTTGCTGCAAATTGTGGCAAGTGCCAGATTGTATAAAATGGAGTCGTTCCCTGGAAAACATATTTACAAAGTTAACTGAGTGTTACCTAACTGTAGTCCTTAAAGATGTTCTGTTTGAGGGCGCATTTCCCTACTTTATTGTCGATATCAACATGACATACAGAAAGGGATTTACTGCTAATTTGAGTGTTTGGACTAAATTCGTTCTGAATCGTCTTCATATTGCAGAAATGTTTAACTTCTCCCACGGCGAAACTTTATTTTATGATTTAGATATATGTGTGGATCATGATGAGGAAAAAAGTGCATTCCATAGAACAAATTCTGTTGAGACAGACTCTAGGAAACTAGTTCAAAATTTCAGAAGTGGTCAGAGTATCATCCACACAGTGTTGTACTGCCCAGTGAAAAAGGGCACTGTATTTTGGACATCACTTGCCTTGAAAGTAGGAACTCCTTGGAGTTTTTATTTAAATCTTGAGCCCCTGAAATCTATTGAAAGTTTAAAGAGGGTTATTACTGAGAAAGGTAATAGAGGTCTATTAAATCGTTTCTCAATAATGCCAGAGGTTGGTGATATTGCCATTGGGAAATGTAAGGATACATTTTCTCGAATTCGTGTCACTGGCATTTTAAGATTCAGTAACATGGGGAATATAACCGTCATAGACATAGATGATGGAACTAAAAGAATTTTGTGGGCAAAAGATTTATGGGTGTTAGATGAAGAATTTCTATCACCCCCAGCTTTAGCCTTAAATTGTGCATTGTCAAAATACATGCGCAAACCATTTTATTGGAATGACAATTTACAACTACTGTTTAAAGAACTAATGACCAAGGGTGTAATGAAAGTAGAAGTGTCTGATATGCATTATGTTTCTGGAAGTTACAGATATATTGTGGATATTAAAGTTTTTGCTGACCGTGAATATGATGTAACAGAATATATAATGGTTAAGTACAAGCAGTATGTAAATAAATACAAAAAGAATTCTTTTGCCTTCATTAATAAAATGCAGTAACCAAATTAAGAGTTTCATTTATATGACCTTTTATAAATGTTTATATTTTATACATTTTTATATTTTTATTGAATTTAATACATGTTAATGTAAGTTGTAAGTGATATGCATTAAACTGTATTAGTTAATGTTAAAGTAGACAATGGTATTATTTGTGTTACATAATGAACTATGACTTCTAAAATATTACGTCTGAGTTTTTGTTCACGGATATTTAAATAAATTATTTGGAAGCTATTATAAGTGTCATTTCACTCAAAATTGTTTGTTTTTTCTAAAATTCTTCTTAAAATATTGTGTATTCATGAAAATCTTTGAAATTCAATTTAGTTCTATTGTATTTGTATGTGCCTCAGAGTAGAGAACACTTTTAACCAAAAGGTGAGGAAGTAAAGTAAGCCCTATGTTTCCTTCTCTACTTGACCCAGATTTAATGGCCAAAAATGAACATGAATATCTCATATCAAACTAAGCACAAACTTCGATGATATGAATTGAAAATTGTATCTGAAAATTCAATCAAAATGTGATTTCTCACTTATGTAAACTTATTTTTAAATTGCCAAAAGAAATCTTAATGATACAAAATCATGTTATGCTTGTGTAATGAAATGAAATTTAAAAAAAATAAAGTTTTATTTTAAAGGTTTTCAACTATTATTTCATAGTTCATTGTAGGTATACATGTAATTTTTATTAATGTGAACAGATTTCTGATGCTTTAATATTACAATATTAAAATTTTTCCTTTCCAACATTGTAAACATTGTTATATGAAGAAAAACAAATATTTAAATGTATTTAGTTGTACTTTTTTTTTTTTAATATGTAAATCAAGTTTGCTAAAGATATTTCTTCACAGTAATTATGTGAAACCAGTAAAATATTTTGTAAACAAATTTTTATTGTTATTCTTGTTTCTCTTAAACACTGAGCATTCAGTGTATAATGTTTCTGAGATCATATTGTGTGTTGGTAAATAATTAACAATTTATTTATTTTTTATACATCTTAAAGTTCAAAAGTAAATGTAGGGAAAAATAACTTGTACTTATGTATTATTTTTGAAAATTAAATTCTTTCAGAAATATTAGTTGAAGTGAAGTTCTTATGAAAAGTTAATCCTAATTTCAAGGTTATCAGCTTAAACAAAAGTTAGGGAAAAAAAAAAAAAAAAGATTTGTGAAAAAATAGAAAAGTTTCCTAAAATATATTTGACAAACTATTTGTATAAGCAATATTAAATATATTATGTTATGTTATATTTATTATAATTATAAGAGTAGTCTGGAACAAGAAGGATCTTAAGAATGCGAATATCTAAATCTATATTAAAGTTCCAAATGCTCTGCTAGTTGACTTAAACATTTTTCAGTCTACTTTCAAAAATGCCTATGTAATGTGTGATACATATTGTAAGTTCTAGAAAAGTTGGGAAACTGTGCTTTGAATAGGATTTTGTGTAATGACAGGATAACATGGAAGTATTGGTATTCTGAGTAATTGCACTGAGAAAAACTGTCTTGTAAAAATTAAAAAAAAAAAAAAAAAAGTGAAATAAAATATAAAACAAAACCAGATTCAGTGATTTTAATTGTGGATTGGAATGCCAGGCAGAAGGTACCAGCTCCCCATTGCATCCATAAATTATGTAATGCAAATTTGAGACATTCTGAATATCCTCTCCCTGTTGTAACATACCCTTGAACATGTTACATTATGAATTATGATTTCTAAAATATTGCAAATGATTTTCTGTTTTCAGATATTTAAATAAATTATTTGGAAACTATTTTATGTGTCATTGCACTCAAAATTATTTGTTTTTTTAATATTTTTCTTCTTAAAATATTATGTATTCTTGAAAGTCTTTGAAATTTAATCTAGGTCTATTGTATTTGTATGTGCGTAACGCTTTGCAACCCCACCACAAATTATATAACAATGAAAACAATTAGTATTCATTTTCTGTTATGTATTAAAATTACTGACTATTAAAGTGAGAATTAATTGGCGATGCTGACTGCACCTAATAAGATTGGGGGACAATTTTTGCATGTATGAAGGAAACATTGCCGAGAAAATTTCTGACTAGTGCACATATGGAGGACACATGGGTCAGAATGTACTATGTCAATTCAATTGTATTCTGGAATAAACTATTGATTGGTTTGGAATATTTTCTTATTTGATTTGATTTATTTTATTTGGTCAAAAGAACAGTAAAAAGTGTATGACTTATGGAGAGATGTTTATCGGCACACATTTCCTTGTGTACCAGAATCCCTTCCCAACATTCATAATTATAATCCAAGATTCAAACAATATACCATTGATGAAAATAGATTTTCAATTATTGAAAACATTTATACAACATAGCTTTTCAATTGATTTATAGGTTCTGTGCAAAAAAGTATATTTTATGACATGACTCCGTCAATCTTGAAAATATTTTGTTTGGCAACAAACACTCTGAAAATGTAAGACTACTTGTGATCACCCCTACATTCTTTAACTTTTTTGCCATCATATAAACGTTTCTACAAATTCTAAAACTGTGAGTATATATAAGATATATAGAACGAAAGATAAATAGAATTCATTAAATATTAATTTTATATCATGCTATTGAAGGCACACAACAATAAAAAACTTTTTTCACCTCAATTACTTGAAAAACAATCTTTGTAAATTTATCAAAATCAGCAATATTATTGCATTCAGAATGTTCTTGAAGCTAATAAATTTTCTTGATATCTTTAAAAGAACAAAAATTATCATTAAAAATACTCACCAAGAGCTGAAAGAGTAATAACGAATATTGTAGTGGAAACATTAATGTTGTTATGAATGTTTGTAACGATTAATGTTTATAGCAGTATGCAACCCGCTATAAACATTCATTGTTACAGTGGCTCTGTTTGCGAGGTGGCTGATTAGTCCAGTCAAATTGTGTTTCTACTAGGAAAGTTTTGGAGTAGTTTTGATTTCTTCCTATCTATATGTTTCTTGTGATGCTGAATCCGAATCGGAGGTTTGCTAACAAAATTTTGTGACACAGAATTGAAAAAATGCAAAAAAAGATTTTTAAAACTCTCGTTTTTGTCGTTTTTTGCTCATAACTCGGAACCGGGGAGGTAACTGCCCCCCTCCCCAATGATGGAACATTTTTTAAAATATTTCATTTCGCGAATATTAAAATCTATATCATAAACGATTTACTTTTTTCTGTATTTTGAGAAGAAATTTAATAATATTTAAGCGAACAATAATTGATTAAGCTGAGCTAATAAGATACATTAAAATTGGTGAAATTTAGCTCCATTATGAAACGCGCGGGATCTTGTTAAGCGTTACTGTGAATATCCCATATTAATAAATCATATTTCAATTATACTGCTTTGAAACGCTATTTACTAAGAAATTTAACAGTTTCGTGCTTAAGATCACAAGTCATAACACTCGAATTAACATATATTACAATTAAATAAATTCGTTCCATTACAAATTGAGTAGCTTTCATAAATATTTCAAATGCCGAAAAATCAGTGCTTCTCACGAAACAATGTTTCGTGGGTCCGCGGTGCGAAAAAATCATGTTTTTTTATTTCAGCATTCCTTGTAATTTACGGAAGCATAGTCGGTAAACTGAAAACTTTAGGACGTTGTCCATATAGTAAAACGATTTTCTTTAACAGATCTTCAAAGGAAGAAGAAGTTTGTCAACGGTGCGAAACGTACGGATTCAAACAATGCACTAACTAGACCGACTAACTTTTCTGAGATTCGACAGTTCTAGCGTGAACATACGGTGTGTTAGAGACCGAAAACTGCGCGTTTATAATTTTTGGAAAAATGAGAAAGTGAAAATATACGAAAGATGTTGAGTAAAACGGTTTATTTTATTATCTATTGTAAGTAAGTTTCTCCATTATAATGTGTGATATGTGACTAATGCACGATATTTGTTTGATGCCAAATGTACACTGAGAAAAAAGCGAACCTGTTATCTCAACTGAATATTTTCTGTTATATTCAAACTTATCGTAATAATTTCATTTTTCTGTCATTATAAACGCAAATCATAGTGTCAATTCCATTTTTGCAATAAACAAAATGTTTTTGACAACAGGAATTTTCAAGATTTTCAAATTTACAATAAACACTAAAATAAATGCACATTACTGAAGCCATTTTCAAAGGGTTTTTAAAGCAAATGTGATTGAAAGACGGGGAAGTAGTAAAAATTGTTTTTATTTCTTTAACTACAGCTCAGCAATCAAAACTACTGGCGTTGCAGAATGGCACAAAGTCTGTGCCACAGACCTTCCTGTGCTTGTTAGTTTTCTAATTTCTTTAATCTGTGCCAGCTTAATAATCTTGTCCGCATCCTCTTGCCAGCTGCATTCCATCGCCACGCAAAGTACATTTTTTTATAGACATTTTTCGGCTTCTTAATGGTAGAACTGAAATATTATTTTAAGAATATTAAAGAAGAGTAAAATTCGTCATATAAAGAAAATATTGTTGGAAACTTTAGAGCCATTTTAAAGAAAATAGCGTTTAAGCGTTACTGTAAATGCGAAAGTTGAAACTCTTTCACAAGGAATCTTTTGAGTTTCCGAAAAACTTCTTTGGAAGTCATTTGAAACTCTTCCACTCACAAATGTAACAAATGTAATGTAGCACTACACAAATTGCTGCAAATATGCATACTAAAGTCGTGAGTGATATTTACAAAAAAAATGTTTACTAAAAAGCAAAAGTATATAGCAAAATGAATTTTATGTCATCTTAAACTGTGTATTTAGTACTATCCGTACGAAAAGCTTGAAGAAAAAATTTGAAGCCGCTTTCGGTTGATTTGATTTGATTTTTTCGTGTTTCCGGGCACGTCAACTGCTTTGCTCATTAGTCCCCTTAGTGTAGTGCATGTTTTTTTCTCGAGAGGTGCGCTGTGATTTTCCACCGCTGGATGGAGAGATCCGGCGCCGACCTACCGTCGGCTAGTTGGGTTTCCCCCTAACCAGGACTCTCCCACCAGCGGGGCACCGCCCCAGCCGGGACAAGCTCTAATCTCCCGATCGGCCTCCCGGAATATGTTGTAGTGTAGTGAATGTTAGTGTATGTGTGTAAGGGGAGAGGACAGACAGATCGCGCGCGGTCCATGGCCCGTTTGTTAGGGTACTGCTCCGGCATTCTTCTGGTGTTGATCGGAGAAACCACGGAAAACTACCGATCAGAGCAGCCGGCCTCTAGAATTCTCCTCCGAATGGCGACTGAATTCGACCTAGCTGAAAAGCTAATGTCGAAAATTCTGCCACCATCAGGGCTCGAACCTAGGACCTCCCGGTCAAAGGCGCTGCAGTGACATCAGTTGATGCACTGAGCTACCACCCCCGGTTCCGTTTTGGAGAAATTGGCTCTGAGTTGATGCGCTGAGCTACCGCTCCCGGCCCCGTTTTGGAGAAAATGGCATTTGAGCGTTTCTGAAAATGCGAAATTTTAACCTCGTTTACACAGAATACTTTTGAGTTTTCGAGGAAATTTATATGACATTATTTAAAGCACGTTTACTCGTAAATTAAATAATGTGAACAAATCGCCGCTAATGAAAATATTATCAACGCGAGAGACAAGTAAAAAAGTATTTAAAAAAACAAAAGAAAGTCGTGAGCAATATGGCGTTTATGTCATTTCATAGAGTATGTAGCTTTATTCTTACCAAAAGATTCCAGAAAAAATTTGGAGCCGTTTTTATGAAAATCTTTTATGTTATTTTAACTTATTGGTATACATACGTATATACGTAGTACAGAGAAAGTTATGTAATGCTGCGGAAAATCGATATCGAGATTTCAACGGAAATACACGTTTTGGAAATACACGTTCTGACACAGAAAAGTGTTTTTTTTTTTTCAAAACGTCTGTCCATCTATCGGTCTCAGTGTGTCTGTCTGTCTGTCTCAATGTGTCTCTGTCTCAGTATGTCTCTGTCTGTCTGTCTCTGTCTGTCTGTTTTTGTCTGTCTCTGTCTGTCTGTTTTTGTCTGTCTCTGTCTGTCTGTCTGTCTCTGACCGTCCGTCGGTCCGTCTGCGTCTGTCCGTCCGTCCGTCCGTCCGTCCGTCCGTCCGTATGTGAACACTACGAGCGCCTAAACCATACGTATGATCTTTTCCAAATTGAAGAAACCCCTGTCCATCAGGCTTGAGTCGAAGCTTTGAAATTTTAAAAAAATCTTTAAAACTTGGGGGTTCTTTACATGACCCCCCACACGTTTAAAAAAAAATTAAACTGGCCCCAAATGTTTTCTTGAAAGGTCTTGTAAGAAAAAAGCAAAATACACCTATAAAGGTGGCCTAGGTTCGATTTACACGGTTAATTCTTAATTTTCGAAAATTTGGAAAGTTTGAAGTTTCTTCGGTGCCTTCCTACAACTACAAACTTGAAGAGATATTTCCTTCAAGTAACATTTGTTCACCATATTTAGTTCTTTCATTGAGGTCAAGTTGATTTTTCGAAAAATTCAGTAGATTTCGCGCAATATTGTGTGCAATTTTAAAATATAACAAAAACAAGATTTTCTCAACAACGACTACAAATTTCGTCTTTAAACTTTCTGAAGAAATAGTGCTAAATTCCCTCTATAAGACGACATAAACGCAATATTGCTATATTCTTTGTATGTACAAAAAAAAATTTTTTTTCACTCGTTTTTCACACTTCTATTTACATTAGAGGCGATTCGTTCTCATTATTGAATATATCAGTACATGTAATTTAAATACTGTCATATAAAGTTTCTCGAAAACTCATTTTGGAAAATGAGCTGAAAATTCATTTTCAGAAAAGTTCACACGTAACTTTCTCAAAAACTGCTCCAAATTTTTTCTTCCAAATTTTCCAACAGATAGTGCTAATTACACTGTTTAATATGGTTTTGGTGTATCCTTTTTTTTTCTTCAAAAATTACACAATGTGATTTTTTTAAATATGTCCCGCCGTTAATTTGCACATTTCCAGTAATTTGTATACATTATTGCATTTGTGAGTGTAAGTGCTTCAAATGGCTTCAAATGAAGGTTTTTATAAACTCAATAGATTTCTGTGAAAAGAGCTTCAAATTTAGCATTTACAGGAACGGTTAAACACCATTTCCTTAAAAACGGCTCCAAATTTTTCAATAAAAATTTATATTTAGGAGGAAGTTTTACTCTTCTTTAATATTCTTAAAGTAATATTTCGGTCCTACTATTAGGAAACCGAAAAGTTGCGAAAAAGTGAAAACAAAAATTTACCTTGGGCGGCGATAGATGGTAGTTTTCCAGAGGAACAGGCAAGACCGTAAAGGCAGCCCACACCAAGGAAATTAGAAAACTTTACTACGAGAAACTCTGTGCCATTCTCTATCGCCACTAGTTTAAAATTGCAGGCACATTTTTCATCCTCATATTGCACACAATATTGCGCGACAACTACGTAAAATTTCAAAAAAGTTTGCATGACTTTAATGAAAGAACTTATTAAAAACAACAAATTGCTTTTGAAGGAAAAATCTATATCTTCAATTTTGTAGTTGTGGGAAGTCGCCAGTCGAAAAAAAAATCATACTTATAATTATCGGAAATTCAGAATTAACATTGAAAATTGGACATACTCCACATTTATAAATATATTTTACTCTATTCTTACAAGAAATTTAAAATAAAAAAATTAGGAGTCATTGTTGAGAAATATTTTAAAATGTGTCAGGAGGTTTCATGTATCCCCAAAAATTAATGAATATTTTTCAAATCGCAAAGCTTCGACTCAGGTCAGATTGACAGGGGTTTCTTCAATTTGAGAAATATCCTACGCATGGTTTAGGTGCTAGTGTTGTTTACATACACCAAACAGAAGGACGGACGGACGATTTATCGTCAATCAATTTTTCGGTATCAGGGACCCAAAAAACAGGGATTCTGGGTAAACCACCTGTTTGTCGATTTTTTCTAAATTTAGCAACTAGATTTATGAACTCTTTCGTAATGAGGGCCCGGCAATAAGAATGTTTCAGTCGAAAATTCGCCGTTTTTTCGCGCAGCATTACATTCTTTCTCTCTACTGCGTAAGTGGTAGTGAGAAAGTAAAAATGCTTTTCTGATAGTATACATTATTTTTTCTTATTTTAAATATTTTTTCGATCAGATAAATAGTGCTAATTTCACGAAAAAAATTAAATTAAAAACCACTTTTCTCGCTATAGAGGATGTAGCTATAGGGGATGAGGGCCAAGAAAACTTTGCAAATTTTATTTTAATTTTAGAGTTATGGTGTAACTACTCATATGTCATTTGGTTTCGGAGAACTTTTTTCTATATTATTCGGAGAGATCTTTCGGAGAGAGCAGTCTCGTTCAGGCAGTCGAAGGGTACGGACGTGTCCGTCCCTGCCCTGCTCCGCCAGGCGACCCTTCGCCGCCTTTCACCGCCCGCGCGGTAAGTGTCTTTGTGGCCGCGGTGGAGCTCCGCTCCCGTGGGCCGCTCATCCGGCGTACCAGGCGGGCCATGGTCGCCCGCTAGCGACAACAAACCGGAGGACAACGACAGTATGTCGAGCTCCCCGCCGGTGGCGCCACCCCCGCCACCTCCGCGGGAAGGAGATGACATCTTAACCCCGCGGCGGAGCATCAAACTCCGCGTGGCGCGGGATGCAGGAGATTCATGGAGCAGTGCCGTAGTGGCGCCGCTCCCGGCTGTAGCACAGCCCTCGGGAGTTTCTGGACACTGCTGCAGCGAGGTGCCTCACGAGGTACTCTTGGCCTTCGCTCGGGCGAAGGAAGCGGAGCTCCTCCACTTTTGGAGGAATCTGGCGCAGCCCAACGACTCCCCAACTGTTCGGGAGCGGGCGCGCGAAATCGAAGCGCGCACTCCGCCTCCGACTTCCGCATCGACGCAGAAGCGGCAACGCGGCCCCGCCGCACCGGCCGAGGCAACCCTGGATTAGGCGCCCGCCCTGCGAGCGGCTTATGGAGGGAACCCCCCTCCCACTCAGCAGAACGACCCGGCCGCACCCGGGACCGAGGGTGCGGGCTCGCCTCCGGTGCGCTCGCCTCCGGAAAAGCGACCGCGCACGGAGGACTTTGCACCGCCCCCCAGTGCCGACGCGGCGCCCGCCAGCGGCCACGAGGTACAACACGACCCCAGCCCTTCTGAAGCCCCGCTCGAGGATCCCCGAGGGCAGAGGAGGGGGAAGAAGAAGAAGAGCCTAGCCGCCCAGGAAGCAGCCGCCCGCAACGCCGCGACCGCCGCCATGGCAGAGGCGGCGAACGGGAGCTCCGGCAGGGAAGGTAAGGCGCCCACGGGCTCCGAAGCGCGTCGGTCTCCCACTCCACTCCCCGAAACCGATCCTCCTCTCGGTGAGCAATCGGCCGCCTGGCAGCCCGACTCCGTGCGCCAGCGCGGCCAGCCCCGCTCTGCGAATGGCGAGGCGGGCGCCTCCGCGTGGGCCCCGCCCGCGGAACCTGAACCGGCGGTCGCCTCACGACCGGCGAGACGACCCTACCGCATCCGGTTGCAAATACATCCAGACGCGGTCAAAGAGCACGCAAAATAAATTTGGGAAAGGCCACTGGGAAGTTGGCCACAATCGGTCGCGTCACAACCCGAAAGGGTAAAGTTGGCTACCAGATTTTGACCTCCTCCCCAATTGCGTATCGGGAAGCTGAAAAATATGCAAGACTGCATAAAATCTTTTTGTTTGGGCACCCACCCCCACCTCCACTGAGTGAACGTACACATCGCGTGTACTTTAAACAGGTTCCGCGCGGCATCACTGCTGACGAGGTGCGCGAGGAGCTTGTAGGCGCGGCCTCCCCCGTTGGGCGTCCACAACATGTGCGCCGCGAACTCTCCGAAAGTGATGCTGCAGGTGGCGAAGCCACCGAAACTCGTTCCGTGCGCACGGGCACTTTTCGCGTCACCCTTCGCGCGGACGAGTCGCGCAAAGCTTTCGGCATCAGGGCCATTGCCTCTTGCGAGGTAAAAGTCGACCGCGAGAAATGGAAGCGCCCCCGTTTCTGCGAGAGATGCTGCAGATGGGGACATACTCGCAAAAACTGCGAATATCCCGTGAGATGCAAGATCTGCACGGGAGAGGGTCACCCGGCAGACAAGCCCGGTACGAAGGACTGCCCCATACGCGGTACTTCGGCCCACCCAAATGCTGCAACTGCGGCGGGCAGCACACCGCACTTACACTAAACGGAAGGTGCACACCGTTACAGCGCTCATCGAGCACTCAACGGCAACCCACGGAGAGGCCCAACGGCAACCTACCGAGAGGCATGGACGCCGCACAGGACCCCACCGCGCCGCAGAATAAAGCGGCGCATGAGACGCGGTCTCGCGCTCTCACCACCCAATTGGGAGCACTCTCCGAAGACCAGATTCGGGGAATGATTCTGCTCCTTACCTCACTTCTGCCCAACAATGGCGCAGAATAATCTAAATTCTTCGTCTTACTGCGAAGCACCTCTGCGAACATGCACCTGGAATGTTCAAAGTGCGTGCGAAAAGACCCAGTTAATACATAATTTTGCCATCGAGCGACAACTCGACATTTTGGCGCTGCAGAAACGTGGTTTCAAGCGACCGGGTTTCAAAGGCGCGAACCGCGAGGTAAAACGGGGGCGGCGTGCGCTCCTGGTCCGGCGTGACATCCCCCAGCTCGAAGTAACGACCCCACCTGGTGCCTTGCGTTCTCTAGAGGCGGTCGTGGTGAGGGTCTGGACGGTGGGCGGCCGACTTACAGTCGCGTCCGTCTATTGCCCAAATCAGCAGCTCGACACTGCCTGTATCGACGCGATACTCGCGTTAGATACTAAAGTCCTCATCCTAGGGGATTTCAACGCGAGGAACAGACAGTGGGGCTGCCTCGGTGCAAACCGAAACGGCACCCGTTTAGCCAACCACATTGCGACGAGACGTGGCGTATACGTATGCGCCCCGAAAGAACCCACGATCTACCCGACCACTGGTAACCGGAATTATCGACCTTGCGATCGCGAAAGGAATCGATTGCGCAGCCCGCTTTCGATCTCCTATCTGGTTTCCGATCACAGGCCGGTAACATTCGTGGTTTCGTCTTTCGCCGCAGCACGCCGAAACAAATTCAAAATAACACACAATACTAACTGGGCCGGTTTCACAGCTCACGTAAGCACTGTGCTTGAGCAAAACCGCTAAATTCACGGGACGAAATCGATAGCGCGGTGACTCACATCACCTCCGCGATTCGAACGTCCTATAAATTAAACACCATTATTACCCGCGAACCGGAATCTCGTCCTGAGCTTACAGATGAGCAGAGAAGGACGCTGCAGGAGCTCCGCAGATATTCTAAATTACACAGCCGATATGGCGATCCGCGGACGGCGCGGGCGCGAGCCCTCAGCAGAGTATTCCGTAAATCTCTACAAGACGAGAGAACCGCAAAATGGTCGCGCACGATCGAAGACTGCAATCTTCGTGAAAGAAACCTCTGGGGATTATCTAAGGCGCTGGGCCGAAAGGCGGAGTCAACCGCCCACTCTGCACCACCTCGGCACCACAGCCGCCCGGCCACGCCGCTCTGCAGTCGGAATACGTGTGGGAGGACGCCGCAAAAAGCGAACTCTTCGCGGAGTCGCTAGAACGGCAGTTCCGTCCATTCGGGTCCGATGAGTTCGGGAGCCTGAGCACTGTTGCACGCTTGCGTGACTACCTGACCGCCGCGCCGAGCACCTCAGCGCGACGTGTGACGGAAGGGAGCTCCGCGAGGCGTTGCGTCAACTCAACAAGCGTAAGGCATGCGGGCCGGACGGCATAACTGCCGCCCAGCTCCGCGCGCTCGGCGCAAACGGGGAAGAGTTCCTACGGAACCTCCTAAACTCGTGCCTAGCGCTAGGATATTTCCCCAGAGCGTGGAAAATCGCGACAGTATCCATGATACCAAAACCCAACAAGGACCAACTTCTTCCGAGCGGTTATAGACCTATTAGTCTCCTCTCGCTTCTTGCAAAAGCTTTCGAGCGCCTGATCCTGGAGCGCTTGCAACGGGAAATACGACGCCTTAAGCTTCTTAGAGATGAGCAATTCGGGTTTCGAATTGGGCTCAGTTCCGCGCAACAACTGACGCGGCTATGTACCGAGGTCGGTCTCTCTCTCGAAAGACGGCAGAACTTGCCGGTGGTTTTTCTAGACATGCGGTCGGCATTCGATTCTGTATGGCACGAGGGGGCGCTCGCGTGTCTTGCGGACATTGGAATCAGCGACTGCTACGTCAGACTAATCGCTAGCTTCTTGGAAGATAGACGATTCAAGGTTCGCGTCAATGGCGTACAATCGTCCTTAAGACGAGCCGTGGCAGGCGTGCCACAGGGAAGCGTGCTCTCCCCTACTCTATTCGGCCTGTACGTCAACGACGCGCCGCTACCAGTTGATAGAAACACCGGCATTCAACATTGCGGGCTCCTAATGTTTGCGGATGACTTTGCCTACTACGCGAAGTCGGCGGACAAAAGGAAATCAGTGAGATATCTGAACGATTGCCTCGCCGAGCTTCCCAAATGGCTGAGCAATAAAAAGCTCGCCCTCAACCTAGACAAGTGCGTAGCCGTTAACTTCACCCGACAGAGGCCAACCCGATGAAGTCGTGAGCTTAGCCGGCGCGCACCTACCTGGCAAAGACGGCGAAGTATCTTGGCGTGAAGCTAGACAGCGGTCTCCGCTGGCACGCTCACGCAAGATACCTTAGCCAGAAAATAACTGCCCGAACCACTCTCCTACGCCCGCTTCTACGAGCCCCCGAACTCCATCCTGCCCTCAAACGCCGCTTATTCACCGCTTGCGTACGGTCCATTTGGACGTACGCCTGCGAGGTATTCGCGGCGGCACCTCCCTCCACCCTCCGTCCGATTCGCTCGGCGGAAAACCGTGCAGCGCGTCTCGCGGCGCTTCCGCACCTCCCCACCCCACCCAACAGATACCTAGAAACACCGACGTGTTTGGAGTTCTGGGCGTAAAAAACCAATTCTTGCCGGAGCTTCAAAGGCGCTCGGCTACGGCGCTTGCAAGCGGAGGCATTCCCCCGCTGCCTCACGACACGCTTGCTACCTTGTGCGAGCAAGCGGAGGCAGCCGAACGCGGAGGGGAAGATTCGCCCTCGGCCGAGGCACGCGTGGGCAACGCGACGACGCGCCTCTCCTGCCACACCTCCCAATGGGCCTGAGCGCCACGGACACTTTGAGCCAAGTCAGTGCCGTGGCGAACAGAAGAACAAGAACTTGCTGTGCAGTGCAGTGCTGTGGAATGAATGGTTATGTATATAAAGAATGAATGGTTATGTATACAACGAATGAATGGTCATGTATATAACGAATGAATGAATGATGAGTGAATGAAAAATAAAATAAAAAAAAAGAATCAATTAGCAAACATATAAAAACATTAGTTAGAATTAAGAAAAAAAAATAACAATATTTCTAGTGTAAGTTAAGTATGCCAAAGTGCTACGACAAAACTATTAAATTAGATTTAAGCTAGAATTAAGTTAGCTTTAGTTATTATTAGCTTTTTTACCTTTCCCTCTTAGCTGCTTAAGCCGCAAGGCAGCAGCGCAATTTGTATTCCAAAAGTAAAATAAATTCCCGCCTTCTCAGGGTTACTGTGAAGGGGAAACAACAAAAAGAGAGATCTTTTGCTCTCCCCAATAAAGGATCCCAAATCCCGCCTCTGAATCGGAAACTATCAACTTTTCGTAAATAACTTTGATATTCAAAATGAAAGTACATAACATTTCCTACAAATTTTACTATTTACGTTTTTTCTCCGACGAACCGATCGGGCCTAAACTGATGAAGATGAAATAAACGTCATTTCGCTCTTTTCTTTTGTTTTTCTTTTCCAAAATTTACAAAAATGCTTTTTTTTTACTTCTCCCACGTCGTTAATATTTGCATTAGCGGCGATTTGTTCACATTATGGCATTTATGAATACATGTGCTTTAAATGATGTTTTATAATGATGCTTGCAAATTCAAACGTTTCCTGTTAAAATGTGCTCAAAATTATGAACTTTCAGAAACGCTCAAACGTCATTTTCCCAAAAACGGCCGCAAATTTTTCTTCAAAATTTTCGTGCGAATAATGCTGTATGCACTGTTTAAGATAACATAAAATGCATTTTCTGATTTTTTTTCAAAAATTACACCCATGTAATGTGGTTACGCACGCAAATTCATTTTTGGCCGCCCAGCGCGGCCAGCGGGCCGCGCCCCGCCGCGCGTCCGTCGTTGGCCGTTTGTCCCCTGTCGCCGCCGCTACGACGCCTGTTTTTCGCCGTTGCTCGGCTGCCGCCCCCACGCGAAGGCGCGCGGGGTCTGCAGAACACTTGTTCGCGGTAGCCGACAAAGAATTTGTCGGCGAAATAGGCGCGGTTTATGAGTTTATTGCCATCCCAGTCGGCCGCCTGGCCCTTGCGCACCGCGCGAGGCCAACCTTTTGTGTCAGGAGGGTCGAAAGCGTGGTAGAGCGGCCACCCAAATCGCCCGCGCCTTCCTGCGCCTCGCGCGCCCCCACCTCTCATCTCGGGAGCCCTTCCCACAGTCGGCAAGAGCCAACCCCCTCCATTGCATACCGCCCCCTCCGCAATCACCGCGTGGGAGGGGTGGTTTGCTATATATATTTCGACTGTGAGCCACCGCGAGGAGCCACCGGGAGCCACCAAGTGAGCCACCGGGACAACCGGCAAGAGTGCAAACAATAAAAAACGCTACTATTGACAAAAGTGCGCGGACAAGCTCCCGAAAGGGAGCATACCGTGTGGACATTCCTAAAACAATCTCGTGTGTGTGTGTGTACCGCGAGGAGGTGCGTGGGAGGCGGTCGCCGCTTCCTGATGCCGGAAACCGCGTGGGAGGCGCGAAAACGCACCCCGCCGGGCCTGTGCCGCCCAGTTTCGAAGACGTCACGGCGCCACGGACGCCTGAGTAAAGTCGGCGCCGTGGCGAAAAAGTGCTGTGTAAATAGTGTAGTGATAGAGCAGTGTGGTGCGGTATGGATGTGTGAGCGAATGTGTTTGTAAATATAGAATAAACATGAATGAGTGAATTAACAAAAAAGAAGCAAAAAGAACAATTTTCAAGAACTTTATCTACAATATTAATATTATTCATTTAAAACAAAATAGCCCAAAGAGGCCATGTTTAGTTTTAGTTAGGTTAAGATTAGTTTTAAGTAGTTTATTTAAGTTATAGCCCTCCCGCAGCTCCAGAAACCTCACGGTTGGAGCAATTTTTGTATCCTAGTAAATGAATAAATTCCTGCCTTGCCAGGGCAACTGGCGAGGGGAAAATGAAAAAAACACCGCGAGGAGAGACTTTTTTGATGTGCATTATGTGCAGAGTTAATGTTCAGAGTCAGATGCGTCAGATGCTCAGATAGCTCAGATGCCACATGTAAATTGATTCAGGGCTACTGGCTGCCCACCAGCGCATGCTCTTCCGCCGCGACGATTATGTGAGCTCCCATACTCTTCGCTGGTACTCGGCACTCGCGTCTGGCCTTGCAGTAAGCTGCCGGCACATCGCAGCGGCACTAATAGGGCTACAGGCTGCCCATCAGCGATTGCCATACTGGCGCGCTTTTAACGTCGTTCTCTCGCACATTTGCGGTGCGACAGTGAACGTTAGACCACGGCACACATGCCTGGTCATCGTGTCCGGGGACTCCGACCAACGCTCAGCTGGTGTAGAATGGCTTGTGCATCACATCTGCATCGCGGCAAGACTCCAGGCTCCAGCTCCGGCAACGACCTTGGCATACCAGGTACCTGCTTCCGTCTTGGAGGGTGCCGAACTAAGAGAGACAGTCGACTTCAAGATCTGTTACAAACAATGCACATTCAGTAATGGCATTGAACTTTGTTTTCAGTCATTTGGGCGCAAACTGTTATCTAATTACACTGGCCAACATGATTTTTGTCTCATGAGTACCAATAGTTGTGCAATGCAGTTTTTTTTATTGTGATTTCAAATATGTATTCGGAATTTATCCATCACCCACAGTTTTTTTAATTTCAAATTTTTAATTTCAATTAAGGGTTTAATTTTTTTAATAAACGACCATTTTTCCATTGTAAAATAAAAACTCTTCAAGCATTGTAAATGTGATGGAACCAAATCTGCAAACTCCAATTGTACCATTGCTACTGTTGTGCAAGTTCAAACCTGCACAGACAGGCACAAACATGCTCTAGGGTAGCACGCATTAATTCGAACAATGTCCGTTGTGAGATAGCAGTGAACCAGTAAACACTTAATTGTGAGTGCTTTGTGACTGGATTTTACTTTGCTGTAAGTTACGAAATGCCTAGAGTTTGTTTAAGTCATCTTAACAACTTTTGTTATATATGTGGTGAAGTGACGCTGAAGTCCCAAAGGCGAAACCTTATTCCATTAGTAAAAAAATGTTATGAACTTTATTTTGGGTGTAAATCGGGGGACCAAACAAGGACCTGGGCCTCACATATCTGTTGTTTATCATGTAGTAGGCTTCTAAGTGCATAGAAGAATGGCACACGTCACATGCCATTTGCTATCCCTATGATTTGGAGGAAACCCAAAGATCACTCCTCTGACTGTTATTTCTGCTTAACAAACATTAAAGGGATTACGTCAAAATCAAAACATACAGTGGTGTACCCTGACTTGCAATCTGCAATGAGACCCGTTCCACACAGAGAAGAATTGCCCATACCAAAGCCTCCAGAACATGTGACATTAGATGAAGAGAGATCAGATACCCATGGAAGTAAGGAAGAAGAAGAAACAGATTTCGATGCTACAACTTTTGAACAAACCTGTTCATCTCAGCCTCATTTGTTGACTCAAGAAGATCTTAACGATCTCACACGAGAGTTAAAGTTATTCAAAATTCAGTCTGATATGCTTGGGTCCCGGCTAAAAGGATGGAATCTTCTTCAGAAGAATACAAATATTTGTATTTATCGTAGTCGTCATTCTCTATTTAAAGACAATTTTTTCTGAAGAAAATGGCTTAGTGTTTTGCAATGACATTTCTTCACTTATGGAGACATTTGGCTTTGAACATAACCCGACTCTTTGCCCAT
Organism: Teleogryllus oceanicus; assembly: GCA_964035755.1. Lineage (NCBI taxonomy): Eukaryota > Metazoa > Arthropoda > Insecta > Orthoptera > Gryllidae > Teleogryllus > Teleogryllus oceanicus. Next base: position 275,640,540 of record CAXIVR010000001.1, on the reverse strand, counting down.
TGCACGTGGAGTTCCTCAAGGATCGATTTTAAGCCCTATTCTGTTCCTACTTTACGTAATCGATATGCCCTCAACGATTCGGAACGGAAGAACGGTTCTCTTTGCAGATGATACGAACATCCTTTGCAATAAAGAAACCGTAAATAGTACAATATCAGATGTTTCAAATTGGTTCCGAAATAACAAATTAATAGTAGACGAGAAGAAAATTGTTTTAATGCAGTTTTCCATTTCAAATAAACAATTTTGTGCTTCATTGAAAATGAACGGTGTACCATTGACTGATGTTAAGGCAACAAAATTTTTAGGTTTCTCAATTCAGTCAAACCTTAAATGGAACGTCCATTTAAATGAATTGAACACAAAATTAAGTTCATTATGCTACGCGTTCAGAATTCTTGCAAATTCAGTCAGCCTTCATACTGCTCGTTGTGTATATTTCGCGAATGTTCATTCCCGCCTGAGATATGGCATAATATTCTGGGGAAATAAATCTTATAGCTCCCAGACTTTTAGATTACAAAAACGAATTGTACGAATAATAACCAAATCCCACCCACGTGATTCACGTAAGCCTTTCTTCATTAATCTAGGAATTTTACCATTACCTTGTCTGTTTATTTACGAATCAGTGGTTTTTGTCAAAAACGACTTGCTTAAGGGCGGGAATATATTTTCAGAAAATGCCGATGTCTATTACTATAACACTCGACGTAGAAATCATATTCATCAGGTGACAGTATCAACAGCTCATTACAAAAAATTCACATACAAAACATGTACATTATTTTACAACACTTTGCCAGATGACATTAAACGATTAAATTATATAAAAAATTTAAATCCCAAGTGAAATCGTTTCTGCTGCATAACTGTTTCTATACGATTAGAGACTATACTGAGCATCACAAGAAAAGTAACATTAATTTTAACAATTATACAGAATGCATTATTTAACATTTGAACTGTATAAATGTGTATAAACAACCTGAAACAAGTATTGTATTGTAGCCTCCGGGTCAATGACCCCCATCTCGATCAGGTTTTTCGTCCAGTTTCCCTGATCCATTGAGCAAATGCAGAGATGGCCCCTTGTTTTGCTTCTGGACATAAATGTAACTTCATTTTCTGTGCACGTCTTCTAGAATTCAGTGGGAAATACAATTATTCAAATTCTCGTTTCCATGTTGTCGCAGCAGGAAGTGTTATTCCGAAGGACAACATGGATAAGAGACAAAATGTATTGCCTTTTTATCCTCGAAAATAGATTTTATTACATAGGAGCATTTTTTCTATTTTTTTCCAAAATTTAAGTAGTATATGACTTAGTGTAGGGATCACAGAATTTTGAAAATGTGCACACAATTCATTTTTCCCCATAGCACGTCATACGCAGTTTTTAACTGCTTTTTTGACGTAAAATAAATAAATAAAATAAAAATAAACCCAACAGAATGGCGCTTGCTCATTGATTCCTCCAAAGCAAGTTTAAAAGCAGTGCTTCTGCATAATGGAGATAAATTTCCATCAATACCTCTGGCTCACTCTGCCAGTATGAAAAAACATATGAAAACTTCCAATTTACATTGACAAAGCTTCAATATGCAGTGTATGAATGGAATATTTGTGGTGATTTGAAGGTAATTGCACTTATTCTTGGTCTGCAGCTTGGTTACACAAAGTACTGTTGTTTTTTGTGTCTTTGGGATAATAGGGACAGAAGAAAACCATTACACCAGAAATGAATGGCCTAAACGCGAATCATTCATTCCTCGGCAGAAAAATGTGAAACATGACTCATTGTGTAATCCTAAAAATATGTACCTCCGTTACAATCAAACTAGGATTAATGAAGAATTTCGTGAAAGCCATGAGCAATACTCTGGTTTCATGTACCTAAAACAGAAGTTTCCAAAAATTAGTGAAGCGAAAATTAAAGAAGGGATATTTGTGGGTCCAGAAATACGATCACTAATGCATGATGAGAAGTTTGAGGAACTATTGAATCCACTGGAGAAAGCAGCTTGGCAAACATTCAAGGAAGTAACTCACAGTTTTTTGGGAAATCGACGGGCAGAAAATTACTGTGATATTGTCAATGATCTTATAACATCTTATAAAAATTTGGGCTGTAAAATGTCCTTAAAAATACTCTACCTGCACTCGCACCTAGATTTCTTCCCGGAAAATCTTGGCGCAGTAAGCGATGAGCACGGGGAACGCTTTCATCAGATTACTCCGTATATACGTACGTGCACGAGAGGTTCATGAACGCAGGAGACCAAGAGCCGCTTATCATTATGAGAATGTACGTATTCACGAAGTTAATTAGAAGTCTACGCCTTACAGAAAATTGTCTCTGTAGCAATGGGCGATTTTTCTCCCCTCGATGCTTCGTAGCTGTTGTTGCTGCTTTTACTTACCTAAATAGGGCCAAATTAGCCCAAATAGGGCCATCCAGGCCAAATTAACACATCAATAGAGGAAAAACAATTGCCTGTTTAAGTTTTTCGTAATTGTTTACTACTACCAAAGCAGACATTGCGACCGCCGACTATTGGTTCCCAGTTCAATCACCCTGGATGCGATCGAGATCCTGACCCTTGGTCAGGCGTCGCGGGAACCGCTGTGCAGGCCTGTTGATCGCCGCTTTCGGTGGAGCCTACCTGTTAGCGGCTCCAGTGCGATCGTGGTAAACGACCGTGACCAGTCCGGACAGCGCCGTCTGCCCAGACAATCCCACATTAGAGTTCGAACGAACTCGAATTAATTTCTCAGAGTTCCCGTCAGCAGAGGCAATCGCACACTAGGATTCCTGACGAACTCGAATCCGAGCGAGTTTATTTCTCATAGTTACTTGACTACGGAAATGCAAGGGGCTTACCTGGCTTTGAAATAACTTTATAAAATACACCGAGAGCACATTTATTTGCAAAACGCGCGTTGCCCGCTTGGCGCACGGACGCCGCAAAGTTACACTGTTGTCGGATGGAGTTGTTGTCAGGCGACGTGTCGGTCGGGAGGCGCCGCATAGCTCAACGCCTTTCTCAGCTGAGGCGGTCCCTCGAGATCTTGTCGGTTGCAGGCGGGTCGCCGAAGGGGCCCAGTACCCTGCCCGTGGTCCGCGCTCTGCTTACCTCGTTGCCATGTCAGGAGGTATCGCATCGGCCGGGCGGCGCGGGTTAAAATCCCGACCCCAGCAGCGGACCGCTCTTTTCTCAACGCTGCCTCCATACTTCTCGCGACGGGTCAGATTCCGGGGCAAAACCGGCACCCGAGTGAACGAGCGGTCGAGGACGGAATCCTGTCCTCTCTGCCCTTGGTGTGGGCACGGTAGACACCGCTGAGACCTTCGGTGGCCAGTCCCTCAATCGGTGCGACCGTCATCAGCCAGGAACACCGTACGTCAAGAACGCCACCCTACCTAAATTCTTATTTCTTAATTTGTTTTCGTTAACGATATTGTATTTGTTGGTGCAAAACTAAAGTGACTAAGAAACTTGAACATCTAACCCTGGATCCTGCAAATACAACATAAAATTCAAACGCTAGTAAACCAAGATTTTCTCAAAATAGTTAGAAAATAAATCACATCAACCAAAATATTCGAAGCTCAAATTCAGCTTAAACTATGTTTTATAACTTTACGCGTTAATATAATAAATAAATGGTAGCTTACATATTGATAGGGAATTTACAAAAATTTAAAACACCTTACCTCAAGTATTCAATGTTTTTGCAAAAAAAGAAAGGTACTATAATATATCTGGAAACAGAGTTCTTATTTATGTCAGAAGTATTTTAATATTCGAAGCCTGTAAATTGTATATAATGTGAAGAATCAAACGAGGTCCGGTTGTTCGCACAAAGCATCTTACGCTAGCTGTGACATTACTGGATTTACATTTAGGTACTTTCCCAACGCTGACTTCCACGAATGATACTGACCCGTACTGAACATGACATATGGAAAAGGGAATTCCTCAGATTGATGCAACACTCGGAGATGCCCAGCGACAAAGTTCCAGGATTCACCTTGCACATGACCAAAGTGACCAATCACAACATCTACACGAGATGAAGACTAATGAGATTGACGAGACAGAACACGTGACGGGGGGAAGACGAGTGCAGGTGCAGTTCAGCGAGACGGACAGACAGAAGCTCCGGAGAAGTGAGAGTACACGGCCGTGTGAGGGGAAGAGCGGAAGTGAGAGGAGACGGACGTGCGTAGGAGAAGCTCGAGATGGAGAAGCTCGGGAACTGACAGGAGATTTGGGGAGTTGTGGAGGAGACGGACCTGTGTAAAGAGAAGCTCGGCGACATCAGAGCAGTCGGACGTGCGTACGAGGCAGTGAGCTGCGAGTATAGACCAGCGTAAAAGTGATATGTGAAAGAAGTGGTGTGACAAAAGTACGTCAGAAACTCGAACTGTGTCCGCGGAACTAAACCCGCTACGGCCATCGTAATCTCGGTAGTCCGCGACACCACTCCACGGAAACCACGAGGCGCCGCCCGGTGAAGGTGAAGGGCAGGGGCTGTGTCCCTCCATTAATGAACGAATGGTTATGTATATAATGAATGAATGGTTATGTATATAATGAATGAATGATGCGTGAACGAAAAATAAACTAGTGAAAGAACCAAACCACACAAAAACATTTAGAATTAAGAGACAAAAATAACAATAACATTTTTCATGTCAATTAAGAATGCCAAAGTGCTACAACATAATTATTAAGTTAGATTTAAGCTAGAATTAAGTTAGCTTAGTTAATATTAGCTTTCCGTTAGCTTAGTTAATATTACCTCTCCCTTAGCTGCTTAAGCCGCAAGGCAGCAGCATAATTTGTACACAATTAAATAAAATAAATTCCCGCCTCCTCAGGGTTACTGTGGAGGGGAAACATGAAAAAAAAAAGTCCCTCCATTAGCGGAGCGTAACCTCAAGCCCGCTTCTGGTTGGGAGTTTACCACATTTGAAATGACTGATCCGCCACAAGGAACGCTTTAAACGATTGCTCGTTTTGACGTTCCATCCAATCAGCGGCGTCTGGAGTCAGTTGTTGCACAATGTAGCTTACGAATACAGCTTAAGTTTTGGGTTTTTGGAGTGTAACCCAATTGCATTGGGAACTTTGTGGCTGTGTGTGAGAAAGTGCTACACGCGCTCGCGTCGTCGAATTGTATTCGGGCTACTGTATGCATTGACGGAAAGTCTATATTATACATGAATTACAGAATAAACATGTGACAGATACACAGCACACAACAATTTAAAAAATCTTTATTCAAATACATGTAGTGTGTCTGTGTCTGTGTAATTACTCTCGGGACTTGTACTTATTTGTGTAATTACTCTCGGGAACCATAAGCGCATTTTTTGCTTAACCTTAATTAGTCACGAAGTAATGGACTGTGTAAAATGGTTCTATTTACAATTACACAAGAGCGAGAATAAAAAAACTCTACCCAAGATTCTTATTCGCTGTATGGATCTTCTTCTATCTGCTTCTAAGATTTGTTGCTAATTCTGACCATAGGAACGTGAACCTGACTGTTTAGTGGGAAAGGAGGGCGTCATCTGAGGTATACCTGATAGTATAAGTAGGTACTACATGAAAGTAGGAAAACTATTAGTATACTAGATTCATTACTAAATTCTGCTACAAGGGACAAAAAAATGCATTGCAGTAATGAAAGAGAAACACTGTTAGAGTGTTCAGGTTCAAAACATATATTTAGTGACTGTCAGTGAAACCACGTGTATACACTCAAAGTTTTAATACAAAGTTTTTATTGGAAACAGACTTTGTACGTAAATAAAGGTAAAAATTGCATCTCTAGTTCACCAAAATTTGATGGACTTGTCAAGATAACTAAGGTAAGAATACCCACTGAAATTAAAGAAATAGTACAATACCATTATACATCATTTTTAAAAGCAGAATCACACTATTACAGAGCCAATTGTAATTGTTCCGCACAATGTTAAGAAGAAAACTGCGATTTTGTAAAATTATCAATATATCGTAAAATTTTCAATGAATTTCATTTAGGTTTCCTTCACCCAAAATCTCTTCGATGGGATTCATGCGAGGAATATAAGATTGAAAAACAGAGAAAAATTTTGGCAAAGAGTTAGAACTTTAATATATTCAACATATGCAAGAGAAGGGAGGATTAAGAAAAAAGAGAGAAACTCAGCGAATTCCGAAGGAAAAACTTCTGCGTTGGTCTGTTTTGACTTACAAAACGTAATTACTCTGTATAGGGCATACACACGTTGTTTTGTTGCAAACGTAAAGTAAATCACTACAACATGAATGCACACGTTTCACTCTCCAAGGAAGTGATTTGCGCAATTTGCACTGCAAAAGATACTGATCGTTATGGCAATTATGTAGCCAGTGGAATTAATGAAATTTTGAATTGAAGTTGTTTTCCAATCCAAATGTGAAACACAAACATGGAGTGATAGCTGCACTGTATCATAGGCAAATTTTAGCAATGAAATATACACAGATTTTGTAACGAAAATACAATAAATTGTTGATGAGTTTGATCCCATCGGCGAAATGAAATTTTACTTATTCGTTAAAATTTAAGCAGCGTCATAAAATTCGAAATTTTGTTTGCTTCTTCCTCTTGTTTGTAACTAAACCATTCGGAATTTCATTCTGTTAACTTGTGAAAAATGATAAAAGCATTTAAAGAAACAAAAAAATATACATTCCAATAATTAAAACATAAGTACTGTGACCATCCGTTTGCCGAGGTCTCGGAAAACGGAGCACATCAATATTCAAGAATAAGATGAGCTGTTTGAACGCGCGCCAAGCGCATGAATACAATCCGAAAATGAAAACTACGAACTATATCCGTAAGGGAGCGCCTCGGTAGAGTATGCGACACCGAGAGTCGGGAGAAAGAAAGCTTTCTTTTTCTGAAGTAACAGCTGGAGAGTGAGGACCTACCGATCACGAGAAGGCGGCACCTCGTACTGCTACGGACTTAGGACTGCATCTACGATAAAACTCTTCAAGACATTCGAGGAGGTAATTATCATATTACAAGGCATTAAAACAATTCATCAGGAAAAGGATGAAAGTATAAGTGACGCATTTAAAATCTTTGTAAGAGAGAGGAGTGTGAATAGCATGAAACTAACGAGGCCATTCATTTCTTTTCTTTGCAGTTTTTTCTTATTTTATATTTATTCTTCTTATACGATAGACTCAGTTGTCGTATTGTAGATTCTTTTAAATATGGAATTAAAAGCTAGTTACATTCTATAAAAGAATACGAAAGAATAACAACGGTACTGGAAAGGGGCGACCGTGGGGTTCTGCAGAGGGGCGGCTTTGCTCCTGACCGAGCTGCAAGGACAAGGACATCGAGCGACTGGAAGAGTCGACGCCGTAGATTTCTCACGCCGTAAAGACACAGTAAGGTCGCCAACTTGAACAATTTGTAGATATTAGAAGGAATAACTTGTTTCGGAAAGAAAGTATTAGTACAGGTTCTTTATACTGATATTCTGTGAAAAAGAATCAATCTTTTCTTTCAAGAAAACTTAGCTAATTGTAAAGTTGCAACTAGGAATTTACGACTGGAATGATTAGGCAAAGTTTTAAGTATTCTGTGAAATTGATTTAAATGAGAGAAAGAAACAGTGTAGTTAATTATTGAGAGTGTAAGTTGTTTTCTTTTTCAGCAGGACAAAACTCTTGTATATGTAAAGTGTTTTATGTTCATTGACTGTAACAGCAATTTAATTAGAATATACTTAAGTAAGTGGAAAGTGATTCGACTTGAGTTTCTGTGTAAATGCATTCAATCCACAACGGCCCACATGACCCTGATCCCCGCTATTCTAATTGTTTTTTTTATTTGCGCCCACCTGAAAACCCATTCTGAGCTAGCCGGCGGAGGGGTGGGTCGCAACTGGCGCCCATAAGCGGGCCTGATTATTGGATGCATTTACAAAACTCGATTTGAAAAACTGAGACCAAAATTTGGGAACCAAAATTTCTAGTACAATTGAATCACAATTCACTAAGATTGCTGAACAGGTTACAGAGAAAAAAAAGAAAGGTGTTGTGTAAAAGTGTGTTTTTTCTGGAGTGTTTTTCAAAAGGGTATTATATGAAAGTGTTATCTGTTCGAGATAGTGTTTGATTGGTGTGTGTAATAATTTGTAAAAGTGTATTGTGTCTGGGAAAGAGGATTGATTGATTCTAGGCAGTTAATACAGTCAAAATGGCAGATAAATATAACGCGGTTAGAATTTAACTACCGTTGAAGGATCGTCTGGGATTCAGATAGCGATAGGGAAGTGGGAGGACAAGCTCCAAGTACCATGATCGCGAAAGAAACGGTAGAGTAGAACAAGGAACGTCAGGAGAAACTAGCATGGCCTCGCCGACGGAATCACAACAAACGCCAACACAAGGTCCGGATGAGAACAACGAAACCTCGACAGGCAAATTTAATGATGCAACGATTAATAGGACAATTCATGCAGCAATTAGATACGAGGTTAGGAATGCAGAATGAAAAGACAGGGGAAAACATAAAGGAATTAGGGACTAACTTACAAACAAAATTAGAGGAGAATAACTCGGCAATAAATGCTTTAGAAACAAAATTAGAGGAGAATAACTCGGCAATAAATGCTTTAGAAACTAAATTAGAGGAGAACAAGAATGCCTTAGAAACAAAATTAAAGAAAATAATAGGAGTTAGAAGAGAATATAAAAATGCAATTCACTGAATTAGCAGAACAGTGGAAGGTCGAATTTAAGAATGAGATTCAACAAGAATTAGGGCAGGAACACGAGAAGTTAGAAAAAAAATTCACGGAACTGGTCATGAATTAGAAGAGAAGATTGACAAGCTACGAAAGGATTTGAAAATAGGATCGAAATGTAATCAGATCTTATAACCACCGTGTCCGACAGGCAGACTAAGATAGAACAAGGTGTAGAGAAGTTTCAAAAATAGTTACTGAACAAGTTAAGGTCAAGCTAGTAAATTAGATAGTGGAATAAAAGCTCTTTCGGAACAAGATGGGGTTCTCAACACCAAATTACAGCATGTACGAATGACGTTGTAGAATTGAAAATCAAATTGAAAATTTACCATCGAGTGGAGGAAGTTCCGCACACGTATTTTTCATTACCGTGTACTCCTAAATTTAGTGCAGCGGAGATGAAAATCCATGCGTATTTATGAGGCAGGTGGATAATTTTTTTTAAATTATGTTCCGACAATAAGAAAACTCACATAGTCTATCAGATGATGCAGGGGAATGCACGAAAAAGGGCAGATAGTTTAGGAGAATTACCAAAAACTATGACAGAATTTAAAGAAAAATTTTACTCAAGATACTGGAACAATGAAACTCAAATTAATTTCAAAGTTAATGTAATGTATGGTACGTGGAAGAAAGGTACGATGTCCATACAAGAATATGCAGAGGAGAAGTTAGCTAGTTTCAAATTATGTACTCCGACGATCCCGGATGACGAAATTGTCTGTTTGTTAACACGTCATTTTCCGTCAGCTACACAAAATTTGCTTAGAATCTTGCCAATGTCCACGGAAAAGTAATAACGCAGCTGGGATTGTATGATGACTTTCGTGTACAATGAGAGGTTACAGAGAGCAAGGGCAAATGTTAGTGGTCCGGTAGAAAGCCAAGATAGCAGGCAGCAGCAACATTATGTAAACAAATCAGAGAAAAGAGGAACTTACAAATCGGAACAGCACGTAGAAGAACAGACCTATGCTAGTCAAGATAGGACGCCGTCTAAGGATAGGAATAGAAAAAATTCTATTGATAGAGGAGTTTTCAAAACAGAAATACTGAACCCAGTACATCTCGCGGACATGAGACGGAAAATTAGAAAGGTTTGTTTCGACACGCCATCCCGCCGCAAACCTAATAGAAGAATCTAGGGAAGAAGAGGTGGCGATATTATCGATCGAATTAATCTCATTTGATGACGAACCGTGGAACGAAGAAGAACAAAAGCAGATCGGATCCAGGCGACAGTGTCCGAAGCTAACGTTAAATGTCAGGGTGTTGATACGTCAGTACTAGTGGATACAGGTTGTGCGACTCCGTCATAGCGGAAAGTTTGTTGAATGAATTGAAAACCAGGAGTGGAGGTACCTACATTGCCGCTCGTAAAGTCTTTTCTGATAGGTGCAAATCGGAAAATCAAAGCCAATAACAAGACAAGTTTATTTGGATATAGAGATAGGCAAGAATAAGTATCAGTTGTGTGCCTAGTAGCGCCGGAACTTTTATATCCGCTCATACTGGGGATCGATTTCATGAAACAATATGGGGTTGTTATCAACTTAGAAAAAATACTATAACGTTAAAACCGAATAATCAAAGGATCTCGAATTTGATTCGTTCACATGGAATTATTGGGAGCGAATTGTTTAAAGGAAGAAGAAGTGAAGCTGAAAATTGTTCGCATGTGCAAGGAAATTCTAATCTTAATGAAAATCAGAAGAAACAATTAGTTGAAGTATTACTTAGAATCAGAAAGTGTTTTGCAAAAACAAGAATCCAGTAAAAGATTTTCAATTCGAAATAGAACTAACAGATAAAACGCCATTCACGGGTTACCAATATGTCATTCCAGAAAAACATAAGGAGGAGGTGGATGTTCATTGCTACCATGGTTAAAGATGATATTATCATGAAGTCCAAAACCTCTTATCTAAGTCCGATAGTGCTCGTAGAAAAGAGTAATGGGAAGATAAGGTTGTGTTTAGATGCAAGACGATTGAATCAAGTTACCCTACCGTACAGAGACAGACCGTTGCGTGTAGAGGATTTAACTAATCAATTATCGGCATCAAGTGGTTGAGTTCAACTGACTTCACTGCATCGTATTGGCAAATAGCGATAGCACCTGAATGTAGACAATATACAGGATTTATTCACGGGAATTTCGTATGTTTTCAAAAGAATGCCATTTGGACTCAAGAACAGTGCATCTGCTCTTGTGCAATGTTTAGACAATATCATTGACAGAGAAATGTCTAGCGATGCTTTTATCTATATTGATGACGTGCTCGTGTATTCGAAGACATTTGAAGAACACATGAACAAGCTTAGATATTTTGCTGAAACGTCTCATTGAAAATAATTTACAGTTGAATTTGGAAAAAGTAATTTTGGCACTAAACAAGTTAAATTCCTGGGGTATGATTTGACAGACAACGGAGTCAAGATGAACTTGGAGAAATGCAAGAAATAGATAAGATTGCACCGCCTAAAACACGAAACAACTCAAAAGTTTATTAGGTTGCGTGAACTATTACTCGTAGTTTATTCCGAATTTGCACACACTGCAATATTTCTTCAGTTGTTGCGAAAGCACACTAGATGGAAGTGGACTGAGCATCATGAAAGAGCTTTCAACAATTTAAAAGCAATGTTTCTGAATCATGTGATGATAGCATATCCCGATTTCACTAAGCCATTCATATTGCAGACCGACAGTAGCAATCTGGAATGGGTGCCATACTATTCAAGAAATTAATAACCAAGAGAAGATAATAGCAATAGTGAGTCGTGTTTTGAAAGAATGTGAGACTCGTTACACGCCACAGAGAAGGAAGCGAATGCTATTGTATGGTCAATACACCGATTGAGAAGTATCTTGTAGGAAGATCATTCATTATTAGAACGGATCATAAGCCTTAGTTTTTTTAAAAAAATGTCACCCAAATAACGATCGACTACTGAGGTGGATAATATGGTTACAATAATTTTCTTTCAAGGTAGAATACTGCCCAGGCAGATGTAACTTGTTGCCCGATTTGCTTAGTAGGAATGTCAAGGCTGAAACACAATGCCTAACACTTTGTTCCCGGCTTCTCCAATTCAGTTAAATATAATGAGCATGCCAGGTTTAACTTGGGAAAACATCGCAAGATTTCAAGATGCCGATGCCATAATGGAAAAGATGAAAAGGTTTTGCAGAGGGGAACTCGAACCTACGGATCCAGATGTACGACGGTGGACGGCTGACCATTGAAATGGAAACTGGTAGATCAAGTTTTTCTCATAAAGGTGCAAACAGCCTTCGCTTTATCGAATCTGGATACCGCAAGTCTTAACAACCGGGATCATCTGGTTCGTGCATACCTCTTAGCACATTTTGGGGCCGAAAAAGTAGACCAAGCAATTAAGGAAGTTTTCATTGGAAAGGGAGAAAAACAAGTGGATAACGAGGTTGCCAAATGTGTACTGTGTCAGAAACCAAGTACCCGAATCGACATTATTCGGGCGAATGCATGCTATAATACCTTCAAAAGAAAATGAGCTAGTTGCCATAGACTTATATGGTCCTTTACCGAAGGCCAATATGGATATAAACATATTTTTGTATGCATCGATGTGTTTTCTAAGTTGACCTAAGTATACCCTGTGAATAGAGCGAACACTAAAATTGCCTGCACCGACTTAATAAGTTTTTTCAATTTGCTGGTCCATATGCCAAGGTGCTGACAGATCATGGTGCCCAATTCACTAGTGAATCCTGTTACAGGCCATGCAACATATGGATGTCAAACATATATGTTCCAGCATTAGACACCCACATCAAACCCTTCAGAAAGAGTAATGAAGGAACTGTCGAGGCTATTTCGAGTCTACGTGTCGAGGCAACATAGCGAGTGGTCGCTACTAATTCCACATATAAATAAATGGTTAAACCAAATCCACCATGAGTCAATTGGAATGACCCATATGAGGCCCATTTCAAACGAAAACCAGAGCATCCATTACAACCCTATGAAACCAGAAATAGAGCACAAAATCTAACCAATGAAGAAATACTTAGAAAGCTAGGAAAGGCGGCAGATAAAAGAAAATCACAAGCTACCGGAAAACTTACGAATTCCAAGAAGGGCAGAAGGTATTATTAAAGGTTCCGAAAGTTCTGATTTGATACATAAGCAGTATCATAAATTTTTAGATTGTTTGAGGGACCGTACTCAATTGCTCACAAACAAAATCCCAATGTAGCAGTGTTAATAGATGAAAGGGAATACAATTGGAAAGTATAATTTCATAGTTTACGACCCTTTTAAAGAATAGAATAAATGTCAAGAGAAAGAATAAAAGAATAAAGACGAAAGAAGAAGGAGAAGAAGAAAGAAGAAGAAGGAGAAGGAAGAAACAAGATAACTCTGACATTCCAGAATCAAGACAGAAGAAAGGAAGAGCATCAAGTTTGGTTAAAAGATTTTTCGGCATATGAAATCAAATTCCGCAAAATCTTTTTCGAAAGAAGGGAGGTGACCATCCGTTTGCCGAGGTCTCGAAAACGGAGCACATCAATATTCAAGAATAAGATGAGCTGTTTGAACGCGCGCCAACGCGCATGAATACAATCCGAAAATGAAAACTACGAACTATATCCGTAAGGAGCGCCTCGGTAGAGTATGCGACACCGAGAGTCGGGAGAAAGAAAGCTTTCTTTTCTGAAGTAACAGCTGGGGAGTGAGGACCTACCGATCACGAGAAGGCGGCACCTCGTACTGCTACGGACTTCAGGACTGCATCTACGATAAAACTCTTCAAGACATTCGAGGAGGTAATTATCATATTACAAGGCATTAAACAATTCATCAGGAAAAGGATGAAGTATAAGTGACGCATTTAAAATCTTTGTAAGAGAGAGAGTGTGAATAGCATGAAACTAACGAGGCCATTCATTTCTTTCTTTGCAGTTTTTTCTTATTTTATATTTATTCTTCTTATACGATAGACTCAGTTGTCGTATTGTAGATCTTTTAAATATGGAATTAAAAGCTAGTTACATTCTATAAAAGAATACGAAAGAATAACAACGGTACTGGAAAGGGGCGACCGTGCGGTTCTGCAGAGGGGCGCTTTGCTCCCGACCGAGCTGCAAGGACAAGGACATCGAGCGACTGGAAAAGTCGACGCCGTAGATTTCTCTACGTGAAAAGACACAGTAAGGTCGTGCCAACTTGAACAATTTGTAGATATTAGAAGGAATAACTTGTTTCGGAAAGAAAGTATTAGTACAGGTTCTTTATACTGATATTCTGTAAAAATAGAATCAATCTTTTCTTTCAAGAAAACTTAGCTAATTGTAAAGTTGCAACTAGGGAATTTACGACTGGAATGATTAGGCAAAGTTTTAAGTATTCTGTGAAATTGATTTAAATGAGAGAAAGGAAACAGTGTAGTTAATTATTGAGAGTGTAAGTTGTTTTCTTTTTTTCAGCAGGACAAAACTCTTGTATATGTAAAGTGTTTTATGTTCATTGACTGTAACAGCAATTTAATTAGAATATACTTAAGTAAGTGGAAAGTGATTCGACTTGAGTTTCTGTGTAAATGCATTCAATCCACAACGGCCCACATGACCCTGATCCCGCTATTCTAATTGTATTTTTATTTTGCGCCCACCTTGAAAACCCATTCTGAGCTAGCCGGCGGAGGGGTGGGTCGCAGTACGTGAAGAGTACTACCAGATATGTTGATCTCGTAAGATGGTTTCACTAAAATAATTGTGTAAGTATCCATTATTTATAAATAAAATACAAACTGTTTCCTATATTATTACCTTCATAGAATTATCAAGCTCATGAATTTTCAGAAACTATTTACCTAAATTTTATATTGTGATATTCAGGAAAGGCAAAATATTATTTTACTGGGAATGTATTTTACAACACAAGACGAATATTGAACAGTTGACGCACCCGGAATGACTAATTAATCAATGGAATTCGTACGCATGAATGCACAAAAAAGTGTATTCAGTTGATCACTATATGTAAAAAGAAAAAATGTTGGTTTTTCTATGTTGAAAGAGCGTTTTCTGTCAATGTAACGTTATACTTACTATGAAGTCTCCGGTTATATTAATGTGACCTCTCTACATTTTGCCATTTTGTTATTTCCTGGAAATATTTGCCACTGATCACTTAGAAACAAATGTTTTGAGAAACTTGACGTTGGGTAAGGGGTTTAAGTTCTATTAATGCCTTATTTCTCCTTTCTTTACTTTCTCGTACACATACGTATATACGGGAGTAATATACGTAGTATAGAAAAACTTATGTAATACTGGGGAAAATATATTTCGAGATTTCAACGGAAATACACATTTTGGCGTCTCCTGATACCGAAAAAGTTGATTTTTCAAAACGTCGGTCCGTCCGTCCTTCCGTCTGTCCATCCATCTCTCTCTTTGTCTGTCTGTACGTACGTCTGTGAATACTACTAGTGCCTAAACGACACGTACGATCGTTTCCAAATTGAAGAAACACCTGTCCATCTGGCTCCAGTTGAAATTTTGAAAAATATTATTTTAAAATCTTATCAAAAACTGTTTCAAATTTTATCTTTAAATTTCTTCTAATTATAGAGTAAAATACACTTATAAAGGTGGCATAGGTGCGATTTTCATGATTAACTCTGAATTTTCGAAAATTGCAAAAGTTTGAATTTTTTCGGCGTCTTCCTACAACTATAAAATTGAAGATACAGATTTTTCCTTCAAATGAAATTGTTGTCCATAAATATTTTGTTCATTAAGGCCATGTAGACTTTTTTGAAAATTTTAGTAGTTTTCGTGCAATAGAGCGTGCAATATTTCCAATGTTAAAAAAATAAACAAATAAACAAATTCTTAAAAACGGCTCGAAATTTTTTCTTTAAAGGTTTGGTACGGGTTGTTCCAAATACACCCTATACAATGATATAAACGGCATACTGCTATATTCTTTTGTTTTTTTCAAAAATTACTAAATTAAACTTTTTGACTTGTCTCTCACGTCGGTAATATTTACATTAGAGGCGATTTATCCATGTTATTCTACTTATGAGTACATGTGCTTTAAATAATGTCAGAAAAAAACTTTCACGAAAACTCAGCAGTTTTCTGTAAAAATGAGCTCAAAATTCGGAATTTTCAGGAATGCTCAAACGCCATTTTGTCAAAAATGGCTCCAAATTTTTTCTTTATTTTTTTCAATGGATAGTGCTAATTCTACTGTGTAATATGACTTAAAGTTCTTTTGGTTTTTTTTTTTAAAAATTGAAATTTAATTTGTTTGAAATATCTCTCACGCCGTTATTACGTACACTTCCATCGACTTGTATACATTATTACATTTGCGAGTAGATGTGCTTTAAATGACTTCAAATGAAGTTTTTTGAAAACTCAGTAGATTCCTGTGAAAAAAGCTTCAAATTGTGCATTACAGTACTGCTTAATAGCCATTTTCTTAAAAACGGGATCAAATTTTTCAATGAAAATTTATATTTTGAACGAGGTTTTACTCTTCTTTAATATTCCTGAAGTCATATTTCGGTCCTACTTTTAAGAAACCTAAAGGTTGAGAAAATGTCAAGAAAATGTACCTTCGATGACGATGGATGGCAGCTGGCCAGGGAATGGAGCAAGACTGTAAAGCCAGTCTACACCAAGAAAAGTAGAAAAAACGACGAGAAAGTCTGCCATTCTGTAGCACCTCTAGTTTCTTTATAGAAATGATCTTTGGCCTTTTCATCACAATACAAACCACACATTTAGGTAAAGTTTAAGCTACACAAAATGTTATTAAAATATACAAATTTGTAAATGAAGAAGTTAAGAAAGTCTAAGATAAAACAATAAACTGTATATTAACTTACCAAAACACTCGCGCTTATTGCAATAAAACAATTATTCCTGAAGAAAATTATGTAGGCTTTCACTCATATAACCAATTTGGTCACCCAGAGGACCGATGTTATACAAAATTGTTGCCACATATTCACGAAAGAGATGCCAGTACTGAAAAACATCATTCAAGATCGTTCTTTTCGAGACAAGTTTTATCTTAAAAAATTAAGGGAAAGCAAAAAGCTTAGATTTTTCTGGCGGTCACACTATTATCGCCCGGGACTGTACTTATTAAAATTGAGGGCGATTCAAAGCTCATTATTCATTTTATTGAGTACAATACATTCTTTGGGAAAATAATATTTAGCTTTTACGGAATATCACAACGAAAAATGTAAGTGAATACTTTCTGAAAATCCATGAACTTCATACTTATTATGGTAATAATAAAGAAAAATAGGCTGTATTTGATTTATAAATAATGTATATGTACTACAGATTCGTGTTAGGAACAGGTGATATGTTGTCAATCAGTGCATTTTTGCACTTTCTAATCCTTTACCAAAACGAAATCCAAGTTCGTTCTCGCACCATTATTTGCATTCTCCGGGCTCAGCGCAGAGGAAGATACGTCACACGATCGGAGGTTGATTCATTCATTCGTCGTCATGTGGCTTTTGTTGCGTTTATTCCGCGTTTTGACAGGGCGGCTCACCTTTTGGCGACAGGAGCGTGAAACATCTCCTAGTGGCCCCACGTCGAACCATGTCCACGCAACTCTCGCCCTTCCCCCTCGAATGCCCGTCGCCGTCGGCTTCTCACCATCCTTCCCTCTCGGTCACCTCCCCGCCTCCCCTCCCCCCCACGCCCTCCCCCCACCCCTCTCGTGGGCCTCCCCTCCTCCCACACCTCCCACACCCCCGCCGCGTCGCCGAATACATGCCCTTTCCCCGCTCACGCATCGGTAAGGGAGACCACAAATCCAATTAAAAGTTAACCGAGTCCGTTTCCATTGCACCTTGCAATACACCGTCATCATCTACAAATTTTTGCTTCGATACATCTATGCATGTAAACTACAGCACATACAATATGGGTCGCTTTGTTTCATTTGGACATACATATTGATGCTGAAGGGATAGAATTGGAGCTGAGGCAGTAGACGAGTCGAATGAGATCTGATAGTAAACTTGTAATATCCCTCAACCAACTGGGTGAATCGAAATCAAAATTCCATATTGAAAAGTAAAATTTGATTTAGCCACCGTGAACCAAAGGTAAAATGCTATTAATTTTCTTTAAGATTTTTTAACGGACAAAAAGGTAAAAATATAATTCCAGTTTTCAATGTTCAGCGGTGAAACAGTAATCTCTGGCCTTTGAAGGACACCATATCCAACAATTTATTGTGTGGACATTACCTGATCCAAGACATTCGTACATACTAATAATTAGAGGGCGGAGTGTAATGAAATGTCATTTTTTACTTTTCGCTTTAGAACAATGCCCTTTAGTATAGAAATTAATTTGATGTTATCACAAAAAGAAATGCATAACACCGATAGTTACAGTTCCCGTTGGTGCTGCTCGAAAATGCAGGTTGTGTGGCACAGTCCCTTATCACTCTCCGGCACTCAATCGCTTTGAAATTAAGCATAAATGCAAAAACTTTAGAAGAAAATATTAATTATATTAAACAACACCCGTATGAAAATCACATTGACAGGGATGCGTCCCTTTAAAATGATAAATTGTCTTGAAACATTTGAATATAAATGTTATTAAGCTATTTCACTCAAATACTAATTTGAAATGCGTCATTAAACAGTTAATGTGTGTTTAAAATTAAATACTCTTTGACGGTGCATTTGACATTTGACAATAGCAAACACACAACTCTTGGACATTACTCAAATAATTACACGTTGTGACATTACCTTTCCTCCCATCAAAAGCTCAGGCCAGTACATGCTGGCGACCACCTGTTGAAATCCGCAATTGGTCCTCTCTCCAACTTGGACGTAATTTGAATATACAATTATAAGCACTCTTGGATGAAAGTTACGCGGAGCTGTGGTGCATCTAATATAAACACTTGAGAGAATAATTATGAGCGATTTTAACAGATTGATTATCATTTTTATTTCGGGGAAGCTGAAATATTGGTAACCCGAATTGTAAAATGTTTGAAAATATTAATATAAAAAAATTGCTGCCGTAACGGGAGTAAAAATTACACGTGAATAAAGTTAACGTCTTGCGTTCGAGCGGACCTGTGGCTGAGAGGTCACGAGTTCGATTCCAATCTGGTGCCGGAAATTTGCTTCATATGTTAACATCAGCGAGATTACAGCGCTTGCCGAGATCGAGTTCGTGGGTCGATTGTCCTGATCGGTGGTTTCCGGGGTGTATGTACCTCCACACGTCTCTCGAAGCAGCGCGCTATACAATCGGCTAATTCGAGTATTTCACATACAGTATTTCCATAGGAAGTCACATTTCTTTTACTGTTTTGGGGCTTAAATATATAAATAAATACATTTTAATTTCCTCTTCCCATCCTTCCCTATCCTCTACATCAATCCGAACACGGGCGCCGACATCCACGTTAGATACATTACGATTGTGATGCGATTTCTACGGCAAGCCTCCACATATCTCATCAACGCCCGTTTCATCATTAATTTTATTACTAGTGGTGCTAAAACAGCACTTACTTTCTCGCCTATAGTAATAGCTATATAATACTATTTACACCACAATTTCTCTCCGAATTAACACATCTCAGTCATCAGTTTTTTGTAAAATTCATTGCCAGGGTTAAGCAATTTTTTTTTAATTTAACATTTAAATACTTCGTAAGAATAAATAAGTTTTTAAATACATAGATAAAATGCGTTAGGACTTAATGTGATAAATACATATGTATTTAAAATACTTCGAATACTCAAAATACTGTTAATATATCATAATTTCTTATATTTTTTATTGCAACAATATATTGTAATTTTCAATTACAGTAAATTAGTATTTGAAGTTATACAATTTTTTGAACAATAACTATTGTAATGTATTGTAACAATATGTATAAACATTTTCAAATATAAAGGATATAAGAAATGTGTCTATCACAAAGAAATGGAATTTTCTTTAAAACGACTAATTTTGCAAACAAATCATCAGGCAATAAACCCCTAGATGGCAAATGTATAAAACCCGCAAAAGGAAACAGTAATTCAACTGGCGTGGATGAATATGAACTAGTGTTATAACGAATAAACGCTTTTTCATTGCCGGATAATTGTCCGGTGTTTTTAATAGTTTAAATTTATCATTAAAAAATTAAAAGAATCCAAATGCAACAGTTGAAAAGAGCTTTTATTTTTGTTACAATGCGGTGCATTCACTAGCGGAATTAAAAAGAAACTCTCCTCGTTCTAAACTATCCTCTTCTTCGTGTATATTTGAAGTATTTCCTTATGAAGTTTTTCCTTATCTAAAGACACCCACTTTATGTATTTAAATACATTTCTAAAATACTTGCCCCAAAAATTAAAAAAATACAGTTTTTCAAATACAAAATGTATTTCAAATACAAGTATTTAAATACTACCAACCCTGCTCATTACAAATCTTAGAACATTTGGTCGTACAATCGTTATTCGGTGTTGTACAATTGTACAACTAAATATTTTCAAGCAAATATCAACAATTTTACCAATTATAAATGATTTTATAACAGGTAAACAATAAGACTTAATTCACAAAAATTAGCTCCCGAGTTATTGTTGTCGAGTCATTATTGCATTCCAAACCTGTAATCCCTGAAGGATACCAATTTTTATTTCGTATATTCCAAATAGGTTTTAAATAATTTATAAAAGATTAACGTGTAACTATATAACAAAATATGGAAGGAAAGAAACGAACAAAGAAATATGAAATAATAAACAAATTCTAACTTACGAAGCATCCAATTATCTGGAATTACGTTCACGAATCCAAAAATTAAACAAGACCTTATTTGAAGATTTATTTTGATAAACACATTTCATTAAGAAAAAATTGAATCTTCACAATTGTAGTTGTAGATAGATGCTGAATATTTTGTAAATTTTAATTTTTTTTTCGAAATCAGGCATTTCAATAAACACGAGACCTGCCTTTTTCTCTTAAGCGTTCCTTGTGCTATCTAAGGCCCCATTTTAACAAAAAAATGTGCGTTTTTTAAGAAAAATTAATTAAACCTGCATATTTTTCTTAAGCGTTCTTCACACTATGTAATAACAAAATTTCATCAAAAACGATGGAGTCGTTTTCGAGAAATAAATTGTTGAAAGAAAATTTAAAATTTCCTACATTTTACTCAAAACTACGAGAAAAATACTCAAATTTTCGAAATATTGTACTTGACCTTATTTCAAAATTTATCGTTAAGGAACAGTTTTATTAAGGGAAAAATACTATCTTTAGTATTTTAGTTGTAGAAAGACGACGAAAAAGAATTGAATTTTTGCAATTGTTGACAAATCAGAGTTTTCAACGATCATGAGACCTGCGTCATTCTCTTAAACGTCCTTTGCACTGTCCAACAACAAAATTTTATTAAAAACGATTAAGTCATTGTTAAAAATTTAGAAAATGTACCATGGCCTTTGTTGTATCTACAGGATTCAGGGTGAATTACACATTCAATATTTCTAAGTGATTTACTGTCACCATAACAAATACACTGAAACAGGGGTAACAAATAACTGTACAATTATCATAACGGCGTTCTTGCCGTATAGTGCCTTATCAACGGCAGCGGCGATAAGAGTCTTCCGTGCGGTAGCTGGCGGCGGTGGCCGCCCGAAGTCCCCTCTTATCGCGTAGCTGATAACGCCACGACTGGGCGTGTAGCGGCGGCGGGGTGGTAGCTAGGCGAGGTTATCACTGAACGAGAGCGCTCCGCTCCCGGCCTGTGACTTTATACCCCACCGCCCGGCGAAGGGGGAGAGGAGGAGCTGTGCCCCTCCACTAGCGGAGCGTAACTCCGACTCGTCTTCTGATTGGGGGGATACCACAGCCTTCGTGTAATGTACCCCCAAATTCAAATTCAAGGGGACGCGACATCAACCAGATCAATCGGGAATATCAATTTTGGAGAAAATCGGCCGAATGGTTTAGCCACTAGAGTTGTTCACAGACGGATAGACAGACGTTTTGCCGTCAATCAACTTTTCGGTACCAAGGACCCACAAAACATGAATTCTGATTACACCACGTGTTAGAGGACTTTTCTCAATTTTGGAACTGGATTTATTCACTTTTTCGTTGCCAAGACCCAATAATAAGAGTTTTCACCCGAAAATTCGTAGTTTTTCTACCGCAGCATTATATTACTTTGTAGCGCGGTAGGGGTAAGGAAAAAGTAAAAAATTTTAAACCATCTTAAATTGTTTGTACCGGATTGTTCCACCAGTCTCTTCATTACTACCAAAAAACTAATTAAGATACTTCAATTTTAAAGTGATGATGAGAGATTCGCACTAACCCCATCTCTAACACTACCACTATCACCACCACCGCCAAAAATTGAAATCATCCAAAGTCGTTTGTACTTTGTTGTTTCCTGTTTTTCCGCCACAATTTTCGTTTGTACCAAAAAATAATCAATCTGAAGCTATTTTAAAGTGGTTTAAAGTGGAGCGGCTTCACGCCTAGCTCCACTTTCACCTCCACTACCACAATTATCGTCAAAAAATAGGAGCTATCCTACCAAAGCGTTTCTTTAAAGTATGCCACCAGACTTTTTGTTAGTTCCAAAATTAGTCGTGCTACAACAGTACATACTTCCTCGCTTTATTTCTAAATTGGCATTTTTCGAAAATTCAGAGGTGGATGAAAATGAGACCCGCACCATTCTTTTAAGCATTCGTACTTCTATCCATGGAAAAAATTGAAAAAACAAATTGGAGCGGTTTTGGAGAAAATGTGTTTTAATAAATTGCATTAATTTCAAGGCCAGTCTACGCGAAAATTGTTTTGGAACAAGCTTTGTCGAAGGCAAAAATCCCAATTTTCAGTTTCGTAATTTAGTTAACTTTTTGCAATTTTCGAAAATACAGAGAATTCGCCGAAAAGGGACTAACACTATTTTTTCCCGTCCCTTGACACATATGAAGAAAAAATTTAAAGAAAAATGTAATGACGATTTAGAGAAAAAATGTTTAAAAAAATAAAAATGTCCTTTGTTTACAGGTTCGGAGAAGCGAACATGGTCGAACACGTGCATGAATAATCCAAATACAATTGCTGTAAAGATATAGGACTCTGAACTGGTTATCTCAGTAGAGGGCAGATAAATAATTTCACTTTTACATTCGAAACAAAATTTTCACAATAATGGGGTCTAATAAATTGTTGGTATAACATAGTACTATAACACGTACTAAGTCATTAAGCTTCGTAGTCAATAAACTTTCGTACAGTGGTACGAAAGTTTCTTTTACAGTTTTCTTAGAAGTCTTCTTCAGTAGCATTTGTTTTCGGTCCGGTGGAATTGTTAGGAACCCGGTCACTGTGCACTTCAAACTGAAGAGACCAGCGGACACAGCCTTTGCCATCTGTCGTGAAAGAACGAACGCGTTACGAAATCCGACACAGGTTGACAGTTGCACGCAACCTTCCTGCCGCTGCCTATGCAATTTCCAACCGTTCGTCCGCGGCAGGCGCGAAAGTCGCGTAAGGTCCAGAAGCAAAAGTCTCCAAAACCCTATTTTTAATATTCCATAACACTTCAAAATTTGGATATATGGGCTTCGCATGGTGTTCTATTAACTGGCGAAATTTCATGTTAATCAAACTATCCATCACGGTGAGTGTTGTGTGTCAGCCAATATTTTATTTGTTGCGTCATTGTCGCGTCTGTTAAACCCTTATTGGGCGTTGAGCAATCCTCTTTTTTTTTCTTTTTGTCAAGTCTCGTCACGTGCCTTTTATCCCTTCGGCCAGGCGCTCGACGCCGTTTGATCCCGGGGTTCCTAGACGGTCACCTAACCAGGAACCCGCGAGTCTCGAATTCGCGTAACCTTCGTGACTTCATGGAGCGATGAAATTTGCTAACGACACAGACTCTGCGCTATTGCATTCTCGGCGCTATCCATTTGCTCTGTGCTATCGCATTAGAGCTGACTTTCGGCTCTTCTCCGCTCGCCATTTGGAACAGGACGGTAAGTCATAGCTTGACCTCCCACTTCCCAATACAGGTGCCTCGCACGAGCGATTTTCAGGAATCCGCCGCAAACGGGCACCCTGAACTTCAGCCAATCAACCGTCGCTACCAGGTTGACTGTTCTGGTATCCTTCATATCCGTTAATTCTATTAGACAAGAAGTCCGAACCAGTATTGCCAGGTTAGGGGTTTTCCCCCTAATTAATTATTTTGGGTGATCTTTAGTGAATTTTTGGGGGGTAAATTTATTTATTTATTTTTTGTTGGAATTTTCGTTAAGTTTTTAAATGTTGATTTAAAAAAACCTTTGTACATCACAAAATCACAAAACCCAAAAATTGTTCCCCATGATTATTACAGGTATATTTATTCAAATATTACTAGACGTAGTAAAAAGGTATATTGGCGTGTAAGATTATTTGAATGAATTAGCTTATTTAAAATTGGGAGGTTATATTTCACAACCAAAATTGGGTACAAGGCAACACATTTGATAATAAGGAACGAATCACAACACTAAACAAGTAATGAAAAAAACGATTTCAGTTAAAGAAAAATTTTACAGAGAGTTCTCATTATCTCTTTTTCAGCCATTACAATGAGTGAAACCAGATACCTCTTTAAGTTTTATAACTAGTATAGTAGAAAACTCCTTAAAACAAAACTTATATTTTTCACAGTAAAATATAAAAATGATCATATACAATTAATAATATTATTTGTATTGCTTTAATTTCTATACCTCCCCACATATTTTAAACATGAAGTAATAATTTTTTTTTTGAATTTGGCGTTTATTTTAATGTTTTGGTAGGTTTCGCAGCGTTTTAGATTGAAAAATGATTAAGATCACTTAGCAACACTGATCCTCACCTTCCTAACTTCCATGATGAATTTGCGTCACAGCAAAATTCAGTTAAATTATTATTTTTTATTTATTTAGTCGAAAACAGTCAAAAACTGTATGTGAGGTATGGGGGAGAAAATCATCTGCGCACGCTTTCTTGAGTTTCAGAATCCCTTCCCAACAATTTAACTATTAATAGTTGAAAGGTGAAAAATCATAGTAATAATAATAAATTTAAAACAGCGAGGGATTAACATTTCAAAAAGATATTTTCGTTGCAAAATTACAAAAAACTTATTTCTAACAGTAAAGGAACAAACAGATTAGATTAATAGAACAGACAGAACAATTAGAATAGGTTTATTCTGGCGAGTTTAGCGCGTCAAGTAGTTTCATTGCCTTTGTGCAGAGAGATGTCACATTTTAGGCAGTTTTCGCATTAGCACTACTGTGCATGTAATTTTGAAGTATATTTTAACCGGAATCGAAGTCTTCTTCGTGGGGTGCGGACGTATTTCACATGTCACGTAAAATTTCATTGCCTTTGTGCAAATTGAATTCTTATTTAAGGCAGTTTCAGCATCACACCTACTGTGCACGTTATCTTGAAGTGTATTTTAGTAGTGCGGTAATCGCCAAGTACAGAAATTTTAATGAACATTGTAATTTTGTGCCTGCGTACCGAGGTATGAACAGACATTTTCGCCCCACACCAATTCCAGTGTCCGTTGAATGAAATTGTGCCTGGAGCCTGACCAGAACATTTTTGCGTGCGTACATAAATGCATACTAGTTAACTCTCCGTCCCCTCTGAACGGGCAAACTCTATCAATCTGCATTGTGCCAGCACTTCAAGTTACATCGTTTACTTAAAGTGTATGTGTGTCCCTCTTACAGACGTTGGTGCATTTGGTGTGAATAAATGTCCTTTTGTTCTAATCGATTTATGCCTGTGAACATTGTACGAAGGATTCCGCATATCGAGTCCCATTCAAATTACCCTACTGAGTTCTCTTATGGTTTCGGCTTGTGTCTGTAATACCACCTCATTATAAAGTTCACACTTTATTCATCCACCCACTACGCTAAACGAAATTCGCACCTCGTATGCGTCAAAGAATGGTAATAAATTGGTGCTGGTTACATTTTCGGCGAAATTTCGAATGTATTTTCGAAAATTGCAAAAAAATTAACATTGCAAAAGTACAATATTGAAGAGAGGTATATTTCTCATAAATCTAAAAAACAGATGTTTAAAAGAGCTCAAGTTCTGTTCTTTTAAAAACAAGTTTTTACGTAATTTCTGCTTGAAATTAATGCAATGTATAAAAAACATTTTCTCTAAAACAGTTTCACACTTGTTCTTTAATTTTTGTTCCAAGGACATTACATACTTCTTCGCATTATTTCTGACCTTCGCAATTTTCGAAAATTCAGACAGTTCAACAAAAGAAAACCTGCGCAATTTTAAGCGTTCTTTGCTCTATGAAGTAAAACTCTATATTATAACAAACTTTGTGCAACTGTCTAAATTTTAAAAAAATACAAAGGTCAGAAATAATGCGAAGAAGTAATGTTTTAGCACCACCAGTTTGTAGGTAAAGAAATATACCGAAACTACTTATCATTCTCTCTCCGTATGACAAAACGCATCGGTTTCCCCACGCGTCGATCGTGTAGAAGTCGGAAAAGATGCCCTAAAACCTGGTTTTCGAGGCCCCCAATTATAATTTCTGTTTGTTAGGTCGTAATGTATAAAAATGGTACCATTCTGCACCATCCTGACCGCGGCGGGGTTAAACATGAAATTAAAAGGTATGACCATTCCAGTCCCGGAAAATGTTTTTTGAATGCGGGAAACATTTTTGCGGATTCAAGTCGTTTTATAATATTAAACCGTTTCAAATAACGTGGGAAAATATGTGCTTTCAGAGCATTACTGATAATGATATTCTGCGGGGCAACGTTTGGTTGATGCGTAAGTCTCCTCACGTCAGAGTTGTAAATACTATGCATCGGCATGCGTTCCTTCTCATTAGTCACAAAGTCTGACCAACATCTAAAACAAATAAGGACGTTTTAAACGTCGACGATGTAATTATTTAGTTGTTTAACGAAGGTTTGTGAGGTTTTAATATAAAAATATATTTTTTCGATAATTAGTTCATTGTTCTTGTATATAATTTGATTTTGATTTTCAAATAGTGTCTGCCTTTTCACATTTGCGAAACAGTTCTTAAGGACATATTACATACACACAATCGCTCCATACCCGAGATCAGCGGTAATCGACGCCTGATAATACAATAGGCAAGTGATTCTGAGAGAATATCGCAATCCAAAAAAATGTTCTCTCATGTCAGTTACTTACAGACATGCTGCGGTTTGTGGCGTCCCTTGGTCCCTCTTTTACAGAAGCGCAGTGAAGCTCGCTCTCACTGATTTATTTTACATTTATTGCGTTTCGATATAAAAGCTTCCCAGAACGCAAACATATACATTTTATTCAGTCAGACGTACAAAGGACCAAATGCCGGGTAATCCCATGGTTCGTCCTTGGCTTTAACGTGCGGATGAAATCCCAATATTGCAGTCCCTTGGAACGGGTGAAACGTTACGCGAACAAAAAAGTGAATACTCCTGGGTGTAGATCTCGATTCTCAATCACTATTTTCGTCAAATTTCCATGGAACACATAGCGAAAGCTCAAAGGGTCTCTAGTTTGATTCTGAACAGTATGTATAGTTTATTTCTTGCCACGCCACATCTATTTTTACTCTGTTCATTGGCTTTAATAATTCACCGTTATATAAATATATTGATAAGTTACAACCTGTGTTCTTCCCTCTCCGCAGTCCTCATCATAAGTTACCCAGACTAAGAACCTGAAGCCTCTTTATTTTTCGCCAACATTCCAGGAACCGGCAATCTCTCCTCCTTTTACTCATGCGACGGCTGAACTGGTTGTGTGTTTTTTGTTGTTTTTTTAACAAAGAAAACCTCTTCGTCAAGATTTTCTTGTTAATGCTTCAACCATAGGGACTATATTAATACATTATTACTAATAGAATTATGAAAATAAGGTGACTCAGAGCATCAACTGATGTCATTTCAGTGACCGGGAGGCCTTGTCAGCAATGTCGAATTCAGCCATTGCCTGAAGGAGAATCCTAGCGACTGGCTGCTCGGACCCCCTCGATTAGGTTTTTCACGTTTCCCTAATCCTTTGAGTAAATGCTGAGATGGCCCCTTGTTTTGCTTCTTGACATAAACGTAACTTCATTATATGTGCACTTCTTTTAGAATTCATTGGGAAATATAGTCATTCAAATTATCGTTCTCCATGATGTCGTTGTATGAAGTATTATTTCTTGACGAAGGACATGATAGATATGAGCCCAAGTTAATTGCTGATTTACCCTTGAAAATAGAGTTTATTACATTGGAGCGAATATCTTTTTAATCCTTGCAAAAAACGCTCATTTTCTTTCTGTAAACAAAATTCAAGTAGTATATGGCTTAGGGCAGGGATCACAGAATTTTTGAAAACGTGCACAGAATTCACTTTTTCCCGTATCACATCACACACAGTTTTGAACTGTTTTTGACGTTAAATAAATAAATAAACAAATAAATAAACAAACAAACAAATAAAATTAGTCGTGCATGCAACACGCAGACATCAGTTCACTATCACACATGTCGGGAGACCACACTAGATACACGTGGGGGGGGGTTGGGAATATCCCAGCAAATCGACGGTACGTCGGAGCCGGATCTCACCAGCCACGAAGATCATCGCCACCTCCCGCGATAAAACAGGCTCTACATATCAGCTAACGCGCCCAGAATCATCAATCAGTCAATCAAAAAACGACAATAATTGAGCACGCCCACTGATAAAGCCATCCTCACGTCGACATGTCCCTCATCTATTTAATACATTCGTTCATGAGATTCATGAGAATCCGCGTATAAATATTTCAGAATAGCCTTCGTGCCAGGACGTGCGCAGCACGTACACCGATCAATTGCACAGCGAAGCCCTCCCAAGGCCCAGTCGATGTTCGATGAACGCGTTGAGGCACGCTCTGCATTTATTCCGTGTGCTTCACGGGCCGCACTGCCGCTGTCCCCGCGGGGCGGCCTCCCTGCCGGGCGGGCGCGGCGTCGTTCCCGCGACGCCGCGCCGCGCGCCACCGCGTCGGGACATCGACACAACCATCGCAACCAGAGGAGCGGTCGCCCCGCCGACCTCATCCCACAGCCCCGCCCCTCCGTCCTCGCCCGCCGCCGCCGCCCAGAGGAAAGAGAGGTGCGCAAATCCAATTAAAAGTTGAGCGGTAAACTGATCTGGGCGCTGTGGCGGGCGCGCCCCTCCCTCCCTACCTCACCACCGGCGTGCGCGCATACGACTACCGTTGCCGCCACCGTTGCCGCCGCTGGCCGCCCTCGGCGCGTGCGGGCGAGCGTAGTGGAGCGTGCGAGTATGCACGGGAGTCGTGGAGAGGGCGACTGGATGGTACGTCCGTTTCAATATTTTCAAGTACCGTATTTTATCGTGAATAAGCAGCCCCTTTTTTTTTCAAAATTTTGATCCCACAAAATTGGGTAGCTGCTTATACAAGGAAGGTGAGGTTGAACTATTAGCAACATTCGAGGTTTGTGATACTGAAAGTGATAAAGAGGAATTGGAAGGAGTTATAACTATTTCTGATACAGCGGTAAGAACATGAGTGATTACTATGAATCATGAAGTTTGTAACTTCAACCTCATTTCATTAATAAACTATTGTTTCCTTAATTTGACACTCAAAAAATTAGGGGATGCTTATACGCGATAAAATATGGTACTTTCAGAAATGTTATTCTAATGTATTTTTTTACTATTAGCGTCAACGATATACGAACCAGACTATATACGAGCTAGACGAGATATCCATCTGCCTCCCGATTCCTCCGTTCTCGACGCGTGTTCGCGAGGGTGTGGCGTGGTAGTGGAGCGTGCAAGTACTTATTTATTTATTTTACGTCAAAAAACAGTTAAAAACTGCGTATGACGTGCTATGGGGAAAAGTGAATTGTGTGCACATTTTCAAAATTCTGTGATCCCTACACTAAGTCATATACTACTTAAATTTTGAATTTTGAAAGGGAGAAAAAAATAAAAACTCCCAGGTAGTAAAATCTATTTTCAAGGATAAACAAGCAATAAATTTTGAATTTTGAAAGGGAGAAAAAAAACAAAAAACTCCCATGTAATGAAATCTATTTTCAAGGATAAATAAAATAAATGTTGGCTCTATTACTTCCTGCCGCGACAACATGGAAACGATAATTTGAATAATTGTATTTCCCACTGAATTCTAGAAGACGTGCACAGAAAATGAAGTTACATTTACGTCCAGAAGCAAAACAAGGGGCCATCTCAGCATTTGCTCAATGGATCAGGGAAACTGGACGAAAAACCTGATCGATATGGGGGTCATTGACCCGGAAGCTGTAGTACAATAGTTGTTACAGGTTGTTTATACTCATTTATACAGTCAAAATGGTAAATAATGCATTATGTATCATTGTTAAAATTAAAGTTACTTTTCTTGGGATGCTCGGGAATCGCTGGAGAGGGAGATAGGATACATCCCTTCCAATGTTTTCACGTACTTCCAGAAGTTTTATTTTAACATCTCTATTTAACGATTAGCGTAAATGTTATACGAGCAAGACTATAAATCCATCAGTCATTCGCGCTTCCTCCACCCTCGGCGCGAGCGTACGCAGGAGCAAGTTTGGTAAGTATTAAACTAGAGCGGGTGAGTATTGGGGAGGGCGACACGCCTTCCCAATATTTTCACGTACTTCCAGAAGTTTTTCTCGTGTCTTTTTTTTTACAAATATCGTAAGCGAGCTAGAATGCGAGTTGGGTGACCCACATGGAGAGGGGAACAAGGTGACAACCCCCTCAAATAATTTGTAGTTCTTCCAGAAGAATTATTCTCATGTCTTTTTTACTATTAGCGTAAATTATATACGATTCAGACTGTAACAGTAAAATCCATATAAAATTATATAGCTTTTAAAGTTTTTAATTTTAAATTCACATACTTAGATTAAAAATTACAT
Organism: Teleogryllus oceanicus; assembly: GCA_964035755.1. Classification (NCBI taxonomy): domain Eukaryota; kingdom Metazoa; phylum Arthropoda; class Insecta; order Orthoptera; family Gryllidae; genus Teleogryllus; species Teleogryllus oceanicus. The sequence goes on along the minus strand of CAXIVR010000001.1, from coordinate 275,609,672 downwards.
AATTTATATGCATAAATTTGAAAACTGCATACTTTTAAATTTGTAATTTTATTTGGGTTTCAAAATTTTATTTGTCTTTTCCTCAAAAATGCACAATCGTGGTTTTGGCATAAGGGAAATAAGGGCCAGACTAGGTAACCCATCAATCGCCCACGCTTTCTTCGCCCTCGGCGCTAGCGGAGAGCGGAGGAAGCATGGGGTATGCACGGGAGTCGCTGGAGACGGACACATGGTAACACGTCCCTCCCAATGTTTTCAATTATTTCCGGAAGTCTTTTAATATTTTTTTCTACTATTAGCGTAAATGATGTTCGAGTTGGACGATATAGCCGGGTACCGGACACTCGTACGTTGGCGATGCAATTACGTATGGAGCTTTGGTTTCCTTCGAAGATTACGCCGCAGAAACAGCACGCCACAGAAAGGATTGAATAATGCTATAACCTGCCTTTTCTCAACCTAGACGAGTTAGAAATCACGCTTATTACTGCCAGTGATAGTTGCAGTCCAAAAAGGATTACAAAATTTGTAGAATGTGATAAATCCACAGGTGAAGATAATTCAGTATTATAATAATAATAATAATAATAATAATAATAATAATAATAATAATAATAATAATAATAATAATAATAATAATAATAATAATAATAATGTATTTATTACAGGCGAGGCTCAGGCCGTAAGGCCTGCTCTTCCGCCTAACCACTTAAATATTTACATTTACATAAATACAATTGAGGCGTTCGGGCGGAAATAGTGATAACTGGCATTTCACGTTACTTACGAAATTACAACGATCGTATTAGTGGAACTGTGCTACAAATAACCAATGAAACATAAATTGTGAATGGATTTTTATTGTCAATTTTCCGAATTCTTAAACTAACATGATATAAAGGGACCCCATGTTGTTATTTACAAGAGAGCCGTGGTAAGTCAATAATTTTACTTTCTTTAAGTGTCAATATACTATGGCAGTACACTATGTGTGACTTGTTTTCGTGTTGAATACATTTTAAGTTTATTGTCTGAATGTATTATTGAATTGACATATAGGTAGACTATAACTTGACCTTTTTAGTCTAGCCCGTGCAATGTGATAACTCCAGTAAATCAATTAAACATGTTATGGATTAAACTACAATTCTACGGGGATATTAGAATTTAAACCTGTTTCTTGTATGTCATCCCCAATTTTGACCTGTCAAAGACGCCCAGGCTAGAATGACGGAGAGTTCGACGCGAAGGGTGGGTGCTTGACATGGGATTGTGATGAAAGGGTGGACCCAGAAAGCTTTTCAGGGAAGGGCAATATAAGTCGGACTCCGTTAACTATTTTTAAGTACTAAAACAATTAAACTGATAGCTTTCAATTTAGAAAAAAAAGATGTAAATTCGTATTGGGAGTATTCTGATGTGATCATTCTGTGGAAAATTGTTGGAATAAAATGAGTGAAATTACAAAGAATTGTTAGGTAACAGGTGATGTTGCTTGCATGCTACCCTAGATTCGTCACTTCTTTGGTGCGAGCGATAGGTGTGAGAGCCTCAAGAAGAGGCCTAGAATGAGACCGCGGAGAGGGAAGATTAAAAACTTAAATAATATTTCGCCCAAAATTACACGAAATCTACTCATATTTTACAAATATGAGACCTGTACCTTTCCCTTTTGAGAAAAGTTAGAAAATATGTTTGATTCATGTAAAGTGCGGTCAAAAATCAAAATATCCGGTTGCACCTCCCAAAGCTGTGAGTTTGTTCAGATCGATCGAGGAATATCAATATTGGAGAAAATCCGCTGAACGGTTTTGGGACATCATTGACCACAGACGGACAAACAGACACACACAGACAGACGTTTTGCAGTTTTTCAACTCTTCGATAACAAGGACCTTGGATTCGGGCTACACCGTGTCTTAGAGAATGTAATTTACTATATATAGAAACAGGATTTATTCACTTTTTCGTTACCAGGACACGACAATAAGAGTTTTGTGCTGAAAATTCGCCGTTTTCCGACGCACGGTTACGTTTTCTTATGAATTAAGTGCGAAAGTAAAAATCTTGAGTCCATGATTGTAAAATAATGTTATTTTTTTAATTTTTAAAATTATGGAGAATCATTGCACAGAGAAAAATTGTCAATATTAAAAGTCATTAGGGTTGTTTATTTTAATTTCTTTACATCCACAGACTCACAGTTTTTGTCTAACGACTTAATTTTGATCATTCTCCTCTGGATAGTGCTACTCAATTTTCTTTTAAATTCTAAAAATGTCTTTTACAATTCTCAACCAAAGCTACATTTTTTAGGAGACCCTAAACTGGGTCGAAAAGTAAAATCTAAATAAACTGTATATGTATTTGGCATTTTCGAGACTCATTAATCCTGCTTTTGCCACCTAGCAGTGTTTCCAGGTCAGGGCCCTATAGTTTATTATCCACACCTGGGGTAAAGGAGACGTATAGCGAGCATGACGTATTTTCTTCACCGTAACTAGCAAACTTTGCCTGCCTGAGCTTTAGCGTCATGCAGCTATTGAAACCGAGACAACTATAATGGAAAGCTGCACTTTTATTATTGCCCCAACCGGGAAACGAACCCGGAATCGCACCACAAAAATGAGCACTCTGTCAATAAGCCACGGGAGGGGTTTCAAAATTAACTTAATTACTGAAAAATATTGTTAATGTGACTGTTTTCAAAAAAGGTCAAAACCTTATTACTTTTATATTGATATAAGAGACGACAATACATCCCTGGATATTGCATAAAAGCATAGGCCAGAGGCGTGAGCAACACGCGTGACGGGAAAACTTAACTCAGAAACGAAGCGCGATGATGTGCCACCGAGGAGTATGAGATGCACAGCGCGATGACGTGTAAACGGAGCGTGACGCAGGAACGCAGAATTGCGGTATAGCTTGAATAGAATGGGGGCAAGACGCAGGTTCGTGACGTGAAAGCATTCCGTATTACCATGGGTTAGACGTGTGACACGGGTGGGTGCCACGGGGCGTAGTTCAGAAACATAGCGCTAGAATGCCAAGCAGAAGGGATGCGCGAAACATGTGGCTGGGAGCATTGCGCGGGAACGTGGAATTGGGGCGTAGATTGATAGGTATGGGAGTAAGGCGCGGTTTCGTGCCGTGAGAGCATGGTTTAGAAGTGTGGCACGGGTGCGTTCCGCGGGAGCGTAGTTTGGAAACGTAGCGCGGGAATATTGGGTTTAGTGCGTAGTGCAGGAGGAGCGTGACGTGCAAACGTGACGTTGGGGGCATATCCCTGGGCGGTGTTGCGGGACCGTGGCGTGGCGAAAAGTAGCAACGCAGGTTCCCGCCCTTTGCAAAGGGAACAAAGCGACTAACTCCGGCAGGATGGCGTTCCAAAAATCCTGTGCTCGGAGAAAGGCAAAGGCTGCTCCGACGCATTGAACTGTGAGACTGCTAAAGGCCGGTCCGTCTGTACGAGAGACGGACGAGAGAGCGGATCCCAGAGGTCGACAGACGATTTTTGGGGGTATCGATCACCAAAGTAAAAAACTCAAAGGAAATGGATGAAGAGCCCCATGGGATGCAGTTGTTCATTATTTTCACCATGATTTCACTCTTCTTCAAACACCTACTCAGTGAAATTGTATTGTTTCATTTAATATCCCAATAAAGCAAATTCTTTAATACGGGTACTACGTAGGCCTCTCTCTGGGGTTGCTCAGTTACTTTATAATGAAATTATACAACATTGCAACATCTTTATTCCCATTCCAAGTTAAGTATCATGAAATCAGTATGCTACAGATTTTTTAATATTTGAAAATGGTACTCTATCACGTTGATGACACTGTCATATTTATTTCTTATTCAAGGATAATGGCCTAAACCAGTTATACTATTTCCCTAATCGCCATTCCCCACTGACTTTGACAGCGCACCGGCCCAAGTTGCCGATGATGTGTCATGTCCTTGTCAGTATGTACTGATAAGCATCAGTTCGGAAAATATTGAACATTTGATGGTCTCAAAATAGGATTATCTATCCAAACTCTGTATATGTGGCTAAGTTCACGTCTTAGTTACGTATTTGTTACAATCTGGCAAATTAAGTAAGTTCCGTAAGTAAGTTAAGTTCCGAAATAACAAATTAATAGTAAACGAAAAGAAAACGGTTGTAATGCAGTTTTCCATTTCAAATAAACAATTCTGTGCTCCATTGAAAATGAACAGTGTACCATTGACTGATGTTAAGGCAACAAAATTTTTAGGTCTCTCAATTCAGTCAAACCTTAAATGGAACGTCCATTTAAATGAATTGAACACAAAATTAAGTTCATTATGCTACGCGTTCAGAATTCTTGCAAATTCTGTCAGCCTTCATACTGCTCGTTGTGTATACTTCGCGAATGTTCATTCCCGCCTGAGATATGACATAATATTCTGGGGAAATATATCTTATAGCTCCCAGACTTTTAGATTACAAAAACGAATTGTACGAATAATAACCAAATCCCACCCACGTGATTCATGTAAGCCTCTCTTCATTAATCTAGGAATTCTACCATTACCGTGTCTTTTTATTTACGAATCAGTGGTTTTTGTAAAAAATGACTTGCTCAAGGGCGGGAATATTTTTTCAGAAAATGCCGAAGTCTATTACTATCGAATGCCGAAGTCTATAAAGTCAAAATTTAACCCAAGTGAAATGTTTCTGCTGCATAACTTTTCTATAAATTAGAGGGTAACATTAATTTTAACAATGATACATAATGCATTATTTACCATTTGGACTGTATAAATGAGTATAAACAACCTGTAACAACTATTGTACTACAGCTTCCGGGTCAATGACCCCCATCTCGATCAGGTTTTTCGTCCAGTTTCCCTGATCCATTGAGCAAATGCTGAGATGGCCCTTGTTTTCTTCTGGACATAAATGTAACTTCATTTTCTGTGCACGTCTTCTAGAATTCAGTGGGAAATACAATTATTCAAATTATCGTTTCCATGTTGTCGCGGCAGGAAGTTCCAAAAATAATTCAAAATTTTTTTAAAATTTTTAAGTAGTATATGACTTAGTGTAGGGATCACAGAATTTGGAAAATGTGCACACAATTCACTTTTCCCCATAGCACGTCATACGCAGTTTTTAACTGTTTTTTTACGTAAAATAAATAAATAAATAAGTAAATAATACAAATATTGTATTATGTATTATTGTACCCATGGGGCACAATATTTTGTAATTACGCCAGTGTTTACATTACATAGCTTTTTCCATGTGTCTATTGAAGAGTCAGTTGCTATACATTATAGGAACTTTCATGACCGATTTAGAACACATCATCGAATCCACCTTTTGTTAGGTTATAATAATGTATGATTTCATGCTTTCCATCTTCTGTGATGCTATTATGATGCATTGGTGAGATATTTCCGCCTTTCCATTTTTCGGGACGTAAGAAACCATTGTTAGATTATGAATCCAAATAAAGCAGACTCCTCTTCTCGCCCTCTGGTTCCTTCAAGATGTTCTGATAATCTCACAACGTCTTTTGTAGGTTTAGAAAAATATTTTCTTTCTGCCTGGAGTTCACCATCACTATCCTTTTCGTGATATGCATGTATGTGTAGTGTGTATGTTTGTAGTGTGTATGTCTATGTTTCGTGATATGCATGAAAGCATTGTGTACATAGTCCTGGAATCATTGAAACACATCATTTTCATCTCATACTGTATGCGCCTATCTGGAATACACATTCTGAAGCGACATCAAAAGCCAATTGACATTTCATTTATGCGCGCACACGTTCCAGTGTTGTATAACTTCTTACAGTTTTCAATAAACACAGACAACAAATTTGAAGTGGCCGCTATATGTCAAGTTATCTTTTGATCTTCTCTTGTTTCTGGATTGTCAAAACAAAGACATGTCAGCAGAAAATACTAATATATTTTTTGCCTTAGTATATCCAAGTATGTCCCTTCCTGTGCAAAACAGTAGTAAAACGGGATCAGAAATCCTCATCTTTGTTTTGGAAATAGCAGTCATACATAAAAATCCAAATGGAGGTTCTATTTTCATGACGTCCGTCTCCTGTAAAAAATCACGGTTCTTGTATTTTTACTTTTGTTTGTTAATTTTTTCTATCGTCGATTTCACTATAACGAAAATCATTGTGTCCAGTCAGTTTGCAGTTTCCAATGATTCGTGGACACTTCCGTAACAGTGTTCAACTTACGTGTTCTGGACGGAGAAACTGCAATTATAGAACACCACTTGAATCTGTTCTTGCTTCAGAAATATTTGTGTTTTCCACTTTAGAGATTAGTGTTCTGAGTTATGTCTACTTTTACATCACTCCTTGCATTTCTGATGTTTAGATCTTCAATGTTTCAATCCGCACTGCTCACTTTTGAATCATCGTAGAGTCATGAATCACTGTCACTCAACACTGAATGACTGTCATGAACATTTTTTTCTCCTGCGTTGGCTACCATTCCACACTTACCTCATGTTCTACCATGAAGCACAAGCCCCAGGGTGGGCACCTATGGCTTTTTGCATTCATCCGTACCCCCTGCCGCCCACAAATACGACAGGCTGGTATCCGAATCCTGCCGGAACGTAGTTTGCCCTCACGGCAACCTCCTCATTCAGTGTCTGGGTAGGGCCGCCCTGCCAGCTCAAAGCAACTAGCTATACAAGCTAGTTCCGAAGTCCAAGCAATGCGCTACTCACGTGCGCCGGGAGCTAGTAGCTCCTCTTGGTCCAGAGTATCGGACCACTGCCACGACGAAACCGAGAGCCCAACAAGGCTTTAGACCTCTTCCCGTCCCGTCCACCGAACTAAGGTTCGGGTGGCTTGGGGTCCGCTTCCTGTCTCCTCATTGTAATCTTTAAAACATAAATAAAAAATCACAAAGTCACAGAAATCTTTAAAAAATAGTGGGCAATAATTCTAGTTATATGTCAAAAATTCTATTTCAACGACAGACGTTTCGATCTGTTTGCGAAATCCTCTTCAGAATCTGGAAACTATATTTTTACAAATTATATTACAAACTATATTGTTACAATTTTATACAATAATTATGTCAGATTTATATGTTTATAATTCTCTGTTTTTTTTAATGAAGAATTTAAGTTAACAATAGACATATTAATAGTGGATTACTTGGAACTAATTTTAGGTTACGTCACCATATTGAATATTTAATACAAGTATAAAGATTGACATTTCAGAAAACGGTATTTTATTACAGTGTGATTCACATTGTTTCAATTCATTTCAAATCCGGGATCTTGGGCATGATTAAAGATAATATTTTTAAAACCGTAGATTTGAAAGAATGAATGGTTAGAAGAAAAGAGAAGTTAGGCTACTGCCATGAAAAGCATGGCAGTAGCCTAGCTTATTTTTATTTTTTTTTATTTCCTATAAGAGAGGGTATTACCAACCAATTGCACAGATTAAGCTTTGTTTGTCTGAAACAACTTTATTGACGCATATACGAGTAGTAGCAAATATTTTCTATCCATCAACTGTTCAAAATAATTGACGCAAACTTTCAACCCTATGAGTTTCAATGAAAATTCAAATATGATTATTTTAATTATCTCAATGAGTGTCGAATTATTTGTGTTTGTCGAGGAGAAAGTATTACTGCAAATTTCAGATTCTTTAAGTGAATTACATGTTTTAGGATGATCGGGGCGTCAGTTCCTGGGCTTCACTCCTTCACGCTTCCTTCATCCTTTACACTTTACTCTCCAGGAATATTGATGATGATTTTCTTTGAGTAGATGTGGTTTTTGATACTACCAGATAGGTAACAGCCTGTCTCATGGCATCAGAGATTTACCTTCAAGTTATTAAAAACACTTCTTTGCGTGTTGCTACTTGAAGACCACTTCTACCGTAGTGTCCGAATGTTGATGTTTTTCCCGATTATCACTATACATTCACTAATAGTTTAAAACTTTGCACAAATCTAATTGGCCGTGTGTAGCAATAAGCATTGTGTGTCTTTAAATGCGTTATTTCTTTTACTCGTTTAAAGGTTATAGCTGAATAAGGCGGTGAAAAGTGCCCTCACATCAAATCGATAATCGCGATGCTCATATGAAAGATGACGTAGATTCACAATAAAAGTCAGCCTCTCAGGGCAATCTGTTGCAGAGATACAACGAGAAAAGGTGTTTTGCATATTTCATTTTTTTTCTTAGCACCTATTGCGTTTATCAGGCCGAAAAATTGCAGCAAATTCATACAAAAATAATTATTTTTTTTAAATTCATTTACAACGTGATAACCTTGAAGTACTGTCTCAATTTTCTCCCCTAAAATGGTTCTTATAACATTCTATACATTTTTTAATATTTTAAACTATGTGAAACGGTAGTAAAAGAAATTAAAATAATTTTTTTCAGTTTAAATATTTGAAATTCGTCGCGTGTCTGTAGTGTTATATTGGAGGAGATACAGCACATTTCGTGAGTAAAATGGGTCTCACTTATTTTGACTGAGAGAAAATATTATTTTTTGGACGCATTGAAATCGTTGATGTTACGCACGCTGCATTAGAGTTTAGATAAACACGCGTTTATCTTTTTATCGCTTTTTTTAGTGTTAAGTAAAATAATTTATTTAAGCTAATATTCATCAATGTATTCTTATAAAATTATTTTAGCTACAGTATTAGACAGTTGCGTAATTGAGAGATCTTTTACATTTTGTGAATAAGAGACAACATATAATCAAACTTCTAAATTTTTCCCATGGTAAAGCTCAATAAAATTATTTAAGTCATATAATATCCGAAACTGCGGAATCCTTTCAAATTGTCCTCTGAGCTATTTGCACAAACGTTTCCCAAATCGTATTTTACGCTGTTATTTCGTAAAGATTTGTGTTATTATCTATTTCATGGCCTCGCCAAATATGAAGATCAATCGTTAGAAATCGGGAATGTTTGATGTGAAATGAATCTGTCAGAAGTAAATAGCGGAAAGAAATAACAGTAATTCACTACTCTAAAGTGGAACACAGTGTAGATAAATATTCGAAATTGACGACATAGTCATTAAACGTAATGGATACGTGAAGCGTTCCGTGTTCGCAGTTCATCCGGTATGATTAATTGGCCGCAAATGCAATTATCGGCTTTCGTCGACTGGGCAGCGGTAGGGAGCAAGTGCTTGCAAACACGAAGGATCAGGAATGGTTTCCGACACTGACGTTCCGACGAAGGCTAGCCGCTGAAGATACCAAAATTCTGATGTTAAAAACTCGTTTAACTAGATTCTGCTTTATACAAAATTAAGAAAACATCACTGAAAAGCTCGAATGGAATGAGAGTGAATTTCGTGTTAAATGTATTACCAATCAGCGCATGAAGTGCGAAAACTTAATCTTTAAAGATAAACATCAACAATTATTCAACAATTCAATATGCGTTCCATATAGCGCGAAATAATGTCGTCTAGGAATGAAAAGTCAAATCTATAAATTTCAATCTGTCGTGTCTCGACGTAACCATTCTCGAATTGCGACCTGGTATGAAATCAGATGCCGTGACAATTACAAGAAAAAAATTCTAAAACGTCTATTTTCAAAAAAAAAATTAATACAGTAAGGGAAAGGAGGCTAATAGTACGTCGGATTTTTCCCCTGTTGGCAGCAGGGGCAGTAGGAACCAGTGTGATCAGATCAATGCGTGTGCAACCTCTTTCTAACGAACGGCGTTACTCTTCCCATGCTTGCTTGCTTTTATTTATCCGGTAAGATATGATTTCGTTATGTTAGCATGCAACTCTTTTTTGTGAAGATATCTATTTTTTTATAAATCAAGAAGTAATACTATCAGTATAAGAAGATATACGAAGTAATCCTGAGTGCATATTGTAAAGGTCATTCCCTTCCAAACAACATGACCACATTAGACTTCACGTGTTATGGATTGTGCTGCTATGTATGAGCGTTTTAGAGAAACAATACATTGGCGCTTAAGAGTACGCACAGACCAGATGTTTGTACTCTTACCTGCTCTGTAATTTGAAGAAGTCATTTGATTACAGGATTGGAATTGCAGAAAAAGCTTTCCGAGTTACAGGTATGGAGCCAAACAACCCTGACGTTATGAATGATGATTGCTGTTCTCCTTCACTAGTTACTTTCAAAACTTTGGATAACTATTGCACTGTTGCAGTTCAACATGAAAATAAAGTCACACCTTTCCCTTCTTAGATAGATTTTAGTACCCAGCCAATCATACTACTTCCTAGACGCGAAAAACAAGAAGTTACAAGTTAACTATCTAAAAAAATGTGGTAGTGTAGTATATGTAAGTGTATGTGTAAGGGTAGGATAGGACAAGGATTGGGAATAGCTCGCGGTTCATAGCCCGTTTGTTAGGGTACTGCTCCAGCATTCGCCTGGTATTGATAGGAAAAATAACTGAAAACTACCGATCGGAGCAGCCGGTCGCTAGAATTGTCATCCGTTTAGCGAAAGAACTCGTCCTAACTAGCTGTTATCGAAAATCCTGCCACAGTCGGGACTCGATCCTAGGACCTCCCGCTCAGAGGCACTGTAGTTATATCAGTGGATGCCCTGAGCCACCTCTCTCCGTGGTTCTCCTCCATGCTCCACCCCTCATGCCCCACCCGCTAACCGACAGCCACCACTTTCTCGTCCCCTCACGTCACGCCTCTTCCTTGTTTCGCCTTGCCCCTCATCTACCACGCCCCGTCCGCCAGGCCCAACCCGCACAACGGTTCCGCAATACTTAGGTGCATTGCGGATTGCATTTAACCAAACTTTGTTAAAAAACTGGCGGAACTACAAAAGCACATACTTCCTCGCATTGTTTATAACTTTTATAATTTTCGGAAATTCCGAGTGTTGGACACAAATGAGGCCTGCGCCATGCTATTTAAAGTATTCTGTTTCATCAGTTGAAGAAAATAATAAGTTGGAGCGCTTTTGTAGATTTTTTTAAAAAAAAAATTACATTAACTTCAGTCAGAAATTGCTCATAGTTTCAAAAAATTCTACATGACTTTTTTAAAGATATCATTTTGTAGAACATTTTGTTACGGACAAAATTTTCTATCTTCAATATTGTGCTTTTACAATGTTAACATTTTGCAATTTTTCCAAATACAGAGAGTTCACCGACAATGAGAGTAGCATAAATTTTTATACTGTCTTTTGACACACACGAAAAGAAATTTTAAAGAAAAAAATTGAACTGTTTTTGAAAAAATAATTGTTTAAAAATTGTATGTATTTCACAAACAATTGCGCTAAAACTACTTACATTTTCGAAAACTTGTACACGACCTTATTTGAAGAACTGTCTTTAGGCAACAGATTTTATTTTAAAAAATATTTCCATCTTTAATATTGTAAAGACGCTGAAAAACGTTTGAATTGATGCAATTTTTGGAAATTTAGAGAGTTTAATTAAAATGAGAACTTCACCATTTTTTGTGTGTTCTCTACGCTATCCGAGGGCAAAGTTAAATGGAAAAATTGGGAGAATTTTTGAGAAAATTATGATAATGTTGTGTGTTTAAGTAAAATTTCCTCAAAAAACAAAATATCTATTTCAAATTCGCAGCGCGCGAGTTCATTCAGATTGTTTGGAGAATATCGATTCGAAGACAGTTGTCTGGCCACAGACAGACAGACAGACAGACCTACGTTTTACCGCCAATCGATTTTTCTGTATCAAGGACCCAAAAAACATAAATTCTGACTACACAACGTGTTAGAGAAAATTTACTTGTATAAGAATAAGATTTATCCACCTTTTATTACCAGGCCCCGACAATAAACGTTTTTCTGACTTCCTCCCCCCCCTCACACACGCTCACACAAATCGTCGATTTCAACCTTACAGTTTCAGTCGACAATATTTTATCTTTACGATGCTCGTAATATGGCGAGAAAGTAGTAATGGAAATTCGTGATGAAAGTAACATGTCGATCGATCTTCTTCAATTCATATTTCCGAGCACGTCACCTGCTATGGTCATTAGTTCCATTAATGTAGTGGTTGTTTACCCCGACAGATGGCGGAGTTCATCTCCATTAGATGGTGAAATCCGGTTCCGACCTACATACAGCTTGCGGGGTTTTCCATGCTCAATAGTATTTCTTCCCAGCGAAGCTTTGCTTCAGCTGGGACAAATTCTAAGCTTCCGACTAGTCTCCCGACATGTATGGTGGTGTAGTGCATGTAGGTGTACATGTAGGTGTAAGTGTGAGTGTGTATGAGAAGAGGGTAGGACAAGGAAGAGGTATGGTACGCGGTCCTTAGCCCATTTGTTGGTTCTCCAGCTTTCCCTGTTATTGTTCGGAGAAACCTCAGAAAACTTCTAGTCAGCGTATTAGGCTGCTAGAATTCTTCACTATACTTAGGTTTTTCTAACGTGACAGCTGTGGCTATTATCTTCAAGATGGAATAAGGCACGAGTTTTCGTGTCTTTCTCGGTCGTTCCGCTAGAGTCGCTTGATCTGCAGCTCTGCTTGATACGGTCGCGGTCATGTGACATCTTGCGCCAGGACAGAAAGATGCAAAACATCGTGACGAATTCCATCTTGAAGATAATACCCTCAGCTGCCACGATAGAAAAACCCAAGTATAGAAAGCGGATGAACTCAACTTCCGCTGCCATCAGAAGTCGAGCCCTAGGATCTACCCGTCAGAATCCCTGCAGAGACAACGGCAATTGTGGCAATGAGCTTACTCGGCCGGTGTTTTTTTGTTACAATCTAATCATATAATAAATTTTATGAAAATCGAATTATCGGGACATGCAGACGTACATTATTTTTGATAGAATAAGGTTCAATAATGAATAATATTGTTGTGTAAAACCATACAACTAAGACATATTGACGACATTTCTTACACAGGAATGTCTTTTACGTTGAATCACATTTTCTCCCAAACACATATTTCTATACAAGAGAATTCTAGCAATATTATTTCAGGGAGTACGATCAACACAGCATCTGTGTAAAAATGAGTTTTTCCGTAAATCATATCAAACATGAAACTAGTATCAGATACGCCAATTGCTCTATATCATATATCTGCACTATATATAAAACCACGTACAATCCGCAAAACAAATTTCTCAATCAAGGACAGTCCGATGAAATAGCTTTGATCATCATGGTCAGAGGAGTGATCAGTCATATTTCTTGCTGAGCATGAAAATTTAATGTACAACTGTCAACCCGACACGTTTAACGGCCGAAGTGATTTGCGTGTTTCCTAAATTCAGACAGTTAGCTAATCACAAAGGCAACATTTTATATATCCGTTCTATTTCATCAAGAACAAATTTCTCATCTCAACAGTTTTCGAACATTTGCAAAAAGAAACCACATATCTATAGAGTAAATATGATATTCATTTTCTTTTTCTTTTCTATTCGATAAATTTCAGTTGTAATGACTACCTTTTCGATTCTTTCTCTAAGTGCCCCATTTCAAGAAGGGATGAATTCGTAAATATTTTGACTTACTTCATGCGTCGCTAACAGAAGAAAAAATGTTGAATATACGGTCCATTATTGTAGATTTTTGCACGAACGTGCATGTCTCAGTAGTGATAAACCCCGCCTTGGGGGGGGGGGCACTTGGTCCCCAGACATGGTAGGTTGATGTGGTGCCATCACATGCTTCATTAAAAGCTGGAAGTTGAACGTTAAGTTTCTGGTTGTGCCTCGTAGGTTGTAGACCGATTATCGTAAATTTTCACGAAGTGAATTTTCCGAAATACTGATTGAAAATCTACTTTGTTTTCTCGAATAACATTTCTCCAACAACATTTTCACCAATAATACGCTAACTTATTTTTTATTTAAATCAGAACTTTTCAAAGTAATGTAATAAATAACATGCTTTTTTATGCGCTGTGATATTGACGCATTTGTGTAACACCGTTCTGTCGACAATCGTATATTTATTGATTCGTTTGGCTACATTCTGGTTTTCCCCAATACACGCGCAGAGTCGATGCATGCAATTACATAACATAAACTTCGCGATAATTGCCGCCAAGCCGCCTCTAGAGCTTAGTAGGTTAGGCAATCGAAAGCAAACAGATTACGCGTTTGCCTTGCTAATGGGCTTGGTGTGCTTTAGACGGTTGTCCTAGCGCGGCGTTGCCGTGGACAAGTAAACCGCCAAAGATATCGTGCGCTTTAATTGTTAGGCAGGATTTTTCATGTTTGTGTAGTCGTAGGCCATCGGCTCCAGAAAGAGAGAACGTTCCTATGGATTCTCGCTTTTCCTAGCGCAGCGTAGTCGTGGAAAAGTAAACTTCCAAAGACATACTGTGCACTTTTGTAAGACATGATTTTTCATGTTTGTTGAGCCCTAGGCCTTCGGTTCCCCAAAAGGAGAACGCGTCCCTATGGAAGCTCGCCTAGTACCGCTCAGGGGACGAGGATACACACTGAGAATAATGAAAACAGTGGACATCGCCTTCCCTGCCAACGAAACTGCCTTCGCCTTCTTCTGTGCACTCTCGCCAGCCTTTGTCAATGATTTTTTAAACGTTTTTGGTTTCAAGAGTGTAGTGATGGATCCAAATTTCATTCATGGTCACGAATTTGCCCAAAAGTCCTACTGATTTCGCCTCAACATTGCCCGATTCTGCTTTGACATATTTTCCCGAGCCAGTTTCTGATCCAAATTGAGCAATCGCAGCACCCATCTTTTTCGCGACACAGCTTTTTGAAGGTCAGTTTGTTGTGAAAGAAGAAATTCACTCGTTCAGTTAAGATGAAAAAGTGCGGGCTATCTCTCGCACTTTCACTCTGCGATTTTCCATTCCCAGATCGTAAACTTTTTCAATGGTTTTCGATGTGGTGTTCACAACTGACCGGCCGGAGCGCGCTTCATTTTGTACTTCTGCGACGTTTGAACTCATTAATTCAGAAGTAAATTGTCTTCAACGCCGGTGCAGAGTCTAAATGTACTTTATCTAATTTGGTTTCGATCTGCGCTGCAGTCTAACCTTTCAAATAAAAATGTTTAATCATAGCACGAACCTAATTTTGTCCGTCTCCAAACCCGCATGTCAAAGTCGCACATTTAGCTAGTTGACAACAAATAACAACGCGGCGCATTTGTTTGAAAAATAATACAATTGTCAAACAATGTCTAAGTTTAACACCAATTCGCGCTCTTTCATTAAAATTTACCAGATTTGTCAACCTAGGTATTTCGAGATACGCAACCCAATCAAGATGCATATTTATTTTCTTTGTACCACTCAGATACATACAAGTCATTATAGGTAATGGTAGCTTCGCCTGCATTCTTCTAAGAAATGCGGTGAAATTTCCTCTGTGAGACGGATTCCCCTGAAAGGTTATCCGATGATAACTACCCGGATTGATTGATTGATTGATTGTTAGTGAATCCGGGCGCGTCAGCTACTGAGGTCATTAGTCCCGTAAGAGTAGTGCATGGTTTTTCATCGGGAGGTGGCGGTGATCTTCACCACACTGGATGACGAGATCCGGCGCTGACCTACCGTCAACTAGCGGGGATTTCCCCAATCAGGTATCTCCCACCGACGGTGCACCGCCCCAGCCGGGTCAATTTCTAAATCCCCGACCGGTCTCCCAGCATGTGTGGTAGTGTGGTGCATGTTAATGTGTGTGTGCGTAAGGAGTAAGGATAGGACAAGGAAGAGGAAGGAAAGATTGCGCGCGGTCCGTGACCTGTTTGCTGGGATCCTGTTCCGACATTCGCCTGGTGTTGACAGGAGAAACCACAGAAAACTACCGATCAGAGCAGCCGGCCGCCATAATTCTCCTCCAGACAACGACTGAATTCGACCTAGCTGAAAAGCTAGAGTAGAAAATCCTGCCGCCGTCGGGAGTCGAACCTAGGACATCCCGGTCAGAGGCACTGCAGTGACATCAGTTGATACACCGAGTCACATCTCCTTACTACTCGGATGTTTCGATCAGGAAAACAGCAAATTGATGTCGCTAATGTCATCAAATAAGGGGCACGGGCGCTGACAAACTCATCGATCGAGTTCCAAGGTGAGATCTTTGTTCCGCGAATATCTCGCCCGTCACCCGGCTACCGACTCCCCCACGAACCAACGCACGCAGAAGCGCTTGAAAACGGGTGATACAAGAGTCAAGAGGGAGCAAAATCTTTGCAGTCCTGAAGCATATGAAATTTTAACTTTGGCGATAAATCTGAAAATCACGAAAAAAATCACGGTTTTCAAATTAAATTCATTTTTTAGGGCTTCTTCAAATTCTGTTTTTCAAGGATCACAGGTTCGCTGGCCACCCTTGTCTACTGAAGTTAGTTATCACTTGAACTTCCTCAAAATGGCGCTGTAGAAATGAACATGACAAATCAATTCCTGACATATTTTGATAAAATCATTTCTCTGTCTTTATTTGTCTAAGTACCCTATCATTGCATATTGTATCGTCGGCGATGAAGGAAAATCCCCAGGATGCAGCTCATAATATACAATGGACAAAGGATTGTTCTGACCCATTGTTAACATAGGTTGTCTTCCGACCTTTCCAGGGTGTGTATTAATTACTTAATTTTACAAAGTCACTTTAAGTATATTGTTATTATCAGAAGCCTTTGTGCATAAGTTTCCCTGATCTGACTGGAGCAATTACATTTTCCAAGATTCTACAGATCATAATTACATCTTTGAATAATAATACTAAACGTTCTGTACTTCCATCACACAGTCTAAATTTGATGTACCTAAAAATACATCTTGAAGTAATACTAAAGGTTTTCCTGTACTTCCATTGCATTGTTTGTATTTGATGTAATAGAAAAGTATTGAAGTTTTTGATATGCAAGGAGAGTCTAACCTTAGTGTTTGTTCTAATATGTAACAGCCAGACATCAGAAGAATAGCTACAGTATGTAACATTCTTATTCATACACATTGCTTTTAAAAAGTAATATCTAATTATTTAGGTCAAAGTAAAGGCTTTTTCAAAAACAAACGTTATGAAAAACATATGTTCAGTATCAGAATCAGTTGGTACATTAATTTAAAAAAATAAAAAGAGAGTGATCTATGGTTTCAGCATTTTGTTGCATATCCCTTGGCTTTTATCACAGGTATCGCCTCTTCATGGAAAGAACAAGGTTCTTGCAAGTTGTGGGTTTTATTTTTTTCCATTGTGCTTCCACAATACGTTTTAGTTATTCTTTGTTTTTCAGGCCAGTTTAGTAAACTTCTCTCTTTAAAACTGACCATGAATGCTCTATGAAATTTAAGTCCGGGCTTTGAGGTACTGTTTGGAGTAATTTTGGCATGTTCCATATTAACCATGTCGTATTGAGCCGAGCCTGGTGTTTACTATCATTGTCCTGCTGAAAACGGTGAACAGGTGGCAATCCCATTTTCTCAGCACTTTTTTTACATTGTTCTTCAAAATTTCGAAATAAACGTTCGCATCCTAATTACATCAATGAATTGGATGGTACCATCCCCCTTAGAAGACATACAATCCCACAACAAACTTACCGTGGGAATTGTATTCATGAAACAATCACTTGTATTTGGCTTTCTCCAGGCCTGACGTACCCCATCTGACCCAAAGAGATTTATTTTACATTCGTCAGGCATAATTACACTCTCCCAAAATTCTTCACCCACCTCTTCCGCGCTATTGGTCCATGAAACCCATTCTTCCATAAAACACGACAATCAGTCTGATCGTACATCTTCCTTTGAGATACATTTTCCACTAAGACACGTAATTGAGGAGCGCTTAACCGAGGATTTTTACTTGGACTACAAATCGTTCCTCGCGTTCATTTATCTTACGTTCCTTTGGTTTTTGTGGCAAATGTTTCGTAGAACCTTCCTCTTTAAACTTTCTTACAATGTCTCTCACAGTGGAGTGGCTTTTGTTAACTATTCGACCTATTCTCGCAAGTGCTAAGCTGACAATTACTTCTTTCTCATTGGAAGTGAGCTCCTTTTGCTTGGCTATTTCCATGCCGACTGTTGTCTACTAACGGAATAATCCCTACAGAGCGCATTGAGACCTTGGAAAAGCATCAAGGGCCAAGTAATTCGACGCAGAAGAACGGCTTACTTCCACTGTACGAATAGCAAAGTTGTAACGAAAGAGATTTGTTTTATTCAATATTAATATTATGTTAAACATACATTCGTGTAATATTTTTATTGACATATTTTTGCTACTAATGCACAATTTCAACGAAGACATTATTTTAAAATATTTTACGAGATATGATAACTTTTGTTGCTAAATCCGAGTGTACTAATAAGAATGTTAGATACTGTATTAACATACCTAGAAATGTTATGGGTAGGGAACGGAATTTATTGTAATAAAAAATGCAAAATATGTACATACATTTTCCGAACATAGAACGTCGCCCATCAGTTCTTAACAAGCATTCTGAGTGGCTAAAAATAGGTTCTACCTCTACAGAAGTAATTCTACACTAGATTTCACCACATATACGAATTTTATTCGAAATACAAAATACGTTCCTATATATTGCAATGTTTACGAGAAGTCCCAGTTCCAGTGAATAGTAGTACCGTGTAGCCAGTGATGGATTGCGGGGGAGGGGATTAAAGGAAATACCCCCACTCCCAATTGAACAACGCGTAGGACAATTTTCTGTTAAAAATATTTGTTAGTTTTCGATCGAGTAGCGAATGTGCTGTTTGACTCATGAGCAAAATCGTGGTTGAAATTACTTTTGTTCACAGAAATCCGGTCATTCTTGGCTCCGAGTACGCAGTAAGCGGGAAGGAGTCACAATTATGGCGAAGATATGGTGGTCATAGAAGCCCAGTAGCATTACATTTGATTTTTAAGAGAGATGATGTTGTGAGAGATGATGAGATGCGATGTATCGATGGTTGTTTACGTTGCTAAGGATGTTAAATTTCTTAACATACATGTAGGTACAAATGTACTTAACAAACCTGCAGGGTTGCGTGTTAACAAGGGTTAAAAACGCATGTGACCGATAAAATAGTTAAACTAATGTTCCTGTCTCTCTAAAGTACACAATGTACTCACAACAAGGGAATTCACATCTTAGCAAGCACGAAATGTAATAACGTACATTGAAAACTGCAGAAGCTTTTACATTAAGTAAAATCCACGACACAGAAAGCACTGTAACTCCACTGTGTGGGGTTACAAACTTCAAAACAAATAAACTCCTGCATCTGATGTAACCCCATTTTTGGGAATGTTACCTTCACAATTAGTTAAGGGACAGATATTTCAATGTTTCAACCATAGCTCCAGGAATTGTATATTGTATTTGTGTAAGTAATAGTTCATTTTTGTGAATGGGAATATGAACAAAATAATAATGAGAAGGATCACTTGTTTTTACATAAAAACTGTAATTTCATGAATATAAATTTTATTTTAAAAATAATTACAATAGATTTAATATTGACTGTTACAATGGTAAAAATAGCAAAGTTGAGAAGATTAGTTATTGAGATTCTATAAAATGAATTTTAAAGTGAAAATTTCTATAAAATGATATTTAATTTTAGTTGATTAAGATTCTACAAATGAATTTTAAAACATTTGTTTTCTCTCAGCTTATTTTCAGATTACTTAATAACCTTCCCCGCACCACTGCCATACTAACTTCTTTAGGAAAGGACACAATGAAATATTCATATTACATGATGATATCACTTGAATTCACTGCACACATACCAAATATTATTGTTACTGAAATAACATGTAAGTTCTTACATAAAATATCACTAAGTATACTGGGTTTTCTAAACTTTCAAATTTGTAATACAGAAATGGCATATTTAATGTTATAGCTATGTTATAGCTAAAGAATATGAAATTGTGAATTCATAGCATGAAAAAATGTAATGTAAGCTCAATCTTCTCAATAATAATTACCATCACAAGAAAATTAAAGAAAACAAACTTCTTAAAAAATGTTTTTATCAGATTTAAGAACTTAACATTTTTAAAACATATTTTCAAGATTAAAATCACACAAATTTAGCAAAGTTTATTCTTATTTATCCTCATGGTTTCTAACACTTTGAATAAACTTAAACAAATAAATAAAGAAAGAAAGAAAGAATGAAGAAAGCAAAAAAAAAAAAAAAACCCTTATTTTGAAACTCATTATATTGTTGTTTCATTCTTCTTCCAATGCAGGCCAAATTCACGACATCTTTGCTCGAAAAACAGTAGCAGTTTCTTTCCACAGCTGTAAAAATATAACAAAAAATAAAGTAAATATGTCCAATAAAACAAAACATATTATGAGAAATTACTTACTAGTACTCGATAGTATTTTCATGATTGTACATGAAGCAGTTTCCAAAAACTAATACCATATCTTTCATAAAATCTCCAATTGCTTTATATCTTGAAGTATTTAATTTGTACTTTATTGTACCTAAATCCATTGGCATTTTAATTTTTGTGTGATAATCAGGAGCCTGCAAAAATAGAAATGAGATAGAACGTGGTAATTTTATTACTCCTCAAAAAAAGTATTTTTAGTTAGAATCAAGTATCATTATCAGGGCTAAGATTTGTAATTATATTTTCTTTGTTATCAAACTTAATCACACTTATTAATCAAGCTTTTGTCACATTTAAACGGCTTTTTGAATTTTCATAAAACATTTATTATGAACATTTATTATAAACATTTATGAATAAAAAACATTTATTATCCATATTTCCAGGTATAGTGCATTTTTTCATTTAAGGAAAATTCACATATTGTTACATTTTATTTTTGTGATATTTTCCATATACTTTCAAAAATTATTTGTGGAAGATTATTTTGAACTTCTGATTTAATTTTGAATGGCAAATTGGATTTAGAAGTATATTTGACTTTTAACTGCACAAGCTATTGTAAGGTTCAAGTTGATCCCCATTCTTCTTCTTCTGTTGTTGAATGGAGTTTCAGCCAATACAAAGTAATAGTCCAAAGCCACAGTTTTACATTAAAACATTGAAAACAATGCAATTAAAAAATTCACTACTTCATTAATTGACAATTGTTACAAATGGATTAAGGTACTTGCTTTTGTCCACACAAAAACATTCCATCTATTTTATGATTTTCTCTAAATTTTTTATTTTTTAATTAAAATTTTAGTCCATATTCTGAACATTTTTAGTCCATTGAGGAAAATGTTATATAATATAAATCCAAGCTCTGATTATTACAATGCTGGAATTTTTCACAAAAGTTGGAGAGTTATAGATAGATATAAATTAAAATTTCTAACTTCACAGTGGTTAAGTTTAAATAAAATTGATTCTTTGCAGCAATTATGAAATATAAGGAACATATTTGTCAAAAAACAAACTTTAGCTATACCATTAAAATATTATTTTACATGAAAACTACCTGAGACTTTCTAACTGGCCTAACAAAGGGCCATGCATATTCATGATGAAGCATTTCTGTCAACAAATCTTGTAGAATAGTATTATCTAAAGGAAAATCTTCACAAGCAAATAACATTTGCTGTGAACTTCTTCTTTTTGAAGCACTGTTTTGTGTATTATAAAATGACACAGAAATATCAGTAGTACTTGCTTGGGGTGCATCATCATCTATAAAAGATATTCCAAAAAATAAATCATATTAAAGCATTTTGGAGGGAAAATAAACAGTGACAAATAACGTTATATACTTGAGCAGGGATGCAAGATCAATAACAACAATAAAAGCAACTGGAAGGGCATAAAGTATGAATTAATTGAAATAAAGGATTATTGAGATCAATATGTTCACAAGTAGTATCATCGGCTAATAAAAAACTGAAAAAGGCTCAGTAATAGTAATGGCTGAAGTTTTGCCTGATGAAACTTTCTCTTTCCATGCAATTCACACACTCATTGTAGGTCTAGAAGGAACACTTGTCCAAAATATTGTTGCATTAGTGAAGAGTTGTTGCCCAAAAAAGAAATAACTAAGGATATTATCTAATCAATACGTTTATTGTTAATTCCAAGAACAACTTGATGCCTTAGTCATTTACTTCATTAATTGCAGAGATCTGATTATGATTACATCACTAAAATCTACTTATCAAGTTAAGATTAAAAATGTAGGAAAAGACAATAACAACCTAATTACAACTGCCCAGAGATCATGGAACTGCTGATTTCTAGCAAGGTGAAGTTATTCTGATGGGAGTATGGTCTAGTAGATGGAGCTACCAAATTAGCAAATTTTAAAATGCATGAAAAAAACCTAAACAGGGTTTTTAAATTATTAAAAAAAAATAATTATCTGGCCTCCTTTGCCAGAAAATACATTGACAAAAGAATATTTGAATTAAGGAATAATGTTAAAAAAATAAGAGAAATGAAAGAAGGTCCTTGTGTTTATTGAACTGCCCTATAGTAGTTCTCTTACTAATAAGATTTTTAGGATTTTTAAAGAAAATCAATTTAAATTTAAGACAGCATACAAGTGTACCAATAAGAATAAAATTTAAAAAGTTGAAAAGACAAAATGGACAATTTGGAACAAAATAATATTGTTTATCTAAGTTTTTGTAACAATTGCCAAATGACATAACCTGCATGTCAGACAAAGAGAAATTTGGAGAAAAGAATTAATGAGCATAAAAACAATATTAAAGAACTTTCAAACAAACAAAATTCATTAACCAAATGTAGAATTGAACATTATTACAGATTTGATTTTAAAAATGTACATATTGTAGACCATAAAAGTAGGATTTATTCCAGAATGATTTTAGAAAGTTTCTATATAATGTTGAAAGTAGTCTAATTTCCAGTATTTATGACAATGTGCTACATAAAATAAAATATGAAACATGAAAATTTGGGACATAGAGTAGAAATTTCCATCTTACAAACACTTTCCTTTCTTATTGAAATTCAAAAATTCAACGTCTCTTAACATTCTCCATTACCAATTTGTCCCCTACACCCTTCTTCTGCTCAGTATGGTCTCTTACAACATGGAAGTTGTTGTTAAGGATTTGTTTTCTTGTAGGATGCAGTATTTTTACATAAATTAAAAATACATTTTAAAAAAAGAATGATAGAATTTATTAATGTGCGCTCTTTCCTTTTTTTAAAAATTTTTTTTTTCTATAATTTTAAAAGTTAGAAAATTTTAATTTACTATATAATAATTTCTGATTATATTCAAATTAGACTCCTGAAGAAAAGAAAAAGAGGTCATCGAAACACTGAGAGATGAAAAATGTTTCCAAAATTAACAGAAAATTTCAATAATATTTCAATCTAATTTTTTTTATTATTAATTTCTTGGTTTTCAATATGTATATGACTGTCTGAAAAAAAATCTGGACCCAAAAAACCTAATAATTTCGGCATATGTTGGTGCCTCATATGCTCAATGTACCTAAACTGAAACCTTTGAGAATAATTAACAATGTATTCATAAATTAATTGAAGGGTTCGGGTGTAAAACATGGTAACCCACTTGGAAACGTTTGCGAGATATAAGCAAGAGAACATTTTTACTGTATGGGATTTAAACGGGTTACATATAGATGACAAGAGCCGGAACATAATTTGAACTATTTGAGAAACACAGCACTTGCACAGCAGATGGAAGCGTACGAAAATGTTAATATCACAAAAACTTTACTTTTGAGGGTTACCATTTTTTACTAACGATCCCTTCAATTACAATAATATTGACAATCTATATTTGTTAAATGAATTGTGGTGAACAGTTCTGAATAAGAACACAAGAAATGTTAATATGTTTTCCTTTTCTCAACATAGTTCTGCATATCCACAAAATAATCATCTGCTTCTGATGTGCAACTAGTTAATACAGTCAAACCTCGATAACTTGAATTTTTTATATGTCGAAACAATTTTGCATTCCTGGCCGCGGTATACTAATTTTACTTGTAAGACTGTCTCATTAACTCGAAATTTGATACCACGAATTTCTCAAAACCTGGAAAGAATATCTTTTTCCCATGAGTGAAAAATCATTCTTATAGCTCCGAAAACACTGACGAAGTTTGTTTTCACGTCTCGAAATCCAGACCCTCCGAGACAATTCTTACGGAACACTGACCTTGAACACTGACAACTTCTCTCTGCGATCTTGCCATCTGCTCTGAATGCCTGGACAAGCTAATTTTGTAATGCTCCCAAGGCCGGCTCAGCAGTCACGCGCAGTCGTGTGCTAGCTCCTCGGGAAGCAGTGTTTTGTCAAAAACTAATGCTACGTATCGCGGAGATGGACAAACGTGTGCTCAAATCATTAATTTTAAAAGAAAATCTTGAGAAATGAGTGAGAAAGAAAAAATAATTAATTGGTTGCTGCAACTATATTTTCAACAATTTTAAAAGACAGAAACAAAATTCGTCGCATAGTAGAGGAATCCCGTTTTGAACCTCAAAGTAAAAGAATGAAATGCTCAAGTTACCTGCAGCTGGAAGAAGCATTGTTGCAGTGGGTGAAGTGTGCTCTAGCGTCCGAAGTTGAGAATGAAGTTCAATGCCTTATGGGCTTTTACGGTAAATAAATATCCCCCGTTTTAAGATTTCAAAACTATTTTAAATCCTCATTAACATATTTTTTTCATAACAATAATTACATTAGTAAAATAATACCTGGAATACAGTATATATTTACGACAAATCGTGGAGATTATCTTTAGAATTTATTAATTTTTGTAGGAAGGGATGTTTGGCTGTTGGATCCGCCACAGCTGCGTTCCCACGTGCTTCGGTTGCCGTATCATTCTGTGTTCAGAAAGTTCGTGTTCCGGGTTTTAACTGTGTTTGTTCGCCTGTGTTTAGTGGTGTTTTGTTTTTGAGATTGATGGTTTTAATCACTTTAAAGTTAAATGTAATTTCGTTTACTTGTCTTCTTTTGATTTTTAGGTTGTGGTAAATTTATTAATTTACAATTTTTAAAATGTAATTTATTTTCCTTTGCAAACTTAATTAAGAATGTATGATCAACCAACCGTAAAGGGGTCTTATATCATTCTATACCATATATTTTTTTCAGATTTTTAAACAATGTGGACGGTAATGAAAAGAAATTGAAAACATTTTTTGCAATTTAAATATTCGAAATTCGCGCAAAAACATTATTGCAAAAACTTGTTTCACCAATGTTTAAACAGTTTATATTAAAATTATGGAAAGGTTTTGGTTACCAGGATGATTTGGAACTTTTTTACTGACAAATGTTTTATGTGAAAAGTATTTATACTTTCGAAATAAAATCATCAAACCCCTTTTGTTTTTTGATTGATGTATTGTTTCTAATATAAATCAAATTACTCGGTTTTAGGTATATTAATAATTTATGTTTATAATATAAATCAATTTACTTAGTTGTAGATTTATTAATAATTGACAATTTGGACAATCATAGACAATTAATCATTGTCACTTTCTTCAATAGCTGGGATCACGCATTAGTTTTATACGCCGTCTACTCAAAATTTCTGTTTTTTCAACGTTTCTATTTTAAAATATCTGTTTAACAATTTTTGTCAAGTCACTAGAGTGTGTCAAATGTGTGTTTAAATGATCGCAGTTATGTGGAAGCAGCATCCCAGAGTGCCACCTCCGTTTGCATGTTGACAATATCGTTTCCCCCTCGATATTCCCATGATGGAAAGGAATGGGTGGGCTCGTCCGGTGCACCTATTTTTCTCGTTCTACGCAGCATCAGTTTCCGTCAGGAACCATGTGACCATTCGTTTGAAAAGCGACACCAGACGTCGGCCGCCATATTCCATGAAGAGCAAGAACTGCTGAGAAACATTTTTTAAGTGGCATAAATGGACAATTTTCAACGGTAACCAACCAAAAATAACACGATGAAAGGGTCATTGAAAAAAGATGCAATATTTTTTAAAAGTGCTTATCTGTATCTGTTTTAATGACTTGTCAGTGATAATTTGGGCATTTAAAATTCACGGGAATATTTTGACGCACACTGCTGCTTGAAGCTCATTGGCTGAAGTAGGATGCGCAAGATGCCATCCATCGTTTTCCACCAAGGATATTCCAATTAAGTTTGATACATAATTGATGTAACACCTATAAGATTTAGAGTTCGTATGTCATGTTTAAACCTGTATTTAAATATCGGTTAAAACGTTTTTTCCGCTCATATTTAGACGCAAGTTTCAAAAGTTTAAACTGAAAAAAAAAATATTTTATTATTCGGCTATACCTTTTACGAGATCCAACAAATGTTCACCACAGAATTCCTGAGTAGCGTATTCGATTTCTTCGCTCCTATATTGTTATGTCAGCCATTGTGAGTACATACTATATAATCTAAGGTTCATGACACGCCTATCAGCGCTGTTGTCGGTTCGGTCGATTTCCCGATAAAGTCAGATTTCCTTGAATACAACAGTCCAAACCAAAAGTTTGAAAGCTGACTTCACTTGAACAAAAGGAAGAAGCCTCGGTTACATCTGTACATATTCAACAGCTAGATTTGTTCATCTGAACAATGAGACAGGAACTGAAATGTTGAAGCTCTTGGTGATCGGTGATCGGTTAGCAAAGCCTAGATGATTTCTGGAGTGAAATCCCTGCCTGTAGAATACATATATAACAAGAAGTCCTGGAGGATACGTTCTATTTCTGAATCGTGGCTAAGGGAAGTAGGCAAAAAATGCCATAGAGAGAATCATTCTTTTTACCGACAATTGTCCCCCTCGCCCCAAATCCATTGAGAACTTACAAAAGGGCTCGACGTATTCACTTCCCATCAAATATGAGTTCGAAACTGCAGCCTATGGATCAGGGCGTAATTAAAAATCTGAAGCATTTCTATAGGAAAAGATGTCTCCAAAGAGTACTTACAAGATTTGCAACCATGTAACTAATTTAAATTTACTTGCCGCATTTGTGCTGCTACAAAAGTCATGGTCTGATATGAAATCAGAAACAATCGCAAACTGTTTCCGAAAAGTCGGATTTTGTCAACGTGACTTGCAGCATGAGGAAGAGTAGGCATTCCTAGCCCTGACGAGTGGCAAGAATTTACAAATTTGGTATCTGGCAAAGACGAATACATTTTCATTAATGTCGTTGCAGAACTCACAGTATCAGACCATCCAACAGATAAAGAAATTTTAAATTCTATAATGGTAGCAGAACAAGAGGACTTGACAGAGGGAGAAGGATTAGGAGAGGCTCATAATTCTAATCCACCTTCTGCCCCACTGAAGAAATTAGACATTTTCCGGCGGTATATTCAGAGTCAGATTTCAGTTAGTGAGGTCATTTTTAGTGCAGTGAATTTATTAGAAAATTTTGCAACAAAGGATAATGTAAAACAAGAAACAGAAAAAAATACTGTTATATTTTTGTCTCTAAATTCTTGAATTCAAAACCTCAGCAATACCAGGTAGGGTTGTATTAAATAAAGTTATTTTTAAAATCATTTATGATTTGTTTCACAAAGTTTTGTATCTGAGAATAAGTGGTTATTATTCAACTAACGAACCTCAGTTTTTTGATTCAACGATAATATTTAACCGCGCCTATTTAAAACAGTTCTTATTTTTAATGAAAGTATTATTTTGATATCACGAATATTTGATAAGTCGAAGAAATGTTTCATTCCGGAGACGCTTCGAGATATCGAGGATCTTTCGAAATACTTTTATCATTTTTCAAATCGTCTCCATCTTCTTATGCTCTGTGTCTTCCGCGTTTTCTTTGTTCTTTGTCAGCCTAGCTGTTATTTCACACCTACTCCTATTTCCTAAATTAATACTAGAAATTACTGTAAGCGTCAATTGCTTTATTGGAAATGTATTCCAAATTATTCTGTCTGTCGCTTTTTCTTGCCCGATGCTATCGATCTTATTAGTATATTTTGTTTCTTACTCGTGAACTCTCTTCTCCAAAATAACCTGATGGTAATCCTCTATTCTCAAATGACATATTTTGTTTGCTGGAGTGATATCAAACCAAGCATTAGAATGAATGCCAGGAATTTCATTTTTTTAGTATACATTGATAAGTTCAAGATTCCTTCAAAACTCTAACTACAAATAATTTCCACATTAATATGGGCATTTCCACATTTAGCATAAAGTCCATATGTTGAATGACATTTTGTAAAAACACTATTCGTTTTGATGTGCGTTCCAAAATATTTTGTAAAGGAATTTCCGCAACTGTGTCGTCTGTAGTAACGGTCTATATTGATTTATAGATATCTATTTACAATTCCAAATATTCTTGTAGTCGGGATAGATACTACACTGCGTTTAGTCTTCAAATATAGTTGCTTTCTTAAATATTGTCTAAAGTAAATTCTTCTTATACTCAAATATTGATGATTAAATTGTTTTCTAAACTAAGCCCCAGGGCTTCTTCAGATGAGTCCAACATTTTTTTTCTCTTGAAACGCAGTCTCCTCACTTCTTTTGATCGGGTTATGTCTGTATTCTTTTAAAACTACTGTTTTTTCGCTTTCTTCATAATATGCTGTAATACTTGCCGCTTGCACAATGAAATTAGACATCTATCGTGTGATCACTGAGAAGGTCCCCGCCTTTTTGTCTTATTTGTTTTTTCCCCAAACAAAAGATGATGTTGGTCAGATGATGAAAATGATAGCTTCATTTTATGCTGATGATATCCTTGAGGCAAAACAACTTTTTTCTTTAAAAATATTCTCGTCGTTTATATTTATATCATCTTTTTAAAAATTGTTTTGTGTACGTCAAGCTTTGTACCAAATTTTATTTATTTAATTAATTTGCTCTATTTTTAACATTCTCTATTGTAAAGTCGTTAATTAGCGTAATATGTTCATCTCTATCACGAACTGTAAACCACAAATCGAATAAGTCCATATTTCTGAAACGATGCATGTCTAAAGAAAAAAGTTGCCAATAGTTGCACTGAAACCTGAGTTGCAGCTGAAACTATTTGAAACCTGATTAAAAATAACCTACTAACAGAATAAGCCGTGCCCCGTACCCGTCAAACCCCGACAATTTTTACTTTCTCGCAACGGCGTAGAGAGATAGTTATGTAATGCTGCGCGTAAAACGACGAATTTTGGTAGAATAACTTATAGCAGGGCCCTAGTAACGAAAAAGTGGTTAAATCTAATTGCTAAATTTAGGGGAAAAATCCTTTAACACGTAGCGTAGCCGGAATCCATGATTTATGGGTCCTTGATACTGGAAAATCAAATGACGAAAAAACGTATGTCTGCCCGTCCGTCTGTGAACAACGCTAATGGCTAAACCGTTCAGCCGATTTTCTCCAAAATTGATATTCCCCAATAGATCTGGCTTAAGCTTCGACTCTTTGGATTTGAAACCGAAGGGCGCCATGACAGAACGGGTTAGTACCGACATCACTAGCCGGCCTCGCGACTGGGGAGTCAAGAATCACCAAAATGGGTTCAAAAGAGTTGACTTTGAAGTATTTACTTCATAGTGTAGCGTATAGAGATGGAGCTGAAAAATTACATTTTGGCCACAAAATCGGATCTTAGAAACCAAAGTGCAAGGGAGCGATTTTTTTTATCGTTTGTTGTCAAAAACGCTCGTTTCCACTTGTGTTCATAATTCACCTTCTGTATGAGTTAGAGAAGAGATTCCAAAACTCACGAAAACGTACACAGAATACACTTCTTCCCATAGTTCGTCACACGAAGTTGTTAGCTGTTTTTTTATGTTAAAAAATGAAAAGTGTTGATCCTAGATATGTAAAAGATTTCATAGGATCTAGCTCTATTAAACAATAGATCGTAAATAATTGTAGCTCTTTTACTGTTATGACACTTTTTTTACCATTATTATTAATAATACAATACTGTAATAATTTTGTTTATAGATCTCGAAGTTAACGTCTCCACAGAGTACTACTGAAGTTTGCGTTATGTCTCCAAGGTGTATCAGCTCTTCTTGTCAAGCACATAAATTTGATTATAATCGCCACATTCAATGATTTATAAATTCTTACGTGAAATCAGCCCTTGCCAATACAAGAAAGAGTTTAAAATTTCTTAAAAGATAAACTGAAATATTAAAGAGTGTTTCCGAGTAATTTGTATCCACTATTAATGGTAAAAAAATATTAGACAAAAGATAATGCTTTATGATATATTAAACTAGTCATGATTTGTTAGTAGATTTATCATCGCGGTGGTATGTCCTACGCCAGTGGTTCAACTAATATAGACGACTACAAGTATATTTTCATTAATGGAGTCTATTATTACGTTAATCCCAGGACATGGAGTAGTAAATTCTCAAAAGTCAACTTAAAACAAGTCTCAGTCTCCATGTCGTATATTTGGACTCCAAGTACTGCTCTCACGCAGTCATGAATGGCGCAAATGAATGAAGCCTGGGTCGGAAAGGTCCTCCTTGCCTAACCAGTTGGCGTTGCGAAGGCTGTTCCCGGAAATGTATCGGGTATAGACGCCACTCGTGAAGCAGTAACACGAAAGCGTGGCTGAGTCTCCCCCCTCCCCCAGTTCATACCACCCCGAAGTCACCACGCGCCTGCCCTGTTCTCCCCACTGCATGCGCGAAACCTTTGGGCCTGGGCCAAAATCGCTACGGAGCTGAATATTCACGAGTCCCACCCCACGAGGCAGGACCCTGCAATCTGCTCCAGTTTACTAATGCGTTAAAGTACTAAACAGAATTTACGACCAATTAAGATAAACTCAAGCGGCTTCACGGGACATGAATAATTTCTTTGTTCCTGGCAGGAACTTCAATTAAATTCTGATAGAATTTGTTGTTTCATATCAGTAATTTGATACCCTAGAGCTAGTTGTGGAGGGGAAAAGTATTATTGTGCTTTTTATGGTCTCTTGTCAACTAAATGTTTTACTTTCACGAGTCAACAAAATGGTCGTAGAAGTAGTCGGTCTAATTCACGGTGTTCCAGGTCTAAAGGTGGTTTGAAAGAACGGATATTGTATGAATGTCCCAGGCAGTGATTTATCACTAGTGCCTGCCCGCACACTTTTATGAAAACACATAGACACGCATACGTGCGCGCCCGCTTGTGCCTGCACAAACACGTTTTCACTTCAATTCACTTCTCCCCGTAGCACGTCATACAGTTTTTAACTCTTTTTTAATAAATAACAAAATAAATAAAAATCAATAAACAGGCATATACACACACTGACGCATCATACCGGGAGTGGTGGCTCAGGGCATTAACTGATGTCAATGAACTGCCTCTTACCGAGAGATACTGGGGGTCGAGCCGGTGGCAGGGTTTTCGACACTGGCCAGATAGTTAGGTCGAGTTCTGTCTGGAAGAGAATTCTAGCGGCCGGCTGCTGTGATCTGTAGTTTTCCGTGCTTTTCTCGAATCAATACTAGACGAATGCCGGGGCAGTTCTCTACCAAACGGGCCACGGACCGCGCGCTATCTTTCCCTCCCATCCTTTGTCTTATCCCACCTTTTACTCACACTTACACTTAGCGCTTGTACCATCTAGGAGGTACCCCGCTGGTGGGAGATACCTGTTTTTTTTTTTGTTTTTTTTTTGCTTGAGACGCGAATGAGTGAATTTAATCACCAAATGTAAATAGGCGAATGACGATTGCCAATGATATTCTAGAGTAAATTGAGAGAGATGACTTTTATTAAAACGCCATGACTCAAAGCATTTCAAGAGTATTTCTGACTGCTACAGACATTCCGGACTTTGAATCACTTTCAGAGCGGTAATACTTTTCCATGTATACGCCAGTTGATTTTCTACACCATAAACTGGTTGAGATAGCTTAGGGCATTAACTGATGTCACTGCAGTGCCTCTGACTGGGAGATCCTAGGGTTTGATCTGCTCTGATCGGTAGTTTTCAGTAGTTTCTTCTATCAACACCAGGCGAATGCCAGAGCAACACCCTAACAAATGGGCCATGGACCGCGCGCGATCATTCCTTCATCTTCCTTGTCTTATCAATCTACACCGCAAATTTTCTAAAGCCTTTGACAGCTGCTGACATTTTTTCTGGAACTCAACCGAGTGACACGTGGGTTGTTAGCAAATATGCACCTGATTCTGTTGATATTTTCTCGTGAGTTTAATTTCCAATATACAAAACACCATTAGGGCTCTAAAATTCGTATTTAACGTATGGTGGATAACTATACATTAGTTAATTTCAAAACAACAAAATGAATAAGGAACATTACTATATTTCACTGCCGCACAGTTACGTTTCCACTATACTTTTGTACATTTTAGGAGCAATTTTCAGGACTACGAAGAAGAAAGATAAATATTCACATATTTATTACATTAACGTATTACCATTACAAATAACAACTCCGTTTGAATCCCTCCTACAAGAATGTTTATTCCATTAAGAACACATGTAATAATGTATTTTCGTTGAAGGGGGTGTCTTCACCAACCGTTCAAGCTTGTTATTAGGATGAAAAACAATGAATAGCACATTGTACGCGTGACAGTACGGTCTGAGGAAGGTCACAATATGTTGGCCGAAACGTTAGCCACCAGGACAGAGACGCGATATGTTCCGGATAGCCTAGGTAATACTAACTCCGTCCGCGGAATACTATGCAATCATATACATGAATAATACAATTTGAGCATGTAGTGGTGGTTTGATGAGCAATTTGGCTTGGTATTAGAAAAATTATTTTTTCAAAACAAATTATTTCATAATTCACATAATCCCTCCGTTCCCCAACTCACTTTTCCCGACTTTTCTTGGAAGTTGTTCTCCTTGCGTAGAAGTGAGCTCCTTCGACACTTAAAAATACTTATATACACTCTCTATGACGTCTACATTGCACACAAACTTTTGACCAGCCAGGAAATTTTCCAGTTTCGGGAATAGTTAAAAGTCCAAAGTCCAAGTCAATTTCGTCATGTTGCCGTGTTTCTCACGGTATGTTGTGAGCAAAGAACCCTTTTTTCTGGTAATTTCAGGACGCGTTTCGCTACGGCTGCCTTCAATTGTAACAAAAGTGATAAACACGTATCGTTTCCTGATAATATTGTTACATTCTCGAGTGAATTCTTCACATCCCGACTGTGAGACAATCACCAGGTGATGACATGCCCGTTCATTGTTTTCTTGGGAGTCGGTGCACTTTGCAATGTCCGATTTCGTTACCGGCGTGGGGGGATGAATCCAAATTTCATGCGTTGTCAGAAAGTTTTAGATTTATAAAATTGATGAAAATCATAATTACAGAAAATAAACTGTCGTGCGACAGACAATATAATACAGATGTAACGAGGGCAATGGTTATTAGGTACTGATGAAATGAATGTGTTGAATACACAAAAAAATCTACTCCCATTGTATAATTGTATCATTTGATGGCTTCAACCCATTGCATAATAATACTATTACGATACAATTTCATTATGATACAGGTTCTTACCAATCACAGAAGTTTACAAACCAAGTATTGACATTTAATTAATCATTGAGAATCGTTCTAGTCAATGCTTCGTTCGATTGTGTACATGAAAATTGTATTTAATATTACATTACACCGGTCAGTTTTAATTTCTTTTACTTTTAGTTACTTTTTACGTTAATACACTCGTGTGAAGTTTACGATATGCATGTATGTATGTGTGCCTGTATGTTTGTATGTATATACGTATGTGTGTGTGTATATATATATATATGTATATATATATATATATATATACACACACAGTGTGTGTGTGTGTGTGTGTGTGTGTGTGTGTGTGTATTTCGCATTTAGGGACGGATTAATCCGACCTTTGGCTGTTAGCTCTGATCCCAGACCTGAACCCTGTTATTTATTATCCACTCTCGGGGGTAAGGGACGTGTGACGTATTCCCTACACCATACTTGGTCTGCCCGAACTTTTCTCTCGTCACGCATTTAGAAACTAAGTCGATTGTATTAGAATGCTACAGATAATACTGTTTTTGCGCCGACCGCGAAACGAATTCGGGATGACACCGCGGAAAATGATCATGTTGTCCATGAGCTATCCTAAGGACATTAATATAATATACTTTTGAACAGGAAGTAAATATAACAAAGTACATTGGATATTCCTCAAAAAACTTCAAACAATTGATTAATATTAGCATTTAAATCCCTTTCCTTTCGGTGCAAGCAAACGCGACACCCATGTTCTATAAACTCATTCACATGCACTTGATTGTACGAAATGAAATTCACTCGTTTGATTGAAATATTCAAGCATACGTCATACCAATTTGTGAAAAGATATTTCGATTAGGCAGAATTGGATTGAAATCTTCAGTGAACGGAACTAGAACAGGCGTTGCACCTATTTATTTTTATTTATGTTACGTCAAAAACAGTAAAAAAAAACACTGTGTGACATGCAACGAGTAGACGTGAATTCCGCACACGTTTTCATAATTCTGTGATCCCTACCCTAAGATATACACTACTTGAATTTTGAATACAGAAAGAAATTAGCGTTTTTTGCCAGGATTGTTAACAAAAATATTCGCTCCGATGTAATAAATTCTATTTTCAAGGGTAAATCAGCTATAATTTGGGTTCTTATCCATCATTATGTCCTTTGTGACAGAATAATACTTCCTGCCGCGACCACATGGAGAACAATAATTTGAATAACTATTTTTCCCACTGAATTCTAGAAGACGTGCATAGATAATGGGTTCCATTTATGTCCAGAAGCAAAACAAGGGGTCATCACAGCATTTGCTAAAAGGATCAGAAAAACTGGACGAAAATCTGTTCGAGATGGGGATCTTTGACCCAGAAGCTGCGGTTCTATACTTGCTAAGGGTTGTTTAGAATTATACAGTCCAAATGATAAATAATACATTAAATATCATTGTTAAAATTAATGTTACTTTTCTTTTGATGCTCCTCATTTTCTCTAATTGTATACAATGTTAGAGCACAATATCTTTGGGGAGAAGACGGTATCGTTCAAAAAGACGGTGGAAAATTCAACTGATAAATGCTTTACATAGGAATGGATTGGGTTTATTTCGAGTGTCAATGAGTCGATATGTCTGTGTATCCACATATTCGCCCGTTACTCGCCGTTTGACTTTTTTCGTTGTGACATTCGGGGTACATGCGGGGTCATCCGACATGTCTCTGTCTAATGGAGAGAAACTAACCATTTTCCCGAATTCTTTCAGAATGTTCTAAAAAAAATTCTGAAAAAAACATGTTGGAGTGGAGTAACCAAAACGCATTTTTGTGACATTTTAAACACAGCAGTAGTGAATAAGCCAACCTATTTCTCTCGATAACGTGAATCGATTGGCACTATTTTGTTAGCAGGATCATTTTATAATAATCCGCAAAGAATTCTAGATTAAATGTGTATTTTGGGAGTTTCTGAGGGCGTACAATGGCGAAACACTGTGAATTACTGTACTCACTTCCCGATACAACATGAATTGTTACACATGAATACATATAGAGTTCGCAAGAGATATCTGCTCTGGACAACCGTGAAAGTCCCGGCAAACGCTCGCATTTTAACGGTTTCGAAATGCACAGATATTTTGCGTGAGCTCTATTTCTGTACGCTCTATCTCCCTACGAAGCGATAGTGCGATATGATTTTAGGCATGAATTCTTTTAAAGTTTGGATTTTGTTTGAATTTAACTTTCTCGTATACTAGTGGTGCAACAACAGCTCATACATTCTCATATTATTTGTAACTTTTGCAATTTTCGAAAATTCAGAGAACTAAATGAAAATGGACCTGTGCCCTTTTTATAGCGTATTTTGCTTTTCTCGAGAAAAAATTAAAGAAACAAATTGGGAGCCCTTTTTGAAAAAATATATTTTAAATTAACTCAATTTCCATTTACGCAATTACGCAAAAAATATTTATATTGTCGAAAAAATTTGCATGGACTTATTTAAAGATTTTTTTAAAAAAATCAGTTTACTTTCACGAAAAAATGTCGATATTGTAGTTTTGCAATTTTAACTTATGCAATTTTCTAAAATAAACACAGAAAAAAATCTATGTCATTTTTATAAGCTCATTTTGCGAGTAAAAAAAATCCAAATCCAAGCTTGAGAAAAAATAATCGCAACATTTGGAACATGTTTTGAGACAATTTTGAAATTAATGTTGAGGATTGAAGTAAAATAATCCCAACAGTTTTTGAAGGAAGTCCATAACAAGTTCGGACAGATTAATTGGGGAATGTGAATTTTGTTGAAAATCGTCTGAACCCAGACTACAGATGGAAAATTCCAGAATTCAAATATATTTTTATTCTAGGTTTTTTGTGCTGTGTTGTGTTGGGAAGTTAATCGTTCTCCGACTGTAATTAATACTATAATGTTTCTGAAAAAATCAGTTCCTCTTTTTACGTGTTGTTGAAGTCTCAGGATATACAAGCAGAAGATATTAGAGTATCTAGAGCGCTCTGACGTCAACAGGATGAACTGCATGAAAGAGCAACGTAGTACTTCGCTTCCTCGCTAGATAGCTCGCTTTCGTACTTCGTATTGACGCGGGAACTTCGGATTGTGGTTCTGCTTCGGTGTCTGAACATAAAAGAACGTGATAATTCAAAATGCAAAATCTCTCTATATCATTACTATGAATAGGCGCAAATGAAACAATATTTTTGGTAAACTCTGGACTGCGAGATTTTTCTAAGTTGAATACAATCCAACCCTCTGATTCGAATTGGTTAAATTTGGCTAATTTTTATTGGAACCATCCAGCATATTGGCAACAATTCATTGACAGTCTGGTTCTTTTTGGTTGCCAAGGAACTCATTTACTTCTTCTTCTTCTTCTTCACTTCACGGATTAGGGAAATTCCCTGTTCCGGCTTCGTTACACCATCTCTGTTGTGGACGGTCAATGTCCCTTCTTCCTCGTGGTCTGTACATAATGGCTTGTCGGGGGATCGTGAGACATTCTTCCTAAGTGCTGTACCCACCGTGATCTGTATTCATTTACTTTTTCATTGATAGAAAAAATGTTAAGTTGCTTTCTTATATCTTCGTTTTTATTTTGTCCAATAGGGTGCAGCGATTTACTCTCCGGAGGAATTTCATTTCCGAGGCTTGTATCTTCATTTTATCTTGTTTTCTTAATGTCCATGATTCACACCCGTAAAGCAGTTGTGGTACTGCCATGACTTTATAAAATTTTAACAGTGTCTCTTTTCTAGTTTTATTGCGAAGACATTTGTTTATTGTTCCACAAGTATGTTGGAAACGTTGTAATTTTGTTTTTATATCATCACTGTAATCGTATGTGATATCACAGCCCAAATAATTAAAATGTTTCACTTGCTCTATTACTTTGTCTTCTATTATTATTTTAGTTTTGATAGGATACTTGCCTCTGAATGCCATCACTTTAGTTTTAGAGACAGATATTGAGACAATATGGTTTGCATATTCTATTTAGCTGGTACAAGGACTTTTGCAGACTTATTTCGTTTTCTTCTATAATTATATGATCGTCAGCATACAGAAGTGATTGTAGAGGTGTATTTGTATTTATCCAAATACTTGGTTTAATTAAACTTTTCCATTCTCTTAGAATGTTGTCAATATAAATATTAAACAATGTGGGGGACAAACTACACCCTTGTCTTACACCTCTGTTTACTTCTAACTCTTCCAACATTTTGTTCTGAACTTGTAAATTAATACTTGTTTTTGTGATAAAGGGATTTAATAACTTCTATCAATGGAAAGGTAGCCCCTTTTTCGAAGAATCTGCCAGAGAAGTTCAGATTAACTCTATCAAACGCTTTTTCATAATCTATAAAAGCTATGTGGTCTCTAAATTGAACTCTCCTCTCTTTTCTATTATTTGGTTTATGGTAAACACATTGTCTGTCACGATCTTCCTTGCCTGAAACCACTTTGTTCTTCAATAAGAGTGAATCTGAGATTGTTGTGAGCCGTTTATTTATTATTTTGTGTAAACTTTATAAGCATTGATCAACAAGCTTATCACTCTGTAATTCTGTGGCTGGCTTCTATTTCCTTTTTAAACAGAGAATGACTTTTGCTTTCTTCCCATCACAGGTATTCGGCATTTTCTCAACAATTATAATAGTTCAAGAAGTCTGTTCTTCAGTTCTTCACCTCCATATTTTAGAGTTCTGCATTGATACCATCTACCCAGGAGCTTTTCTATTTTTCATGCTTGACAGTGCATATTCCATTTCTTGTTTGCTCAAAGGTCTATCTGAGGTTGTTGTATTGTGACTTATCTTCATCGATTACAGTTGGGTCATATAAGAGATCTTTATAATATTTATCCAGCATCTTTCTTTATTACGTTTAGTTCTGCTTTGTCCTTTTCCTCTGATTTTAGATGTTTCATGATCTTGTAAGCCAGATTCTGCCTACCATGGACATCATTTTCAATTGTGCTGATAAAAAGGTTCCACGATTCTTCGTGAGCTTTTTTCACTAATTGCTTTGCATGGTTCCTTTTTCGTATGTAGTTTTCTTTGCTGTCTTGTGTTGTTTTCTGAAGTAATTCTTGATAAGCATTTTTCTTTTCACGTATGGCTGCAGCTATCTCATCGTTCCAGATTTTCAAGCCTTTTCTTTTTCTGTGTTTATTCCTTTTTCCAATAGTTTCATATGCTGCAGTGTTTATAATATTTTCAATATTACTCCACTCCACATTAATGTCATCATCTAAAGGTGTCTGTCCATTTATTTGCTTCAGACGTGTTTGATAGAGATTTCTTATGCTTTCTTCTCTTAGAGATGGACTTTATAAATATCTCTGCTCAGAGATCCCTCGTTGTTAGGCTGTTTTGTCATAATTTTCTTCCATCAGGCTATAATTGAGATCTTTGAAACTACTAAGTAGTGATCGGATGTATATCCTGCCTCTGTAAACATGAACATTTCTAATTTGAGGTGCCAATTTTCTGTTTGCTATAACAATCTATCAGTGATCTTGTGTTGCCATTGCTCCAGTTAAATTTATTTATATCCTTTTTCCTAAAGAAGGTATTCATTATTTTGAAGTCATTAGCAGTAGCAAATTCCCCAAGTTCTTGCCCATTTTTATTGATAGTTTCTTCTCCAAAGCATCCAACAACATTTGGAATTATCTGTTTTCCTATGCGGGCGTTTAGGTCTCCTGCAATTATCATATAATCATTTTTGTTACATTTATCTAAACTCCTTTGAAGAGTTTCATAAAATGCATCAGTGTCCTCTGTTCTGCCTTCTTCTGGTGCGTACACTGCTAGTACTGTTAGATGTCCTCTTGGAATTTGGAATCGTGTTTCAAGTATCCTGTCACTGTAATATGTATAGTGTAAGAGTTTATTTTTCCATTTCGAATCCATTAATAAAGCAACCCCACTGCATGCTCTTTTATTGGTGCCTACTCCACTGTATTGTAACGTCACCACATGGCGGCCAGGTTCGACCATCTTTAGAAAGTTAGCAGAGGGGAAGTGCATCCGGTCGGCTAGTACAAAAGCTGTTAGTAGCTTTTGTCAACTGAAAAGGGAGCTATTAACACCCCGGGACGCAAGTCGGCCGGGCAGAAGTCCTGACCCCGCCGGCGGTCGGGAGGCTGGCTGGCCATGTGTCTCAGAGCCACCCACACGTGCAGAGAAGCTAGGGGTGGGGGTGGGGACATGACCGCCGAAGCTAGCCGGCCGGAAGGAGGTAGTTCGTTAAGAGATCGCCTCGCGTGCGGACGCAACTCGGCCGTTGGCGGTAGTGCATTCCTTGGACACTGCGAGTGCGTAGCACCGGGTGTCAGGACACCGCGCGGTAAAGCGTCTGGGTGGAGGATGCACTAGCCGGGAGATGGGAGCAGGGTGCGTGGAGTCGCGGAGGTAGATTGCGAACGGAACCCCAGAGCTGTACATACTGTATAATATTCTGTAAATAAATATTGTAACTAGAGCTCGTGTCTGTGTAGTCATTTCGCTACCACGACGCCACAGACGGGTTATTTAAATGGTGGCAGCGGTCAACGAACCCAGGCAAGGGGAAGCTGTGTTAAAATTAGTTAACAAATTTTAATAGTGCAGCGGCATAAATACCCAGGCTGGGGGAGGAAGTATGCGGTTACGATAGACTCGTATATCGGTACTTGGATGAACTTTCGAGGGCTCACCGGTGTAATAACGCACGGGGTTATTTAAATCGTAAAAGGCATCGAAGGGGCGAGACTGGATCGTCGGACCGAAGAAGAAGCCATCCGGACAGGAAGGAAGGACGACGTCAAAGCCAACCGACGCCGATACAAGGACATCAAGGACACCGTACGTAAGTGTAGCCTTCGGCATTCATAGCGATCAGAATCAGGCATAATGGCATTTTTAGCAAAGTACCGGAAAGACTGTCTGGTGCAGGTCGCGAGAGAATTAGGAGAGTCTGTAAGCAATGAGAATACAGTGATCAGTCTCAAACAGATAATTCTAGATAGTGTTCATTACGAGGAAGAATTTGTTAAAGAATTAGCAGATAATTGTCAAGATATTATCTGCAGGAACGAGAAGAAAGGGAAAGAGAAACACGGCTTATTTAAGTGTAAATTTAAAGCGCACATTAAGTTATATCATGTAATGGATAAATTTAGAGGCGAAAAGGATGACATCACGGCTTATTTAAGTGTATTCGAAGCACAGGCCAATCAATTGGGCGTACCGGAAGAAGATTGGGTAATCAATCTTATGGGGTTGTTGCCGAACCAAGTCAACTCATGGCTTATGATTGAAGGTCGGGGAAATGCGACTGAATATACCGAGATAAAAGCAAAATTATTAGAAATGTATAAGTTTAATGCGGAAAAGTTTAGGCAACTATTTACTAAACATATGAAGCAGACCGGTACCACTTGGAACGTGTACGCGAGAGAGTTGCACAATTATTGTAAGCAGTGGGTGGCGGGATTGCAAATATCTACCTTTGAAGCTCTTCTTGATCTAATTGTTACCGATCAAATGAAGCGGCGGGTTCCGTCCGAGATCAGTGAACATTTTATGACGAATGGGGTAAATTTACAGTTGCGTTGGACTTCGCCAAAAAATTAGATAATTATGAAAATAATAGGGCAGGATGGAAGAGCTTGTTTCCAAAGCACGGTAAGAAGGCAGAACCAGTTACAGATATTACCCGAGTTCGGAGAAGCATAGTGCGAAGCCATATGATAAGAAGGGTGAAGTAAGAATAGATTTCGATCAGCCGAGCAAACGGAAATGTTTCTCTTGTGGCTCGACTCAACACCTTAAGCGGGACTGTCCAGGTGCACGAAACGGGGAGAAGGTTGGTCATGTGGCCGACCAAGATGCGCGTGAATTATTTCGCCCACACACGGTTTCCGGATTAATTAACGGAATCAAGTGCGAGTTTTGATATTGTTAATGAACGGCTGGTAAAAGATGAGCACATGACGGGCGAGTCGGTTTGGATATTTCAGCCACTAGACTCTGAACCACGGAACTTGCCAGTCGCGCAGGTAACAGTTCAAGGGCCGTTTGGAACCGTAGTTACGAAAGCAGCGGTAGTAAAAAAAGAATGTGATATCGGTTACTATCTGTTGAGTAACAGAACTGCTCTGCTGCTCGATGAAATACGCAAAGGTTACGTAGAGCCGCAAGTGGTTGGGGCCGTGGTAACTCGCGCGGGCGCGGCCAGGGCCGAGGCTCGGGAGGACGTAGCATCGAGTCGCCGTCAGGTGAGCGACCGGAGGAGGCTCTCCCGGACGGGGCGTACGAAATAGAAGGGCTAGAGCCACCGCAAGCCGTAGAGGAAAGTCAGACGGAACTTGAACCTCAGGTTGTCGAATTAATCCGCGTAGACAGAGAGACGTTTGCGGCGGAACAACAAAGGGACAATAGCCTGAAGGAAATATACAAAGCGTACGTGAATAGAGTACCAGAGAAGGGAAAAGACGCGTACTTCATTAAGGATCAAGTGTTATTTCGATCGCGACACAGTAAACGCGGAGAAAGATTCGACATGATTGTTGTACCGGAAATATATCGAAGTACCGTCCTTAAGTTGTGTCATGAAACAGCCAATGCACACTTAGGCACCACTAAGAGCAAGGATAGCATGGCTAAATACTTTTATTGGCGAATTGTTTCAGGAAATGGAAAAATTTATTAGATCTTGTGATAGTTGTCAGAAGGTGGGAAGGTCGGGAGACAAGGTGCGTGGCTACCTTACCTTAGTACCGCCTGTCTCAGAAATATTTGGCAAAATAAACGTAGATGCATGCGGACCATTTCCTGAATCGCAAACGGGGCATAAATTCATCCTGACTGCCATCTGTGTAGCTAGTCGATTTCCGGAGGCAATCCCGATAACGGATTTAAGATCTACTACGGTTATTGATGCTCTACTGGAATTATTTAGTAGAATCGGATTCCCCAAAGAGATGCAAACGGATCAAGGCACTTGCTTTACTAGCATACTGACAGAGGAATTCGCACAGAAATTCGGAATTCGGCTAGTTAGGAGTTCGCCGTACCACCCTCAATCCAATGCAATAGAGCGTGTACATAGAACGATGAATAGACTCATTAAGGTTATGTGTTTGGAAGCGGGTACGGAATGGAGAAGCAGCTTCCGGCAATCTTATTTGCGTTACGAACTACTGTGCACGAAAGCTTAGGATTCACTCCCGCTGAGCTTGTGTATGGCAGGAACTTACGTACTCCCATCACTTTAATGTATGAGCGCCTTGCGGGAACTGAGGAAGAAGAGAACTCCGTGGTCGAATACGTGTTTAAATTAGTGAACCGTCTCAAAAGATCGCGAGCTTGCTCATCAAAATTGGTTAAGGAGCAAGAAAAGAAAGGTGTGGTATGACCGCAAAGCAGTGCACCGTACATTTGCTGTAGGAGATCGTGTCCTAGTGTTAGCGCCGAACACCAGAAACTTTCGGTACAGTGGGTCGGGCCCGGCGAGGTGTTAGAAAAAATATCCGAAACGAATTATGTCGTTTTGTTACCTGGGAAAAAAGAGGGCCGTGTATACCATGTGAACATGTTGAAAAGGTACCATCAGAGAACGGAATACATTAGTTACGTGGCAACACAGGCACCGAGTTCGAACCAGACGAAGATGAATTGGACAAATATGCCGTGAAACTAGAAAATAGGGATTTTGAGTTAGAAGCGATGTTCGAGGGTACAGATGTCGAACCGGAGTTTCGGAAAAGGCTGGAAGAGATAGTATCCAAATATAGAGATATTCTCGGACAAGCCTGGTCTGACTGACATGGTAACAATGGATATCGAAATCATGGACGAATCCAAACCTGTCAGAAGTGCACCCTACCGTATGTCGCCTAGACAGTCGGAAATTCTGAAAGAAGAAATTACAAAAATGTTACGGGATAAAATCATTGAAGTAGGTGATTCAGATTATACATCACCGATGATTTTAGTAGAAGCACCGGGAAGGAAGCCGCGGCCGTGTATTGACTACAGACGTCTGAATCAATGCATTAAGACAGAGTATTACCCCTTACCGAGCATGGAGGAAAGAATAGAGACAGTGGCGGCGGCCAAAATCATTAGCACACTTGATTTGGCAAAGTGTTATTGGCAAATTGCCCTCACGCCGAGAGCACAGCGTTATGCGGCTTTGTGACGAAATTCGGAACTTATCGACCATTACGACTTCCCTTTGGGATTAAGAACGCACCTTACCAGTGCAGTCGCATGATGGCATCCTTGTTAGATTCGTGTAGTACATTTGCTGTACCGTACATGGATGACATTGCTATTTTTAGTAATAACTGGGAAGATCATATCCGTCATCTGGAAGAAGTATTTCAGATTATCAAAAGGCGAAACTGCATATCCAGCCGACTAAATGTAAATTCGCTAGAATTCCGTGCAGTACTTGGGATACGTTGTGGGCGGGGCGTAATGAGGCCAGTCAAGCAAAGGTTCACGCGATCCAAGAGTATCCGCTTCCAAATCAAAAAAGCAAGTCAGGGCTTTTCTAGGCTCGCAGGATATTATAGAAGGTTCATTCCAGGATTTGCAGAAAAAGCGGCACCGTTAACAGATTTACTGCGTGGGAGGGAACGCCAAGGCAAAGTAAATTGGTCGCAAGAATGTGATGACGCATTCAAAGCCTAAAGGACGCCCTATGTGTGAATCTGTAGTACACGCTCCAGATT
Organism: Teleogryllus oceanicus; assembly: GCA_964035755.1. Lineage (NCBI taxonomy): Eukaryota > Metazoa > Arthropoda > Insecta > Orthoptera > Gryllidae > Teleogryllus > Teleogryllus oceanicus. The sequence continues at coordinate 275,565,455 of CAXIVR010000001.1, read as the reverse complement.
TCAGCAAACCATTTATTATGCAATGTGATGCATCAGATCGTGGAATAGGCGTAATTCTGGCTCAAAATGATGAGGAAGGAATGAACATCCCATATTGTACCTAAGTAGGAAATTGTCTGACTCGGAAATTAAATTTTGTGCAACGGAAAAGGAGTGTACGGCTATAATTTGGGGCTTGCAGAAACTGAAATATTATTTAGACGGGCAAGTAAAGATCAAAATTGAGACTGATCATAACCCCTTGGTATGGTTAAGTAATTGTTCTGGAAAAATCCTAGGTTAATGAGGTGGTCACTAATGATTCAATACCACAACATTGAAATCATTCATAAAAAGGGGAAAGAACATGTAAATGTCGACGCATTGAGTCGAATGTTTTGAGAAGGCTGATCTGATCACCATGATGCGGAAGGACACACTGTAGGGGTCCTTGCAACGGTTGCATTATATAAATCCAAAATGTGCATATATATGTATTGTTTTTGTTTTTCCTTTTGTCGAAGTTATATTTAGGTTCAAGTTTAATCGTTGTTTCAAAGGTTATAATTATTGATGTCATAATGTCTTGTTGTTAGATGTTTCTAATGTATAATCATGTATGCTTATTTGATATGTTTGTTTTTTTCTCAAGGTCATTCATGTGTATCATAGTAAGTTAAATTAAGATTGAAAATAATATATAAATGTACATATGTGTGTATGACATAGATCTAATACGAAATTGTAATCTTGCTTTGTACTGACAGAAAAAAAAAAAACTGGGGTCGTTCGCAGTCGAGACATTAGATTAGAATGGCTAGGAGAAAAATAGTAAAGGTATAGAGAATTGCTTTAGCCTGTAGGCCAAAACGGCCATGTAGAATCCAGAATACAGGTTACTAGTGAATTTTTGTCCTGTGGTTGGCACCTGCGGAAAAAATTCATTTCCGCGGATATAGGAGTCTGTAACGTCACCACATGGCGGCCAGGTTCGACCATCTTTAGAAAGTTAGCAGAGGGGAAGTGCATCCGGTCGGCTAGTACAAAAGCTGTTAGTAGCTTTGTCAACTGAAAGGAGCTATTAACACCCGGGACGCAAAGTCGGCCGGGCAGAGATCCTGACCCCCGCCGGCGGTCAGGGGAGGCTGGCTGGCCATGTGGTCTCAGAGCCACCCACACGTGCAGAGAAGCTAGGGGGTGGGGGTGGGGACATGACCGCCAGAAGCTAGCCGGCCGGAAGGAGGTAGTTCGTTAAGAGATCGCCTCGCGTGCGGACGCAACTGCGGCCCGTTGGCGGTAGTGCATTCCTTGGACACTGCGAGTGCGTAGCACCGGGTGTCGGGACACCGGCGCGGTAAAGCGTCTGGGTGGAGGATGCACTAGCCAGGAGATGGGAGCAGGTGCGTGGAGTCGCGGAGGTAGATTGCGAACGGAACCCCAGAGCTGTACATTCCTTACTTTTAGCTCTCTCTCCAATTCTGCCTCTTTATTTTCGCTACCACGACGCCACAGTATATTAATGTGTAGTCATAGAGATCTTTTGTTCCTTTACCCTTCTTTTTTGTTTCAGAAATAACTGCAATATTTACATTCCTTCTTTTAGCTCTCTCTCCAATTCTGCCTCTTTATTATTTAGCCCTCTCACATTCCATATACCTAAAATTAGTGTATCCGTTATTCCAAATCGTTTTCCCTTATTCTTGCTAGAGTTGTTATAGTGGCCGTCATGTTGTTTCACTTGAAGCTTTCGAGTAAGAATATATCCCGGTAAGGTTACCAGCCTTTCGCGGGATTGTGATCTGACAGGGCTGCTGTCTTATGGCTTGATCACAAACCACCATGCGTACTAACCCCACATGGGGGGCTGCTCCTTCTGCCCTTTTCTGGCCATTAGAGACTTTATCCTTGTTACCCCGGACATGGGTTACAGCTGTTTGTGCGGAGGTCTTTATCGCGGGACTGCCGTTGAGGTCCTCTTCTGGAGTACTTTTCTTCTGATTCCTCTCCTTCGACCTGTCCGGCAAGGAGGCCCTACCAGTAGCTACGCTACCGCCGGCATAGCTCTCAGGATCATGGGGGTACTCAAGCTCCACCACCAACGTCAAGGTCATGTACTCCCTAGGTGGAGAACTCATTTACAGCTTGTTTAAAAGCAATCCACACTTATTTTTCCATTTACTGTCATATGTAGTTCAAATTGGGAATCAAACATAATTTTTATAATATCAGGCCTAATGAAAATACTCTTTTTTAATTTTTCCTCAGACAATTGCAGAAACTTTTTACAAATCTATTTGAAACAGCGCATCTTTAGGTAAGGCTTTCACAAATTGTTTCATGAGTCCTAATTTTATGTGCAATGGAGGAATCAGAATATTGTGTGTATCTACCAGATATTTCCGTAGAATGTTCTCTTCTCCTGGATCTAAAATTTTTGTTACAGGCCAATTCTTTTTAGACCAATGCCGATCTCGTGCTTAACTATCCCAGTCACATAGGAAACAAACATCACTTTGCAGTGCAAGAAGCATACATGCTATTTTTAAGTCACCACATATCATTCATTCATAAGCGGATTAGTTTATTTTCTCTAAAAAGACATTAAGGTTTTCGTAACTTTCCTTCATGTGTACAGAATGAGCAAAAGGTAATGATGCATAGGTTTTACCGTTGTTTAATTGAAACACTTCTGAACTAGTTTTAGAAGAATCGATAAACAGTCTAAATTATTTTGTATTCAATTCCGAACTCATTCACCAGAAATTTTGAGTAAACTGAAATAAGAGGCTCAAATCTCTGACCAAATCATTTATTTGAGTTTGAGTAAACAACTGAGGTTCCACAATGTTTACGGGACAAAAACTCATCGTCACCTGGTACATCTTTATCATAGGGAGACACTTATCCCCTGACATATTATCCAAATGTACACAGATTTATCCAGATTTTGCAATAGCCTCTGGTGGTTCAGGAACAGACAGATCCGGACTACGACCTATTGGCAGAATTGCATATTCGCTAGGGTACCGAATTACTTTTTTTATTTTTTGAGTTGTAACCAGAAACATCAACATAACATAAGTAGCAATCATCTGAATGATTTCTTGGCTCCCTCCATAACATTGGAATGGCAAATCTAAATAATGATTTTTCTTTTTGACCATTTTCTAACGTTTTCTACACAAATATAATATATCTTATATGGCGGCCAAGATTTGTTTTCATCGCAGAGAAAAATGTTAAAATGTGAACAAATGGTGAGCGTTATGGCATTTTGAATGTTAATTTTGGGACCAGCTCACTTAAAACGATAAGAATTAGGTGAAGACACATTTTTTTTTGTTTTTGGCCTGTGTAATTCAGTAACAATATTACTCAAAAGGGCGCATTATTATTATTATTATTATTATTATTAATAATAATATTATTATTATTACTTTTTCACTTCTCCCTCGCGGAGGGGAAACATTCACCAGCCGTAGTCACTTCGACCAGACTCACTCGTACGGCTCCAGCCAGCAAGTACGGGCACTGTTGATGGCTTCTGTTGGTTTAATCAAGGTCTTCTCCCAGGAACTTTCTTACTAAATGACATGTATCCAGAATTACCGATTTTTGTATTGTCATCAGCAGTTTTCCAGCTCGTAATGTCTCGAGCTTTGTCCATTTTGACACTACTCCAGTATTTGAAATTACTGTAGTTTCAATGGTGATTTTTAACTTCTTTATTATTATTATTATTATTATTATTATTATTATTATTATTATTATTACTGTTATTAATCATAATATTGTTATTTCCTTTATTTTCTTTTTCCTTAAGGACAAATACACAGGTTATATATAACCAAAGCATATTTTTCAACGTCTTTTTTTAGGTAATTACATCTATCCTACCCCCATAAGTTTTCGTGTTATTCTCGATGTTGAGATGACCACAGCCTTCTTCATAGTCTTATAAATATTCACATTATTATCCAGATCTTTTAAACTTTTAAACAGTATCTTCGGAATTACTGCGTTGCTAGAGATGACAATGAGGATGATTCTCTCATGGTCTATATGCCACTGTCTCTTGATACTTTCAACCAGCGGAGCATATTGTAACGTATTGTAGGGCTACACAGAGCGACCGGCGGGGCGTCACAAGGTCGCTGCGTCAAGGGATTAGACGCCAGGGGCCAGGCAGGATGTGAGAACAATGAGGAATTTGGAGAATTCTAAGAGCTAGGGAAAGGGATGCCCAAAATGCGGGACAGCGCATTTTTGCCGCGTGCCGCGTGCAAAATTCTTAGAATCCAAGGAAATGGATGTCCAAAATGCCTGGCAACGCGACTAGCGCGGGCCGTGTGAAAAAACCAGTAACGTTTCAGGTCACGTGGGTGGGAGCTATATAAGAGCGAACGCAGAGCGCGGGGGCGGGGTTTTTCGAGCTGAGTGGAACCCTCGTGCGAACGCGAAAAACTTGCGCCCAGGGCGGTGCGGAGCCGAGCGAGGCTCGTACGGCAACCCATGTGTTGGGACGCCGTTGTGGACACTATTTCCACGGGTGACCGAGGTCGCCGGAGCTGAATGCTGTGTGCATAAAGCTCGCTGAGGAGTGGCGCGGGCCACGAGTCAGACATTTCATTTTTAAGGATCGCTCCTGCGATCAGGGGAGTAAACGTCTACCAGAGCTAAGAGTAACTTTAATTGTTTACTGTACATATTGTGAATAAACCTGTACATATTTATCATTGAAGCTCGTGTCTGTGATTACTGTGTATTCCCACGACGCACGGTGGTCTGAATGGGGCCGAAACGCGCGCGTAGGATGTTAAGTTAAATAACTATTTATTTGGTTTAAAACGGTTCTTTAAGTATAAATCTATTGAAACATGTTCTAAGTGTAAAATAATATTATTCCTCATAATTCATTTTGTTTATTTATTTGTCAAAAAAGTACTATTCTTTATCAGACATTATTGAAGATGAATAAAACCTTCATTTATTTGTTCAGAAGTAAAGAAAAGGTTATTATAAGCATTTATTCCGTGACTCAAGGGAATATGTGTTGAAACTTAGGTAGAGATAGTGTATAAAAAGTTTTTAACAATAGTTTTCAAAAGTAGAAAAACCGTAAAAATGTTCTTTAAGTAGTAAAAGGAATAAATAGTATATACTAATAGTAGTAGTGACTTACACTGTAACAACTGTACTACTCGTTTGCCATTTATAATGTAAAATAATAATTAATCATTTCATATTATTTCACTATTATGTTACTTAACCTGTCAAGAGGAGACGCACGGATGCTTTGGACCAAAAGCCGGAAAGTAATGTGTTTCATTATATGGAAATGCCAGAGACCTGGCCGGCTGAGTTGGCTTCCTGTGAGACTTATCTTCATGTCTTGAGTCTTATGTTTAGCAGTCGCGGTTACGCATATGCCAGAGGTCATTTCCTGTCCGGATCATTTCACCCTGCGCGCCACCTCTGACATGACATGCAGCGCTGACGCTTCGACTGCTGATTGCGCGTCCACCGAGGGAGGCAATTCGGGGCAACGAAGAAGTATTTACACTTGTTCATTTCAAGTCATATATTTATTTCACGGAGATGTTTCTGTTTTTTTATAATGGTCCGTCAATGACCACTTAGTTAATAGAAATGGCACTTTCTTTCAACGCACTTCAAGTATAATCGATCGCCATTTTCCACAAGGCAGGCTGAGGCGACTCTTATTAACGAAACTAGTTTATCAAATGTCCCCTTAATAACATTTATTAATTTCATGGAAGTGTTTTTAGTTATTTTTGTGTAATTGCCCGTCAAAAATCACTTACTATTGGTAAGGCGCTTTCTTCCAATCCTTATTATGAAAATTTTAAACGGTCGCCATTTTAAAAGAGGCAAGCCGAGGCGGCTGATATTATCGAAAAAATATTAACAAATGTCCATTTAATAATATTTATTAATTTCATGGAACTGTTTTTACTTGTTTTTTTGTAATTGCCCGTCAAAAATCACTTACTTTTGGTAAGGCGCTTTCTTTCAATCCTCATCATGTAGTCTTTAAATGGTCACTATTGTTAAACAGGCAGGTCGGGCGGCTGTTTTTAACTTTCATCCTCGTGATGTAAACTATAATGGACGCCATTTTGAGAGACGTTGACCAAGGCGGTTGTTATCAATGTAAAAATATTTACAATTGTTCACTTAATAACATGCATTAATTTGGCCGAGATGTGTTCAGTTGTTTTAATGTTATTGCCCGTCAAAATTCACTTATTGTATGTTTCAGTTCTACAGATCTCAATTTCCAATGTTTAAATTGATTGAAAAACACAGAAATTTGGCAAATTGAAAGAAGGAATAATTTTGAAAAGATATTGAAAATGATATGTAATTAATGAAAATCTGGAAGTTGAGAAGATAATAAATTTTCAAGAAGAAAACGGTTTCGGTATTATGTCCGGAGGTAATGGTGCTCTTCCCAAACACTTAATGCAAACTTTAAACGGTGGTAATTTCGAAAGGGGCAGATCGGGGCAGCTGATCTCAACTGAAAATTGTTCAATAATGTTCACTTAAAAATATATATTAATTTTGGGGATGTGTTTTTGGCTGTTTTTTTTAATCGCCTGTGAAAATTTACTCATTCAAAAGAATGAGCAGTTTTTACATACCTTAATTACGTAACAATTAATTTAATGAAAAATAAAAAAATCACACTGAAACTGCTTATATATATTTAGAAAGGTATATTAAAGTTCATATAATTTCTGAAAGTTGAAAAGTTCATTAGGAAAAAAGTTATAAACAATCAAAGATAGGTATATTTTCACTGCTTGGTTAGCTGAATTTTTCTTCGGCTGAAACGCTTGGCTTTGAGGGCGTCGTGTGGCTGTAAGCATTGATGAAAATTATTATTTTTCCTGGTTTCTAGTCATTTGAAGTATGTAGAATTGGCATTTACCAAGAAATAACCGTTTTTCACAAAATAAAATTTGGTGCCTATGCGCGCGTTTCGGGCCTCTTCAGACCACCGTGCGACGTCACAATATTTTGTGATCTTCTCGACATACTTCTCTTGAAGGTTTCTTGTGTTTGCTATGCCTATGTCTATCAGGTAGGCTTTGCCTTTTCGTCTTGTCTACTAGAACCAAATCAGGCCGGTTATGTGGGGCTGTCTGATCTGCGAGCATTGTTTTGTCCCAATAAAGTCGTCATTCATCATTTTCGAGAACATTGTTAGGTACGTATTTATAGGAGGGTACCTTGCATTCTATTAGATAGTGTTGGTAAGCAATCTCTTGAGGCAGAATCTTTCCAACTACATCATGGAGTTGTTTATAATCAGTTCCCGAGAAATGTGTGCATCCAGATGTAATATGGTGGATGTTTTCTTGTGCCTGGCATGAATATCGACATCTATCATATTGTACCCCAGGATCTCTTACTATTGGTTCTAGATAATTTCTGGTGGGTAAGACGGTCTTGTCTTGGCAGCATAGTGCCTTCCGTCTCTGGGAACATCTGACCTGCCATTAGCCAGTAGTTCGACGCTTTCATGTCGTCATGATCCTAACTAACTGCGAACAGATGCTTGCTCATCCACGTTTCCAGGTTTTGTTGTTCTGAATAATTATTTCCGTTGTATTCTTTCTGACAATTCAACGGTGTGGATCCATTTGCTAAACACACGAGACGATGTAGTTTAGATGTTTCTGCTTCCTTGTGAAAGTATTCTCGTAGAGTTTATATGTTGGTACGCTTGGTTGCCTATGTCCACAACTCCTCGACCACACAAATGTCGTGGCAAAGTTACTTTTTCGACTGCTAATTTTGGATGGTTCTCGTGTTCTTTAGTCATCAATGTGCACAGTTTTCTTTCGGGGCCTTCTATTTTCGTTGTATTCCATTTTAAACCCTAAAAGAGTACCCAAGCACAGGGACGGCATGTGTTGATTGCTTTGATCATACGCCTGCTATTGAATGATGTCTTCAAAACTTGTCTGATTCTTCCTGCAAACTCTGTTGACAATTCAACTTTAACCCTTGTATGATCTACACATCTGAATTGTTTCACACCTAAGTACTTGTAGGACTCATCAGCAAAATTGCTCTTATAAGCTGTCTATTTTCTAGCGGAAATCCATTACCTTGATTTTTTCTTGTCACTATTTTAATTGTTCGACATTTGTCCATTCCAAATTCTTTACATTCATCCCTTGAGAACATTTCAACAATTTGCAGGAGGTGTTCTAGTTGCATATTTGTTGCAGCATACAGCTTCAAGTCATCCAGGTACGAAATATGGTTTAATCGATATCCTTATCGTGTCCCGTTTTTTATGGCATAGCCGTATCCAGTAGGCATTTTTATTGGATCATCTAAGACGTCGTTAATGAGTTGACTCAATTTTTCATTTATGCATGTCAATCTCTTATACCAAAAGTTTTGAATCCTATCCGGGCCTGGTAACTTTCAATTCATTAGTTTTCCAACAGCATCCTTAACATAATTGGCTGTGAATGAAACATTTTCCATCTGTGGTAGTTGTTCTGACTTTTGTTGCTCTCCTTCCACCCAGCGTGCCTCTGAATTGTAGCTTTTGGCGCCTGAGAGCTGTCTCTTCCAAAAGTCTTGAACATTTTGTAAGGTTGGAAACCTGGCGCTAGTTGACGGTATTACGTTTGCTACTCAGTTCGTATTTATTTATTTATTTGGTCAAAAACAGTTAAAAATTGTATTGACGTATGGGGGGAGAAAATCATCTACGGACGCTTTCTTGAGTTTCAGAATCCCTTCCAAACTATTTAACTATTAATAGTTGAAAGATGACAAAATAGTAATAATAATAATAATAATAATAATAATAATAATAATAATAATAATAATAATTTAAAAGAGCGAGAGGTTAACATTTCAAAAACTAGATATTTTCGTTGTCAAATTATAGAAAACTTATTTTTAATGGTAAAGGAACGAACAGATTTGATTTTCCTGTATTGTTAACAAAATAGAAACTCACCCTAAGCTCTACTACCACTACAAGCAAAAGGAAAGCTCAACAAAACGTTCTCCTAGTGAAGCTACATTTACGTCTAGAAGCAAATCAAGGGGCCATCTCAGCATTTGCTCAATGGATCAGGGAAACTGGACAAAAATCCGATCGAGATGGGGGTCAATGACCCGGAAGTACATTATTTGTTACAGGCATATTGAGTCTTTTTTTTTAATTATACAATGCAAATGGAAAATAATTCATTATACTATATCTCGTTTTTTGTTAAAGTAAACATTATTTTTCTTTTTGACGAGCAGTAAAGTCTCTAATTGTATAGAAACAGTTTTGAAGCAGAAAATATTTTACGTTTAACTTAAATTTGTGTACAATTTTAATTGTTTAATTTCATCTGGCAATGCGTTGTAAAGTAACGTAACATGTATTGTATGTGGAATTCTTGTAGTGAGCTGTTGATACTGACACTTAATGAACATGATTTCTACGTCGAATGTTGTAACTATAAATATGAATATTACATGAAAGTAAGTTCCCACCGTTTGACTACTACAGTTTTGACTTACTTATTGTCTCAAGCGAGACGAAAATACCGATAGTTTCTCTTTCATTGTATCGAGGCACTTACAAGGGGAGATGTTTCGTGTGGGTACAATGCCTCTGCATTATCTTCATTTGTTTTGTCAATTTCCTAGATCTTACCCCTTTTACATATTCCGCCAATTGAGCAATGTCCTGCCTCAAATATTTGATTTTATTATTCAGCTCTTTCCCACTTCGGGATAAAATTCGGGGTTTTCTTTTATGTCCGTCGTTCACAATTAAAGTGTATTCCAATATCTCTCACGATCGTCACTGCATCACAGTATACAATCAAGTGAAGTTGCTCAATACTATAGAAAGCACTAATGTATGCTGGAAGGATCTGAGGGTTCATCAAATCAATCATTTTCGCAAGTTTTTCGGAGATCTTGACTTTTGGTATTTTTGGACGGCTGATTGGATGTGTATCTTCAAATTCTGTAATAGCAGTTCTCATTAACATGTCGAGATTGTCTTCCGTTCGTTTTTCTTCCTTTCGGCAAGCAAAAATCTTTATCTACTGCCTCCACAAACTCTTGGGCTCCTTCAATGTTTGTTTCATCTGTCGCTTGGTTCTCATTTTCAGTAGTACTGATAGCATTTTTTACTTCTTCCCTGATTGCATCAATTTTAGCTGTTGGTATGAAGTTCCTTTTTAAGATATACTCTATTGACCTGCAATGTGTTGTTCACTCGTAATCATATTTGGATAGATAGATATGAATTCCCTATACAATTTTTGCCTGTATCACATTTGCATGGTTTCTAGGCAGGTAACTTTGAAGTAACAGCGCATCAAATCTTCATTCGTAGTACTTAACCATTGTAAGCGCTTCTTTGTCCTGTAGCAATGGTTGCCAGCTGGGGTACCGGCAAAACATCAACTTCAGGAGTATGTGAGAGCTGTTGGCGACTACTCTCACTTCTTTATTCAGCAGTAGCTTCTTGGGAGGCCGGCACTTGCTGATCGAACAACCGGCCATAGCCGGTCTGCTCACTGTCATGCCTAGCGACAACTTCAGGCATGCCCTGGCGCTCCCCAGGCAGCGACTCTTTTCCCGAGGCCTTCCGACTTCTTAGACGTCTCTCCATCATTGGTTTTCTTTTCGCCCTTCTCCTAGCATTTTAACCCTACTGCCAAGGAACCTTGGTATTCATCCTCCCCGGGTCAGGTGAGGGCTGGGAGAAGGTTTAAGGAAGGAACAAAGGACAGAATTACTTAGGATAGATACCAAGGGCCTCAGAGCTACTCAATCCACCCATCGGCTCCTCGGGGGAAGCGAAGGCTTATATGACACGAAAGGAATAATTCGGGTAAGCAGTTAGTCGCTTCTTACGACAAAGGGATTACCCGTGGTGCTATTCTACTAAAACCCCCGGACACCACACGAGGTTTATTATTATTATTATTATTATTATTATTATTATTATTATTATACGTTGTTTTTCTCGGTATTCTCCGGATTTTTATTTGACTTTGTGTCGGCTTAATAACCAAGACACAGGTCAATTCATGTTTCGTCGCAATTTAGGAAATTTTGAACAATCCTCCATGTGTTTATGATGATCGATTTTTGCATTAATTTTATAGGTATATTTTGGTATTTGAATAAGTTCCAGATTTTTATGGATGTTATTTGGTATAACTCCTGTGCACGAAATAACCAGAGGAATAATATGAACTTTTTGGAGATACCATAGTGCCTTGGCTTCAGCTGCTAGTTCTGTATACTTTGCTATTTTTTCTGCATGTGCTGTTTGAAGATTAGCTGTTTGTGGAACAGTTATGTCAATCAGGAAGCCAATCTTTTGCCGTTTGTCTACAAAAGTTATGTCTGGTCTGTTATGGTGAATAGTTTTATCTGTAATAATTTCTCTGTCATGTACAACTTAAAGTTTGAATTTTCATGTTCATTATCGGAGACATATTTGTAATATGGGCAGGTCATTTCTTGTAGGTTGGATTTCGCTGCCAGTTTCTGGTGAATAATATTTGCAACTTGATTGTGCCTATAAGTGTAATCTGTATGGGCCGTTAATTTGCATCCTGATGTGATGTGCTGTATGCTCTCAACTGTTGTATGGCATTTTCTACATTTGTTATCTATTGTTTGTTTGAGGATATGCTTCCTGTAACTTTTAGTGTTGATCACTTGATCCTGTATGGCGAACATGAACACTTCTGTTTCGCCAAACAGATTACCGTATTTTAGCCAAGTGCTTGAGGCTTTTGAATCTACATGAGGTTGCTTGAGATCAATTGCATAGCGTCCATGGAGTTCCTTTCTTGACCACATGTCTATTTTGCAGTTATTTTCTCTAACCCGCGACGTAATGTCCAGCTATTTGTTGTTAAGGTTCAGAGGGGTTAATTTAGCATCTGCTTGAACTATTGCAGCGTGTAGTTCTGAGGTTGCCTGTTTCTCATAATAAAAGTTCCTTAATGAATGGATTTGTTTGTAGCACAAGTTCTTTAGATCTGTTAGGCCTCTTCCTCCCTCACTTTGTTGGAGTGTCACTCGCGCTATTTGTTGGTGATATCTGAATTTTGTCAAAATTGTGCGGGTAAGTCTCTGGATGTCTTCGATGTCTGTGTCGCTCCACGGTATATTATTATTATTATTATTTTATTATTATTATTATTATTATTATTATTATTATTTTGAATGTGACATTGGAGATAAAAACAAGACGTAGCATGTAGTTTGCATCACGTGCTATGTTAACTTAACAGGAAAGTAGAAAGGAAAGAAGAAACATGCAGTTCGTTGTTCTAATGGTTTGGATAGAACCTAGAGCTGGAAAAGAAGAAGAAGAAGAAGAAGAAGAAGAAGAAGAAGAAGAAGAAGAAGACGGAAGACGGAAGAACATGGGAAAAACCATAAGAAATGCAAATGCAATACATATACATTATTTTTTTGTATACCAGCATTATAAACGTCTTTTTTTGTTGCAAGAAGTCGTTCATAAGTGCCCTTTTACGGCACAAATGATGACATATTAGATTTTACATCACGAATGATCGCGTCATCACACATTCAGCCAATCGCAACGAGAGAATTTGGGGGTAAATGGAAGCGGTAAATGGAACAGCGCAACACCGTTTACTCGCACATACGTAATACCGAGACAGCACAAGGAAGTTGTTTTGCAATTTTAAGTATTGAATTAATGAATAATAATAATAATAAAATAATAATAATAATAATAATAATAATAATAAACAAACAAACAAATAAATAATAGAATGACCAATGAAGTATTTCTACATTGTCATCGATATTCAATGTACGAAGATAACAGGCAATGCCACTAATTCCACACAATGGTAATTTTTGAAGCAAAATGTCTTATGATCAATGATGTCAAATGCTTTCACACGATCTAAAAATATTCTGTGCATATTTTTATTGTCTGTGGGTGCTTCAATCATTGTATGTGGATGCTTCAATTGTGATCGAGTAACAAGGCGAGAACTTTAGGGACAGAAAACCTAGCTGTTTCCTAGCTCTTGCTTTTCTTGACCCATGGTTGCAATCTGAAATCGATTTGAATTTCTTGAAAATGGACAGTTTCAAATGCCAGTCATTATGAAAACAGCAACTTCATGCGAATTTCTTGCAATAGGATTTCATGTGATGTCCTTCCCGATGGTTAATTTTTTTGCAGTGATTTCATCATATTTCGCGACCTATTAAATGGAGTTTCTTCCTAGGCAATGTTCATTGATGCGTAATAATAAAAATCAATATTATTATACTTCATTAATACTTCAATAATATTGAACTTCATTAATAAAAAATCAGTACGTCTGAAAAACTTTTAAAATATGTTGAGGCAAAAAACGGTATTCTTTATCATCTGAGACGTTTGCTATCAAAACCAGTACATTACATTTGCGACGATTTTACAGGAGAGGTAAAATTCTGCTCGCACTCGCACGCTGTTGGATATGATTTTTCCTTCCATATGTTAGACGTAAGCTGGATTTGAACGAAATTTCTGCATAAATTTATAAAGAATTTCGTAAAAGCAAAAATGGAAAAAAGTAAATTGGCTAAATATTGGAATAAGGTGGTTTTGATAGCAAACGTCTCATTTATCGATACAGAGAATGAGTAAATTGTTCGAACGAACTCAGAACGTATGTTTATGATAACGATGGGTACTGTATAAGTTTGTGATAAAAACATGTAACAAAAATAGTCGTCGATTGTAATAAAAACATGTAACAAAAATAGTTCGTCGATTTCCTTTGCATTTTCAACGGTGCACTATATTCCAGCACCCGGACAATACAGGAGGCTACGAGGGATCTCTAGATTGTAGCTTGAAACAGTCACGTGATCTATGATGAAAAATGGGCGCGTAACTTCCCCCTCCACCTCTGGAAATATTTCGCAGATTCCCCCTGTCGGATTCGTTAGTCAGTTGCCTCTATAGCGAGCGAAGTGGTGTGCATACTTTGGTGCAGGTGGTTGTAGGTCGCCAAGTGGCGGATTTCTCTCAAAATGCTATTCCATGTAAGTAGTACATTCTTTGTTTTTCATGGTTTTCCATTATTTTTCTGTCTGATTGAAAAAATAGTATGAATTGTATGAATAGTATGAATTGTGTTCCTATACCTTATTTGCAACTGTAGAAGATGCACACGATTTTACAGAAATGCAACAGTGGTTGAGAAAAGTTCTACACATAATATAGTATAACTTAAGTGTTCGTTTTCTAAGGTTTCTTGCCCTGAAATTTATTATCGGAATCCTGGATATAACTTTCGCCCAGAGTGAACTAAGAGATTTTTATCTTCTGTTTGATGTTCTTAATATTTTTGTAATCCCTCAAAACGTCCAGGCAATTTATTTCTGCTAGTAAGCAAAACAGGCGAGTAAGCTTAATTGTGCGAAGGAACCGTGGCCATCCAAATGTTTTAATTATATTTCTTTGTCTTTTTTAAAACTGTTATACGCTTAGTTTAGTATATATACTTATTTTAATGGTAGTGTAGTATATTCGAGTTCTATTTAATTAGGAATGATATCAGTGACCTTTAATTGGGCATTGCGTAACGGTAACTCAATCGCAATGCACATGAATGAAGAAATAATTATCAAATAATTAGTTTTTATATGTAAAGATTTATAAGTAACACTTTTGGTACATAACATTTAGTTTTCAATGTAGCGAGTGATTTGATGTACAATGCAGAGTATTGCTCACAATTGTTTTTACCCAAACAGAAGATCACGAAGACTTTCCCGTGAGAGCAAATTCGGTGGCATGGCTCTTCGTCAACCTTTCGCATCCCCTCCCCCCCGGCTGTTCCTTGGGAGGCCTCCATTTATTTCGTTGAATGGGGACTTAAGGATGGTTGTGGCGCCAGCTAAAACATTAAGTAGAGGGGTACAATCTAAAACTATTCAGAGTTCACTGGCGATTTTTATATTTTGACATCCGATTCGCTCTCTGGTGCGCGCGCGGCCTTGCGTGTTTAGCGAAATAGAAAATGCTTTCAAATTTCTGGTTGAACGGGAGCAGCAAAATAGTTCTTCATAAATTAAACTACATGCTGTAATGTGTATATCGCTGAACTCTTTTCCTTCATCATGGGCGAAAATCGAACTATTTTGTTAATGAGCGGGTAGGCAGAGGAACAAAGAGATTTAAAAGAGGTAGTTCCGTGTCTCTACTCAAAAACAAAATGCTTATTATTGCCCTGTTATTTCTTCGACGATGAAGTGAAACACTGTTCACAAATAAGTTTTCTGGCTTATCCTGAACACCTTTGCTTTATTTTGCTTTCAATTATATCTACTAATCCACTCGTGAAATTAAAACCAATAGTGTTTTAACTATGCATACAAAATGCCCCAATCAGGGATAATGCAAAATACCTCAATCAGTATACTTGCTTCGAGTCGAGGATTTATCGACAATTTCCAAAGCACGTGTGGTATTTAATAGGACTATTTCGTGAATGAAATTACGTCCAACAGAGTTCCAAAATGCGCCAAATATTGAAAATGACTGAAAGCATGTTAAAATTGAAGATATTATAGTACATACACTATTTATTGCACGCCAACACGGCGAGCGATACGTACCGCTTCCTAAGATACTCAGCTTATTATTAGAGATTAGGAAGGGGTGCAAAGAAAAATCGGGTAGAAAACGCGATAATTTTTTAGATACACCGCTCTTATCACTGGCAGATCAGGTGGGGGGGGCATGGCTCACCCAAAAAGGTCTAAAGTTTTCGTTTACCTTCATTTGGCAAAAGGGGTTTAAATATTTGTTAGAATTGTGTGATTATTTAAACAATTTTGTATAATATATCTACAGTACATAAATAATATACAATAAAATACCTTATGTTTATTATTTAATATCTACGATGGCCCCTTCTCCCTAAAAAGATAGGCTGGATCATCCCCTGACCCTCCTTGGGGTATAGTGTATATATAGCATAGTAATACTGATCAACAAGAAAAATGTTAACTTTAACAAAACAATGATATAGTATGATTTAGTTTACATTTGCATTGTATAATTTAAAAAAAAGACCTAATGTGCCTGTAACAAGGAATGTACTTCAGCTTCCGTGTCAATGACCCCCCCATTTCGATCGGGTTTTGTCCAGTTTCCCTGATCCATTGAGCAAATACGGAGATGGCCTCTTGATTTGCTTCTGGACGTAAATGTAGCTTCATTATTCGCACGTTCTGTTAAGCTTTTCTTTTGCTTGTAGTGGTAGTAGAGCTTAGGGTGAAGTTTCTATTTTGTTAGCAATACAGAAAAATAAAATCTGTTCGTTCGTTTACCGTTACAAATAAGTTTTCTGTAATTCGGAAACGAAAATGTCTAGTTTTTGAAATCTTAATTTCTTGCTTCTTTAAATTTATTATTCTTTTTTCATCTTTCAACTATTAATAGTTAAATTGTTGGGAATGGATTCTGCAGATGATTTTCTCTCCCATACGTCACATACAGTTTTTAACAATTTTGACTAATAAACAAATAAATAGTTAAACACATTGGTTTTAATATCAAGAGTGTAATAGTCTAAGAACCCCATAAGGGGGAGTTCAGATTGATTCCATATAGTCTAGTTAAATAAACTCGAAACTCCGTTACAATGTTGCAAAGGGGAGCTGGAATCAGTTTGATAGTGAAATTGTGGCAGACAAATTCTCGTGTGCATCCATTCCTTACTTCACGCCGTTTCGGCTTTCGCACGCGCAACCTTTCTGAATTTGGAGGGGAAATGAGAGCGGAGTCGGAAAGTGACCCTGCTTGTGGAGCGCTGGGCTTCCAATGTGGGCAAGTAGCTCGTGAGGGCTGATGGACTAGCCTGGCGTAACCGTAACAAATAATGCGAGAAATAAAGTGCTCTTGAAGTGTTGCTTTAATGCCACATGCCATTTTAACTTATTGTCAATTACAATTATAAGCATTTTATTTTTGATTTATTTTATTCAGCCAGTGTAATCATGGGTGGATTTAATGTAGTTGCCGTTCTCCGCGGAAGATTCAGTTAATGGAAGTGTACTGACGAATGAATCAGAATTGATTTTTCATTTTTATTGTTAATTTTAATTTAAAAAATTAAAAAATTTCCCGTCACGTTCATTTATCTATTAGTGGATTTTTAATACGAGGAAAATAGGAAATTTTAGGGGTTTCCGTATCGGTGTTTTATTTTAAATGGAACTAAATGTTTTTCTCGCTAGCAGTGGATATGTCATAAAGAGGAACTAAATGATCTACCATATGTGAAGGTATTGATAGTTATTTGAGTATTAAATTATAGTTTTCAACACGAGTATGTAAATTAAATGGACAAACTTTCATGTAACAGCCCTCGGAACTTTAGCATTTGGGAAAGGTGACCTTCGTTAAGCAGTTATCCCAGAGGGAGAGGAAATAGAGGGGTGGCAATGAGGGATAAAGGCGTAACTACAACAATCTTTACCACATAACGGACACGCAACTAACATGTTAACAATCAGAATGAAAGCTTTTTATATTTTATCAGAATTAAACTTTTCTTCTACTAGTTGAAATTCCAAAGCATAAATTCATAGTTACACAAAACATTGCAGTTAGTTCTCCAGCCCTTGCGTAAGACTGCAGACGTATACTGTTGATGGGGGATGCAGAACGTACGTGTAAATAATTTATGTACATAAATGTATTCTGTAATCGTCTGTTTCTATAATTATGACGAAAGAAAACTCTCAGGCTGGCAGAGAGTTTGGCGCCGTAATTGAAGTACGTCATGCTTGCCGCAAGTCTCTTACCCAGGCGTGAATTATAAAAAGTCCTTGAAACACCTCTAGCTGGCAAGACTGATTAATCGGACTCTAAAATGTCTGATATATACGCAACTTTCAAAGTGTTCAAGGTATCGAAGTGTAGTTTTCGCTGAACAATACGGAATCAAGGGGGGGGGGCTATTACTATACGACGTAGGGCTATTATTCGTAATATTTTTAGTTTTAGGAAAATTTAATATTCTATTTTTAAATGGAACTACGGGTGTCCACAAACTATGGACTGCTTCCATAACTTCAAAACGGTTCAGGATATTGAAATGCAGGATTTTTTTAACAATGAGGAATCGTAGGACAAGTAACATGCCGTAAAGAAATTGTCTGATTTTAGTTTTCGAGCAATTTAATTATCTTTGTTTTTTTTAACGGAGCTATATATTTTTCTGCCCCAGCAACGGAGAGGCCTCGAAAATAATAAAATGTATCATATGCAAATATTTTTTCGATAGGGTTTTGAGTATAAACTCAAATTACTATCAAAATTGCATCTGTCGCCTTCGGGGAAGGTGGCCTTCGCGGCGTCAATACTGTTAAGAAGAGAAGAAACTGAGAGGGGGTGGCAGTGAGGGATAAGAGGCAGAACTGCAGCAATCCATGGTCTTAAGACTGACGTCTCACCAAAAAACACCAATTTTAACGATTAGAATGATATTTTTTCCATAGATTTGTCTGGATTTAACTTGGTCTTCGATATTTTAAAATTCCAATAGATCATTCACAAGAATGATATAAAAAAATTGGTAGCGTAAGGAAGATGGAAAATATAATTTTCAAACTGGACAAGAATACAGTCTCCTCTTTGGGAAATTTCATTTTTAATAAAGATGTTCACTCATCACCTCGTAAACATAAGACTATTGCTATTCATAAATGGAAAAGAACATTGCAACAGTCTTCTGCCGTGGTTTTAAAGTTTGTGGCAGCGGGTTGTGCTGTGAAGAGAGAAACTCTTCAATCGGTATTAGTAGTCGCGACTGCAGATAAGCATTTTTGTTAGTTTGGTAAATTTACCCTGATAGAACTCTCAAGAGTATATACAAATTTTTATTGCCTTATTCTTTTGGTACGTGTACAAATAGGAAGTTTATAAACAGTAAATAAGGGAAAATGTCTTGTCTACTATTTGATGAATTCAATATATTGCAATGAAAATCTTTAAGCATTCATTCGCTTCCCATGTTTTAAAATGAGAGCTTGTTTCTGCAGTGAGCTCGATTCTTGTAAGTTTATTATAGTCCTTACCTTTATTGCCTTTACCTATATTACCTTTATTATTATAGTCTTTCCGCCACGCTTCTTATTTCGTTCTTTTCGATTATCATTGCTGTTGAATTTCAAAAGAAGAAAAATTGGGTTCGGGTGAACACCTGGAAAAATCTTTCTGATTGTAAATATTGAGGTTTGTTCATATGTTCTTAGTGTAAAGACCATGAAGTGTTGTAGTTACGCTTTCATCCCTCTCTCTCCTCTCTACACAAAAGACTAGACACCGCGAAGGCCGACTTCCCCCAACGTCCACTGCTACAAAGGCTGCTGCAGGAAATGCCAGTTTACTTGAAAACGTCATGCCAGAAAATCCTAATTTATACTCAAATTACCCTCACAATACTAACGCATGATAAAACATTTTATTCCTATTTTCATGATCTATCTAATGCTGGTGAGAAAAATTTTCAGTTCACTTAAAAAATCGAAGATGATTAAATTTCTCGAAAACTAAAAATAATATAGAAAATTTATCTACGGCATGTTACTTGCCCCATGATTCAGCACTGTTCAGCGAAAAGTGGATTTCGATATCCTGAACCGTTTAGAAGTTACGGGTGTGGATCGTAGTTAGTAGGATCTCTGCATATACTATTATTCTCGCAAACGGTGGATAGATCATAAACAGGAATAAAATGTATCCTGCAATGGTATTTTCAGTAATTAGAGAATAAACTTCCTGTCCGAAACATTTCTAAATTTACAAAATTTTGTTTCGTAACACTTCCAACCTTTGGGGGCTCTTGGCCTTCACCGCGCCGAAGTGAGGAGATTGAGATGGGTGGCATTGAAGGGTAGAATTTCCATCGGTAGAAAGAAAATTAAATTCTGATGAATCAATATAAAAATCTCTTATCACTAATAGAAGTTTGTTTTAGTGTTCTTACAGTCCAGACTTATATAATGATGGAAAACTTGTACCTGTATTCCCCACTTCCACCTGTCTCGCCTTTTAAGGCCATGCTTCGCGAAGGCCAACTTCTCAAATCACCGTTGCAAGGACTACTAAATAATTTTGTAAATTTAAAACCTCGTCAGAAAATAGTTTATACTCAAATGACTACAAACGTATTAACAAAGGTTATATCATTTTATTCGTATTTTCTGATCTATTATTTGCTAAAAAGAAAATTATCCTAATTCCATTAAAATCTTTCGAAGAGTCAAACCAGGGAACACTTCATTAAAATACTTGCCTTTTTTCATAGCATTGAATTATAAGGTTGAATATGCTGCGTAAGTGAATACGGTGTTAGTTTTACCCGTGTAGTCGTCAATCGTTCCGGTTAAACCTGCTATAAAGGTCTGTTGAAATCTCTGGATTGTGGCACAGACTACTTGAAAATTGTATTTCCTACTAATGTTCTAAAACATTGCTTAACAAACAAAATAAAAATCGTGTTTACGCGTGATTTAACAGTGAATTTTTACTGTCAGAATTCTCACGTTATGGAGAAAAGTCTCAGATTTATTCCCAAAAATGCTATTTGCTCTACGTGCTAAATGGTTGTACAAACAACTACGGTTTTTGTATTTAAATGTTTTTAAATTTAAAAAATTATCATGGGCAATAAGAGTGCTTTGGAAATAGATGATCGATCCCAGACTCGCCAAGCGAGGAGGGGATTTGAGAATTTCCAAAGCAATAGTCGCAGCTTATTAGAGGAGTAGAGGTCAGTAGAGAGGGGCGGCAAGTTAATCAAATGGATAAAGCGATAAATTTTGAGATGCACAGCCCTGGTTAGGGCATTTTAAAGTTACAATATTGGTTTTTATTTCACGAATGGAATAAATAGCCTAGTTAATTTTGATTATTTGCCTACTACATCATTACAAAACAGCAACAAATTCGCAGAGCGCTTTTATCCTTGAAGGAGCTGCTTACTATATGATTAATTATGGTTTTACTCTAGATCGGCTGTCAAGGGAGTCATGTTAAAGAATGGTTAGTAAAAAATACTAAAATACTTCTCTTGGGTAAAACTGAGTTTGAGTAAATGCTTTTTTTTACACGGACTATATTTAAATTTTCGACTATCGTTAGGTCTTGCTGAGGGGCCTCTCAAGATGATCCGACCCTACATGAGTCGGATTTGTTTTGCCGCTGCCGTGTACTCAGATTAATTATAGTGATTTTGAGGTTTGTTCGAGCTGGAAGCAGCTGTGCAGTCAAGTGTTTCATTGAGACTTAATTTTTGGTATTGAAGCTCCCGATCAAATAAATGTGCCTTAGCTGACCAAACCTCAATCCCTACAATTTAATCGGAGAATTAACAATTTAACCTCGGATATCCTTTCCTTTTTGGACAGTTCATGTAGGTTTTCAAAAGGTTTCATTTTTATATAATACAGAAACGCGCCATTTAGTGTTATAATTACACGCAACAGGTATGAACAAAATATTAATTTAGATCTGCATCTGAAAGCCAATTTTGATTAATTGTTTAGAAAGGAATTATAAGAAAAAAAATCATGGTAATAAGATTGTGATAAAACAAGCAAAAATGTAAAGTACAAAATCTAAATACATAGAAAGAACCTCGAAGTCCATCTGATGATGCGTGTAAATATTAATCGTGTTTCCGTATAATTAAAAATGAAACATTTATTTGAAAACTTGTTTATGGATTGTCCGAAAGAAAAAGGGAAAAAAAGGATGCCGATGTTAAAGTATTATTACAAGTGACTATCGTTTAGACGGAGTTAATAAGTCTACCTCGAATATTTTCTAAAGGTTCAAAAGATGGAGGAGAATTTTTACCAAACGATTTAGATAATGGCTGGAGGTGACATCAGTTGTAATTATTAGCATTTTGGTAGAATTTTTTTAAAATTTAAATGTATTGGGTAAACTTCTTTTAATAGAACACTGCTTTTACGCAAACGGGAAGACAAATTGATCAAAATCACGTGCGATGGTATTAGATGAATATTTAACAGTACAAATGAATATGAAATGTAGCAAAAGTTTAAGAAAAGCAGGTAAACTGACGTTTCTAGCGCGGCAACGGTTAGCTTGGGTGGCTCAAAACCGTAGGCCGCGGGGCACTGCAGCGACTATCATTCAGTCAGTTGACATTGTCCAAAATAATCAATGGAAGCGACAAACAAAATTCGTCGGATTTTCTCATTATTAGCTTCGTGCATCACGCAGATTAAAACGTAAAAGATTTTTAAAAGTGGGCATACATGTGTGGTTTTATCTTTCGAAATACTAGAGCCTCTTTGGTATCTGTTTTTTTTCTAATCTGGCCGATGAAAGTTTATCAGCTGTTACGGTGTCGTCCAATCGAGAGCTTAAGTCACCACGGTGACGGTTAAGCTCCCGATTGGACGAAACCGTAACACCTGATGAACTGTCATCCTCCAGGTCACAGAAACACAAGTATAAACAGTAAATAAACAGAGGTTGTCTGGTATCACGCGTAGCGATCATCGCCAGAGTGGAAATATTAATAGATATAAAATTATACATTAAACCAAATTGTCTACAAATTTATATAAAAGAAGTGTGCAGATGCTTACGCATCTGGTTAATTTGGTTTAATGTATAATTTTATATCTATTAATGTATTTCCAGCTCTGACGATGATCGCTACGCGATCGAAAAGATCTTAAGAAGAAATATAGATTTGATACCAGACAACCTCTGTTTATTTACTGTGAATTAATAAGGTATCTATATCACCAACAGTCTAATTAACAAGTATAAACGTTACGTCTATTTCTGAAAGGCAGCAAAAAATTCAGAAACTTTTCGCTGCTTTACTGTTGAAATCGCGCTACTCCCAGGCAAAGGCGTCTTAAACGGAGTTGCAACTTACTCACTAATATTGATATTACACCAAATACTTTTTATGCAACTATCAAATTTTCTTCAGTATGTCCTCTTAAATTTGCCTTCGACAATTATTAAAACGAAATAACTTTCAGTGAAAGTACTCGCGAATTACAAAAGTCACAAATTTCTGAAAGATATTACGAAAACTGTCAGCAGAACCACTCGCCACTGGGACACATCTGCTGTGCACACCACATTTACTCCGTGGATGGGACAAATGTATATTTCGCGATTTCTAGATTGCCTCATTTATACTTGGCTTTTTCTAACGTGGCATATGAAGGTATAATCTTAAAGATGGAATACGGTAAGACTTTTTGAATCTCTCTCTGTCCTGCCGCAAGATGTCGCATTATCGCGACCGTATCAAGCAGTGCTGCAGATGAAGCGACTCTATCTGCACGACCGAGAAAGACGCAAAAAGTCGTGCCATATTCCATCTCAGATAGTAACCCTCAGCTGCCACTATAGAAAACCAAAGTATACACCTGGTTATCGCACTCTGTCGTTCACAGGTCACAACATTCGCTTGTTACTGGTATTAATCTGCTGTGTTTTGAAACCGAACAATGTGAAAGCCCTGAAAAGTTACTTCTGTGCCATTAAAATAAAAAAGGTTATCACAAAGCTATAAACTAAAATCGATGAGCCCAGAAGTCAGCGTTGACAAACTGAATGAGAAATGACGTCAGAGCTGCGTTCCCCTCCACGAGAAGGCGCTCGGAGAAGCAGTGAATGTTAAGAGGGGAGTGACAGAGGGAGCGATAGACAGCCTTGGCAGTGGGCCATTGCCTGTTTTTCAGTCATGATAGCCCATTTACGCCCGTTAATTTTCTTTAGATTTGGGAAGAATTTTTTTTGTAGATACCGTAACAATTGCGAAGTGTTTGAATTCGAAAAAACTGCAGTATGTTAAAAGTTCAACCTACAGAGACATTACACAGTTTTGCAACCCAGAGAAACCCGCGGGATGAAAATAATTTCTGAGAATTGACAGATAGTCAGCAATCATAAGATGAGTTAAGGATTTTGCAAATAAAAATTGACTGAAAATCGAGAATTTTAGATTTATTACTAATTCTACAAATAAGTTCCAGAACTTGGTGGCAGAATACACTAACTAAACATTACAGAACTTAACAACTATACAAACTTTTACAAATTTTACACACTTTACAAATTAACATAAACATTTCGCCGTGCAAGCTTCCATGGCACTCAATTTAATACATTCTCAAACAAAACTGTACATGAAATAATCCGTCCGGGATCCAAATTCTCCCACGTAACACTCCCGGAAATCTTTATCATTTAAATCGATTCGAGGCGAACTAAAATTTTTACATTGTTGTATAAAATATTATTGTACTAGAATGTTAGGACTGTCTTCTCCAAAAAATTATATTAGATGTATTGGGAGTGGAATTCCTCGTATAGGACTGGTTACGATAGTCGGATATTGGTTTCATCTCGTAATATTCTATTTTTTTGAATTTTTCATACTTTTATTCATTCATGAACATTAAAATAATAATAATTTAAAAAGGTAATTATCAAGCGAACCTTTTCCCCCTCACTTTCGTACCATCGTTTGGAACACTACGCCTGCCACCACATCGGGCTCTTCTTCCTTTGCTGCGCGGATCGGTTCAGGGTAGAACAGACCTTTGTGACGTCGCAAAGCCTGAGTTGACAAGCAATTCCCTACGTCCTCAATCGTTTCATTAAAAATTTTCACACATCTCGACTCTCAAAAAAACATAAGAGGTGGAAGTTTTTTATTTATTTTTTTACTGTAGTTCGCATGAAAATAATGGCATCTAATATTTTTGGAGGAGCTCTATATTAGTATTTTTAAAGAATATTCATGCTTGTATCTAAAATCTTACAATGTCAGATGTCATAATCTACAACCGAACACCACACATATGACTGCTGAAATCGGAGAACATCGGCGCGATCTAGTGTTAATCAAACATCGATAGTTATTGATAGTTGAATCTATTGTTGGCTATCGCTTTTGTGGCCGATATTTTTTAGATAGTTTTAAGTCATTAGTTTTATACAGACAAATCCTTTTAATTCCCAAACATAGAGCATGTAAAACAGACATAAGCATATAAAACAATAAATTAGGAAATGTTTTTGAATTATGTAGTACCTAAAAAAAATTATATTTTACTATATATAAATAATTATACAACTGTTATGAATTGGATTGGTTAAACAATTCTATTTCCTATTCATTTAATTTATTTTAATCGCACATATTTTATTTACAATTTAAGATTTGTTTTTAAATTGTGTACATAACAATGTGTAACTAGTACGTTATTATATATTCTCATCGTAAGAGTGGAATCGGTGATCAAATTTGTGTATTAACATTGAATGGTTGTGTATGGATGTTTCATTAGAAAGTCTAATTTATAGTAAAGTAATTCATTTCGCAGGGATCTGAATAAAAACAATTTTCTAAACGCGAAGGATTATCCAAATCTATTTATTAAAAATATACATACTATAAATATTAAATTATGATAGTATTGTTAACTATGGATAGCGAAACAATATGTTTAAGAAAGACTAGCACGAGCTGCACTTACGGTCACTGGTCATGTCAAGTGGTGCGTTGCGCATGCGCAGGTGCTGGTCGGGCTGAGAGAGCTGTTGCGCCGAGTGGAAGCGACGTTGCCGCGTGGCCGGCGTTTCCTGACGCAGCAGCTGGACTCTGCGCTGGCGCTGGCCGAGCGCACGGCGATAGTCGTGTCCTTGAGTCCCGACCTGCCGCCCTTGCCCGCCCTCCTTCCAGACGACCAAGGCCAAGGCGGTGAGTCAGAAGCGCAGGTCTGCCGTCGCAAAGGGTCATGCCAGGCGACGCTGTAAAATGTTACGGTCCCCCGACCCTGGCACGCGTGCTGCGAGCGGTCGAACGAGAGCCTAGGAAAGAGGGTGGTAGAAATCAAATGGCAGCACTAATAGTTCAGAAAATGTAGCAGAAACTTCTAGATTTCTAGGGATTAAAGAACTTCGAATGCCTTTTCATATGAATTTGGAATATCACAATTCTATTAATTTTTTAAAATGAATTGCCAGAAAATAGAAAATAAAATATATGGTAAAAATTTACGGAACTCCTAAACTTAATGGACGAACAACCCAATTGGGGGAAACCAGCATACTAGAGTGTTTGTGTAACACGTGTCAATTAAATTAATTTTGATGATCTGAACATTCTACGGAACAAAGGCGTGTTTTAAATTTTCGCTTCGCTACCTATAAAATTACAATTTATGAAAGACAAGACTAGGTATATTTAAGAAAAATATTCTTTATTCAGACTAATAACTTATCTGGAATATTCTGTGAAAGAATAGCTACATGCATAAACATAGTTTACGAGATATTTTGGCGAGTTGAAAACAATTTTCTACTAGATTTTGACATCATTAAATTTTTATTACACATTTAGGGGGTTTTTCATATTTACTTGAAATTGTTTTTGGGAAAGGGAAAAGTACAAATAATTGAAGTTATTCGTACAATGTTATCTAAAGTCGTAATTTGGAAAGAATTTATCGGTTGCCGTTTTCTCGACAGAGGTCGAGAAAGTACTTTGCGATTACTATAGTAACGTAATTAGTAAATGGAAAAATCTACAAATACATTCTGAGAAAACAATGCATTGAACTCGTTACTTGCTCACATTAAATTGAAGACTACGGATATTAGATTTGTTTTTAAAGATTTCTGGAACTGTTTCCTGCTACTGTTTTCAGTAAAAGTTCGCCGTGGATTCCTCTCGTGCTAGGAGATAAATACGAATGGAATTAGTTTACACTGTAACTGAATTTCCGTTTTGCAAAACACTTGTTACTTTGTTTTTGTACTTAATTGAATTTTCCATCTAAAGGCTAAATGTTCCGGAGAATACTTATAGGAAAAATAAATAGATCGCAGCACTATCACAGGGACTTTACTAGACCGATAACGTCTGAACAAATTGTCCGATTTTCGATCTGTAAACGGCAGTGGACTCCTATTTAAAATAAAATTTACGCTACAAAGCCGTTTTTTCAAAAAAATCCAAAAAAAAATTGAAAACCTTTTCTCAGTTCAGGGAAGAAATTAAAAAATGTGGGCGTATAGCGCGATAAAGACGTGCCTCCTGAATCCAACGCCGTGTCAATCGTGCAAATCGGATAAATACGAGCGGCGTAAAGCGAAAATTCGGAAAAAACCTCACCCCCCTTCCCACTCCACGCCGTTGCATCACCCCACTCTTATGGGCCCTCCCTCAACGCGGCTGCACGGCCAAACCCGAAGGCCTGCGGCGCGGGAGCCCGAACTTCGACAGGCATGCCGGGCAGTCAGTTTATGCTTTCGTCCCGTTACATCTCAATGTATTTTTCTCCACTTATCAAACTAGGGATGCTCTAACACAACCAAACGATCTCGTATCATCTGTAATAGTCGTATAAAACTATATATCGTGTTCACACATTTCAGTCTTCCTTCGAATACCATCAAAAAACGATTGAGGCATTACTCAAAATATAGATTCCGATTTGGAAACTGGTTTCATAAAGAAAATTGAACTAATTGAGTAGAGGTCACCAATATTCCATGTCCTAACATCTTATTTTACATATATTTGACTTCTAAATCTTACGTTATCATTCCACTACCAGAAAAAATGAGCAGAGATTACCCACGAGCTCTTTTATCCCGCGACTCAATTTTTGATCTCAAAAAGGCGTTTGTCTCCTTGATAGACTTCACCTGATGAACCTGTTTTCCCAAGTAAAATCGCCGATGATACAGATGATAGACCGTTTGGTTGTGTTAGAGCATCACTAGTTCGATAAGTGGAGAAAAATACATTGAGAGGTAAAGGGACGAAAGCATAAACTGACTGCCCAGCTTGCCTGTCTGGAAGTTCGGCCTCCCGCGCCGCAGGCCGCTGGTTTTCACCGCTCGGCCGCGTCGAGGGAGGGCCCACAAGGGTCGGGTGACGCAACGGCGTGGAGTGGGAAGGGAGGTGAGGAGTTTATCCGAAATTTCACTTTACGCCGGTCGTATTCATCCGATTTGCATGATTGACACGGCGTTGGAATCAGGAAGTACGTAGTCCTCGTGCTATAAGCCCACATTTTTTTTAATTTCTTCCCGGAACTAGGAGAAAAAGTTAAAATTTTCTTTTGGAAATCCGTTTTGAAAAAACGGCATTGTAGAGGAAGTTCCATTTTAAAAAGGAGTCAACTGCCGTTTACAGATCGAAAATCGGACAATTTGTTCAGACGTTATCGATCAAGAAAATTTTGCTTATTTTGGTGCTGCCACTTAGTGGCGATAAATTGAACTAGTGTCGTTACATTTAACCTTAAGCTAATTATAACTTTTCATCCTCATACCTTTCAGTATTTATTAAAATCTCTCGCGTCTGCTCACAGCGTCACCAGTCTAAAAACAATTACCAATGTACTTAGTTGCATTAGGAAGTTCTAGAAACTGGAACTCTACCAAACGAATAGGAATTCTACCAAAAGAATGGACACCAACAAATTCAACCGAGAATTTAGTATTTCTATAAAATATGAAGATTGTCGGGAGGTGCACTTTAGGCGCATAGAAGCCTACTTCTGATAGGCACACTGTAAAGGGAGATCTCATTCCGCGAACCTTAGAACGCTGGTTTTAGCATTACGAAGTGTAATAGTGACAGCAAACCTTCGCCCTCAAAATCTATTGAGTCATCTTTCATACTCCTGAAACACGAGCAAAGCCACCTAAATGGAGCTTACGTACGAATATTAAAAATGCAGGTTGTTAATTTACAAATAAAGAAACCTTCCACTACCTACTTTTTATTAATAAAGATTAGTTGCTGATCCCATAGGTTCATGATTTAAGACTATTTGGATTATAGGTTGATGCTTTTCAGGTTTTGCTTCAGAAATGATTAGACTTTGTGATATTCGTGAAGGTAAAATAAAGAACGTTGGTTTCTGTCTAGTGTACAAATAGTTATCGTACGCATTATTATTTTTACTTAAGCGTCATAATTTGTCATAAACATATGTAAGGATAGTTGTTTAATTTACTACTGTTAAATTTATCTCGCTTTTAAATTATGGCAATTGATCTTCATCCTCGTATTGACCTTTAGATTTTTGGAGGAAGTAGGCTCTGAGTAGCAGTTTATGCTTCCTCAAATATTTTTGGAATATACATAAGAAACGAATAATCGAAAGTAGACGCGATTCCCACATCGTAGAAGAGATTGTAAATATCGATAACTTCGGTCATTCATCAATTTTAACTGAGTACTTGAGAGATAATGCAGAACTACATCTATATTTGTGACGAAAACGGATGTTTTAAAGGAGTTCTCTCTAAAAAAAATTTAACTTAAAATTTGGAGTGAATATACGAAAAATGAATGAATTCATCTAATGAGAGTTTTTGGACTCTCGTTATTTACAAACCCCAGCTCCTCAACTCTCAGCCTGAGTCGGTAACCACCTCATCCAAAACCATTTTTCGTCCTTGGTACATAAACAGCCCTTTTGGAAACGGAACGGTTGTAAGAGTATACTAATTACTTTTGTTAACGGTTTTTGATCATTTTAGAATAGATTTTTTGCCATGAAAACCCAATCGAAATATTGAAAGTTGAAGTTTGTCAGACATAATTCAATTCGGGTTATTCCACTAAACTTTTAAAAAAACATTTTTATGTTAAAGAGAGTTAAATGCAGATGTGTGTAATAGAATTTGTATGCGTCCAGTATTAGGCTACTGAAATGTAAAGTGACACTTCAATATAGAGTTGAAATGTGAACAAAATGAAGGCTAATTGTTTACCTGAGAAGCATGCACTCTTAACGGTACCGACATTTACAATTGATAGAAACCATTGAACGGTTGATGCGAGTCCGTGCGAATGTTCTCAGCGGTGTTCGTAGAACGCTAATGACGCAAACTTGACGACGGATGAAGGGCGAAAATGTTGTTACATGGTTAGTGTCCTCAATAAATTACGTAACGCTAGAGAGGGAGTGGGATTTGAAGCACATGACTCGCGTATTAATTTTTATTGAAGTCTAGCCTGTAAGATTCTCTTAGTGATCGCAGAGATTTTAGAAAACAATATACCCAAAAACATTTAGTTTTATTCCATTAAGGGTTATAGGTATTTATCTCGTAAGTCTGCGCAGATGAAATGTGGGCTGCTGATGCAGAGTGAGCAGTTTTAAAAAAAAAAAAAAAAAAAAAGTAACAAGGGCGAAACTGTGGACAGGAAAAAAAAATATACTCGTTTTTCTGCAGAAACAGAAAGCTGATCCTCTCGGATTTTTCCCTAATAACTAGACACTGAATATTAGACAAATCCAAGTATTATAGTTTCTACATAGACGCTCGAAATTATTAAAATTTTTAAATGAATATATTAAAGGGATAGTAAATTTCTACCGCCCATAGTTACTTTTTCAGAACCATTTTAAAAATATTCACCTTGCTGTGTATTTATATCCTTTCCAGAGTCAGTTTTTTTTAGCTATATAAATTTCATCCCTTGAGGTTTCATTTTCGAATCATCTCTAAAGTAATTACGTCCCGAAGAGTTACGTGCTCGGGACTTCATAGCAAGTTGCAGCGTCTTATCGGTAGGGATGACTGTTTGAAATTAAAATTTAGACGACACGACCCTTCAGGGTTTACTTCGAAGTGAAAGTTCGACGTATATACCAACCTTCATGTCGTACCCACGCAACTCTCTAGTTACACAAATTTTGTTAATTTAGTAATCACTAATCCAATTCTACAATTATAATTTCATGTTCTCTCAGCGTGCCAACTGTCCTGTTTTATGAATGCACCAGTTAATTTCTGGGATGCCGAAAAATGGTGATAAAGACTTCCTCCGATATACAGTAAGAAAATTGTTTTGAACAAGGGCAAGTCATTTTTCAATCATTCATCAATCGAGCAAGGGAGAATGCCTTTCATCAAATTAAAGTAATAAGTTAAGGAACTGATAAGGAAAGTGCCAATAAGAGCTAGATATTCAAACTATTCTGAAAGTTATGACAATTTATACTGCTCATTATAATTTTTCGCGTGAAGCTCTCGCCTGTCTGGATGACGCCGCGTGGAGGTCTGTGATGCAAACTACGCCACTACCACAGAGAGGACTCTATCTGTGGCCACTACCCTCGACGCGGCGTCATACGAACAGCCGAGAGCTTTCGCAAGACCAGACGCAGCTCGTGGTTTTGTAAATGCGAAAAGCTGCAAATGCATTGTTTTACATCCCGTGTATTATATTTCTACACGTAATCTTTTCACATTCACGCATAACGGAGAAGCGCTCCTACCGCGTATTGGGAAAACTAGTTGATGCTCAAGGCTATCCGCTGAGCTGCATAGTAATGCTATCTGGTGAGCACGCCCCTAAGACCCTTGAAGGCTGCCTGGCCGCAGCCTCCGTCCGCCGGTAAGCCTGGCAGTGAATGCATGACGTCACGCCTCGTAGTTTTACATAGCCCTTATGGCGGAATGAAGTGAGAGCCTAACGCTTTTGTCTTCCCTGTCAACAGGCTTCAAAAAGTTACGGACGACCGTTATCGAACTCATAAACAAAAATATGGATAGGATTGTTACGTAATGTAAGTCAGAAAGCCAGAAAGCCATTATTAATAAATAAATAAATAAATACATTTATAAAGACATTTTTAAATTTCTTTTGGGGACGATTTCTATAGGAGAGGCTTCGCCTTACAACCTTAAATGAGGAGCCGCGCCTGCGCAAGACCCTAGCCCCGGAAACCTAAGATTGCGGATATTTAGCTTTTTTAATATTCTATTTTAAGATATTAAATTGGGGGGGGAGGGATAGACTAAAAATCCGAAGTATACTAATTCAATTAATTCAGTTTTTCGGGCGCGTCAATTCGTATGATAGTTCCGTAAATGTAGTGCAGGTTTTTTCTCAGAAGTTGGCGGTCTTTCTCCTTGCTGGATGGAGCAATCCGCCGCCGACCTACATGTCGTCTTGCGACGTTTTCCCCATCCATTATACCAATTAGACATGTGCGAATAGGATTTGGCAAAATTCGCTTACAGTCATACAAAGTTAAGACTACATGTATTTGAAGTCTTCCACTGTTTCTGAAAACATGTAGAATTGATTTCTAAAAGGTCAAGTCAACTGCTCGTATCATGCTGAATAAAATGATTGGAAAGGGGGATATTTTTCAGAGAAGATTTGTACAGTTAAAACTAATTTCAGACGGAAAAGAAATACATTTAGCAAAATCCGCTCGCCAAAGTCTAAGATTTTTGTGTGAATTAATAAGAACAGAAATAGTCTGAAAATGGCAACTGCCAGGGTATGCATCATTTCATAAAGTGGAAAATTTGCCAAAGTATAACCACAGTGATGCTACTGCTTATAAATGCTAGTGCTCGGTGAATAGAAAAGGTTCACCTTCTTCTTGGATAGAAAAGTCGTCTACGCCACTACACATCAAAGAAAATAATTACACAAAGTATTGTACTTGAACGTGTGGTTCAGTGATTGCACCCCATATCAATCAACGTTTTATAATTACAAAGAAATTAAGGTGTGCTTTTTATGCCGAAACTTTATTAAATAAGCGGTATAAAAATTGTCTGCATAATTTTAGAAGTGTTACGCTGAGTTATTCGACAAGGGGCTCAGTGTAAAAGTTTTTGCTTGAAATAGCAATTTACAAAAAGTTCTCGTACAACTCTAAAAAATGTTCGTACATTTTTTTTAGTTAGAATCACTGCGCGGAGAAAGTTTCCTCATTGGAATAACTTTCGCAGGTTCATGTAGTACAATACTGCGAGAAAGTACGTGCTATTGAGGCTTCACTACGTAGTGGTAAATAGTTCAGTGTTGCTTTAACGCAACGCAAGTATTTAAACTTTTGTCTATTGCTTAATTAAAATTATTGCTCGTTATGGGCGTTTTATTTTTGTTTTATTCAGTAGTATTGAGTGATCATGCGTGTATTTAACCTGCTTGCTACACTGAGGTTGGAGATAAAATAAAAGGAAGGGTACTCATGATTTTTCGTAATCACATTTTCATTGTTGCTATTGCTTTATTATAAATTTCGAATTTCATTTGAGTAAAATTGTAATAGTACAGAAATTTCCCGTCTATTTGTTCTTTATGCAAAATTCATTACATACATATCCGGAAAAGTGTACAGGACATTCATGTGGGGGCTGGTGAACGCGAATTTGGATATTCAATTCTCTCTCCGCGCTTATTGACATAAAACCTAGTTTTGATTTCATACAGAAATTAATTGAATGGGTGAAAACCAGAACGGCGCAACATTTTATAAATTCTGAAAAATCGTTTAATTCAAGATCACTGTAAAGACGTGGTGCTTTGTTTAATCATTAAAACCACAGCTTTTAAATTGTTCATTAAAACCAAAAAGAAAAATAGCTTAATATAAACGATTTTTCAGAAACATAAAATGTCTCACAGTTTTGAATTTCTCATTCAATTGACAAAAAACCCGTAACCCTTCCCAAATGGTAAGCTTGAGTCGCCCCTGAAAAATAAGCTTCGTATAGCACTGGATATAATTAACTTTGTTTCTTTTGTGAAGGTGTGAACGAGACCATCTTCTTGCAATCGACCTTTAGGAGCCTTTTCTTTCTCCTGCCTCAAGTTCTGGTGATTTTTATAACATTGATGATGGTCGTCATTGGCCTCGTCATATCAGTGCCAGTGTATCCCATGCAGGTCTTGTGGCGTGGTACAAATTTCAGCTGGTCAGGAAGAATCATCATACCAACACCCCTAGCAATAGTAAGTGGACAATTCAACAAGTATATGAACTTTGTACCTTGGATCTTGTACTTTGGAACGTAAATTTTCTGATCTGAATCTCTCCGCAACATCCTCAAATCTCTAGTCATTACGAATAATTGAGATGCATCGGGTACTTTTTCACGATACTTTACGTTTCTGAAATGATTTTGCAGTGAATGTTTTACCAGAATTACGATTCTTAGAGCTAGTGCCATTTTCTCACGTACGAAGTAACTTGAAAAGTCGCGACAAAAATTTTGTTAAAAGGAAAAATTTTATTAAATCGTCGGTGTATCAGAAACTCGTTCAGGTACAATGACCCAGGAAGCATGGCATGCAAATGCGTGCCTCTCATTTATCCAGAAGCAGTTTGACATATTCTCTGCACCCAGAAGGAAATCTGCACCCAGAAGGAAGAGCGTCTGGCGATGAGAGAATACTGGTCACGGCAAAGTATCCACGGCTGCAAGGCATGCTCGGGAGTTGGCTGCGCTATGCGGAAGCGCGTTCTGCTGTTAAAATAGGGCTTGGGCGTTCACGAACGGTAGCCACCGGTTGCAGGATCTCCTGAACGTACCGTGCGGCTGTTACGGTGCCCTCGAGGAACACTAACGGTGAACGGCCTCAATAGTATATCTCGCTTAACAGCATCATACCAGGTTGGCGGGACATGTGATGGAATACCACAAACCGCTTGTCGTGGCGCTTTCCACTGCGCCTCTAAACTCGGATCCGATGGTCGTCGCCATCAAGGCAGAAGCAGGCCTAATCGCTAAAGTTGACCCGCTGTCTGCATGGCCTCAAGTCAGTCGTTCCCGACACCAGGCGAGTCTGTAGCGGCGTTGCTGGGGTGAGTGTCACGCCTGACACTCTCGTAAGACACGTAACAGTCGGTGTGCAGCGAGCCCTGTGTTACGCTACAGCCTGCCAATGGTACTGGCACTAACAGAATTTGACGGCGCAGGCTGTACAGCTCGCTGAATAGCATCTGTAGTGGCGTCAGATCCGTTCGCGCATGACGGAACCGGCCCCCCAGATCCTGCAGGTCGTGTGTGCGTGTCTTCCTCAATCCGTTGCTGCCGACAGCGGGCGATGGTGGTGCCGGTCCCCGCGATGCGGCCCCTCTCGAACGCGCCTAACTGGACACCCGGCTGTCGAACGCGTCGCCTGGGCATAGTGCAAGTGCAGGTGTCGCTCTAGCGACTCCACCCGATGTCGCAATGTCCGGCGCGACCGTTAGAGGCCATTTTATCTCGGCCGGTGGGCGTGACGTCAAGCTTCCAACACCCCAGTGCGCGGCCGGGCGTGAAAACGAAATCATTGGCGTAGCGAATGGTGTCCAAAAATATCCTCGTAGTTTGCATCGGGTCAGTAGGGTTCTTCCGGGGTGCAGTTTTTTTTCAGTTTACAAATACTTGAAAATAGAGTACAAAAATCAAATCTAGCCGTAGAAGTTGGTAAAGAAGACATACGAGATCCTAGTTATAAAAGTTACGTGTATTCAAGTAATATGTGAAACTTAGGGAATTTAAATAAACTAAGATTGAACTTGAAAAGAAAGTTTCGAAGAAGCAATTCTGGCAATTATTAACAAATGTTTGTAAATTTAAAAAAATGTGTTTTCTAATCAATTGATAAATGGATCATTAATGAGGTTCCGAAAATCATGAAAACAACTGTTTTGAGTAGGTCAGAGATTCGTGCATTAAATTGCATGATGTATTAAAGGAGTCCATGAAAATGCGAGGACTCTCCTAAAGACAGGATGTATTTTGTGGCCGCTCATAAATTCTTTGAATATTGTACAAATATAAAAATACCATAGAGAAGGTTATCTCTAAATTATTAGAAAAGCTACTACCAAAATACATTGTACAGAAAGTACCACTTTAGTGTGAAAAGGAAATTACCTACAGGAAGATCAGACGTGCTTAATTTCAACATCTTGCAAGTCGGCAGTTTCGAATGAAAGTGCCATCAAAACAAATTAAGGCTTGAAAAGTTAGGGTTTCACATTTCCAGTTCCTTGGAACACATTGGTGCTTTTAATATCCATAGGTCTTCTACGTTCTCTCCATTGTGGGAGAAAGTGACGCTTGGGTGGGGTTTTCGATGTTATATACAAAGATAATTCGTAGTTTAATAAAAGTAGTTTGAATTACTTGCCATCTGGACAACCATACGGCAGAGTGCACTGATAGTGGCCGGAATGCGTTCGAAAATGCTTCTTTGTGGTAAACCATGGAGACCCCGTCCAATCTCTACTATAGATATTACTATATAATTAGATTTTTAAAGTGGCGTCTCAAGTTCATGCGCGAAAGAGGGAGAGCAGACTCCAATACGGAGCAGCAGCGTCACTTCAGCTCCCATTTTTATTCTTCCTATTGGAGTCTGCCCACATTTATGGCTCCCTATTGGAGTCTGCCCACATTTATGGCTCCCTATTGGAGTCTGCCCACATTTATGGCTCCCTTTCGTGCGTGACCTTAAGTCGCCACGTTCAAAGAATAGATATGTCAGCAGAGCCCTACACAATGGATAAATCAGATAGTGTGTGGTACTTGTGCACCATCTGCTACATCTCAAACCTCCTTGTATTCTTTATAATCTTATCAACATCATATCGTGTGAACTAATTGGAATACTGACTTATTGAAATTTTGTGTGAAATTACGATGATTTGCAGTTTATCATATAGAAATCACTTGAAATGAGTAATGAGCGGTAGCTTGGGGATGAAAATTACTGGAACAAGTAATGCGTTCTTCTATTCTAATGTCGTACGTGAAAATCTGATTAATTTTGCTTCTTCAAATCAGTATGTCCCGAGTGAGTATGCATCTTTTACGTTAATGAGAACAGAGAAATTCCAATTTTCACCTATTAATGTGGAATTTTTCAAATTGGAATTCTCGAAATTTGTCTGCGAATATAGTGAGAAGTGTGACGTAAGCATATTTATTTGCAGAGGGGTTGGGCTCTAATTAATTGAATTACTGAACAATCGGTACAATGAATTGAATTATTAAAGGGAAAAAATATTGCGATATAAATGAAGGACTTTGTCGCAGGTGCTGTGGCTGCGAACCAGAAGGTTGTTACTGCGATATGACGCTCGAGAGGACGCTTGCCATTCTCCAGCACATGGACAGGTAAGGCATTGCAACAGGCGACTATCAGAGCGATTTCAGTCGGTTTCATCAGGGGAGAAATCTGAGGGGAATTTCCGAAAATAAAGAATTTTTCGAGTTCTTAAAAAGAAAGCGAACTCGATTCCATAAATTCTGTATAGATCTATTTAAGAGAAGTTGCTCAGAATTTAAATTTGTACGACAATTTACTATTGGAAAACTGCAACGCTTTCCCTTTAACTCCTGAAACGCCCAATATTGAAAATATTAATGTAATTTAACAGGAAATGCCCACAGATTGCGTGAAGGAAAGTAGCGCAAGATCAAACCTGCGCAGTAGAAACATGCGTTAAGAACGTAA
Organism: Teleogryllus oceanicus; assembly: GCA_964035755.1. Classification (NCBI taxonomy): domain Eukaryota; kingdom Metazoa; phylum Arthropoda; class Insecta; order Orthoptera; family Gryllidae; genus Teleogryllus; species Teleogryllus oceanicus. The sequence continues at coordinate 275,528,091 of CAXIVR010000001.1, read as the reverse complement.
GGAGTTGCATTTGGGATTTTTTCAGAACTGGTCCATGTTTTTAATTAGTTTACAGCAGTTACTATGACTCTGTAGGCTGCATTCTAAACATACTCGTAGTAGGCATTGATTTTACATTTGGGCCGTAGGATATGATATATATAATCTCAGGTTTTGAATGTAAAGATTAAAGTATTTTAAGTTTATTTCAAATGGAAAGGTTCACTGAAAAGTAAGGGTACTCGATGTTGTAGGAAGTTTCTTGGAATCTTTGCAGCATTAATGAATTCGTCACGTGAGGATTGTATGTGGAAGATAATGGTGAGAATGAACAGCTGCCTAAAATTAAGAAAAGGATTGTGGTGGTCGGAAATTTAGATTTATATTAATGTAGTAACGAAATATAAACTAATGAGGGTTCAGAATTCATGTAATATACACAGAAATAGAGATACAAAAATATGGCAATGCCCAATCGTGGAGAGTTCCATTACTGTGATTAGCTCGACTTGCACAAAAATAATTTCGCAAAGTTCTTTCTTGACTTTGTGTTATCTTAAATATTCTTGAAGATCAGAATGTAAATTGGTTTATACCAACATTTGCCCAATATTTCTGTTTAGGTCCTTATGCTTGCTGACATCGGTGTCGATCCAGCGGAAAATAATTCTGAAGATGCATCGGACCGGTCAAAGCCGATCGAGTCAGGGTCACAAGATGCGTCTGTGTCGCAGGATGTCCAGGGGGCGGATCATTTATCGCAGGGGCCTCTATCTGGATCAGACTCTCCCTTGCCCGCTGCTAGTTCAGACTCTGGTTCGTACCAGGCGTCCCAGTCCCCCCTTCGGTTCTCGGACTCTCCGCTTGCCAGCCGCGCCCCGACGCCCGGCGTGCTGCCTTCGTACCATTTGTCCTCGTGCTCTTCCTTGGCCTCGACCGCGTCGGGCTCCTGTTCGCGTTCGCTTTCCCCCCAATCTTCCGATTCGGAAGCCGCTTCTGCTCCCGACCTTCCGTCTCGAGCTCTGCCGCGATCTCCTCTGGCTTCGCCGCGATCTCCGCTGACCACCTCCACTTCCGCGGGGATGGCGGCGCCGCGTTCGTCTCCCGACCGCCCCCGCATTCCTATTCCAGTCGGTCGACTACTCTCTCCAGCTGCACGCGAACACGGAGTGCACATGGTCAAGCCAGTTTCCAGTGGTCGAGGGCACACGTTGCCTGGATCTTCTCCGTCAGATACGTGGGCACCGGATTCTCCTAGAAGAGCGTTTACGGCACCTGGAGCATCGTCTTGCGTGCACGGTTCCGGAGTTTCTTCAGATCAAGAATTACTAGGACAACCTCCTGAAAGCTGTGTATCTCCAGGCCGGGATGTGGTTTCTGCTGGCCTCGAGGCAAAGTTTTCTGGAAGTGGTAAACCTTCACCGACCAGGAATAACCCTTCTCCGGGCAGGGGTAATCCTTCACCAAGTATGGGTAATGCTTCACCGAGCAGGGATAACCCTTCTCTGGACATGGGTAATCCTTCACCGAGCAAGGTTAACCCTTCACCGAGCTACGCAAGCGAATTTCCCATTAAAATTTCTCCATCCAAAAGACAATCGTCTGGCCAACCGCCCACATCTCCTCTACAATTACACCCATCTCCTGGTATGGCGCCGCAATCCCCGAGACAAACAATCCCATCGATTGTCTGTGAAGGAGGCTCACTCGCAACAGCAGATTCTTTACCTGATTTCGAACAATCTTCAATTCCAGGAAGCTCTGATATCGCAAACAGATTTCCGTCGTTTGTACCGTTACTAAATTCGCACATGCGACCACTATCATTCTCGAATCTTGGGCCTGAAGTGCCAATAGTCTTACTGGAGGCACCTTCATCGACGGATAAATCACGATCTCCTTCGCCAGTGCCGTCAGGAATGATGCCTGCATCCAAGTCGCTTTATTCCCTTCCTCCGCAAAGATCTCAAATTCCGCCTGATGATTTATCATCGGATGAAGCCCATTCAAGAAGCGGTCAGCTCGCTACACAAGAATCTAATTCACCAGCCCGCCAGCCATCTCAAACAAGCGGGTGCCTTGCTTCACCAGAATCAAGACCACCAGCCCAAGAGGCCCATGCACTAACACGTGATTATCAAGCTTCACCTGAATCGTCACCCGCCCACCAGCAACGTTCGCCAAAAAGACAACTTTTCCCTACTACGGAATCGACGACCAGCTCGCCACCATCTCCGGCAAGCGCCAGCGTGGATACACACGGATCAGCTTCGCCAGCCCGGGAGACCCACTCTCAAGCGAGCGGGCGTCTCACTACGCCAGACTCGTCACCACCCCGAGAGCCCCTCTCGCCACAAACCGCCCAACTAGTTTCACGAGGATCCATGTCACCAGGTCAGCAGTCACCTTCCGCAACAAGCGGACGACTTGGTCCACAAGAACCATTTTCTTTCAGTCCAGACTCGCCATCACGGAAGCGTACACCGCGTCCACGGCGATCACCGGGCTCTGGAGCACCATCTCGAACTCACTTGTTCCAAATTCCTCCGCAGGAATCCCTATCTCCGACACCTCAAACAAAGGTTCCTCCACGAGGAGAAATTTCACCCATCAGCGGACCTCCGGCACCACAATCTACTTCTCCGCGTGCATCTGGGTCACGCAGTCGTGACCACTCTCGGTCTCCTCTCAGGAAGAAACTAGATTCCGAACGGGATCTTCCTTCTCAATCTAGTCCCCCTGCGCAGCCATGTTCTACCAATTCGCTTTCACCTGCCAAAAACAGTGTTCAATCGGCACGCACTGAAAACTTGCCGACTTCCTCGCACGAAACGCAAGAGTCCAACCCTTCGCCGACAAGCTCAAATTCGCTGCAGAGTTCTCTCTCGTCCTCCTCGGCATCCTCTGTAATCTGGTCATTGTCGCAACAGTTGGGCCATCCCTTTTCACCTACACTTCCTAGCGAATCCCCTGGTCTCCCTGTGGGGGCCGCTACTGTCCCCCCTCCACGTATGGCACGTCCGCAGTACCAGTCTCCTGTTCGCGTGACAGAGTCGTCTTTCGTCGGGCTCTAAGGTGTCGCTGTCCCCCCATGACCCCACGGTTCCCCAATCAAGTCCATCTAGCCCAATCGCCTCCACCAGCAACGCGTCACCCGATTCTACTGCTAATCTTCAGCGATTCGCTTTGACGCGGTCCTCTTCCAGCCCATTGTCTCCATCCGCACACATGGGCACTCCGTCCACCCCAATCCTGAGCCCTTCCTCCCCTAGTACATCAAGCCAGTCTGCGCCTCCCGGTCCCATGGCTTCTGCTTCGCGCGGCAGGCGCCACGCCAGATTTTCCGGCATGTCGCGATGGCCACCAATGGCTGAATTGGCGGCGGCGGCGGCGGTGACAGCAGCAGCAACTACTTCGTCGGGCTACGAGACGGTAGAAACGTCAGAAGATATGTCCACGTGCGAGTCTTCTTCGCATGGCAGCTACGGAGAGGATTGCTCGTCCACCGCTGATATGAGTGACCCGGACTCGCTGGATGCAGAGACCAGAAATGCTGGGCGAACGCCTGGCGTGAGGCGGCAACTACCGGTGTCCGAGGTTGGTCTTGCAGTTTATCGCGTTTCCATGCATAGAAAATTGAAAAAGATGCTTTCGATTTGAATCGGAGAGAACTTGAAACCCAAGTATCCTAATTTCAAACAAACCTATATTATTCCTTTAAAATGATTTTAAAAACTCTATACTGCTAAAGCTCTTGGTAACATTTCCTGCAATGTTTTGAATATAAAACGTGCAACAATTACTTAAAATTGTGGAAACAAATTTATAATTACGAATTTAAAGTAGTAACATAGCTGTTAAGAATAGTACATAACGAAGTCCTGAATTTCAGTAACAGAGCAATACAGCATTCTCCCACTTCCAGTAAATCACAAATGCCTCACTCCTTGCCCACACGTGAGCTTTCTACTCCTTCGGGAGGTGGTTGGTCTATTCATTCATGGAGTATATCGGGAAGAGGTTTTCTGTGTCCTCTTCCCTTCTGTCACATTATATACGTCGCGTGTTAGTATGAAGAGCGGAGAGTCTGATATAAATATTAAGATCGGGTCTGGTAGGGTCGGCTTCTGGTTTTAGTGCTGTTAAAAGTTGAGGGGACAAATCCTTCGTCCTTTCCAACTTGTTCCGGTCGTGTCGTTAGCGGGAAGACACTCGCTCCTCCCATTTTCTCTCTCGTGTCTAAGGAAGGCCGACGCCGGCTTGCCGAAAAGAATTTTACAGTACGGTCATTCACTTAATTTCATTTATTTAGTCAAACAACAGCAAAAACTTTGTGGCATAAGGGGGAAACGTACGGTCTGCGCAAGGTTTGAGCTCAAGAATCTCTTTTTAACATTTTAACAATAAACAGTTGAAAGATGAATAAGAATTTTAAAAAAATTAAACTTTATTTTATTATACTTACTAATATTGAAGCACCAGATTTGCACCATTTGAGAAAATGTTTCGCTACTCAGTTACAGAAACCTTATTTGCATTGGTAAACGATTTGCATTTTTGAGTGTTTTGTGTTGCTAACAAAATTACAACATACACCTGCCGCTACAAGCAAAAGCAGAGAACAAAACGTCCGCATAGTGAAGCTGCATTTCAGTCGAGAAGCAAAATAAGGGGATATCTTAGCCCGTGTCAATACATCAGAAAGAGGACAAACCTGATTGAGAAGTCGTTATTGACCTAGTAGCTTTTATATGCCTGACTTGTTCCAGACGTATTATGTCATTTTCGAAAATTATACAATACAAAGTTAAACTAGTGTAATATACATTTTTGATGACCAGTATGTTCTCTAATGAGGTATAAGCAGTTGTGGAGTAGAAAATATTTTAATTTTAAGGCGAGATTCCCCCTCCTATGTTATCAATATTAAATTCTTAATATTAATGATACATTACCAGAAACTACTGGAGATACAAACTTGACATTTTTTACTGTTCATTGTCTGTACTATTGTTATTCTTTTCTACATTGAAAATAATTGCTTGGCAGGAAACTGAAGTATTTTTTCTCAAATTTAGTAAACAATGTATTTATAAAATTGAAACAAATAATGCTAACTTTGCAAATGTAGATCCAGTTACACGTTATTTAGTAATCTGTAAAAGAATAAATAAAATGTTTAATAGTTTATTAGAAACCGGGGTGTTTATAACAAACTGTTTTGAGACAAACCCTCCTTATGTTTTTATTAGGAATTACACTTAATATTTGTTGTATTATTTTACTTAAGAACATGTTCCATATTGGGATTACTCTTTATTGTTCATATCTTAAAGGGGTTTTCTCTTGTTTTCTTCAGCTGAGATCACTGCTTGGCGGGGGAAGGGACGTGACGAAATCAATTCTGGAGATATTATTTTCATTACTAAACGTATTGTTGCGATTCTAGGTGGTGAATTAAAACTCAGGTGTATTTTAACATAAACGTTTGTGTTCCTTAACACAATCACTGAAAACACTTGATTTATGTACAGATACTCTTCACTTGATTATTTATTTACACTACACTTCTCTTGAGTATTTATTTTCATTGTTCACTTCTCTTACACTGTCACACAGTCCTAAGCACTGACAACTGTTCGATGCACTGGCCACAGTCCACTGGACTGACCACAGTTCATGACGTTGGTCACGGTTCACGTCATTGAGCACAATAGCTGCACTGCTATTCACCGCGATGCACACACTTCACAGCTCGGCTTCCACTTCATACTTAAGACTGACTCACGGTCGCTGGCCGCCGCGTATTTATACTCGGCGAACGCCGTCGAGAATTTTCTGGACTTTGCTATTAGCGCCAAGAACTCTCTGGGAGTAGCTAGTTCGAGGGCTACCGGCAGATGTCGCAATCCGCGCATACAGGTAGTTCATGGTAGCCGCCGGCAGATGACGCAATATTCGTTACGTTCCGCACAAATTGTCCTGAAGTCTCGCGGTTGAATGGTTTTACTTTGTTCACAAGCTTTTCAAAAAAACTTCGGTTTGGTCATTGTAGTTTAGCTAGTTGACTTTTCAAATACCAGGCTATCCCACTGCTTACCCAAAGAGAGAAAATAATACTTAACTTTAAAAATACAGAACAACACGCCCGCCCAATTGCACAGATAGAGATAACCAAATATGAAACTGCGAAAACCACAACCTTCGATAATCCAAATATTCATAACTATTTGTTTGTGGAATTTCAACAATAGAATTTCTGAAACGTCAGCCAGTCTGTACTGATTCAAATAAAAAATGCAATAAAATAAAAAAAAACAACAATTTTTCAGAATTTAAGAAAAAATTTTAACAATGAACAAAATTTGAGATTTCTCACTTTCCAGATGAAACCCTAACTTAAATTTGTATACTGATTTTAATTGTTTAGTCATCTGGATATGCGTTATAAAGTAACGTACATGTATTATGTGTATTTTTTTGCACCGACTTGTTGATAATGATTTCTACGACGTGTAATTATAAATATCAGTATTGCATGAAAAAGTTCCCACAGTTCATTTTGGACCAATTACAGATTAGTAAATAAATAGGCAAGGCAATGATAAGATTCAAAGCTCAATGAAGAGGCTTGCAAGAATCACGTAGATTTTTTATTATTCGAATATTATTTTCTCTTATCTAAAGCTCTGGATTCAATACGACGAGCTTCCCCATTATTACACCGTATCTCAGTCGATAATGTACGTTTTCAAAATGCACTCTACTAGCTGCATGAAGGTTGGGAGAATTTGAAACGATTCTGAGTAGGGTTGCCAGAAAAGTTTTGAGGTAATAGTGAAGGGGGGGGAGGAAGAACATCTTTGAGTAATAATGATACATTCTCTTTATTATTTAAAACAGTCAAGGGGGAAGTTCAGTTTTCCTTTTGCAGAAAATAAAATAAATATTTTATACATTAGTTCAAATCGTCAATAAAATTGTGTGCTGCAACCATCAGGACCTCGTTAAAGTAATATATGCATGAAAGGCAACACACTTTTAGCTTACGTTCGCAGTGCCGTGCACTTAAACAAAGACACACGTATTACGAATAGTTACCAAACTAAGACAATGGGCCTGCGTAGTAGTCAAGATTGTCATTTCAGTAATCGAGGTTAAACACTTGTTATAATAAACACTAAAAGCTCTACTATCTTTTGTTCACTCAATAAGTGTTTTTCGTCAATCGATAATATATTTGTACATGTTCACAATTTTCATATTTTAAATTAGTGAATAAGAAACAGAAATGGTGAACAGTTCACTCAAATAGTGAACATCTTGCAACACTAATTCTGAATGCGTAACATAATGAACTCAATGAATATTGTTGGATAGACTGAATTGAGACACCCAAAATTTCGTTACTTCGATATCAGCTAATTGCATATTGTTCATTTTCAATTTCACTTTATTTCTTGGACGCTTGTCACGCAGTGCAGACTATGGTCCCCGCCGACCGCCCGTGCCTAATCTTACGCTATCCCAAACATTCGTCCCTGATGTCCTCTACCAACGCCATCTTCCTGATTTGTAGGTCGCGTGCTCTAATCTTCTGATTGAATAGATAAGATTCAGCGTACCGTTGTGCTAATAGCAAAATTTGTGTAATGAAAGTTTCTGGTTTTAAATTTCGCCAATTTTTTTATTATTCCCGCCTTCGTTAAATGTTGGCACAGTCTTCAGTTTTAGTTGGTTTCTAACTTCCTGCTTTGTTTTAAACTGACGGACACAAAAACTTGGCTTGTTTGAAGCAGGTAATTATTCAAGAATGTAAATAATATGGCTAACAATAAAGCAATTATTTTGAATGATAAATGATATAATAATATAATATAATATAATATAGTAAATAAAAAAGAGAATTACGCGCATAATTCTAAAGGTGTTTTAAGGTACTGGATGTGATGTAATTTACATAATCACTGGATTGTTCACTCTAGAAAATCCTTGAAATCTATAAAGTTGAAGGACCGTGTTAGCTAATGGTTATTATCCAAAATATTTTGAATTTAAAATGGCCTAATGTTGTATTTTAGTGAATTACTTAGAGACTAAGTAAAGAATGTATTTAACATAAAGACAAATGTGTGCGAAGAAGCGAGTGAAGGATACCTTGGCACAGTTTTCATTTACGCGCTCCCAGTCTTTTATCTGAACCCTCTACGGGAAAAGTATTATCCCGCGAAATATTTTTAAAAAATTCCTGGTATTTTTACTGTATCGAAACACACTGGCGGGATGAGTGACGTGCCTATGAATAGGAAATAAGTTGTTTGCATGGGGATAGTTGGGTCGTATTCAGACAGGAAAAGTTGACATAGTAACTCCGCGACCACTCCATAGGGGTCTACAGTTCATGGATTGTAGCTCAGATTGTGCCGTAAAGGGAATGTCGTGATGGCGGTCTGCATCTGCTGGAAGTACGGTGTGAGTGGCCCAGTAAATTTTTTAGACCGGATATTGGCAGTTTTATCCACCCTAGTACCTCTTTTATCGTCCGGTCCCCCAACTAACCTGTAGCGTTAATACGCATTCATAGTTTTAGAAAAAATGTTACGCCCTTTGAGGACATAAGGATGGGTTGAAGGTGATAAGAAGTAAACATGTGAAGGGACTTTCACATTAGGTACTTGTCTTTTGCCCCGGATTGATACTCCCTGAACGTACTCTAATAGTTCGTAACACTTTTTGAAACGTAAATCTATAGTTTCAACTTCTGATTTGTCCATCCACAGTTCGCACTCATACCCGCCGAGATTGGATCTCCATCACAACCAACAGACCAGCGCCCAGGAGGAGAGGAACGTGGAGAGAGGCCATCTACCAGCAGCAGATCCACCACCAGGGTTCCCCCCAGTCCGTCGATGCTCGCCACCTACGCGGCCATAGGACAGGGACCATCTCCGGACTACCCAAGCGGTTTCGCGCCCCTCGCGTGCTTTGCGGAACCAGTAGGAGACTCTGCTGACCCAGGCGAATTTCCTTCACTAGCCAGGCAGCTTTTCCAAGAGAATGAGCAACCTGCTGAACGGTCTGCAGATACCGCAGACCCTTCTGGCACGGCTGACGGCTCCACAGATGTTCGGCCGTCGAAAGAGCCAGCGGCCACAAATGGCAGGTCTCCCGAACACAAACCCCCGGTGCCTGCTGACTCGACAGAAGAGGTTGGTCTAAAACCTTTGACGAGAATTTTATATTAATTATTCGATTTTTTGTTCGTATTGGTACGTACAGTAAAAGATAACCTTAATTTAGACAGATCTAAAGTTTCCTTCTGATAATAAACATTTTTATTTATAGGTCTCACGCATACCTTCCAAGAATGGATCTCCTTCAGAACGAACAGACCAGCCCACAGGAGGAGAGGCAGATGCAGGGATGCCATCTACCAGCAGCAGCTCCACCACCAGGGTTCCCCCCAGTCCGTCGATGCTCGCCGCCTACGCGGCCATAGGACAGGGACCGTCTCCGGACCACCCAAGCGGTTTCGCGCCCCTCGCATGCCTCGCGGTACCACTGGGCGACGCTGCTCATCCAGATGAATTTCCTTCACTAACCAGACCGCTTTTCCAAGAGAATGAGCAACCTGCTCAAAGGTCTGCAGATACCGTAGACCTTTCTGACACTGCTGGCGGCTCCAGAGATGTTCGGCCGTCGAAAGAGCCCGCGGCCACAAATGGCAGGTCTCCCGAACACAAACACCCGGTGCCTGCCGACTCGACACTTACAATTCCTGCAGATGCCCCACAAATTGATAAACCATTGGACGTAGCGGAAATTCTCGCCGCCATGGAAGAGGACTCCCTTTCTGTCGGAGGTGGTCTTTCGAACAGGAATGAGGCGGGTCCATTCCACAGAGTTGGAGGTCCGACTGACTTACACAGTTCGGATCTGTACAGTACCGATATAGGTTCGTCAACAAATGTTGCAGCTCCTTCTACCGCCAGTGGAAGTGCTGGCTCATCTAGCAGCAGCAGCAGCAGCAGCAGCAGCAGCAGCAGTAGCAGTGGAGGTCTAACGTTAGGTTTAGGACCGGGCCCATCAAGTGGAGATGGAGGTACAGCTAGCAATGAGCGGCGCCCGTCGGTTGTAAGAGCGTGGGTAAGATGGTTTCAAAAACGCCGTTAGAGACAGCAGAAGAAAAGAGAGATGAAGTTTGCAGTACGCCTTCTGATCTCCGTCGTTTCCCCAGGGCTTCCCCGCTGCCTGTTCCGGTTGCAGAAGAGATGGATGTAGTTTCCAGTACGCCTTCCAACCTTCCGTCGTTCCTCCAGGGCCTTCTCCGCTACCCACTGTTCAGCCGGCAGAAGAGATAGATGTAGTTTCCAGTACGCCTTCCGACCTGCCGTCGTCTACAGGGTCCCCGTGCTTAAATCTGAGGGTGAATTTGCCTTTGCTTGCGGAAGCGCTCGGTACAGACGACGATAGGAGCAGCTCCGAATCGGTAGGTTTTAGTTTTAGAGAAATTATTAATTTGGGAATACTAGTTGTTCTGCTCTGTAGAAACTGCTGGACACTATTTTTATATTAATATCGGCCACACACTCAGAAAGTTCTGTAGGAGTACCCTGAGTGGAGATGAAATAATTTAGTTTAAAACTGTCCTTAATGAATTAAACGTGCACCACAGCTCAAAAGTATGGCATAATTGGTTCTAGCTAAAGTTCCAATCCGAATAGACCCAGACATCGTAAGAGTGTGCATCATCCTATTAAGGGGGTCCGATAGGCTCTATCTCGCCCATGTTAAATTAACAATTTTTAGTGCACCTTTTCTCATAAACTATTTGATGAACATTTTTGAAAAAACTTGAGAGCATTCTACCTACCCTCAACTTATATTTAACACGAGGAATTTGCAATATCTAACTTAGTTGTTGTTTAAAAATTAATTTTTTGAACATAAACAAATTTTTACATTTTATTGTATTAGAAATCATTTCTTTTCAAATCTAATTAAGAAAACACAAAAACCCTGTGTTAAAATATTGTTAATAATATGGCGTAGCACTCCCAAAACTTTCATGGATTTATCTTCAATAGTTTTTGAGAAAAGGTACACTTCATAAGAAAAATTACAACTTACGGAAAACAGCATTTAAAGATTTTAGTGCATCCCAGCTGCATAACTTGGTTCATCTTCCACATATGCATCTTCCAATTTTCTTTTCACATTTCTTCTCTTCTCTCTTGCTCTGTTTTCCAGTTCTTTTATGGCTTTCTGTGCTTTTCTGAACATCTCTTTGTCCATATTCTTCATCGCCTTTAATGTGTTGAAACCTTCACTCATTTTAAATTTCCTTAAAACTTTACATCTTGCAATGTTGCCATCATTGAAAGTTGCCACAGCTTCAAACACCAAAATGAAGTGTACTCAATGAAACAAATGTTTTTTTGGTACTCTACATCAAATGACATTGTTTATGCTTTCATTCGGATTTTGGGTACGTCCATGTCAACATTTTTTCGGTAAATCTACATAAGAGAGATCTCTGAAAATGGGTTTGATTTCTTCTACCACAGCATATGGCAAAGCTTCCTTGCGTTGAAATAATTTGCCAGTCTCTTGGGCTCTGTTAAACTTGCACCAGCTTTCAACACCTTTGGGGCATAATCCATGACACGGTGCCTCGTCAAGAAAATTTGGAACTCGGTCCTTTATTCGACCTGTCAAAATACTGTCAGTTTGTCAGGGGCGCCACGCCCCCACCTCATGTTCTTTAAAAATTAATTTCAGCAACTGTTAAAAAGTAAAAATTGAATTTTTAAGATTTTTGCATTACCGGACCCCCTTAAATAACAGAAGAAAAACAAATGCTTCACGGCAAGTAATGATTACGTTTAATGTGAAGTAACGCCCCAGTAGGCATGTATGTACATAGAAAACAGTGGATAAAATGAAGCCGGATGTGGTTGCTGGTAGTAAATATGGCGTGTAATAGACTGACAGATACAAGCATCTCGGAGATACAATGTCGCGGAGAAGTCGGCTGACACGCTCACACTACCGTACGACGTGACGAGGTATAATAGTCAAAATGTAAAACTGATTTGCCTTTAAAGGTTTTATTACAGGAGCGAAGTGTTTTCTTATCAATTATTGACAAAAACTCTATTTTCGACCTGTATAAAAGTTGAATATGGGTTAGGATAAAATTCCAGAATTTAGGAAAACGTACACAGAATATACTTCAACCATAGTATGTCAAAATTTGTAACAGTATTTATGTAAAATAATGTTCCCGGACTACTTGTGCAGACATTTCCGTGACCCCATTATGCTATACATTTAACGCTAGTATAGCTTTAACCTTAATTTCATCATATCAAATATGGAAATATGGAAATATGGAGGTCATTACTATCAAATATATTGGTTCTGTAGGTTTGGTAATTGAACTTGCAGTATGCCCTCGCCTCTAAAACTCTCATTTTAGACTTAGTTCTATTATAATTTCAATAAAATAAAATCTCAAATAATTTTATTTTTAAGGCTACATTAAGAAATTATTATTTTGTCAAAAATTATTCCGTACATCGGTAGATAACAGTAATGTAGATTTTTACCTCTGCACTTATAAATCATAAACCTGGTAATGTTTTGACATACACCTACAATATATTTGCTTGGTAATAGATAATAAACTGAAATTTCGGAACTGAGAATAGAAGTTACATTCTGTACTTGCACTCCGCGTTTTCTTATCGCGATTTCATGTCATCCCTTTAACTCGGTACAGAGGATTTTGGTTGTAGAGTTCAATGGATCCAAAATAGAAAGAGGATGACACGCTTGCTAACAGGTCCATTAATGACTAACTTTCTTTTATCACATTTTATCAAATATGATGGAAAACATCTGTGCCGTTTTCATAGCATGTCTGGGATCTGTTCTGAATTTTTTGAAGGTCGCTTTTAACTACTAGGTCATGTAACGACCACTTTGGTTGTTTACATTGCGATAACTGTGGGGTTAGCGACACGTTAGGACAACACGAGCACACACAAATTATCATGCCGAGGCGGGATTCAAACTCGCAACCCTTAAAGTCCAGGCAGCTACGACCCTAAAGTCTTAGCAATCTTGGCTACCCAGACCGTCAAAACTTTTCGTTATTTCGACAGAAGTGGCAAAAAGCTTGCTTCTAGCCTGTTCAGTTTTCAAACTTGCTGAATCGCGAGGTATTCTGTATGACATCATATACTGTGACAGTTTCACACATACCGTTTCTGAAAACGTGGTGAGCTCGAGTTCCAAATTTTCAAGATTACTGTTGAAGTGAAAAAAACTGTAGAATCTATTACTTTTTAATAAAAATTCTGTTAACTTGCTTCACAAGCAGGTTTGTTCTCTTAGGGAACCTTGTACAGATTTATTCAGAACCACATGAAAGTGTGAATGTACCGAACACAAGCAGGATCTTATGGAGACACAATTCGATCTACAACTAATATTTTACCCATTTTTACAGGAAGAATGCAGATTACAATTTCTCACCGACAATGCAACGGCATTTTGAGCTGTTTCTCATACTTCAACTCGGTAGCAAATGTGACCAAAAGTATGAACGTAAATAAACGGAAAGATGTGATAGGGACGTTAAGAAAATTATGGATATGTAGCTTACAATTACTCCTAAGGCCCAGAAATGGTTCTAAAATTTTAGTGTCTACGGCCCCACTGACTCCTGATCATTGATAATATAATAAGAATAATACGCAGATTTATTGAATTACAGTGAATGTCATGTAAATTCTTTGTTATTATAGTAGATCATGTATAGTTGCAATTGCTAATAAACTTATCGTTGATGCGACTCGAAATAAAATTTAAAAACATATTTCTACTAGTATTTTCAAGGTCATCTCAACGTTGCAATTTTAAATTCGGGGGTAATAATTTTTGGCTCTTAAAGTATTTAATGGTTTATTAATCTTTGTGAAACATTAGTCTCGTTGGCATTAGCCAGTCTCGATCAAAATGCAAAGTAATTGAAGAGTTTGGGAGAGATCATTAACCACCCTGTGTAGTTAACTATTTGGGAGTTTGGTGGGCATGCGTAAATCAGTAGAAAGCCGACAAATTTGCAAAGATCATAAATCCTTCTTTAATGTGTAGGGTTTTCAGTAGTACGTCGTGGTGTGCTATCTCGGTAAAGTGACAATGATGACTTGACTCGAACACTTTCAATTATCCGCAAAGGTAATTGTAATCTAACTCTGACTGTAACTGAAATCCGCAAAAGTAACCACTGCAATGAGTAGCGTTAACGCCTTCCACAGCCGATCAGGTTCGGTCTCAGATCTACGTGGAATTCGTAGGCAAATCAAGCGCTCTGCCAATATTCCAAGGGTTGTGTAGATTTCCTGCTTCTCAATCTCATCTTTTTATTGCAATCTACTCATTGTATCACTCGTAAGCCTCCATTACTTAAATAGGTCCCTAACCCTAAATAAATAATTGTTTACATATTGTTCACATGTTCATCCGTGTCAAATATTTTTTGCAGAACATTTTCCAAGAGACGAAAAAGGTCTATGAGGGAAGCGATGACACGAGCAGTGACTGTTTGGAAAAACCTGAACATGTTAGACACCATCGTAGCAAAGATGTAGAATCATCTAGTAGACCGCTGAGCAGCCATTCTTCTTTGGAGCTGATGGAATTCATAGATATTTCCGATAATGACTCTCCGAGTCACACCCTTCAGCAATTGGATTTAGAAAAGCTTCTAATAGAACAGTCTTCGTCCCCTGACTCGGGAGACCAATCATCAGATGGCGCTCACTGGGCGATGGTGCCAGCACCTGATGAAACTACTTCAAATTTTTTGCGTGATGGTAAATGTAACCAAAAGAATAGAAAATTGACGATCGACTTTGTGAAATGATTCTTATTATAGGATGGAAAATTTAATTTGCAATGTAGTAATTTTATCTTGCATTTAGTACTCTAATTTGAAGATATAAAACTTTTTAAACAAAATTTTAATGGCTAAAATTTTATTTACAATTTAAATTGTTTAATTAAATTTCATGAAGTAAAGCACAGAATTTAAAAACGTTGTAAAATTTCATTAACGAATATTCTTTACAAAGCCAAAATGCATCAGAAATTTAAGCTACAAGTTTTTAAAGTAAAATTGAGGAAATTGAGAACAGTAGAATTGAAGAAAGTTAACTTTTTAAAACCTATTGACCTGTAATGTTTTGCCAAATCTTAATGTGTTTTTAATTCTAGAATTCATCACAACGGAAAATTTTCGTTCGTTTGGAAACTTTTTTTGGATGCTTCTTTCGGATGCATTTTGAGTTCGTATTAAATTAATTATACCTTTTTAATCTGTCCGATTCGCAGATCGGAGGGCTAATTAAAGTATATTACAGTTTATATTTTCATCCGCTGAAATTGAAAATAGATAGAAGAATTATAATGTAAAAGGTAATCCCCCCCCCCCAATATTTTGAGCAAATGATGTGGAGTACGTGTAAGACCAAGAAAACGAAAGATTTGGAAATTTAGACTTCACACAGTCTCCTCGCAATTTTATAACTTATTTTTAATTTACCTACCTTAATAAAATGTTGACACCTGAAGTGGTCGAAATTATTTTGTACATTCTTGATAATAAATTATTTTAAAAACAGTTTTTGTGGAAATTTGGATTTTTAACCCGCTTAAACCCCAAAAAATTGATTTCACAAACTTCCCGAGGTACTACCATAAAAAATTTTCGTGTACCTGCTGTCCACATTTACTTACATTGTCGAAGATATTTAGTGGATAAATGCGTGTTCGAGCATGTTTGCGCCAGTTCCTGGGGGAAGGGTCAATTAGCTACGCGCAGCTGCGACTTAGAGCCCCACGGCGGCGCTTAGAGGGAGGGATTTGTTTATCTAACTCACCCCTATGGCCGCAGTCTCCCTAAGGATTTCGAACAACGTCGCGGCCCACCCAGTAAGTTTATTTACACAAAGTGCAGTAAAAGTATAGAGTGAATGTATTTATTAAACACAGGAAACTCGCTGTTTGAACATTTTCCCACATTTCCACTCAGATTATCTACAAGACGCCCTAACCGCTTGGCGGAGAATTTAGCAAGGCGTAGGAAGCTCTGGCCAATCACACAACCTTTTCCACAATTTTAACAGCCCCTTCTAGAACTTTTGGTTAAGAAGGGAGAACACAGGCCTGGGGAAAGCTCGCTAGCGCTGGTCAAGGAGACACTCTCGGCCATCAGATGCATTCGGGCGGGTGCTCGATAGAGATTCGGTCGGGCTGTTGCCCACGAAGTTAGTCGACTAGAGAGAGACGGGCGATTGCCAGAGTATCTCGTTTGGGACTATTGCCCACAAAGTTTTGAGTTCGTTCTTAATTTGATTTTTAGTAGTTTCTTTCGTTAACCTTCGAACACAGTTATGCGCCGAACTAATTATTCTCTCTATCCGGTCGCACTAGTATTGCACGTTTTTCTTAATTACGTGGCGTAATTTTGATTAAATCGGGAATATTATTAACCGATAAATAACACACTGTCCGTTTCAAAACGGGAAGCTGAGCTGTTGCGGCCTCGTTACGTCAATGCTGTCCAGTTAGTGGGCGGACGGCGACCCATTTTAAGTGGTCCAGCACTGCTCGCTCGACCATTTCGAAGAAAATCATAATTTGCACATAAATTTCCTTGTGTGTCAGCTGTTCAAAAGCATCTACGATTTAGTTTTATTGCATCTGGTTTACAAATGGCAGAAATTTTTGTTTTACGCCGTGCGCCATTTCTTGCGTTTGTGGAGTTTACACTTTTCAAAATTATTCAGCTCTTGGTTGTTCAAGTATTCTACAATAAAAGGCATTGGATTCAGTATACTCTGACCTACAAATCGAACTGTTACATTCCTACCTTCTATGTTTTTATTTGAGTAATATTTGCAACTGAATCTGTGGAACGGAAATGAATCACGTTCGATTTTTAGAGTAATTTCCCAAAGAAGGAATAGAATATCACTTAATTTTTTCTGTACTTTTACATACAAGGTAGTTACTATTTGTAAAATATCAAGGGTAAGTAACGTACCCCTTTAAAATTACACCCTCTTAAAAATTGGAATTTTCGATTTTTTTTCCAAATTTTCAACTGTAATATCTCTGTTGGAGGACCAGATAAAGATCTGAAAATTGCACACAGTAGATCGCTATATTACCAAACTGCAATGAAAATTTCAACTTTTAGATTTGACTCAAAGTATTTTTAAACAAATTGTAAACTTTAGCAAAAAAATGCTTGGGTTGGATACGTTGTGACAAGTATTAATCACATTATTTTGAAGTTAAAATCCATTTTGATTTAAAATTAATTAAATTTTACGCAAATTTGTTTATTAATAATCTCTTTTGAATATTTTACAACTTTGAAACAAACTTACATCTACGTTTGTAATTAAAAGTATGTTCATTTTGATGTAAAAAGCTGAACCGGATAATATAAAAAGTTTATAAAAGATAACAAATAAACAAATTTATTGTTTTGTTTATTTTCTCGCGTGTAGAATTGCCACTCTGCTTATTATCTCTGAATGTATCTTCAGGGATACGGTGATTCCACAGTACTGCTTAGGTGCAAATAACGCGATTGAGTTAAGAATGCAAGAGAATCAGCATGCGCGAGTGGAGAGGCAAGCAGGGCACGTGTTATGGGTGCCTCTCACTAGGGGCGCTATACAGAGTATATCCGCTAAAACAAATAATAACAACCCGTATTGTACAATATATAATAAATATCCTGACACGGGTGCAAATTACAGGCTAGGCATGGGTGCAAATGCTATGCTCGCCATGGGGGCTTGAATACTTATATACGCCTCTAGGTCAGTGTAGTTTAAGAAGGTATAGTCGAAGCTATTGCCAAAGTTGACCGCACCCACCTTAAAGTTTCTTAGAATATCAACAACTCGGGGTTCGTGAATCTGACAGAACCAACGCCATGGGCTGTGGATTAACACGATTTCGAAAGCTTAGCGTGAAGGCTATCCTGTAGAATTGTTTTGCCGGTTTTGGTGCGGTAGCGCACCTACGCTGCAAGTGGTGGGAGTGCGCCACTATCCGCCACGAAAGCGAATGTAAATATCTCCATTTAAAACAATATTCTCCCAACAGTCATGCCTCTCAGAAGTGCTGTGCACGGACTTCGCGTAAAGGGGTTCTAGATTTCACTATGTGAACTAGTGTGACATTAGGTGCGCAGGCGAACTCTGCCCTTGAGCCTGCGGTTGTTCGTGGGTGTCTGCTGACACGTGCAAATATTTTACTGGGGATTACTGGTACTTCACTGCCAGGTTGGTCTATCAATAACTCAGGGTTCGTGAATCTGACAGAACCAACGCTAAGAGGCCGTGGATTAACACGATTTCGAAATCGCACGGCTTTTGAATCGTGTAAGAGTTTGTGGCTTCAGTGTAGCTTTGCCTTCCCATCAAAAGGTGTCTTTGTTCACAGTTGTGTGACCGTTAATCAAAATGGAGTGTCAGTGTTGTACAGATGTTTTTACTAAAGAAGTTTGACACAAAACTGTTCATAGAGTTTTTCCTAAGGACATTAGGTCATTTGAAGACTCTGGTGACGATGAAAAAATGTTACTTTTATTAAGGAATAACTCTGATATCACATCTATCTGTAAGTACAGATTAGGTGATAAAATACTTTCAAAAATTTCACCTCAGGTGTCAGTCATAGACAGATTCTTACAAAAAGCATAAAAAGCCTATATCAAAAGTATTGAGAGAAATATTACCTAATTGTTACACGAATAAAAATGTTTTGGTCAATCTTTTACCATGAAAATCATTGCGCCCAACATGTTTGATATTGATGTTGAATCTAAGGAGTACTGTGCCACTGTCCATATATCTGAAGAAACGTTCAGAAATAATAAGCAAATCTACACGCGAGAAAATAAACAAACCGATAAATTTATTTAATTATCTTTTATAAACTATTTTTATATTATCCGGTTCAGCTTTTGATATCAAAATGACCATACTTTTAATTACCAACGTATATGTCAAGATGTAAGTTTGTTTCAAAGTAAAGTAATATTCAAAATAGATTACGTAAATTTTATGTTTATCAATAATAATGTTTAATTATTTTAAATCAAAATGGATTTTAACTTAAAATAGCTTCAAAATAATGTGATTAATACTTGTCACAACGTATCCTCAATGTATCCTCAAGCCTTTTTTTGTTAAAGTTTACAATTTGTTTAAAAATATTTTGAGTCAAACCTAAAAGTTGAAATTTTTAATGCAGTTTGGTATTATAGCGATCTACTATGTGTGCAATTTTCAGATCTTTATCTGGTCCTCCAACAGAGATATTACAGTTGAAAATTTGGAAAAAATCGAAAATTCCAATTTTTAAGAGGGTGCAATTTTAAAAAGTTTACTTACCCATATTTTACAGAAAGTAACTACACTGTTATATGTGAAAGCTCAGAAAAAAATAAGTCTGAGATTCTATTCCATCTTTGGGAAATTACTCTCTGAAAATCGAACTTGGTTCATTTTCGTTCCACAGATTTAGTTGCAAAATTGCTCAAATAAAAACATAGAAGGTAGGAATTTAAAAGTTCGATTTGTAGGCCAGAGTATAGTGAATCCAATGCCTTTTATTATAGGATGCTAGAATAACCAAGAGCTGAATAATTTTGAAAAGTATAAACCTCTACAAACGCGAAAAATGGCGCACGGCGTAAAACAAAAATGACTGCTATTTGTAAACCAGATACAATAAAAATAAATCAAAGATGCTTTTGAACAGCCAAAACATAAGGAAATTTACGTTCAAAATATGATTTTTTTTCGAGATGGTCGAGCGACCAATTTATTAAACTCTGGATCATTTAAAATGGATTGACCCCTCCGCCGGTAAAGGGATCCGGCGAACTCCGGGGAGCGCCCTGATTCCCACGCTCCGGACGAAAAGGAACCACGACCGAAGAAAGTGAATCTTCACAGCTGGCAGCGCGTCCGTCTGGAACTAAATGGTGATATCAATGAAGCGCCGAGCCACGGCCTTCAACAACGCCCCTCAGGCAATATTAATAACAAAGACTCTTGTTTGATTAAAATTAGAATAATTCTCAGGAAGCATTGGCCGCGCATTGGCCTCTTCCTAATTAATGTTCATCTTCATTTTTTTATTTGCTGTAATCTTAATGTATAAAATTTTATTGTATTGATTTTTGTACTTGAATTAAGGGTTAGGGAAGAGAAAGTAGCGCCGCTGAACTCATGCACAGTGTTAGCCAACATGTTTAGTAATTTGGGTAATTCTATTCTAATTTCTTTTTTTTTTTATTAAATTTCATGTTTTTATAATATTTTCTTCTCATTTCGAAAAGTAGCTACGTCCATCCACCACCCCTATTTCAGGCTCTCACCGCCTCCTAAGCTAGCCGGCACCTTGACTCAGGTAAGAGGAGAGCAAATTTACGTTAAGGCTAAATGTACCGAAAAATACTTATAGGAAAAATCAATAGATTGCAGCACTATCACTAGGAATTTTCTAGACCCATAACGTCTGAAGAAATGGTCCGATTTTCGATCTGTAAACGGCATTGGACTCCTTTTTAAAATAGAATTTACGCTAGAAGCCGTTTTTTCAAAAATGAATTCAAATGTTTTTTTGCGTTAGAGCGTTGGATTCAGGAAGCATGTCGACATTGCGCTATAAGCCCACATTTTTTTAAATTTCTTACCGAAACTGAGAAAATAAAAAAAAATTGAAACAAAAACGGCTTCACAGCGTAAATTCTATTTTAAAAGGGAGTGCAGTGCCGTTTACAGATCGAAAATCGGACCATTTCTTCAGACGTTATCGGTCTAGTAAATTTTGCTTATTTTGGTGCTGCCACGGGGTGGCGACAAATTGAACAGGTGTCAGTGCATTTAGCCTTAAAATTTGGCTCGCCCAATGAGCGGTCGAAGACACCGCCATCGCAATATTAACGGCGTGAGAGGTAATTTGAAAACATTACATTTGTGTAATTTTTGAAAAAATAAAAGAATACACCAAAATAAACTTTACGTCATATTAAACAGTGTCATTGCCACTATCCATTGGAAAAGTTGAAGAAAACATTTGAAGCCATTTGAAGATAACTGGGCAAAATTGCACGCTGCAGAAGCTGACGGCGGGCGGCAAAGGTCACGCCTGAAGGGATAGACGATTAAATTCGATACAAAAGTAAAAAATCCAGCGTCTTTAGCCAATTTGTTTACTAACCTTCGTGGAGTCACGGAGGTTAAGCGGAATCCAGACACACGGGTTCTGGTTGGGTGACCGGCTAGGAACCCCGGGATCTAACGGCGCCGTGCCTCTGGCCGTAGGGATAAAAGGCACTGACTGACTGCGACGTGATGAAACTAGACAAAAAATAGTAAGAGAGGATTACTCCACACACGCGCCTAACGCCCGACAAGGGCTTAAGAGACACGTTGCGTCAATGGCGCAACAAATTCTTTAAAAAAGTTTGTCTCAAGTAAATCTATTCTCCTGCATAACTGTTTCAATACAATCAGAGACTACCAAACATCCAAAAGGAAAGTAATATTAATTGTAGTAATGATATTTAATGTGCTATTTACCACTTTTACTGTATAATTCTAAACAACCTGTAACAAGTATTGTTCCGCAGCGTCTGGCTCAATGACCTCTATCTCATTCAGGTTTTTCGTCCAGTTTCCCTGATCTTTGAGGAAATGCTGAGATGAACCCTTGTTAGGCTTCTGTATGTAACTTCATTATCTGTACACGTCTTCTATAATTCAGTGGGAAATATATTTATTAAAATTATAGTTCTCTATGTTGTCGCGGCAGGAAATATTATTCCTTCACGAAGGACATGATGAGGGATAAGAGCCCAAATCTATAGCTGATTTACCCTTGAAAATAGAATTTATTACATCGAAGCGACTATTATGCTAACAATCCTTGCAAAGAACGCTCATTTCTTCCTATATTCAAAATTTAAAAAAAATCTATATTCGATTAGTAGTACCTCTTCCTGACTAAGGGTAGGGATCACAGATTAATGAAAACGTGCACAAAATTCATTTCTCCCCGAAGCACGTCACACATATTTTTTAACCGTTTTTGACGTAAATAAATAAATAAATAAATAAATCGACATTAAACACCTAAATAAATTAATCGACGTTTTATGAATTCATTAGCGACGTTGAACTTTCCCTACTACTTCTGATACTCTATGCAACGCATGGTCTAAACAAGGGACGTTTCAAATTGATCATCGTTTTAAAGTTGTTACCACTCAACTTCATGAAGGGTTCTTGGCCGGTAACCAAGAGTATGTAGTAGGCAATGCAATTTGGCCATATATTGGTGCAAACATCGGTAAAACACTGCATGACAGAACTGGCGTTTTCTTTTTCTAGTTCATTTTTACCAACATGGATTTAACAGGACTTCCCATTAAAGAAGTAACCAGAATGTTCAACACGTATCTTTTCCGAACATCGGTCATTTCATCACGTATTCATGCCACCGGTGAGTCGCTAATAACACAAATGATTTTCTGAAAGGTAGCATTTTAAATATGCTTTACGTTCTAATTCTTCCTGAAAGTACTTTCATCTGGAACTGCTCTTTCTGTGCATTTTTCTTCATTGATCATGATTTTCTTCATTGAATGAGGTTTTAATTTGAGGAGGGGAATGCCACATTGTATAAAAGTTGATGCTAGATCAAGAGCAAATTTATTGCGTATAGCCTAGATTTCTTCCGAATTTTTAAACAGCTGCCAATTAGATGAAGCACTGACAATTTTATGACTTCAGGGCTTTGTTCTTTGCATGTTTTCCATGTTGCAAATGCTGCTGAACACATGAGGTAAGAATGATGTTTTTAATTCACTGCTATTTCACAGCCACAAACATTACACCTAACACATACGTGGTAGGTTCCATAAGTTTCTGGCCTCACGAACTTCTATTTTTGATTGAAAGAAAAAAATTCGCAACTTTTCAACTTAATCATCCTTTACTTCACTCCCCTTTCTTTTCTCATATTCTTATTTCTCATTCACGTTTCTAAGCCTTCGAAAAAATTGCTCCAAATTGTGTTTGCAAAGTAGTAAAAACCCCATTTTCATCTCACACTCGTCAGAAACTTTTCTTCCCCGAAGGGTTTTCTTAAGTTTTGATAAGTACTAGACGTCGCTGGGCGCCCAATTTGCACTGTAGTGTGAGTGGTCCAACTCCTTGAAGCCTTCACAACATTCTTTGCAATCTGAGACGTAAGCACAGGTGTCGTGAAGAAGCTGAACACCATGAGATATCATGCACCGCATCCAACTTAAGTACTTCTCTCCCTCAAACTGAATGTGATGTCGGCTGCAAACTTATAGGTTTACAACAATTAAAGATAAGACTATTAATTGCTCATACGGTTTTCTAATTGATTAGCGGTATCTTGGACAAGCCGGAAACTTATGGAACTGCCTATGTAGATTGCGTCCGATAGAATGCCATCTTCTGCGTACTGCTTAGCTATTTCTTTCAGTTTATGGCTCTTTATCTTACTCTAACAATAGAATACGAGACCTAGAATGTACGCAGACAAGCTTTTTCGAAACACTTTCCCGTTAATTTAACAACAGTAATAAACGCTGTCAACCGTGCCTACGTCTGTCCGATTCTGACATGAGTTTTGCAGCCCTTGCAAAGGGCCAGTAATTTGGTTGCAGGGTGAGGGGAGGAGGAGCGCGATGGGCTATTTGTACTGTTTAAATGATCTTCTTGAGTTACCGGTGTGCTGTAGTAAATGCGACGGGGCTTTACACTTACACTTTTAGTTGACGCATCGATTGCAAAAACATTACCTTCAGAAGTGCGCAAATATTAGAGGTAAAATAGCAATATACCAAATAGTACATGAGAACTCAACGGTGTTCGCTTCTGTAACGTCGGCAAGATATCCGGTAAAAAAAAAAGACAGCCCTGTCGCGATAATGGCGATGAACGACAATGAGCCTCCTTTGCTTTTGTTCTTCTGAGGTTAAAATTAGAGACGTGTTATTTTCGAGTAAAGTGTAGCAAAACGAAGTGCATGGCTTGCACAAACATTTATTTAACCTTTATCATTGTACGAGTGAGTTCATGTAATGTGCACATTCAAAATAAGTTGTTTTTTTTTGTGTGCGAAGATTGAGAAAGAAGGGCGGAGGGTCTATTTAGGTGCAAGGCAAATTTCTGAAATGCTTTCAGTTGAGTTACATAACGTGCTAGGAATAAAAAATTAAAGCACCAAAAGCTTTTGTAGGTGCATCATCTAAATATCCGGACCTTATCTGTCATGTTAAAGTAACACATATTCCACCATGCGTGTATCTTTAATCGCCGTGAACATGTGCGTGCTTATGCCTGCGCTACCAAATTCGGGATGCGATCAACATTCGAAGGCAGTCAGCGAACGCGGTACAGACGCACGAGAAGACGAAAGAAGAGGAGTCTGTGGAGGGGAGCAGCCGGATCAGAGCCTGGCAGAGAAATCTGCGGGGAACTGGACTGGCGTTGAAATTACTAATAGTATGATGTCGCCAAAAGTTACGCCGACTCGTGGTGTGTCCGTTGTACGGTATGTTTTCAATGAAAGTTGATGAAACTAGCTTTAAAACAACATTTTGTGCGTTGTTGTAGAGAAAACGAACCGAAAGAGATACTTGGAACAACTTATGACTAATAGTATAATATGTCACTGTTTGCTATTAACCTTCAATAAGTTCTGAAACATAATGTTTAAGATGTAAGGATTTTATTAAGTAATAACCAGCTGTAAGTAAGCCGTTTTTGGAACTGATTTATGCAAGATCGTCACGTAACATCTGTATGCGTGTGCACGATACTAGTTAATAAACCAAATGGAACCTACAGTATAAGGAATGAATATTGCAAGTTTTCTTTCATTTTCGTGTGTATGTGTATTGAGTTAGCAATCTTGTAATGCCTTAACTAATTGCTTAAAAAATTTACAGCATCTTTATGTCAACAACTGTCAGTAACAAAAGTTCATTGCTCTTGAGTTTGTCATAATTTATTGTCAGAAATTAATAAAAGTACTGTAGCCAAATGGCTTTTCTTTGTATGTTATGAGTTTCAGAACATCCTTCAAAATTGATTTTTAAGAGATAGCCAGTTGAAATGAGGTTGCCTGTATTGTGGTTGTGAATTTCAGGAATAGGATAAAATTTAGAAAATTTAGAGTTACTTTAGTTGTCATAAAATAATTAAAATATAAGTTTTAGAAATGTAAGAAATCACACTTTACTGGATAAGGAAAGAAACAGAAACATCAGGGAAGTGTGCAAAACTAAGCCCATTACGGAATTGGTAGCAGACCAAAGAAAGGAATGGAATTGTGTGTGAATATTGTGAGAATGGAGGAGAAAAGAATTATGAGGATTGCTAGAGATGAAAGGCTGAGGGGAAGAAGAGAAGCTGGCAGATCAAGGAGAAGATGGGAAGATTCATTATAATTTTTGAAAAGGAACAAGTCTTAGACTTTCGAAGAAGAAGAAATGTAGGAAAAATCACCTTGTGTTGGAAGTCCTAATATTGATATATTAGAAGATTACATAAAATTGGAGAATATATGAATACTTTCCTTGAATTTGGAAACAATAAACACTGAAGAGATGGTATCTCGTATAGGCTTCATTTATGCTAAATTAAATGAATGAACACAGAAGATGAAATCGGCAGACTGCGACTGACCACACAGCCACATGGTAGTCCACCCACCTTCGGGAGCTCTCGCTCTCCTTGGGTGAAAATTTCCCTTGTGGGATAGCCTGGTTAAGCCCTAAGTGCCTAGGTACTCATTCCATGCAAGGTGTTCCCAGAGCTCCAGAAATACACAAATTGAAAATGGAAATACATAGAAAATATATAACAATTAATGAAATGAAATAAGCATACAATGAAAATAGGTAACAATTATAGGTAGGATAGGTCGGAATATTGTTTACAATGAGGTTGATATAAATAATATGGTTGATAAATGTATAAAAAACACAAGATTCAATTGTTAAGTTAAGCAGAAATTATAAATTCAGGAAATAAATAAAGTATTATTATTGCTTGCAAAGAAAATATGTTATCTTGTATAGACTTCATTTATGCTAAATTAAATGAGTGAACAGTGAAGATGAAATCAACAGACTGTGACTGACCACACAGTCACATGGAAGTCCAACAACCTTCAGGAGCCTTCGCTCCCCTCTGGGTCAAGCTCCCTTGCCCAATTACTTTAAGAAAAAGTCTGAAAAAATTGAATCTAAAATATAAAAATTGACAACATAAAGGGGTCATCCATAAATTTCATAATGGTGAAGAGAGTGGGATGGGGTTTAAGGTAGTGTTCTGTTGTGTTACATTTTTTAATTTTTTTATTTTCAACATTTGATTAAATAATTTCTTTTATTCAACCATATATTAAAACATTAAATTATTAACAAATTAAATGAAAAATATAAATAAATTAAAGACATTGTGATGTAATTGTCACAATAAATGAAAATATATTTTTATCAATGCAAGCGATTGAATTTGTTAGATTACGAAGAAAATATTGAAAATTGATTTGTAGTGTGACGCCAAGGCTAAACTTAAAGGGCCATAGTGTGACAGAAGAAGAAGAAGAAGATTTGTAGTGTATTCTAGAATCCAATTAAATTGGTACAATAGCCTCTTGCCCAATCATCATCCATGATGGTGGGTGCATGGCTTGTTGGAAATAGTCTCTCCTAGGCATCCTCCCTTCACTCAAAAATTGTCTCCAGTCTTATTGTTTGGTGTCGTCAGGATCAGCAGCTAATTCTAACTTTAATTATCATTAATTTTAATGTCTAACACAAATGAAATTAATACAATTCCTTGTTTCTGCTATATTTTTACAGACTTTAAATGGAAGGGATGTTGTCACAAGTGTTATGCAATTATTTAGGGAGGTTCAAGAGCATATAACAGAGGGAGAGGGATTATTCCAAATATGTGTTAAGTATTTTATGGATAGCCTCAAAGTAACTTAGATAAAAAAAAAATGATTAAAACAGCTATGAAAAAATATTACAATTAATTACTGGCAATTTTTTTTAAGAAATACAAAATCCTTCTGAAATTTTGTAAATGAAAATGTGGGGATAAATAAATGTAATAAAAGGCAATTGAGAGATACTCAGATTTCAAAAGTACTTGTATGTACCTAGAAAAACACACAAACAAAGCTAGCTAGCTAAACAAATTCTTTGTCAACAAAAGACCAAAGACAGCAAAAAACATGACACAAGACAAAATGTAGGAAAAGCAGTGAATACGAAATAAAAAGAAAAATTAGTCATTTACAAAGCTGCTGGAATAGATCACATTCCAGTTACAAATTACCAAATTATTGTGATTTATATAGCACAACAATTTAGTCAGGTAATTAGAAAATTATAGACACCGAAATAATTCCAGACAATTTTAAAAAGGCTGAAGTAATACTTATGATTAAAAATGGGTTAACTGATAATCCAACAAATTACAGATGGATATCTCTTGTATAAAATTTTGCAAAAGTATTTAAAAAGATACTGAAGGTGAGAGTGAAAGTTTTTTTATTGAAGTACAATATAATAAATCTACATCATTGTTGGTTTCAGGAAGGGAGAAATAGTAAACATGCAGTAGTATGTTTGGCTGATCAAATTACTAATGTGATAGACAAAATTCAAAAAACAATATTCCTTGTATATCTGTTTTTCTACATTACATCAATGCTTTAGAAGTGTATTGTACACGATTTGATGTTGAATTATCTGATGTATAAAAGACAAGTAGTTAAAATTAATAATACATATAGTACAGGATTGTTTGTGAAATGTTGTGTACACTAAGGAACTATCTTGGAAACACTCCAGTTTATTTTATATATAAATGATATTTTTATCTTTCGCCAAGAATTGTGAAATTGTGTTATTCACTGATGATCCAAGTGTAATTGTAATCGGTGACACTTGGGATGAGGTATTCAAAAAAAAAATTAAGATCAATTGAAAATGTTTGCAAATTGGCTGAATAAAAATTGTTTCAGCTTCAGTACTGATAAAACTGTGTATGTAATTTTGGTTGTTTCAATGATAGTTTTCCTGTTTCCAGTACTTTAGTACCACTAGTATTGTTTCCAGGACTATAAAATTGTGGGAATTCTGATGCAGTATTTTTGACGTAATTAAGTAAAGAAATAAAAAAGTAATCTCTATCAATTTAATATATTTCTTTAGAGCCATTCTGGAATATATTTATTTAGAGTGCCTGCACAGTCTCCACGCTTTTTCTATATACAACGAGACTGATGATTATGGTAAAGCCATCGAAAGCTGGCTCCTTAAATAAATATATTAAGTTGATGGATATGACTTCATTTGTTTCTATTTAAAATTGTCTATTTGAGATGGAAATGTAATTATTTGGTAATTGAGTGAAAGTTGTCAAGTTTTTGGGAGTATATAGAGCTAAAATTTAAAATGGAAGACTCATGAAAATTGACTACTAAAACTAGATTCCTGATTTTTGTATTTTATAAAAGGACAATAATGCAGAGTGGAAAAAATCTATTTATGATTTATTATGGGTGATTTGAGTCAGTGGCAACTGAACAGGATCATAGCTTGGGGGGAGGGAGAGGTGAGAAAATCATGAAATAACTATTAAGCATACAAACAAATTTATTAAAATGATTTCTAAAAAAGTATTATATCTATCTAAAATACTGTACCCAAAAATTGAATTATTGAAAGGGTTTTAAAAATTTGAATTATAGAGAACTTTGAGAACAATGTGACAAAATATCGATTACTAAAAAAAACAATATATTTGTATCCCCAAAGTGCCATAAAGAAATGAGAAAGAAATATCGCAATGTAATTTGTGTTAGAATATTTAACAACATTGGTGACAATTTAAGGAAGGTAAATTTTGATAAACAAGGGAATATAAAGTTATATAGAAAATGGTTGATAAACCAAAATGATTCTACTTATTGATAAGATGTTAACTCCTTTGAAATTGTTTCAAATATATTATAATCTAGGTTAAATAAATATAATTCATAAATTGAATTTCCTTAAGAATCATTACTTACAGTGTTGCACCAGGGATTCCCAACCGTTTTTCTTTCATCGACCCCTTTTAAGACAACATTTGCTCCACCAACTCTTTTACATTTTCTCTCTAATGTGCAGCATTCATAATCATGACACAAAGAATTCCACATAAAATGCTTGAAAGATAACAATTTTATTCCCCAATATTCTCATAAATATCTTGATTTTTCGAATATTGAAGATGCTTCTGCTTTTGGATAGCTGAGCTTCTAATCTTCATTGAAATGCAATGATTACAAAATATTGATTTTTAAGAACTGGTCATAATATTTCTTCAGTGCGTACTGTGGAGAGTACTTTCTTGTCCGATAGAGTATCGTCAATGCATAGTTATTTTTTTTGAGTTTTCTAAACATCCAGTCCTAAGAACGAATGAAGGATATAAAAAAGGAGGAGCGAATTTGTAATTTATTATTACACCTTTATTGCTTTATATCAGTAAACAATTAACTAAGTTTATTAATACTTCTTGTAATCAATGTATCTTGATTTTGCTGATAAGCTGCCATTTTGAATTGGTTATTGATCCCCAATCAACCTCTTGATCATCCTTGATGCCCTTCAAAATATCATTGACTCCCTAGGGGTCTATGCCGACCTCATAGGGAACCCCTGCATTTTCACTTCATTTTCTTTTGTTTGTATTGTGTGTCTATGTGAAAATGATATATGGAATGTGGGATATTTTGAAAATGGCGAGATGTTCTGATATTGTGCACAGGATGTTAGCACAGCAATGCATTTAAGGTAATTAATTATATAAAATTGAAAATGTACATTATACAATGTGTTTAATACTAATTACAAATTGGTGCTCTTATAATTCATTAAAATGCAAGGAAAATTAATGTATAAGTGGTTATCATGAGATCTACTTAATTTTTATATTGAATGTAATAATTCACAAGTGTTATTTAGTTACTGATGAAAGTTGCATTAAAACTCATCAAACAAATTTTCTAGAACTGTTTGGACATTTGTGAAAATGGATTTAGTAAGTCCTGAAGAATATTGCAATCGCTTGATATATTGAATAATATTCATTTATTTTATCTGTTTATTAATTTTTGTTTTTTAATATTCTTTGACCTTCGGCCTGTTGCCAATTTAAGATCTGTAATTACAATTATTTTTTGTGGGTGACAAATATATGTACTAGGAGATACATATATTTGATTTTCCCATTGATTACCCATTATCCATTGATGTAAAATTGGGGACCTGTTATAATTGCTTGATTGATTGTTAGTGATTGTGGGTGCATCAACTGCTAAGGTCAGTAGTCTCATAAGTGTGGTGCATGTTTTTCCTTGGGAGGTGGCGGAGATCTTCCCCCACTAGGTGGAGATCTGGTGTCAGCTAGCGGGGTTTATCCTCAACCAGGTATCTCCCACCAATGGGGCACTGCCCCAGCTGGGACAAGCTCTAAGCTCCCAACTGGTCTCTCAGCAGTGTGATAATCTAGTGCATGTTAGTGTATGTGTGTGTAAGTAAGGGGTGTGGATAGGACAAAGAAGAGGAAGGAAAGGTTGCGCATGGTCCATGGTGTGTTTGTTAGGGTACTGCTCCGCTATTTGCCTGGTTTGAGGAGAAACTACTGAAAACAGATCAGAGCAGCTGGCCACTAGAATTCTTCCCCAAATAGTGACTGAATTCGATCTAGCTGCTTAGCTAGTGTTGAAAATCCTGCTACTGACTCAAACCTAGGCACTGTAGTGACACCAGTTGATGGCCTGAGCCACCTTGCCAGTGAATTGCTTGATTCCTTGTAGTTTAGATGTGTAAATTAAGTTTAACAAAAGTATTTAGTAATTATTTAATAAAGGAAGTTGCCAATTGAGCAATTGAATGGGTGTGCTTTCAGTACACTTGGTTGCAGATTAATTTTGTGTTTTGGCTCTGGTTGATTTATTTGTCAACAACTGAAGTGTTGGAATACATTGGTACTGAAATTTAATGGAGAAAGCCAAATAACAGTGAAGGTAATTAAACTTACCATTTACATTTTGCGTAGTAAAGTCACAACTTTGTTAAAATTTGGTTATATGTGCATTTCATCTTAGCCAGCATATTGGTCATATGCATCATTAGAAGTATTAACAAGGTGGGGACAGTTAAGAGTAGTGATGGTGACAGTTGGTAGAAGATGGTTTCAAGTGTTGACCACTTTGATTACCAAAGGATTTGTGAGAGATAAAAATTGCTTCTTTGAGAAATTATTAATTAAAGTTGAATGAATCTGCGTAACCTAAGAGAAAAAAGTCATGATAGCTTTCTTAATTGTACTTGATTAATTGTGGAAAAATATATTTATTATTTATTTAATTATTTGTAGTCAAACATGGAATTAAATACGTGCCCTGATATGCAGTTTTCATTTTGCAGATTACACTATTTTCTGTTGGTGTGAAATGATATTATGGAGGAGGACAATGCTGAACACCTTGGAACTCAACATAAAGGAGGTATAGACTTCTGGCATTCATTGTAAAAGATGATTAGTTCTAACAAAAATTCTCCCTTAAATCAAAAGGGAATAGTGCTTGTTTCTTTCTTTGAAGTCCTGTTGGAGGCAGAACGTTTTGTTAATGTTTCTTTGACATAACTAGGGTCCAGATAATAAAGCACTAAACATTAGTAAAATGTGTATATATCACTTGTGTTTATTCAGTGGAATCCAGGGAATCAAATATTGTCTAAATGTTTTGAATAGACTTGCTAAAGAATGACTTGCTGTAGCAACAAAAATTGTGATATATTCTCTGTGGAGCATTCTCCTGGATGCTTTGCTGGCTCTAGGGGAAATGTTTTAAAGAAAAATTTGGGGGGTTTTCTTCCATTTTTTTGTCTGTGATCATGACAGTCATGAATGTTGTTTTGGGAAGAGATGGAATGGAAATTCCATTTAACTTACAGTTGTCCAAAACACTGCTTGCCTCTGCAGACATGCATGTAACAATGTTAATGCTGTTGTTCCTGTGATCTCTGAGAAATTCAAAAGCAACTTGTTTTTTCTCTAAAATCTATACCTCTCATCTCATTACTCTTTTGGTGTACTTTGTACAATGTTTGTGCATTGGTATTGGACACATCCAGAATCCAAAATAAATATTTTCCTCCACCACTTGCCTGTTTTCCACCTGAAACAATATGATGCTGTGTAGTGATCTCCATTGTAGACTGACACATGAACAGCACTAGCTAATTCAAATCAGTTAAATCCCAAAGTATATGACAATTCTATAGCATTATTATGTCACATTATTACATCAACATTATTTAAAAGTACAATAGAAGTGTGGATCGATTCAGCGATGAAAATTATATTTTACACCAGGAAAATACATGGACACTTGAGAGTTGCCCTACAAGTCAATTAGGGATTATGGTGTGGCATCTGAGGGATTCCATACAAGCTCATACTGATATGAGCTGGAAGCTATTATTCTTCTGGTGTCTCCAAGGTACTGTACAAGCTGTAGAACATATATTATGCACGTTGCATATTAGAGCAAAGGGTTAACTTACACCTAAGGAGTTTGGTTTTCTAAGCACAAAATAAACCACAATAGTTTTCTACAGGTATTAGTATTTTAAAAAAAAATGCATCTACTATTAGAAGATGTGCTGAACTGTAAATTCAAAGTATTTGTGAAGGGAGGGGGAATTCAGTCATTATACCCTAATTGTGTCCATGGAGATTGATTTTTTTATTTTATTTTACGTCAAAAAACGAGTTAAAAACTCTGTATGACGTGCTATTGGGAAAAGTGATTTGTGTGCACATTTTCAAAATTCTGTGATCCCTACACTGAAACAATAAATTTTGAATTTTGAAAGGGAGAAAAAAAAAAAAAAACTCCCATGTAATAAAATCTATTTTCAAGGATAAATAGCAATAAATTTTGAATTTTGAAAGGGAGAAAAAAAACTCCCATGTAATAAAATCTATTTTCAAAGATAAATAAGCAATACATTTTGGCTCTTATTACTTCCTGCCGCGACAACATGGAAACGATAATTTGAATAATTGTATTTCCCACTGAATTCTAGAAGACGTGCACAGAAAATGAAGTTACATTTATGTCCAGAAGCAAAACAAGGGGCCATCTCAGCATTTGCTCAATGGATCAGGGAAACTGGATGAAAAACCTGATCGAGATGGGGGTCATTGACCCGGAAGCTGTAGTACAATAGTTGTTACAGGTTTTTTATACACATTTATACAGTCAAAATGGTAAATAATGCATTATGTATCATTGTTAAAATTAATGTTACTTTTCTTGTGATGCTCAGTATAGTCTCTAATTGTATAGAAACAGTTATACAGCACAAACTATTTCACTTGGGATTTAAACTTTTCTATTGAATTTAATTGTTTAATGTCATCTGGCAAAGTGTTGTAAAATAATGTACATGTATTGTATGTGAATTTTTTGTAATGAGCTGTTGATACTGTCACCTGATGAATATGATTTCTACGTCGAGTGTTATAGTAATAGACTTTTTCTGGAGGCATTTTCTGAAAATATATTCCCGCCATTGAGCAAGTCATTTTTACAAAACCACTGATTAGTAAATAAAAAGACAGGTAATGGTAGAATTCCTAGATTAATGAAGAGGCTTACATGAATCACGTGGGTGGGATTTGGTTATTATTCGTACAATTCGTTTTTGTAATCTAAAAGTCTGGGAGCTATAATATGTATTTCCCTAGAATATTATGCCATATCTCAGGCGGGAATGAACATTCGAGAAGTATACACAACAAGCAGTATGAAGGCTGACTGAATTTGCAAGAATTCTGAACGTGTAGCATAATGAACTTAATTTTGTGTTCAATTCATTTAAATGGACGTTCCATTTAAGGTTTGACTAAATTGAGAGACCTGAAAATTTTTTTGCCTTAACATCAGTCAATGGTACACTGTTCATTTTCAATGGAGCGCAGAATTGTTTCTTTGAAATGGAAAACTGCATTAAAACAGTTTTCTTCTCGTTTACTATTAATTTGTTATTTCGGAACCAATTTGCAACATCTGATTTTGTACTATTTACTGTTTCTTTATTGCAAAGGATGTTCGTAATACCACGAATTCCATGTGAAGGTAATTTGGAAAGTAAAATGTCATGATCAATGACGTCAAAAGCTTTTGAGAGATCTAAAAATAATCCAACAGGTGCCTCGTTTTGATCCAATGATGAGGCGACATTTTTAAGAAAAGAAAATATAGCTGTTTCTGTTGATTTTGATTTTCTAAATCCATGTTGGCAATCTGAAAGCGCGTTGTGTTTACTGAGAAAGGTTTTCATTCATGCGTAAAAAGTCTCTCTAATATTTTGACAAAACTGATAGAAGAGAAATGGGCGATAATTTTGAATTTCATTTTTTTTGCCTTTTTGAAAGCGGCTTAATTTTAGCTGTTTTGAAAATATTTGGAAACGTTCCAGTGCATAAAGATGCATTAAATATGCGAGTTAACGGGTGTATAATGGCATACGCACAAGTCTTTAACAAAGAATCCGGGAATTCATCTAAACCGGACGAATATTTATTTTTTAGTTTACCGATTATTTTGAGAATTTCATAGGAAGAAGTTTCGGAAACGAACATTGTGTCTAACATTTTGGGTGAACTGTCTGTTTTTGAATTTTGTGCCTGAAGTCCCTTAGTGAGATCGGCAGCAATTCTCGAAAAGTATTGGTTAAAGAGATTAGCCACTGTTGCCGGATCGTTCACATTTATATCGTTATATTTTAAAACAACATTCTCTACAGGTTTTTAGTTGATTTGGTAGTATTTTTATTATATTCCACATTGCTTTTGTTTTATTATTTGAGTTCAAAATATCCTGATCGTTTTTCATGATTTTCTAATTCCTTTTGTGATCCAAGTATTACTTTTTCGTGAAATGTTTAATTTTCTCTTTTTAATAGGAAAGAATGTGTTAAAGAGAAATGAAAGCTTTGAGAAAAATAAATTATATTTTTCATTTGTGTCAATAGCGTTATAAACTGCCTCCCATGATTCTTTCAGCAAGTAGTCCGTAAATAACTTTATGTTAACTGTAGTAAATGCTCTGCACATGCGTGTTTTATTTATTGTGTCAGTATTCGTGTTATTAGTAATTGTAAGAATTTGTGCATCGTGGTCACTGTAACCTAGATTATTCGTTATTATTTCATATCTAGTTGTGGTTTTGTTAATTATAATTTGATCTATTGCTGTTTGTGATTTAAGAGTATTCCGTGTAGATACGTTCACTGTAATATCTAAATTAAAATAATGAATTAAATTGAGAAACTGCTCTTTTTCGTGGGATTCGCTCAGAAAATCAGTATTGTAATCTCTACATACAACAATGGATTTAAAAGAGAGATTACTAATTTCGTTCAGAGTTATCTCTAGATTTTCTCTGAATTGAAATAATCTAAAGCTTGCTTTGTCGGAGTCTGTAGATGCAAAGTAAGATAATTTTGAGCGTAGTAAGATGTACAACTGTTATTTCAAAAACTTTTTCAACTGCATATAATTGATGATATGATGATGATGATGATATGAGATGATGATGAATTGATGATGATGATGATGATGATATTGAACAAACCCACCTCTAGGTCACCGGTATAAATGTATATATGTGTTTTATAAAATACAGAAACATGTACTAAAAAGTAAATGAATAATTATGAAAATAACATAATTGAAATATATTTAATTGGATCGTACAATTATTTGCATTGAATCATGGAATTACTACAATAAATACAACACATCTAATTGTAGTATTACGACTATATACTACTACTACACATTGGTGAACTCTCAAGGACAAACGAGACCAAATGCTACATTAAAAGACCTCGAATTTGATGAAAGTGAAACTGCATAGACTCTCATTGAACTAAATGTTAATTCGGTAGATGGCCTGGATGAAATACCCACTCTGTTATTGAGATACTGTGCAGCACATAATTCTCCAATATGTAAAGCTGTCCTTGACCACTCAATGGATGTGCCAAAATGATTTTGATAGTTTGTAAACACACTAGAGTAAATTACTTTATACAGATTATGATGTATCAAACATAATGAGATATAGGTATATATATATATATATATATATATATATATATATATATATATATATATATATATATATATATATATATATATATATATAAAATGATGATGATAATAAAATTTGAAAAAGCGCAAGTTAAGTAACATTTGAATACCTAGACATTTTCATTCCCGAGTTAAAGAAAAACTATTTGCAATGGTAAATAAACTGCAGATTTGATTTTTCTGCATTCTAATAATGTAGTAACTCACCCTCAGCTCTACTCCTACTACCAGCAAAAGGAGAGCTTAATAAAACATGCGCGTAGTGAGGCTACATTTATGTCCAGAAGCAAAACAAGGGGGTCATCTGAGCATTTGGTCAATGGATCAGGGAAACTGGACAAAAACCTGATCGAGGTGGGGGTCATTGACCTGGAAGCTGCACTTGTTACAGGCATATTAAGTCTGCCATTAAATTATACAATCAAAATGTAAACTAATCCATTATATATCGTTGTTTTGTTAAAATAAGCGCTTTTTCCTTTTTGTTGCTCAGTATGGTCTCTAATAGTATGGTTTCTACCATTATGCAGCAGAAAAGATTTTACTTTTAACTTAAATTTGTGTACCAACTTTAATTGTTTAATGTCATCTGGCAATGCATTGTAAAGTATGGTACATGTATTGTATGTGGATTTCTTGTAGTGAGCTGATGATACTGATACTGAATGAACGTGATTTCTATGATGTGTGTTATAATTTTAAATATCAGTATTGCATGAAAATATGTTCCCACTGTTAAGTAAGTCAGTTTTGACAAATATTACAGATTTGTAAATAAAAAGGCAAGGCAATGATAAGATTCCAAGCTCAATGAAAAGAGGCTTGCAAAGACTTAATTATATAAGTATTTTCTTTGCTATGTCAAAGATGTGGCAGATTCGAACCATAGTGATGTAGAACCATAGTGTTGTAATAAAATAAAAATTGTGCATATAGTGTTATCTCTTCTCTTTTCTCTTCTTCTCTTCTCCTCTCTTCTCCTCACTTCTTTCTCCCTTTTTCCTCTCTTTTCTCCCTTCTTCTCTTTTCTCCCTTTTTCTCTCTTTTTCTCCCTTTTTCTCTCTTTTTCTCCCTTTTCTCCCTTTTTCTCTCTTTTTCTCTCTTTTCTCTCTTTTTCTCTCTTTTTCTCCCTTTTCTCTCTTTTTCTCTCTTTTCTCCCTTTTTCTCTTTCTCCCCTTTTCTCTCTTTTCCTGTCCTTTTCTCTCTTTTCCTCTCTTTTTCTCTCTTTTCTCTGCTTTTCTCTCCTTTTCTCTGCTTTTCTCTCGTTTTCTCTCTTTTTGTCTCTTTTTCTCTCTTTTTCTCTCTTTTTCTCTCTTTTTCTCTCTTTTTCTCTCTTTTTCTCTCTTTTTCTCTCTTTTTTTCCTTTTCTCTCTTTTTCTCTCTTTTTCTCTCTTTTTCTCTCTTTTTCTCTCTTTTTCTCTCTTTTTCTCTCTTTTTCTCTCTTTTTCTCTCTTTTTCTCTCTTTTTCTCTCTTTTTCTCTCTCTTTTTCTCTTTTCTCTCTTTTCTCTCTTGTTCGTCTCTTTTCGTCTCTTGTTCGTCTTTTCGTCTCTTGTTCGTCTCTTTTCGTCTCTTTCGTTTCCTTTTCGTCTCTTGTTCGTTTCTTTTCGTCTCTTTTCGTTTCTTTTCTCTTCTGTTTTCTTTTCTTGTCTTCTTCGTTTCTTTTCTCTTTTCTTCTCTTGTCTTCTTCGTTTCTTTTCTCTTTTCTTGTCTTGTCTTCTTCGTTTTTCTCTTTTCCTCTTTTCTCTTCGTTTTCTCTTTTCCTCTTTTCTCTTCGTTTCTTTTCTCTTTTCCTCTTTTCTCTTCGTTTCTTTTCTCTTTTCTCTTTTCTCTTCGTTTTTTTTTTTCTTGTTTCTTTTCTCTTCTCTTCTTTTGGTGTGTGGAGCTAAATTGAGTTGTCATAGACGCTTTTTTCTTCTATTCTTTTGGTAGGGAGAGTGCTAAATTGAGATGTCATAGACGCCATTTTTCTTTTTCTTTTTTCAAAAATTACAAACATTGATTTTTTTTACTAGCGTCTCACGCTGTCAACATTTACATTAACGTCGATTTGTCCACATTATTGCTTTTACGAGTACATTCTCTTAAAATGTCTTCTAAAGTTTCTCGATAACGCAAAGATCTTTGAAAATTAGCTCAAAATTCCGCATTTTCTGAAATCCTGAAACGCCATTTCCTCAAAAAAAAAGTTCCCCAATATTTTTTTTTCAAAATTTTTGTATGGTTAGTGCTAATTGCGCTGTTTAATGTGACATAATTTATTTTCCAGTGTTTTTTTCTTTTGTTTTTCAAAAATGACACAAACATAATTTTTTTAAAACGTCTCTCATGCCTTTAGTCTGCACATCTCCAGCGATTTGTACACATTATTGTATTTGTAAGTTGAAGGGCTCTATACAACTTCCAAGTAAGCTTTTCGAAAACTCAAAATGTTTCTGTGAAGAAGAGCTTCAAATTTCGCATTTACAGTAACTCTTAAACGTCATTTTCTAAAAAACTGCTCCTAAGTTGTCAACGAAAATTGCTATGTAGGACGAGATTGCACTGTTCTTTAATATTCTGAAAGTAATATTCTGTTCTACCGTAAGGAAGCCGAATAATTGAGAATGTTTTTTTAAAAAGTAGTTTGGGCGGCGAATGATGGCAGTTGGGAAGAGGATGAGGAAAACCGAAAAGCTAGTGGATACAAATACATTACGATATCAATACGATACTAATACGATGAAGTCTGTGAATATTATATATTATGTCAGATACAGTGTTATAACAACGTAATAGTTTGTTGACGAGTTAAAAAAAAAGATAATGTGATTATTATTTAGAAAACAATAATTTTTACTTTCCCGCACATACTTCGTAAGAAAAAGTTATGTAATCGTGCACCGGAAAGCGGAGAATTTTCGGCAGAAAAACTTATTGCTGGGACCTGGTAACGAAAAAATGGATAAATCCTGTTCCTCTATACAGTAATTTACTTTCTCTAACACGTGGTGTACCCTGAATCCGTGTTTAGTGGATCGATTGAGGGTAAAATGTCTGTGCGACCGTTAGCGCTTAAGACGATCTGAATGAAATCAAAGATTTTGGAGTTTCAAACGGATATTTTGATTTTTGATGATACTTTATATGGAACCTTGAAAACATTTTCAAAATTTTCTCAAAAATGGCTGCAAATGGTTTGATTAAACTTTGTCCTCGGATAGCGTAAAGGACGCGTAAGAGAATGGTGCAGGTCTCATGTTCGTTGAAATTCATCATTTTTCGAAAATTGCAAAAGTGCAATTTTTGGGGGGCGTCTTCCTTCAACTATAATATCGGAGATAAAATCTGTCCTTAATGAAATATGTTCAAGGTCGAATTCAGTCACTGTCTGCAGGAGAATTCTAGTGGCCAGGTGCTCTGATCAGTAATTTTCCGTAGTTTCTCCTGTCAACACCAGGCGAATTCCGGAGCAGTACCCTAACAAACGGGCCACGGACCGCGCGCGTTCTGTCCTTCCATTTCATTGTCCTATCCTCATCCCTTACACACACACACACACACACACACACACACACACACACACACACACACACACACACCACACCACACACACACCCCACCCCACACACCACACCCACACCCACACACTCACACACTCGCACACTCACACACTCACACACTCACACACACACACTCTCTCTCTCTCTCTCTCTCTCTCTCTCTCTCTCTCTCTCTCTCTCTTACACT
This sequence comes from Teleogryllus oceanicus, assembly GCA_964035755.1. Taxonomy (NCBI): domain Eukaryota; kingdom Metazoa; phylum Arthropoda; class Insecta; order Orthoptera; family Gryllidae; genus Teleogryllus; species Teleogryllus oceanicus. The sequence continues at coordinate 275,487,993 of CAXIVR010000001.1, read as the reverse complement.
ATCATGCACTACACTACCACACATCCACACATGCCGGGAGATCGGTCGGGAACATAGAATTTGTCCCGGCTGCATCTGGGCCATAAGACCAGCTACCATAGTAGTGGACACGCCCGGAATCTCTAACAATCAATCAAAGTATCACGTAAGTAATTCAGTGAATCTTGGACGCTAGAAGAAAAAAGAATCCGATTTCTGAATTCTTGTCAGAGCAAGACACACCCGCATCTCTTTTTTAGAATTTGAATATTTCGAAATCACGTCTACGCGAGCAACTTAGAAATAATGCTTTGGAATGTAATGATATCAGTGAGACATTGTTTTGAATAAATTTTATAACATTAAAAAAAATGTATTCAGGTGGAGCATAGTCGCCATGCCGCCGCCTCGGGATCCGCCGCTGTTCACTGTTGAGTAATCTGTTTTGTCTATCCTGTTTACAAGCCGCCACTGACAGTTTCTACTGTTTGGGGGAAATATAAATCAGATAAAATCAGAAAAATAAAACGGAACTATTCAATGGAACGAAAGCTTGGTCATAAATAGTAATGGAATTAGAGGAATATGTCAAGGAACATCAAACATAGAAGACAAGCAAACTACAAGGGCGCGCACTAAGCATATTCGTGTATCTCTCTCTCTCTCTCTCGCCACCCCAGTTTCTACAAATTTCTCCACTGTGAGCGCTGTCTGCGGCATGCACGAGGCGTATAGTAAGCAGGCTTCTACCAATTTGACACAGGTGTATTACTGCTAAAATGTAACAAAATGTGATGGAATATGTTTGTCAAAATATTTGAAGAAACTTTTATATTAAAATCTGCATGACTTTCTAAACGATTGAATTTTCCGTTCGGACGGGTTGCCTTGGAATCCAGAATAAAGTTTCACTTATTTCGTCGCGGCGATTCGTGCGTTAGATGTTTTGTTGGTAAGGTTGGCATGTGATGATAGAAGGTAATACGAAGCAGAGTTTGTAGCGGACAGTCGTGTTTCTGATCGCCGACGGGGAAAAGGAGTTAAAACTAATATTTTTTGTTGGCAATCGCTGATAAGGTAATGTGCAATTTTGTGCTTATATTACTAGGCTTTCGGGTGTAATGAAATGTATCTGACATTCACGTTTCGTGGGGAAAATGCAACTTGATTCCACCGTTGATACGATACGAGCTCAGCATGCCACAATATACACGTGAAATAATATTACAATTTATTTTCTGTTGTAGGAGCCATGTGATTGTTTGATTGATTTATTCGTGTTTCCGGGCGCGTCAACTGCTTTGGTCATTAGTCCCGTTCGTGTAGTGCATTTTTTCGCGGGAGTTGGCGGTGATCTTCCCCCGCTGGATGGTGAGATTCGGCGCCGACCTACCGTCGGCTAGTGGGGTTTCCCCCTAACCAGGACTCTCCCACCAGCGGGGCACCGCCCCACCCGGGACAAGCTCTAAGCCCCCGACTGATCTCCCGGAATATGTGGTAGTGTAGTGCATGTTAGTG